>JANBXA010000600.1:580000-1780000 GCA_030556225.1 Cricetiscus sungorus | reverse complement strand
CAGCCAGCCAAGTAAGCACCTGCAGGGACCTGGACCACTTTTCCCCAGGAGGCGTAACCACGTGTGGTGCGAACCTCTGGACAGGTAGCCATTGAGATTTCTCTCAGCATTGCTACACTGTCTCCACTGGGGCTGGTGTGGCATACCTGTTGGTAGAGGGAAAAATCAGTTTTCCCCAATGGAATAACATTGAGATTATCAACCACTCCAGGAGACACCTCATTTAGGGGCAAATATATAATATTTTTTAGTTTGTTTTGTTTTGAGGAAGTTGTTTATTTGAAGAGGCATGATGGGGGATATTCTTCTGTATATATGTTTCTCTTACTGATTGATGAATAAAACACTGATTGGTCAGTAGTGGCAAGACAATAGGTGGGGCTTGGAGACATGGAGAATTCTGGGGAGAGAGACGGAGATGTACTGCAAGGAGATACCATGTAGAGACCAGGAAGGACGATTGTACCAGACATTCTCTGGTAAGATAAGATCATGTAAAAATACATAAACTAGTAATAATATGTTAATAATTGAGAAATAGCTAGCCAGTAAGAAGAAGCCGCAGATATTGGCCAACATTTTTATAATTAATATATCATCCATGTGTTTATTTGGGGATTTAGGGCTGTAAGGCTAGGCTAGAAAGAAACTCCAGCAACACATGATGTTTTATTTTATTGTTTTGTGGGGACTCTGCTGTATTGGCTTTTTTTATTAAGAAAGAAATTAAAGTTGTGTGGTTAGAGAAGGTCGGAGTAGAATGTGGGGAAAGGCACGAATATGATTAAATATATATTTAAATTTTAACATTGTTTTAAATAATAAAAAAGAAGTAGCATTATAGTAAATTAAAATATATGATTACAATGAATGTTCCTAATGTGAAACCATTACGACATCAGCTATAGGTTATATATGAAAATTCTCAGATTATAAGTGTAAAATTTGGTGATTTTATCAAATATGTTCTCTCAACCATTTCCTTTCAAATATCTTGCTTTTTGCCTTCAATTGTTTGCCCCTTCCAAGCTGTAGATATTTCACAAATAATTAATCTGTTCAGGCTCTTATGACATGTCTCACTTTCTGAAGTACCTCTGTGTTGGATGTAGCAAATACCCATGCATCATGCAGTTGCTGTTATTACCAGAACCAATCCCTAGAGTTCTAGTCTGCAAATGCCCAAACCACACATTTTGAAACATCAAAGAAGTAGATTTTAAAAAGTGTTAAAGAATCAGGACAGACAAGCTAGGAGAAAACTAATAAAACAGAAAGTGTGGGGACCCACGCTGAAGAGACCACAGGAACTAAATCCAGACAATAGTAATATTGACCCAGGCTGATGAATGGATTCTCTGAGATGCCTGGAGCTTATGGCCTAAAGAGGCAAGGTGTGAACAGTAACAGAGAAAATTCTGCAGAGGAAAGTTACCATTATCTGCCTCCTTCTTCCTTGCTCTGAGCACAAACATCAGTGAAGTGAAGGGCTTGTGAAGTAAGTCTCAGAGATACATACATAAATAACTTCTAAACTTCTAAAGGAGACAGCAGAAGGTAATCTATACAAGTCATATCAGAACTGAGTGATTTGTTTTTACTGTAATAAAAGTAACTTCACATGGAGTAAGAAATTGTTAGTAGAGTTGGCAGTTTTTCCAGCATTTTGCCTTTCACAGCACCTGTGGAGAATGACAGTATTTTCAGATAAATAATTGAGAATTAATGTCAACTTTCTGTGAAAAGGTGGCATAGGGCAAAAATTACTTCTTCTTTATAAAATCCAAATCCAAACAAATCTAAATTCAGTACTTTATTTGCATGTGTGCATTAATATATGAATGTATATGTATGCTTTTATGTTGTACAATTATACAATTTAAAAACATTCTAGAATGGTTATTATACTTTTGGTATTATACTAACCCTAACCCTAACCCAACCCTAACCCTAAAAATTGTCTCCTTTACAGTGGTTTGTACTGATACTTGTTCCATTTTTATCTTTCCAGTGTTCTTGGCTGCATTCCAGTAAACAATGGGTTATACTAAGTAACCAGCTAGAATTTCCCTTCTTATTTAGAATAGGAACTAGGATACTAAGCCAGAGATGTCTGTCTGTGAAGTTTATTCCTGTTGTAACCCAGGGTCAGTTAATCATACCTATGGTCACACCAACCATCATTATGAATCCTTTTTTCTTATTATAAATATCGATCCCAGTTGCTTCTCCCTCCCTCTCTCCCATCCTTCCAGGCACCTTGACCACCCTTCCATCCCATCCACCCCCACACTTTACATGTAGGGTGATGCTTACTGGATGGGTCATCTAAACCTGTCAAGTCACTTAGAGAAGGGACTAGGCCCTCCCTCCTGCTTCTAGGTTAAGGGAGTATCCCTTCATGGAGAATGTGCTCCCAAATTCCTTTTGTGCACCATGGATACATCCTGGTTCCACTGTCAGAGGTCCCTTAGACTGCCAGGCCTTCTAACAGAGACCCATGTCCAGAGTGTCTGAGTCAGTTCAATGCTGGATTTTCAGCTATCAGTCTGGGGGCCCATTAGCTCCTCCTTGTTCAGGTCAGCTGTCTCTGTGGGTTTCTGCAGCCTGATCTTTTCCTCCCTGTCTACATCTATATTCTAGTTTGGCTCAGTGTTTAGCTGTGGGTGTCTGCTTCTGTTTCCATCATCTATTAGATGAGGGTTCTATGATGGTGGATAAGTTAGTCATCCATCTCACCATCAGAGAAGATAATTTATGGAAGCCTTTCCAATGTTGCTCATATTGTTAGTTGAGGTCAGTCTTGTTGGTCTCTGAACATTTCTATAGAGTCAGTTTTCTCTTCAAACCTATAATGGCTCCCTCTTTTATGGTATCTCTCTGTCTCTCTGTCTCTCTGTCTCTCTGTCTCTCTGTCTCTCTCTCTCTCATCTCTTGTCTATTCCTCCCCTGACTCAATCTCCCTAGTCCCACGTGCTTTTCTCTCCTTTTCTCTTTCTTCTAGCTCCCTCTCCACTCACTGCCCCCCACACTCAAAATATGCTCAGGAGATCTTGTCCCTTTCCCCTTCTGTGAGGGACCATGTAAGAATCTCTTAGAATCCTCCTTGTATCCTAATTTCTATGGCTGTGTGAATTATAGGCTGGTGATCCTTTGTTTTATGTCTAAAATTCATATATGAGTGAGAATACATACCATGTTCTTTTTGTGACTGGGTTATCTCATTCAGGAACATACGTAAACATAATAAAAGCAATATACAATAAGCCAACAGCCGACATCAAACTGAATGAAGAGAAGCTTAAGGTGAGTCCTCTAAACTCAGGAACAAGACAAGGTTGCCCTCTCTCTCCATATCTCTTCTATATTGTACTTGAAGTTCTAGCTAAAGCAATAAAACAACAAAAGCAGATAAAGGGAATACAAATTGGAAAGGAAGAAATCAAACTTTCACTATTTGCAGATGATATGATAGTTTACATAAGTGACCCAAAAAACTCTACCACAGAACTCCTAGAGCTGATAAACACCTCCAGCAAACTAGCAGGATACAAGATATACTCAAAAATCTGTGGCCCTACTATATACAGACAACAAAGGTGCTGATAAAGAAATTAGAGAAGCATCACCCTTCACAATACCCACAAACAACATAAAGTACCTTGGTTATCAAACAAGTGAAAGAACTTTGTGTATTTAAAGAAAGAAATTAACAAAGAAACCAGAAATGTAAAGATCTCCCATGCTCTTGGATAGGTAGAATCCTTTTTAATATTAAATTATTCATCTGCATCTTTGGTGTGAACTCTTCTTTGTATGTAGATGAGTCTTAGACGCAAAAGTAATTCAAAGGCAATCATTTGCTTTCTTAATTCTGATCTAGAAAATTCTTAAAAATAAAATATGAATTGGAGGGTAAAAGATAGTACTGTTAAGTAACACTTGGCAAATATTTCTTTTGTAAATGGGCCTACCTTATCTGGATATTTTAATTGCATCAAGAGTTCACCTCAATTATTTAGATAAATTATAAACTGTTTATGATTAATATATGCCTTTTATTCTACATGGTTTCCATTTAATAAGTACTTACAATGGTCTTTTTTATCTGCTAATTTGTGAATTCTAAATTGTATTTTTCTTTAAAATAAATCATGATAAGAGTCATTCTTATCACATGGTACTAACAGGAAACAGTTAGCACACTCAGAGCATCATCTATCCAGAAGGGCTTATTTGCAAACTGTTGTAAGGAATGAGGAGAATGTGGTGAAACCACAAGATATGTAGAATAAACCATAAGTTATTTCCATTCTGAGCACTAAAATAGGAGAGAAGCAAGAGGTGGCTGGATTTGGTGGGAATCATATGCTAAGTAGAAAGAGCCAATCTGAGTAAATACTTACCTTTTGTTATAACAAGGCAATCTAACTTAAGAAAACTTTAGGCCATAAGAAAGAAGTCCAAATCATCCTGTTTGGCCTTTGGGGTTTGTTAAAGTGTCTCACATTGGCTGAATCCAATTGGAAGGCAGAGGGCATGTATGGGGCCAACTAATTTTCACAAACAGACAGCAGGTAGAAGACAGAAAGTCATTCTGGAGAACACTTGAGACTATCACACACACACACACACATCTCTCTCTCTGTGTGTGTGTGTGTGTGTGTGTGTGTGTGTGTGTGTGTGTTTGTATGTGTGTGTGAATACATAATCCATGCTACAGTTGTCTGCATTAAATTGTTTCCCTTTATAAAATCTTGTCTTATTCCAAAGTTTCCTCAGCTCAATTGTAAGTCAGTGATCTTATATTTTTAGTTAAAATGACAGTGATCATTTATTTAGCATCTTAATAATGATCTAAAAGCCACATCTAGTCATTTGGATTTACCCAAATTACCTGCCTCTATTTAATTCATTGTAAAATTTATTATTTTATGCCCTAGCCTCTAATACCATATCCTCACTCCCCTCAGGATGGCAGCAGTGGCATCCTAGAACACACATGTGAGAAGTTAGCCTTCTGCTGCAAGTCTTTTAGCTTCTTTATTACCAATTAGTACCCAGTGCATTTTGGCCAGTATTTGAGTTTCCATCTCTTTTTTTAAAACAATATTCTATAGCTCTTTCCTCATCCCTAAGAAATGTAGCACTCCATGCTCTCAAGCCTTTGCCTAGTGCTCTTATTCTGATTGTCCACAACACAGAGGGATAGTGCCTCCTTTCTACAAAGAGTGCAGTGTTGTTTTAAACAACACTGCATTCTGAGACACAAGATACATATGGTCAATAGGGAGAAAGTGTTCAGACTTCCATATACGTTTTAAGACATTTTCCTCCAGAAGAATAGAGCATTACCTTTTTTATAATATTACCTTGAATTTTATTAGTCTGTTTTGTCTTACTTTAACATTAATCTTAAGACCAGCAGTCTTGATTTTGTCTTGAATAGTGTCTTTTCAGTAGTAAAGATGAAAAAGGCCACACTATGGAAGTTTCTCAGGAAAATGCGAACTAGTTTACAACAGGACCCAGCAATCTCCCTCTTAGGCATATACCCAAATGATCCACATCCATGAAACAATGACATGTGCTCACCTATGGTCATAACAGCATTATTTGTAATAGCAAGAACCTGGAAGCAACCTAGATGTCTCTCAACTGAAGAATGGATAAAGAAGATGTGGCACATCTACACAATGGAATACTACTCTGTGAAAAAAAAATCAATGGAATAGTGAAATTCACAGGCAAGTGGGTGGAACTTGACATAACCATCTGGAATGAAGTAACTCAGTCACAAAAAAAGGGACATGGATTGTACTCAATCATATATGGATTTTAGCCTAAAGCAAAGGATTACCAGCCTATAATTCACACCACCAGATGAACTATGATACAAGGAGGATTCTAAGAGATTCATATAAGGTCCCTCAAAGAGGGGGAAGGGAAAAATCCCCCAGAGTTTATGGGAAGTTGGGGATGGCAGTGAATGGAGAGAGAACTAGGAGAAATTGAAGGGGAGGAGAGGAAAGTATGTGTAACTATAAAGATTGAGTCAGGGTAGGAATAGAAGACAGAAGAGAGAGAGAGAGAGAGAGAGAGAGAGAGAGAGAGAGAGAGAGAGAGAGAGAGAACATAAAAGAGGGAACCATTATTGGTTTGAAGGGAAAACTGAACATAAAGAAATGTCTATAGACCTACAAGACTGACTCCAACTAACAATTTGACCAACAGTGGAAAGGTTACCATAAATGCCCTTCCCTGATAATGAGATCAACAACTAATATATCCACATTCATGGGGCCATTGTCTAGTACCTGTTGGAAACAGAAGCAAACACCCATAACCAAACACTGAGTCGAACTAGAATCCAGATGCAGAGAGAGAGGACAAGACCAGATTACAGAAACACATAAAGACAGCTGACCTGAACAAGGAGGAGCTAACGGGCCCCCAGACTTATAGCTGGGAATTCAGCATGGGACTGACTCAGATCCCTTTAACATGGGTCTCAGCTACAAGGCCCGAGCAGTCTAAGGGACCTCAGACAGTAGAACCAGGATGTATTCCTGGTACACAAAAGGACCTTGTGAACACATCCCCCATGGAGGAATACTCCCTTAACTTAGAGATAGGAGAGAAGTCCTAGTCCCTACTTCAAATGACTTGTCAGTTTTACATGACCCCACCTGGATGCATAACCCTACTTATGGAGAGAGGGAGCATGGGAGGGGAGGGTTATCAGGGTGTATGTGAGGGGGGGGGAGAGGGTTTAAGAGGGAGGGAGGGAGGCAGGGAGAGGGAACTGGGATCAACATGTAAAAAATAAATAAACAAACAAATAAATAAATAAATAAGAAAAAGGCCATAGTAGTTGGTAGTACTACAAGGAGAAAAAAGATCCATAAGAAGGATTTGGTAATTTTACAAGGTTTTCTCTACATTTTCATATAGGATTTATAGCAATAGCCATTAATTGTTTACATTATAAGACAGGTATTTAGAAGGCACAAAACCAAATAAATGAATACCTTCTACAATTCTGCCCTTATTATTTCTGGTTAAAAATAAATTTTTTTCTTATTGTTCTTAATTTTATCACATGGCTGTTTTTTCATAGTGTGTAACAGAGACCTTCACCTTAGTAGTTGTCCAGATCCTAGTAGAACTGATTCCATGATGAAAGTACCATGCAGGCTGTAAAAGTCAGCAAATGCACAACATCCCCTGCCAAAACCAAAACAAAAACCTAATCCATCAAAGTCCATATAGTTCCAGGAAAGTCTCTAAATGTAATAACCTTGCTCTTTAGTTCCTGTAGTTCTGCTTCTGGCTAACTGTTCTTGCTAACTGAAATATGTCAACCCAGAACATTGTTTTTGTGCTTAAAAGCTCATTCTGAACAGGGATCCTGAATACCCAGTATAGTCTCTGGATAGCTAGTAAAGACATTCTATTGACTTGAACCCATGTTTGAACAGTCTTCTCTGGTGAATACCCCACAACAAGTGAACAGCGTAAAGCCAGCAGGCTTCTCTGAGAACTGCTTTGTTCAAGGCTCTCCAAAGACTATACTACTCCCAAATACTCTATTACTGGAATAGCCACCTTTACCATGTGTGATCAAACAGTTGCTTAACTGTGGCCTGACACTCCCTAGACATGTTCTCCTGCTTTCAAATTTTGGGTCTGGAAATAGTATTGAATTACAGTCTTGCTTGCTGATCACATTAAGCCACGTATGAGCTCCACATTTTTCATTTATATGTTAACTAGATATCTGCCTGTGATTGCAGTCCAGCTGAAGAACTACATACAGTTTTCAACTCTGTAAACATACTTTTTTTTAATGCCCAATATGCATATTATTGGGTGTGGTCCTCAATTTTAGCTTTCCATCCTCTCTGTATTACTTTTTTTCTTGGCTCTTCCCCCTCACTCTCTGATTTTGCTCAGTCCTTGGTCACTGACATGCTACATAATCCTGGATGATCTTCCATTTCTCCTGATCTTCTATTTAGACTAATAAATTTATAATCTATTTTTTACCTTTTAAAACAGTGCACAATATTCAGTGAATATCAGTCTTTACTACTGCTCTACTTCTACTCTTCCAAATGCTGGGGAAGCCAGAGTCTCACTCAGATTGTCCCTGACAATATATTTAGATGCTATGTAGCCTCCTCAAGTCATTCCATCTGTCTTTCCATAATGTTTGTGTCATCATTTGGGAAGGATTTACAAAATCCTGGTTTAGAGTTTCCTGATGACCTCCATTTATATAAGACATATATGGAAATAGATGACGGAGAGACTGTATAAGTTCATATCACAGCATCTATGTCTTTTTTGGTGCTCAGATTTTCCTTTGTTTGAGTTCTCATGTTAGTTGTTTAGTTTTTATATTTTTGAGTGTTTGAAATTGTTTGCTCTGAATTTTTAGAAAAGATTGGACCAGAGCTCCCAATTCAGTTTTCCCTTCCTCTAGCCTGCAAATGCTGGGTTTGCAGGCATTATCACTGAATCTGATAGCCTTTTCATTTCATAAAGAAAGTTCACCTTTCTCAAAACTCTTCCCTCTTCATAACAACTTGCAAGGTTTACTTTGATTCCACATCCAATTTTTCTACTCATGTATCTCCTTTCATGCATCATTGTCTCTCTTAGGTATGCCTTTGCCCAAGTTTCTTCAGGCTTTCTTGAGGATTCACTCAGTGTGTCCTATATGGTGCAAACACTCAAATGTAGGGACTCACATTCTCACATCTATACAATCATGAAGAAATATTTTTCTACAGTTAACCATAAATTGTTAAAATTTTACCTTACCATGAATAAAAGCAGAATAACTAAAGCCCAAACATACAGCTCTGTTCAAATAAAACATTTCACATTCATAATAAAAATATGCCATCAAGAAATTTAATTAGAGTTTTGATTGTAAAGTTTAAATAAAACTTCACCTGTACCCTATGCCTTTTTTTTTCATGGGGACTGGAGAGAACTCTGCAGTGCCTGTACCTGTTGAGTCACAGAATATCCACAGGAAACAAGAATGCAAGCCCATGCAAGTAAATACAAAAGATTAGAATAAAGCCTTAGGTGGCCATGGTTACCGCTGTTATTTCAACTCTTATACATCCCATATCATTAGTGAACATAACAATCACATAATGACGAATTACTGGCCTTATCTTTAAAGTTCTTAGACAATGTGTATTATGTGATCATCAACAGCTATTCTGAGCCTACAGAATGATTAAATCAAACATAAAGGTTATCACGTTGAATTTATGAATTCTGATAACTCTCAGTCTTGTGCTGCACATGTCTATGACTTTGGCAAGCAGATTTAGGCTCAGCCTTGTGGCAGCTCCTGCGGGGGCTAATCAGAAGGGCTGCTGGGACAAAACTGAAGTGGAAGTTGCAGCTGCTTGGGAGATGTTTTTCATTAAAGCTGCCTGCCGGTGGCAATACAGAATCCAGACTGGATTTTTGTAACAAAATGTGACACATGCAAGGTACTTGGACACAGTATTCAGAATTTTCTCGTGGTGACATTGTGTGTTGCCACCATGAATAGGAATAAAATCTTTAAGCTATTATTGTCATTAGAATTCACCCTAGGACAATCTAGCTAAATGTGAACATTTCTATATTTCTTTCTAATGAATAATTATAAAACAGAGCTTGCTTTTACAAATAAATTATAAATGTGTTGGGCATTTAAAATTAATTATAGCTATGGACAAAGTCTAGAGAACAATTTAAATTGTGTTAAAATAACAAAATCATGGGTAACTTTTTTCTGCTATTACTGTTGTGTCATTTTATTATACTAAATGTATTTATAATACTGTTAATTAAAATTTCGGGACCTTTAACAAGGCAGAGTTAAAAGCTAAGTTAAAATTATATATGCTATACTCTGACTTTTACCTTTAGTTTGAGAATAAGTCAATTTCTGTCACATTCTTCCTAGTAAGAAAACAGTAACTATGAAAAAGAAAGCATTACACAGAAAACTTCTATTAGTTACAATTTTGAATGATTATTATCATTAGAACATAGATTTATTAGGTTTTTTATATTTGGTAGATGTTCTATTCATTGTTGGAAACTTTGTACAGTATACTTTGATCATATATGCACAACTCTTTTCTTTTGCCTTTCCCAGATTCACTTCATCTCCTTTGCCTCCCAGCTCCCTAGATCCTTCTTATTTTCCTGACCTAATAATCATCTGACTTTTATTTGTACTATACACATATTTCTATTAGTGAGCTTGTCCACTACAGCATGAGCCACTATACAGGAACCACATTCTCAAAGAAAATTAGCTCTTCTATGGCCAGAAACCATCAACTGTTCATATTCCTAGTGCACAGGTTGGGGCTTGTACTCTAACCCATGCTTGAATGTTGACTACCTTGGTTTTGTATAGACCTTGTGCAGGTAACCACAGCTGTTATGAGGGTATACATGCAAGAGTCAGTGAGTTCAATGATAATTAAGTTTTCTCTGCTTCTCCCTATTTTCTACAATCTTCTCATCCCATCTTCTGAGGTGATCCATGATCGTGGATGTAGAAAATGATATAGATGCCCTATTTGTGGTTGGGGACACCACAATCATTTATTCTCTATGATTTTATCAGTTGTGTGTCTAAACTGACCTCCAAAATGAACACAAAGGAAGTATTTGGATGAGGTCTGATAACTTTCTATGGGTATAAAGATACAGGGCAGTTTGATGATATGTCAGTTTAGTAAAACAATAGTAGAAGGATCACTCCTAAGGCTTGCAAGATCCCTGAACCTGGGCATTTGGCCAGATTTGCAGTAACATTCATTTGTTTCCTCCTTTATATTAGGCATTAAATACAGTCAGGAAAGACCTAGTTACCTCATAACATTCATGCCACTATTGCACCTATGGTTATAAATTGTCAAACCTGTCATTGTAGTTCACTGGGGTCACAGCTCAGTAAGTCTATTAATGACCTTTCTCTCCAGAATCACAATCCAGGTCTATGAGAAATAGTCAGCGGGGAGGAAGATACTAACTTGGTTTCTCAACACACCGTGACAAATGTGCACGACATCCTCAGCCACGAAGTCCAAGCATCAAGTTCTGGTGAGCAATTAAAACCAATAGCAACAGTCTTCACTACTGGAGGTGTCCAAAACAACTCTAGCCAGCAGCTCTAAGGCGTGAGGTATCCCACACCTGATACTAGGCTTTTTACTTGAATAATCTGTGTCGTCTGAAGTAAGCATAACTCCCTGTGTAGGGTAGCTCAAATGAAACTATTTTATCTGTGTGTATATTTTTGTTTCTGTGTATGTGTGTGTGTGTTTAGAATTCTTATCAAATAATAGGTTTTCATATGGTTTTTCAAATCTTCTTAGAATTAGTTATCCCTCTCCCAACTCCCTCTACCCTCCCCTCTAACCCCTCTCTTTATTTAAATCTCCTTTCCCATCATTTTCCCTTTCTCTTATTATTGAAATTACTTTTATGCCATGCTATATATTACAGATGATAAAGTATAAAATTATCAGTCCAATTCATGTTTTAAAGGTTTTTATTTCTGAAATCACATACCCATGTTTGTTTCTGTATGTCTGTGCACAAGTGAAGGCAGTGCCTGAGTCATCTAGAAGAAGGTTCTGACATCCTGGAGTTGAAGTACAGGTGTTGCAGGTTGCTGGCAAGCCAACTCAGGTCCTCAGGAAGAATGGTGAACTTTCTTAGCCACTGAATCTTCTCTCCAGTCTAAAGTGATATTTTTAAATTAAATTTAATGCTCAGAAACTGTGCTGTTACCGTGACCACATTTGGTATTATATAATCCAAAGAAAATAGAGTACGGAAACATCAGGTAGTGGAGTATTACTATGCTGACATTTGTATTCAGGGTAAAATACAAATCATCTTTCTCTTATTTACCATGTACTAGCAAGCTTATTATTAAGTCACATTTAATACATTTGATTTTTAAAAATATGTAAGTTGAAATTTATTTCAGTGTAAGGAAATGTCTTTGCCACATACCTTTGATATTTCTCCATGATTTCCTAATTTATTGGCTATTATTACTTTATCATTAAGACTGTTAGGTTTTCAGATATAAGTCATGACTTAGAAATATGCTTTGATTTTAAGTGTGTGTGTGTGTGTGTGTGTGTGTAAAAGTTCCCTGAAGGCCGTCCTGTTTCTCCTGCTGTAAGTGAAAAGAATTCAATTTTTGATTTTCTCAGGTTTATACCTAACTTGAAAACTCTCAGAAGGATTTCACAGCACTAGTATCTAAAAAGTAAAATTGAAAATTCTTGACTTATTCACAGAAAAAATAGATAGTTGCTCACAAATATGTTTACAAATATGGGTTCTTTCAAAACATATAATAAAATGCTTCTTGGTTTATTCATTAATGTCTACATTTATTTCTTTACCTGGCAAAGGAAAAAGAGTATCAGCTCAGAATTTATAAAAGGAAGTATCTACATGAGGAAGAGGTTTTTAGAAGCATCTCAGATTGCTGCAGACTGGTATCAGCTAAAGGCATTAGTATTTTAAACCAGATGGGACTTTACAAGGTTTCAAACATGTGGTTGTACTGGCAGTAATCACATAAATCTCTCAAAGTAATATAGTCCCTAAGGGAGACATAAATCTCCTAAAGAAGAGAAGACAGAAAATGTCAATGCTTGAGAACCTGAAGCATACAGAGAGCTATACAACATGCCTCTCTCCATGCATGAGATCATTACCTTTGCTTGCAGGTGTCTAATAATAAATGCTTAATGTGCATGCACCATCTGAATGTGTGTGCACAACAAGCAAATACAAACACATGGGCTCTTCAATTCAATTATTGCTTAAGTCCCTACAGAATGCAAGTCATTATATCAACTCTCCAACTTCAATTGGAGAATACTTCCTTTATGTTTAATATCTGGTGCAGAGAAACTGCCTTCAAATTGTTAGTTTATCTCCGAATTCCAGGAACTTACTGTTGTCACTTAGAGCTGAGTTTCCATAAAGTCTTATTTCCATTTGCCTTTCTGTAAAGCACATTTTTACACTGGGTATTAGGCCTCTCATTCCCCAGGGTAATATGGCTAAACTGAAGGTGAACAATTGTACAGTCTTGAAAGATATAAACTAGCATTTTAAATTTTCAATCATTCCCTGAGAAGATAAGACTAGAAAAGTGGGTGACATGAAATAGACAGCATAATAGAATTAGTTCAAATGTCTTATGCCAAGATGGAGCTGATATGCAGTCACCCTTTTATATATGCTGAAGACTGGCTCTTTTTGAAAATCCACATCAACAAAGTATTTTCTTAAAATATCTCCTTATATAGGCTGAGTTTCAGTACATGTCTCTTAGTATGAGTATGTGTGTGTGTGTGTGTGTGTTAAATGTAAATGGGTTGTCTAAGTATTAGGGTATTTTCTGGCATGTGGGGGGACACGGTTAACTGTCCATTATGACAAAATTATATATACATATATGTGTATGTGTATTGTTTAGAAATTTGAATAAGTGACTGGTTTTATGGACATTTTTTACTAGAAGCTTTGAAAATAATGTAACAAAGAGTTTGGGAAATTTGTAAATCATAACTTGCTGAAACTCCACCACTCAGAATTTAACAATATGGAAACATGAGACAGTGTATATAACTTCAATGGATCACAAGTTTACTACTGAACTTCAAAATCTACTAGATTTTAAAACCTACTTTAAATGAGATTGTCTCTATACATCTGCACATATCCTGATATTTTGTATCTTTGTCACAAAATTCAAACATTCTGAGCACTTCTATGTTGAACTGTTAAATCAAAGCAGTATTATTAAAGCTTATACAAAATATGCTAGAAATTTCAACAATCAGTGAATACATAAAACCTAAATACAAAGTGGAAGTGCACAAGATGAAGACTTATCCACAATGTGCAGTTTCTTAGATGTGAAAGATTCCCAGTGGCATACACCTATAGTTTTCTTGTGTGTGTGTGTGTGTGTGTGTGTGTGTGTGTGTGTGTGTGTGTGTGTCCATCAGCTGAAAAGATTACAAGATTACCCTAGGTATAGGATTCTAACTTGAAACTTGGCTTTCTTATAAAACAGTGATAAGTGGTGCCTGCCAGTGTGTTTGAACTCTGTTAGCTGAAAAACCTCACAGGAACCACTTACAATAAAGTGGGAACCTCTTGACTTTCATCATCATCAAATGAAATTTTAAAATGACTAATAATGGTAATATGCAATTATCAATATTCATACAAACACACATTTATCCAATGCAGTTAGATTATTTAGAAACACTCTAATGAGTCATTTCTTTCTAAGTAAACACACTTTTTAATGGAAACAGAGTATTTTAAGAATATATCACTTTATAAAAAAGAAGGCTGCAAAGTTTGAAATACAGGTAAACAATCATCTGTTACCTTAAATTACATAAATTTAAGGGACTGCAATATTCTGCAGTATTTAATGCTGTATTATTAGTTAGATGATAAAGAAAATAGAGGAATAAAATAACCAAATGTTAGAATTATCTGAAATGTATTAATAAATGAAGTAAACCAAAGATGATACATATCCATAGGATCAATGTCTCTATGGTATAATCAAACATAAGTGTTCTCTCAGCATCAGCATCCACTCAAGGCCATTTGCTTCAGGTAACACCAGATTTTCTGTTGCTTCAGTTGGGATGAAGACTGAATCATCTAACACTTGCTTCTGTACTTTATTTTCATTTCTGTGTTTTTAAGAGGTTGTAAATGTTGGTGATAGTGGTTTAATTTTTTTAAGTTTTTTGTTTGTTTGTTTTGTTTCTTTCTTTTCTTTCTTTCTTTCTTTTTTTTTTTTTTTGAGAGGAAAGAGGAACCTAATTTGGGTGGGTAAGGAAGAAGTGTCTGGGATGAATTGGAGGAGGGGAAAACATGATCAATTATATTGCATGAATAAAATATAATTAAAATAATTATACCCTAAGGAGTCTGATTACTTATTAGGTCTTGTGATATATTCCTCTTAGATGTAGCACTAATATTAATATAAACAAGAAATTTGTAAGATGAGTGGATTCTATCTGTACTGTGTCCTTTTTGAGTAGCATTTTGTCTTTCAGAGTAGTCTACAGTGATCCTCCCTCACACGGGACTTTTCTCTCACATTAAAATCCAAACCAGTTAAGTCCTAAGAAACAGGGTTTACTTACTTACTTAATTAATTAATTAATAATGCCTCTAGGCCATTATACGGGAGTAGGAGGTACTATCTGTATTTCTACTATTTTCAAATGAAAACCTATGTCAGTGGGGAAAAGTATATTGTATTATTCCCTGGCTTGAAGCATATGAAGTACACTGTTATGAGCAGATGCTGTGAACTGCTACCACAGCAAGCCTTCATATAGGCATGCATACTATAAAAATTGCTTGTGGGTAATAGCTACCTTTGTGCATGCCAATTTGGTTTTGAATTTAATATACATTAATTTGATCTTAAAAGCAGCACTTTGTAGTTTAGTACTACGTAAGATAGTTAGGAAATCCCCACAGGATGGTTCCAGCAGAAGCATGATGGAAAGATAAATTAACTTAATTATGTGTCTATTTATGGTAGGAAATAAGACCCAACTCAAGAAAACAAGGCCAAAACAATTAAACTACCTCATGTAGTTCGCAGTATAAACTCTCCCATGTAGCTCACTGTTTAGGTACCTAGAAAGCACCACCCCTTCTGGGCTTTACACTGGCATTTCTTCAGGACAGGTGTCTCACTTAAAGCAGGGCCAACACATCACTCTTACTGTTCTGTGACTAACTCTCCAGCAGTCTTCTTCTTTATCAACCTGTGGAAATTTTTGAATAAGACCAGAGATTTTTTTGGGGGGGGGCGGTGGGAGAGAATGTGACCTTAGTAATTTTTGGAATGTGCTTTTAAAGCTTTTAAAACCTTGACTAGTATTGCTGACTTACAAATTGTCCCAAGATTATATACTATTTTATGTTCAATGTGGAAAATGAGAAAAGGTGTCTTTTCAGAGACGGCTTTAGACAAATAAAAAGTCAGCCACAATCATGTTGATCACAAAAAGTTATTGAAACAGAAGACATCACTCTGAAGTAAATTATGTGGCCTGCAACTCAAGCACCCAGAGGTACTTCAGGATAGAAAATCATACTCGGGGGTGGGGGGTAAGAAGAGAAGGAGGGAGGGAAGGAAATATAAAGATAAAGAGAGAGAATGTGAAAAAGAGGACACAAACAGAAAGAGAGAGGGGAGAGAGGGAGAGAGACAGAGATCAATATATAAAATGACAAAATTGCCATACTTTAGAAACTTTACTTAAGATAATTTATAGTAAAGACTTACAATATCTATAGCATTTATTTAAAACAAATCCAACTCACACTTTTGAAAAAATATTTTCCTTTGGTTTTATTTATTTATTTATTTATTTATTTATTTATTTATTTATTTGGTTGGGACTTTTCTGCTGATTTGTTTATATTTGTTTTTGTCTCTCTCTTTTCCCTCTTCCCAGGCTTTCTCCATCCAAACAGCCTGCCTACTCCTACTCATCATTCTTCTTATGAATACCAAGTTGCAGTGAGAGTAGACATCTCCTTTTCTATTAACACTGGATAATGCAATGAAGTAGAAAGAAAGGATCAAAAAAGCAGGTCACAATAGAGTCAGATATAGCCCCTGGCCCCACTGTTAGGAGACCCACAAGAAGACTACACAACTGTAACATATATGCCTAGGACAGGACCAAGTAGAGTCCCTGGTTATCAGTTCAGATCATGTGAGCCTGTGTGACCTTATGTTAGTAGATTCTGTGGTTTTTCTAATTTCTCCTTTGCTTTCCTCCCTGCTAACACTACACCCTTCCCAGGGAACTCTCTGGGTTAATCCAAGATTTCATTGCCCCTGTGTCTGACCCCATAGAGAGCACTCTTGGATCTCTTATACACCCACAACCACCCCCACCAAGAGCCTGCCCTCCCCCTACCCTGTGTCCTACCCTGCCCACTGTCTTGCCGCTCTGCTTGAACACTGGGACAGAGGGTGAAACCAACATTCCAGCCACGTGGAAATACTTAGAATAGTAGAGATAGGTTAATCATTAAGAGAGAGTAAGCCAGTAAGAAACTAGTACCTGGCCAAGAACATTATATCAAATACAGAGTCACTGTGTGTTATTGGGGGCTGGTGTGGCGGCTGGAGAGAACAGCGGCAGGAAAAACCTACTTGTAACAGAAAATCCTGATATTAACCCACACATCTATGAACACCTGATTTCTGACAAACAGCTAAAAGAATACAATGGTGGGAGCATAGCATCTTCAACAAATGGTGCTGGCAAAATTGGAAGATGGTGTGTAGAAGACTGCAGATAGACCCATATCTTGCACCATGCAAAAAACTCAAGTCCAAATGGATCAATGACCTCAACATAAATCCAGCCACACTGAACCTATTAGAAGAGAAAGTAGGAGGTACCCTTGAACAAATTGGCATAGGAGACCACTTCATGAACATAACTCCAGTAGCACAGAAGTTGAGATCAAAAATTAACAAATGGGACCTCCGCAAACTTAGAGGCTTCTGTAAGGCAAAAGACAGAGTAGAAAAACAAAAGTGCAGCCCACAGACTGGGAGAAGATCTTCACCAGTTCTACATCTAACAAAGGGATGATCTCCAAAATATACAAAGACCTCAAGAAACTAGTCAACAAATCACCAAATAACCCTATTAAAAAATGGGGTACAGAATTGAAGAAAGAATTATCAATAGAGGAAATCAAAGAGGCTAAAAGACACTTAAGAAAATGTTCAACATCCTTAGCTATCAGGGAAATGCAAATTAAAACAACTTTGAGATACCATCTTACTCCTGCCAGAATGGCTAAAAAATAGAAACACAAATGACAGTTTATGCTGGAGAGGATGTGGAGAAAGGGAAACACTCCTCCACTGCTGGTGGGAGTGCAAAGTCATACAGCCATTTTGGAGATCAGTATGGGGGTTCCTCAGGAAAAAGGGGAATTAGTTTACCATAGGACCCAGCAATTATGCTCTTAGGCATATACCCAAATGACCCACTTCCATGCAACAAAGACATGTGCTCAACTATGTTCATAGCTGCATTATTTGTAATAGCAAGAACCTGGAAACAACCTAGATGCCCCTCAACTGAAGAATGGATAAAGAAGATATGCCACATCTGTACAAGTAATACTACTCTGCAGAAAAAAAAATGGGATTTTTAAATTTGCAGCCAAGTGGATGGAACTTGAAGAAACCAAATGACGTAACCCAGTCACAAAAAGAAGAATATGGTATGTACTTGCTCATATATATGGATTTTAGACCTAGAGCAAAGGAACACCGGCCTATAATTCACACTATCAGAGGAACTAGGATACAAGGTGTATTTTAAGAGTTTCAAATATGGTACCTCAAAAGGGGCAAGGGACAAGTCCCCCAGAGCACATGGGAAATGTGGGGGGGGGAGAACTAAGAGAAAGAGAAGGGGAGGAGAGGAAAGCACTTGTCACTAGGAAGATTGAGTCAAGGTAGGAATAGAAGACAGGAGAGAGAGAGAGAGAGAGAGAGAGAGAGAGAGAGAGAGAGAGAGAGAGAGAGAGGAACATAAAAGAGGAAACCATTATTGGTTTGAAGAGAAAACTGAACCTAAAGAAATGTCCAGATACCTACAAGACTGACTCTAACTAACAATTTCAGCAACCCTTGAAAGGCTACCATAAATGTCCTTCCCTGATAATGAGATCATCAACTAAATTATCCACCATCATGGAGCCCTCATCTAGTACCTGTAGGAAACAGAAGCAAACACCCATAACTAAACATTCTGTCAAACTAGAATCCAGATGCAGATACAGGGGGCAAGACCAGGTTGCAGAAACACAAAAAGAGATCTGAACAAGCAGGAGCTAATGGGACCCCTAAGACTGATAGCTGGGAATCTAGCATGGGACTGATTTGACCCCCTGAATATGGGACTCAGCTAGAAGGACTGAGCAGTCTAAGGAACCTCACACAGTGAAACAAGGATGTATTCCTGGTGCACAAAAGGACCTTGTGTACATATCCCCCATGGAGGGATACTCCCTTAACCTAGAGACAACAGAGAAGTCCTAGTTCCTACTTCAAATGACTTGACCCCATCTGGATTGCATAACCCTACATGTGGAATGGGTGTGGAGGGATGGGTGGGGAGGGTGGTCAGTGTGCATCTGAAAGGGGAAAGAGGGTAAGAGGGAGGGAGAGAGGACAAGAGAGGAAACTGGGATCGACACATAAAAATTTAAAATTATATTATTAATAAAAAAATAAAAGGAACAAGTGGTCAAGAAGATGTAACATTTTTATCTGTGAATGTAATCCTGAGGCTTGCCATTTCATAAAACCAATACTAAGAGACTTAAAAGGTTCAATAGATACAGGTATAACCAAAGGGTGACTTCACTTACCTACCTCCAGGTTTACATTTCCATAGAAAGACCAGTGGCAAAGACTCCCAGCTAATTTATACCAAAGGTAACAACTGAATTTGAGAGATGCCTAGAATATTTCATCCAGCAAGTAAGATGGCATGTTCTTCTCAGAAGTACATGAAAACTTTTCTAAAGTTGACCACACATAGGACACAAAACACGGGATATGAAGAAAGAGAAATAATTCACCCTTATTTGACAAACAATGATGCAATAAAGCTAGACTTAAAATGCATTAGAAACCACAGAAACTATACAATTACTTGAGAACTGTCAATACACTTTTGAATGGGCAATGGTGAGATTAAAGAAATTGTGGAGCAAATTAAAAACAGTCCACACACACACACACACACACACACACACACACACACACACAGTTACAAGAGTTTCTATTATGAGAGGTATACCAAAGGCATTTCTATGTGGTACGTTTCACACCTCTAAATGTGAAAAGAAAAAAAGGAGTATATCAAATATTATCATAATGATATACCAAATGTTCATAAAAACAAAAACTATTCCCACACATAGTAAAGTCAGAAAATAATAAAGATTATTTTTTTAAAAAAATAAATAAAATAGTCACTAAAAAACTGGAGGATCTATCAACAATTCATTTGGTTCTTGAAAAGAAAAAATTGACCCTTAGCCAAATCAAACAAAAGAGAAAGAAGACCCAAGTCATAGAAATCTGAGATCAAAGCTGAGTTGGTACATTAGACTCCAATGAGATTCAGAGAAAAATTAAAACTAAGAAGTAATGTATAAATTCCTAGATATTTGTGTTCTACCAAAATAAAGATAGAGACAACTTATACACCCATGACAAGAAGAATAATAAAGGAGTAACACAGTTAAAGGAACCACAATCAAAGAGGCCAGAATGAAATGAAGTCACTGATGAATTTCACAAAACTTTAAAGGAAGAACTAAAACCAATGTTAAATATTCTATAACACATGGGGAAAAACATGATGTACTAGTAAACCCATTCTAGAAGGACTAACAATTCCAAACCTGTAAAAGTACATAACAGTAAAAAGGAAGGTCAAGATGTTTTCCCATATATATATATATATATCAGATGTTTTCTCATATATATATATATATATATATATATATATATATATATATATGCTTTTCTTCTCCATAAGTGTCAAATTCAAAGACACTTTAAAAAGATCACACATTACAACAAAGTTAGTCTTACCTCAGGATACAAAGTGTGTTTAACTTGTGCAAATCAATTAATGTAGAACTCTATGAATAAAACTAAGGGGAAACAATTATTATACTTTCCTGAGAGAAGGAAATGGAATTTGATAAATCTTGATGCACTTTCATAATAAAATTCCTGAGAAAATTAGGAATGTAAGGAACATACCTCAATGTAGTAAAGACTATTATATGAGAAACTATAGTTAGCAGAAAACTAAGGAGGAAATCCTGAGAGCACCCAAAATATGAAATGAAAAAAGAATGACTGCTTTCTAAATTATCTTATGTACAACAATAATACAAGTCAAAGAAATAAAATTGACCAGATAAGAATTCAAACTATCTGATGGTGATGTGATCCTGTAATCAAAAGTCATTGTAAACTCCACTAGGAAAAAAAAATGGGATTTTGTTGTTTCTGTTATGTTTCATTTTTTGATTTTCTTATTTTTCTTTCTAGGCAGAGTTTCTCTGTGTAACAGTCCTGGATGTCCTAGACTAGCTTTATAGATCTGCCTGTCCTCAAATGCACAGTGATTCACTTGTCTCTGGGTGCTGGGATAAAAGGAATGCATTACCATTGCAAAGAGAAAATTCTTAATCTCATAAATACTTTCAATAAAACTGCAGGATACACATAACCATTAGACACAGTCATAACAGGACTGAAAAGATGGCTTAGTGATTGATATCACTTGCTGCTTGCTGTTGCAGAACACCAGAGTTCAGTTCTTGGCATGATTTCAGGAATCTCCAATGCTTTTTCTAGCCTTCTAGAACACCATACATATATGTGTATCTACTACAGATATGTACACATCCAGATATACAAAAGTAAATCAAAGCATTTACACAAATAAATGTAGCATGTCTGTTTTCCACCAGCCGGCCCTCCTTCAGTCTGGCGTGCCGGCCCCAAATAACACTCAGAGAATCGTATTTGATACAATCCTGTTGGCCAGCCACCATTATTGTTTATGGGCTAGCTCTGTCTTAATGATTAACCCATTTCTACTTATCTAAGTATTTCCACGTGGCTCATCTTACAGGAGAGCAGCAGCCCCAGCATCTTGCTTCCTCCATGCTCTACATCTTGACTCCTCCCTACTACTTCCTCTTTCCTTCTCCTGGTCTCCTAGCCCCACCTATCTTATTTCCTATTGGCCACGGTGCTTTATTAATTAACCAGTATGAGAAACATATTTACAGAGTAACATCTCCCATCAAATAAATATATTAAAAAAGAAAAATCAGTAACTTGTTTATACATCAATAACTAATTTATCAAGAAAAGAATTAGAATAATTATTCCATTATAATAGCTTCAAAAATGCCTAAGAAGAAACAATAGTGATGCAGTGAAAGACTCTGTAATAATTTAAGACATTGAACAACAAGCAAGCAACAACCAAACACCAAAGACACTAGATGATATAATTTCTTCCATATTCCTAGAATAGCAGACTTAATATATTGAAAATGGCGACATTACCAAAAATGGTTTTCAGACTCAATACAATCTTTATTAAAATTACAATGACATTCTTCACATAACTGGAAAAAAAGTCCTAAATTTCAATCAAAACACAGAGGAGCTCCAAAAGCCAGAGCAATCCTAAGCAGAAAGAACAGTGCTGGAGACATCACAATATGTGATTTGTAATTATACAACAAGGCAAGAGTAATAAAGGCAGCTTTGTATGATAAAAATGAGAGATATAGACTAATGAAAGAGGACAAAGAGTAAACCTATATTGCCATATGATCAGTTTCAACATCAGTGTCAGAAATATAGACTGACAGAAAAAAAGTCAATTCTAAATTGGCCACAGTCCTTTAGATAAAACCTGAAAACTTCTAGAAGAAAACAGGAAAAAGGTTTTGATGGGAGATGTTATTCTATAAATATGTTTCTCATACTGCTTAATGAATAAAGCACTGTGGCCAATAGGAAAGCAAGATAGGGAGGGCTAGAAGACTAGGAGGAGGAAAGAGGAAGTAGTAAGGAGGAGTCAGCATATAGAGCCTGGAGAAAGCAAGATGCAGGCCCGCCACTCTCTGATAAGATGACCATGTGGAAATACTTACATAAGTAGAAATGGGTTAATCATTAAGCGCCCCCTACCAGCAGGAAGTAGTTTGAAAAGAATTACACCCAAATTCCCAAATTTTGTTTATAAATGTTTGTTTTTATTTAAATGGGGTTAGTTATAAATAGTTAATTACCACAAGCAATCTTTTTAAAGGTAAAAAAAATAATTGTGGTATTAGATTGAATGCTTTTTTTGGAGTGTATTTTCACTTAATGATATAAATTTAATGTCAATTTTGGGATATGTATATTTCTCCTCTTGTTTAGGTATCGTGTTTATATAGCTCATTTAGAATGTAATGTATAGTTTAACACAGATTATAGATAATTACCTATGATAATGACAACTTAGAGTTAAGTTAGTTAGGATTTCTAGATATGCAGAGATGTATTTGAAAGAATAGGCATTCTTCAAATCTTTCAAAGACCTGCAGAATATGGCATTTAAAATGGTTTAGGGTTTTTCTTGACAGTGAGGGACAATTGCTCCTAATATTACTACCTGCGTCAGAAAGGAAGATGGACATCAAAGAAACATATTGGAGTTTGCTTCTAATATGGCAAAACTAGCCATTTGGACAAGATACTGCTCTTGTCTAGACTGACTATATGCTGAGTAAACTGGACATGTAGGACCCACAGAAAAACAAGAAGAAACAAGATGGACATTGCTACAGGATTCCTGCTTCATGGAAGAGTCTGCCAGACACACTATGGCCTATGGGCTGAAGATGGAAGATTACAGAAGAACTTCAGGTGACTGAACAGGCAGTGAGTTGTCTCTGTCATTTCTAGAGTTTATATATTATCCTTCTGTGGTCGTTGAAGGAGTTTAAGACAGATAGTTTTGGTTATAGTTTTCCTTAGTTAGGATTAAAGATAAGTTACATATAGGACTTTAGATTCAAAAAGATAGGATAGATGATATTTTCTTTAAGTCTTACCAAATGTTAATAGACTAAATTTTCTTAACTGTGATTCTTTTTAAAAAAATAATTATTTATTTTATGCTGGACATTATTATACATGCCTTTTTTAATGAAAACAAACATTTATAAACAATATTTGGGAATTTGGGCATTGTTCTTTCCAAACTGCTTCCTGCTGGTAGGGGGCACTGTCATGGGAGAATCCTAAAAAAAATGCAGAAATCCTGGCTGTAGTGGTCTACAAGGCTACATTTTCCCAAACGTTGCTTCAGGGGATCTTGCTCGATCAAACCACATTAGTCTGGAAAGAAAATTAGAAAACCTTTTCCCCAGTAACTTGTCCTTAGGATTAAATTTTGAAGTCAAAGCATTATGTATTTATGTATGTATGTATGTATGTATGTATGTATGTATGTATGTATGTATATATTTAATTAATCTAGCAGCATTTCTTCTTCTTTTTTTATTAATAATATAATTTAAAATTTTTACATGTAGATCCCTGGTTTCTCTCTCTTCTTCCCTCCAAACCTCCCTCCCTCCCTCTTACCCTCTTTCTCCTGTTACATGCACCCTGGCCACCCTCCTCTCCCATCTCTCCACCCCCATTCCACTTGTAGGGCTATGCTATCCAGGTTGGGTCATATAAATCTGTCAATTCATTTGAAGTAGGGACTAGGACTTCTCTCTTGTCTCTAGGTTAAGGGGGTATCCCTCCATGGGGGATGTGTCTGCAAGGTCCTTTTGTGCACCAGGAATAGATCCTGTTTCTACTTTCTGAGGTCCCCCGACTGGTCATTCCTTCTAGCTGAGACCCATATTCACTGTTGTATGATATATTTTGCTATGTTAATTTTAATATCCTTCTTTTATTTTAGAAAGAAATAGGAAATGATGGGAGATGTTATTCTATAAATTTGTTTCTCATACTGCTTATTGAATAAAGCACTGTGGCCAATAGGAAAGCAAGATAGGCGGGGCTAGGAGACTAGGAGGAGGAAAGAGGAAGTAGTAAGGAGGAGTCAGTATATAGAGCATGGTGAAAGCAAGATGCCTGCCCTCCTCTCTCTGATAAGATGACCACATGGAAATTCTTAGATAAGTAGAAATGGGTTAATTATTAAGACAGAGCTAGACCATAAACAATAATAGTAACTGGCCAACAGGATTGTATCAAATACAGAGTCTCAGCATGTTATTGGGGCTTGTGTGGTGGCGGGACTGGGCGGCCGGTGGGGAGAAACAATGAGTGGAACCAGACCAGTGGCAGGGAAAAACCTGCTTGTAACAAGGTTTTAGGTAATGGTACATGCAACGGTTTCTGAAAAATCAAGCCAGTTGGGCACAGAAAACAACCCCATACGTTGAAAAATGGTATTATTTGAAATTAGTAATTTCCTAGACAGTAAATATTGTCAACATAAAAAAAAAAACCATCAGAATTTGAAAAAAAAAATCTTTCCTTTGACACTTCAGGCAGAAGTCAGTATCTGGAAAGTATAAAGAACCATGAACATTAACAGCAAAACCCACAAATCTTCAAATATTAATGGGCTAATAACTGAGTATACAATTCTCAATAGAAACGCAAATTTACTAGGTTGCAGAAACACATAGAGACAGCTGAACTGAACAAAGAGGAACTAACAGGACCCCAGACTGATAGCTGGGAATCCAACATGGGTCTGACTCAGACCCCATGAACATGGGTCTCAGCTAGAATGACTGAGTAATGGAACCAGGATGTGTTCCTGGTGCACAAAAAGAACTTGCAGGCACATCCCCCATGGAGGGGTACTCCCTTATTGTAGAGACAGGAGAGGAGTCCTAGTCCGTACTTGAAATGAGTTGTCAGATTTACATGACCCCACCTGGATGACATAGCCCTACATATGGAGTGGGGGGTGGGAGGAGGGAGGGTGCATGTGAGGGAGGAGGGAGAGTAAGAGTGAGTAAGGGAGGGAGGGAAAGAGGGAGGGAGAGGGAACTGGGATACACATGTAAAATAAAAAAATTAATTAATTAATTTTTAAAAAAGAAAAGAAAAAAAGAGAAAAAAAACATAAATTTAAATTTTGTATAGCATTAAGGATATACAATGGCTACATTGATTCTTTTGTAGCTTAGTCTGATTAACTAATATTCAACAAACAAAAAAAAATGACACTGAGGGTGCCTTTATGAGACCACTATTCCCTACTCTGGGGAGTGAATATAAAACAGGAAAAAGGAATGTGGAAAACTGAACAGAGTCCTAGTGATCTGGGGTATTACAAAGTGTACTAACACACATACACAAATAAATAGATACATACATACATACATACATACATACATATATACATACATACAGTGTATATGCAGAGAAGGCATAATTTAATATTTAAGACCTGAAACTTCCAAAATATAATAAAATCATCCATCTGCACATCTAATATTAATGAATACCACTTGAATGAGTTCAAATACATGCACATATATCAAAACATTGAAAGTCAAGTAGATGTAATCTTGAAATCACCAAGAAAGATGTGAATGATTGCACACAATCTTCAATGATATTAGAACTGAAGAAGAGAGTATAATATGGTGGTAAATTCAAAGTTCTGAAACAGATGAGATTTCCAGTTCCAGAATTCTATATTTTGTGACAAAACTACTCTTTAAAAACAGAAGGTAAAAATGTGAGTTCAAAATGTATCACCAGCAGATATTCATGAACCTAATCCTTCAAGTCAAAAAGAAGAGGAACTATCAGGTATTCAATTGCCTGCAGAAAACATAACCAAATAATCAAACAAATAGAATTTTTAAATCACACTGTTGAGTGTAACAATACAAATTAAAACAGGAGATAACATGAAGTTGGGTTTTACAGCACTTTTCTTCCCATAGATTACATAAAACAGAGTTTCAGAAAAAAAATCATTGTTGATGACTGAACACAGTCTAACAGTGGGGTCATATGAAAAGAATTCTGAGTGCTGCTGAAAAGTCTCCAAGAACACTAGACAAGTCTTGTGACTTCAGTTTCTTCAAAAAACACACAGTTGTTATTGGAATGTGCTTTTGTGCTTCTCCAAAGTGTAATGGATAGGAATTAGTTCATGTTAGATTATTCATTACAGCTAACTATTACTTGTGTGTATGCTTCTATTCAAAAGCATGTTTTTGCCACATGCAGTTCATCATGTGACTATACACTCCAGTCAGGCTACTTCTTAACCCCTGAAGTATAAACTATCTGCTGTTCAGAATAAATTTGGCTATTCCATGACTTTATTCCAGACTTTATTCTGCCTCATTTTTAGGTGCCCACTTTCCCAGGTCATGCTATAATCCAAAGTGGTAAACAGGTGACCATAGAGTAAAAATACAATCTCTGTAGGATGCAGATGTATAGCACCAATTTTTAAAAATATGCTATCAAATTTAATTAATGAGCAATCTAATTTAGTATATTTTCATTACTGATATAAATTATGGTTATCAGAATAATATTAAAAATAACTCAAAATCATATAGTACAATAAACATTAGAACATTTTAAAAGTCAGACATAAAAATGTGTCATAAAAATGTGTCAATTAGAGGCCTGAGAAATGTTTGTGCAGTTAAGAGTTTTTACTGCTCTTTCAGAGGATCCAAGCTCAGTTCCCAACACCAGTTCTGAGCAGCTCAAAATTGCCTATATCTAAAACACCAGAGGATCCAATGTCCTCTTCTGGCTTTTCCAGGCAGACACATACATTTGGCATATATTAAAACACACACACGCATACACACACACACACACACACACACACACACACACACACACACACACACACGACCCTCTCTCTCTCTCTCTCTCTCTCACACACACACACACACACACATATCCACATGTAAAAAAATAGTAATAAGCCAAACTCTTTTTTAAAATATGACAATTTAATCCCATCAAAATTTGATCTCAAAAACATTGAAAAAAACCTTAGCTATACTGTTACTGACAATTCTAATCATCCCTAACTTTTCATGGTATTGTATGAATGAATTTCTTATAACTAACATACTTTGTTAAACCTTCTTTATATCAATTAGGTTGAAGTGGAGATTTTATTTAAACATGTAAACTATTTCCATAATCATCAGTGGTACATACTTATGGATTTGTGACATGTTAAATTATGTTAAACTTATAGTACATTTTATTTATTGTTACATGTTACATTCCTTCCATGTGTGTATGCCCGCATGCCTGCATTGGAACATGTATGCACATGGATGTACTAAAGTATGTGTGTGAGTGTCTTCGTCATGGTACTTGAGTTGAAACTAGAGGAAAAGTTGTTTGAGGTGCTTCTTTCCTTCCACCCTATAACATCATAAAACATGGCAGCAAGCACCCATGCCTGCTGAAGAATCTTATTGTCCCATGAGATCATCTGAAATAATTTATTACTTTTTAGTCAAGGATTAAAAGTTAAAACTGAAATGCAGATATCTAAGACCTGCCTTTAATGTCCAATGAACTTATTCTTCCGCATGACTCCATTTAGTCACCTGAAGAATAGATAAAGATTTATTTAAACAAATGTATGAATAAAATAAGTCCCATTGAAATGGTGTTAGTTTGCAGCATGTGAAAATTATTTGAACCACTCCTCTTTCGCCTTCCCCATCATATGGGGATTTGTGTGATGTTTGTTTTAATTAAAAGGAAAAAATAGAGAGCCTTCTCAGTCTGAAATGATCAAAAACAAACAAACAGAAAGGCAGTTTTTAATACATTTCCTTGTGGCTTTGGGCTCATTACACCCTTTACCTATTTTTAAAGAAAGATTTAATGGCTTTGGGGGAAAATTCTAATTTATATATTGCTTTTGAAAGACATTTTCTTTTCTATATTTTCTTATCTTACTCTCTGAAGTCTCATTTTATTCTTTTCATGTTGAGGAATTAATATTTTATGTGGTGAATGCTTCTCTGGTATTTTCCTACTTTAAACAGGTCATGTCTAATGATATGATCCCCAAAATGATTTATCCTCATTGTAATTCCAGCTCCAAGGAAAAACTATACTATTTGCAGTGAGCCATACTTTAGCCAAGAATTATAAAATGACTTACCTTAACAATTGAGAAGGAAAGACTTTTGTGATGAAAATAACTTTGAATAAAGTACTTTCTGATGAAAGTATTTTGCATAAATGGGTAAAAATGTACAGGACTGACATAATTAATTATGATGTTTGAAACCTGACATATATTCATGTGTTCCATACTTCCTAATTTCAATATTTATTCTTGAACTGTCAGTGTCCAAAGAATCTATCTTAATTTCTTCAGAAAAATAAAACCTAATTAGTATTACTTGAGCACTGACTTCAAATCAAGCACTGTGCAGGGCATTCAAATGTTACCAGTTTATTTAATATTTGTAGCAACCAAGTAAGTAGGCATTATCACTGCTGTATATTAATGTAGAAGTTTCTGAGATAAACATTTTAACTAACCTCCTACAGGGTTTAAAGTAAATTATTTCATGGTGTGGCCTGCCAATTAACTTCTGTAACTAACTTCAGTAGCATATTGTTTCAGATGAAAGATGACATAATTTCAAACAATATCAATGAAAATGAATGATGTTTCTGCTATACAAAATTGTTAAAAATGATAATATATGTAAGAAAGATATAGACATTTTGTTGTAATTATTTACCTGGGGGCTTCTTTCAATTGTTAAAATCCTATGTTATGAAATATACTCAATTTTAAATGAGATTTGAAAATAGATATTGTCAACTATATTCTGAACATATTTATCAAAACAAAATACAAAGTAGCCAAATCTGTGTTTGAGATTCATCAAACATTCAGAATCCTAATTTCAGAACACTCAGTCTTTCAAAACCCACAGGAAAAGGTAATGCTGCAGACTTTCATGTTTGTTTTGTTTTGTTTTATTTGTTGGTTTGTTTTGTTTTCTCTTGGTTTTTTTGTTTTGTTTTGTTTTTTGTTTTTGTTTTTGAGACATCTTTTGTATGTAACTTTGGAGCCTTTCCTGAAACTCACTCTGTAGACCAGATTAGCCTTGAACTTACAGAGATCCACCTGTTTCTGCTGCCTAAGAGCTGGGATTAAAGGAAATTGCCACTGCCACCTGGCTGGTGACTTTCACATTTCTATGAAAAATAAACAAATTATACTTCAATCAGAGACATGATAATGCTTGAGGTTGAATCAATCTCTCTCTGTCTCTCTCTCTCTCTGTCTCTCTCTCTCTCTCTCTCTTAAAACAGTTTTAATGGATAAACAAATATATAAATTTCCTAGAGATTTTTAAAAAGAAGATCAATGATAGTCCATCAACCTAGGGGAAAACAAATACCATAGTTCTGATAGAGAAACATAAAAAATAAAATGACTCCTAATAACAATATGCTAGACCATCAGTGACCAAATTAGCCATCACCAGAGAAATTTCCTCTTGCAGCAGTTTGGGACCCACACCAGGACAATATGTGGCTAGTGAGAGACTTTAGAACAGTCAGCCCTAAATGGGATGTCTCCATCAAATCCTTTGCCTCAGGGCACAGGGAGATATGCAGAAGAGAAGGCAGAAAACTTGTAGGAGCCAAAGAGGATGGAACACACCAAGGAAGTAGTATCTTCCAGGCACATCAGGACTAATGCTCATATTACCTCACAGAGACTGTGGAAGCTTGAACAGATTCAAGCGAGACAGAATCCCAGTGATGAGAAGAAAATTGACAGGCTCTCCCATCCGTGACCAAGCAGATATCGCCAACAGACAACCTCTCACAATGGAAAAACATTTACTTCAAAGGCGTTTCACTGAGCATATTAACCACACTTATGGAAAGGCCCATGGGCAGCAGTAGATGGCCACCACAGAACAACAAAGAGCAAACTCAATGGTCAGCACAGGGCAAACTCAATGGTCAACACAGCAAACTCAATAGCTAACACAGAGTAAACTCAACGGTCAACACAGGAAATTCAATGGGCAACACTGAGCAAACTCAATGGCCAACACAGAGCAAACTCAATGGCCAACACAGGGCAACCTCAATGGTCAACACAGAGCAAACTCAATGATCAACACAGAGCAAACTCAATAGCTAACACAGAGTAAACTCAACGGTCAACACAGAAAACTCAATGGGCAACACAGAGCAAACTCAATGGCTAACACAGAGCAAACTCAATGGCCAACACAGGGCAAACTCAATGGCCAACACAGAGCAAACTCAATGATCAACACAGAGCAAACTCAATAGCTAACACAGAGTAAACTCAACGGTCAACACAGGAAATTCAATGGGCAACACAGAGCAAACTCAATGGCCAACACAGGGCAAACTCAATGGCCAACACAGAGCAAATTCAATGATCAACACAGAGCAAACTCAATGATCAACACAGAGCAAACTCAATAGCTAACACAGAGTAAACTCAACGGTCAACACAGGAAACTCAATGGTCAACACAGGAAACTCAATGGGCAACACAGAGTAAACACAATGGTCAACACAGAGCAAACTCAATGGCCAACAAGAGTATACTCAACGGTCAACACAGGAAACTCAATGGGCAACACAGAGCAAACACAATGGTCAACACAGAGCAAACTCAATGGCCAACAAGAGTATACTCAATGGTCAACACAGGAAACTCAATGGCCAACACAGAGCAAACTCAATGGCCAACACAGGGCAAACTCAATGGCCAACACAGAGCAAACTCAATGATCAACACAGAGCAAACTCAATGATCAACACAGAGCAAACTCAATAGCTAACACAGAGTAAACTCAACAGTCAACACAGGAAACTCAATGGTCAACACAGGAAACTCAATGGGCAACACAGAGCAAACACAATGGTCAACACAGAGCAAACTCAATGGCCAACAAGAGTAAACTCAACGGTCAACACAGGAAACTCAATGGGCAACACAGAGCAAACTCAATGGCCAACACAGGGCAAACTCAATGGCCAACACAGAGCAAACTCAATGATCAACACAGAGCAAACTCAATGATCAACACAGAGCAAACTCAATGATCAACACAGAGCAAACTCAATAGCTAACACAGAGTAAACTCAACGGTCAACACAGGAAACTCAATGGGCAACACTGAGCAAACTCAATGATCAACACAGAGCAAACTCAATAGCCAACACAGAGTAAACTCAACGGTCAACACAGGAAACTCAATGGGCAACACAGAACAAACTCAATGGCCAACACAGTGCAAACTCAATGGCCAACACAGGGCAAACTCAATGATCAACACAGAGCAAACTCATTAGCTAACACAGAGTAAATTCAACGGTCAACACAGGAAACTCAATGGACAACACAGAGCAAACTCAATGGCCAACACAGAGCAAACTCAATAGCTAACACAGAGTAAACTCAACGGTCAACACAGGAAACTCAATGGGCAACACAGAGCAAACTCAATGGCCAACACAGGGCAAACTCAATGGCCAACACAGAGCAAACTCAATGATCAACACAGAGCAAACTCAATAGCTAACACAGAGTAAACTCAACGGTCAACACAGGAAACTCAATGGTCAACACAGGAAACTCAATGGTCAACACAGAGCAAACACAATGGTCAACACAGAGCAAACTCAATGGCCAACACAGGGCAAACTCAATGGTCAACACAGGAAACTCAATGGGCAACACAAAGAAAACTCAAGGGTCAACACAGAGCAAACTCAATGGTCAACACAGAGCAAACTCAATGGCCAACACAGGGCAACCTCAATGGTCAACACAGAGCAAACTCAATAGCTAACACAGAGCAAACTCAACGGTCAACACAGGAAACTCAATGGGCAACACAGAGAAAACTCAAGGGTCAACACAGAGCAAACTCAATGGCTAACACAGAGCAAACTCAATGGCCAACACAGGGCAAACTCAATGCTAGTTTTGTACTTTTTTGTCCCATGATGCTTTGGAATTTTTCTTTTTTGTCTTACTGGAGAATTATTTGTCTATACCATTACTGAGTTGTTTGTTTGTTTGTTTCTATAGCTTTTAGTTTTGTGTGTGTGTGTGTGTGTGTGTGTGTGTGTGTGTGTGCATGAGTGTGTTGTGATCTTTTATTCCTTTTTAGTCAATTTTATTTGTCTGTTTATTTTCTAAAGACAGAGAGAAAGAGGCATGGAGTGCATGTGGGAGGATCTTGAAGGAGTTAGGGGATTTAAAAAAAAGTAATTCAGAATTCTGTTTTTCCTGTTAAACATTAAAAATACTTTGTACTTTGATACTGCACACATTTTAATGTCAGGAATTTGTGTGTTATCAAATATTATTACAGTTATTTTTAAAGTGCAATATCTAGTATTATCTTCCTGTTCTATATGAATAAGGGGAGAGAATTCAATCAGCTTGCCCAAAACCAGACTCTGATGTATGGCTAAAAGGAACAAAACTATAGTTGTGGATCCAAAGCCTGTGACTGTGACAACTTCTTGTAACTTTAGGCCTTTAAATGGACATCCCTTGTATGCTATCCTCTCTCTGTGTGTATCTCTCTGTCTTACTTGATACTAAATAACTACATGACTTAATGGCTACAGCACTTTCTAATGGAATATAATAAAATTTCACCACTTATGTTTTAGCTTTAAATTTTACATAGCCCACACTTTCTTGTCTGTAAGTTTGTAAAGTTTTGAAGTCGTAAATACCTTTTCCATCCATGTCATTACAATCAGTATGTAAAACATTACATTAGTCTATAGAATCATCTGAGAGAATTATTACACATCTGGAGTTAGGAGATAGTAATAGTACACTAAATATTTTAATCAGGATTTAATTAACTATTAAAATATACTCATAAATTCAGAGGAAATATTACATGTCAATGTTTGTGTAATTTACCCTCCCAATAAAAAAACATTTCATTGACTTTCTTTGTTTGACTCTTAAAGTAAGTAAAAGTTAATAGTAGAAAAATAGTATTGATTTATAAATAATTGACTCATTTAATTTGAGGTAACTACATAAAGTGAAATATGTTCACGTGTCTACTATAGTCAACTTAATGTGCACAAATGCAATTCTACCATGTTGTACACTATTGATAGATGCAGCATTTGTCAAGCATGCTTTAAAAGAGTTTGAGCAAGGAAGCATTTCACATAAGCTTACATATGTCAAGGTTTGCTGTGTGGGGAAATGCATATCATCCTTCCATTTTAGATTTCTTGCAGACAATGTCTACTCCAATAAATATTCACAGACACACAAAGTCAGACATTAAGCCTGATTTAAAAGTTCTAAATATAAAATAAAGTTCCCAGCTATCAAGGATTGTAACTGGATCACTGAAGTATTAACAAAAACAAAAACAAAAAATGCTTAAACATGCCCACAGTCAGTGTCTTACTGTGACTGAGGGGCTGGGATCTAGTAATGCTGCTATTTCAGTACAGCCACATTTCATGCTGAATATCTACAGTCACAAGTTATATAAGCTTTAAATTATTTCACCATATTTTTAATAAACATAAAAGGGCATTGGTAGAGTACTGCAGTGGCTGATGACTAGTAACTTTAAGGAACTAATTCTCATGTGCCTGTTTCTCATTTCAGAGAAGCTACACTGGTTTCTCCTTTGCCTACTGCTATGGGTTCTTCCTAACTTTGAGATAAGGATGAGAAAAGCAATCACACACAGCAAAGAAGCTTTCCTCTTTGACCATTTCTCCACTTCTACAACAGAAGGTAATTACTCATGTTATTTCTGTAGCAAGGAAACAATTGTATAAATAAATGGCATATTTGCCTGCTTGTGACTAGGTTTTCAGTCTGGTTTAGAATAATTTTAGTTTATAATTTATGGTGTTAATATTTTGCCCCATTAGCATTCATATTTGTAGGATTAAAAATTGAAGACATTCTGATTGTGTTCCTGACTAGGATTTACTGAAGGTTAAATTGGTATTGCATTCTTCTCCCCTACCCTTAACAGGGATTAAGAGATTTGTTGGGTCTATCAGGGTTTAAGAGGAAGCACAGTCAAATGCTAACAAGGCCTTTATTCTTAAATAAATGCATTTTTCACACTGTCCAGATGGGAAGACTCTCTTGGGTAAAGCTGGATAAGTTTTAGCTCAAAAATAGAATAATAACCAATACAATTTGGTGTTATAGAAATAAGTTAGTACCTGTTCTAAAAATACTACTAGTAGCAAGACTTCACACTTGTGATAAAAGGAACACAATTAAACATGCATTTTCATTGGATTGTGTCTCCTCGATTATGCTGTCGTGTATAAAGGCTTTGGTCATCATTTTCACGTCAAATGGTTTAGTCAGAGCTAAGTATGTAAAGGAATGGAACTGGCCTATTTTCTGTAGCACAACAGCTCCCCCATCTTACAGACTGAAGAATACAAACTCAAATTTTTCTTTTGATAAATAATATTGATAATATGTATGTGATATTTTAGTTTATTTTTTTTGAGGAACAAGAAGAAAAACCAAAACTGAAGCACATGTTCTCAAAATAGTCATTTCTTGTTTATGATCTCATGAGAATGTGTGAGTTGCTGTACAGTACTGAGACAGATTTCTCTGCCTAGGAGGTTGAAATTCATGTGGAATAATGAATAAATTTTGTGGACATGTGAAGATTTTTAACATGCTCTGAGAACTTGCATTTGCATATGCTCTAACATGAGGCATTTCAATTTGCAATCTTTTACAATGATTTCTTATATTTCAATCGCATAACAAGATCTGGGTTACAGAATTAGTTCCACTAAATATTTAAGCAAACATTTGTTCTGTTTTCCGGTTTGCCAGACAGCTGTAAGTGCAAAACACCATCACTCACTTCTCCCTTCCCTGGAGGCACAAGTGACTCAATCACAGCCCTACAGGCTGTTTATTCATGACAGCCAAGGTGAACACTCTCACTGAAATATCTGAAAATCAAACGTGAGTTTACAGAATTTTTATATTATCAGACAACAATTTACAAGTTAAAGTTTCTCAGTCATGAAAATTCCATCAGCCTTAAGCCCTAAATGGTGCAGTTTTCCTACACCTTTTAGCATAAAGAAAATATAAAACATACGAGAACAAAGAGAAAAAGTAATAACAGCCTTACATCATAGCACAATAAGACATTGCAAGGACAGAAGGGTATCTTTTATTATATAGTATAATTCTGTAACAGTAGAAACTAAGAGATGTTCTTTATTATTTCATATGTTTTTCCTTTTATTGAAAATAGATTTTCCTACATATAATATATCCTGATTATGGTTTGCCCTTCGTCTACTCCTCTAAGCTCATTCTCACTTCACATCTAATCCAAATTCAACCCCTTCCTGTCCTGTCTCTCACTAGAAAATAAACAGGCTTTTAGGAGATAACAATAAAAAATGAGGTTTATGGAAAAGCTTACACATTGGCATAGGACTAAACAAATAGAAGAAAGGAGCCCAAGAAAAGCTGAGGAAACAAATATAGATGCAGAGACCCATGTGTCACACACTCAGGAATACCATAAAAATAATAAACAGGAAGCATAGTATATGGTAAAACACTTGTAGAGTTAAAAAAGAGGATATATAAATAATAAAGTAATATATAAATATAATAAATATATAAGATAATATGTAACGAAATGTATTATGATAAATATATATTAAAAAATTTAAAGCCAGACACGATGAGACAACAAATCTCCAATGATTTTCTTTTAGCCATCTACTGCTAAGCCATCTGCCCTTAAAAGGATCAGGATGTATGCCTTCTCATATGAAAACAAAAATATTATAGTGACTATAGGAGAGGAGAATATCACTCCCTAGAGGCTAGGCAAAGGCATTCTCTAAGGAACCTGAATAGGTGTAGGCAAAACGCAATACGGAGGAAAACTAATCTTCATTTTTGTACAGCACAGGGATGTCACTAAAGTTTGCACTTACATATCCTATATTCCATTCTTAAAAAAAAAGAATGGGATTTTCCTAGCAACACAAAGAAATGACAAATATTCAAGGAGATAGACATGCTTTAAAATAGTCTTTAGTTTTATTATTTTAAATCCCCTTTATCTCCATCCCTTTTTCCCCTCTCTCCCTCACTCCCCACCCTTGTGGTGTGTGTGCATGTATATGTATCTGCCCACATGTTCAGTAACTATGGAAGCCAGAGATTGTCTGGAGTTGGATTTAAATGCTTCTGTGAGACCCCTGGCATAAGTGCTAGGACCTGACTCAGGTGTTCTGCTAAAGCAGTAATGGCTCCTAATTGTTGAGTAAAGGAGATGGAAATGCTAGTTGTTCTTATTCTATCAAAATACATTGTGCATATAAGAAGTTATTACACTAGCTCTCACAAATACATAAACTATATGGAAAGTAAAATAAGATAAATGACTTTAAGGGATTTGAAAGTCTATTTTACTAGATTACAGAGTTACAGCATAAATGACTGAGAAACAAATAAATGTATACCATTTTTAGTTACCAAGGAAGTGTCAATCAAATCTACTTTGAGATTTTTTTCTTATAGTCATCAGAATGGCTAAGATTAAAACACCAAAAACATCCAGGCCAGGCTGTGATTAAACACACCTTTAATCCCAGCACTTGGGAAGCAAACGCAGGTGGATCACTATGTGTTGGAGTCCAAGTTTGTCTACACCACAAAGCAAGTTCCAGGGCAGCTAGGGCTGTGAAACAGAAAAACCAAAACAAACAAACAAAGTCACCCTAGCATACATACATACACACACACACACACACACACACACACACACACACACACACACACACACACACCAAACAACAACAAAAACAAGTGACAGCAAGTACTGGCAAGAATGTCTAGTAAGAGGAATTCTCACCCATTGCTTATAGGACTACAAAATTGTACTACCCCTATGGAAATCAATGTGGTCGCTCCTCAGGAAGATTGGAATTAATCTACCTCAAGATCCATCTGTAACACTCCTGTGCATACAACCAAAGGATCCTTCATTTTATCATAAAGACACTTGCTCAACAATGTTCATTTTCACTCTATTCATAATAGCTAGAAAATGAAAACAACCTAGATGACACTCAGCAGAATGGATAAAGAAAGTGCTTTCCATTTATACAAAATGGAATATCACTAAGCCATGAAAAGAATGTAATCATGAAATTCACAGGAAATGAATGAAACTAAAAAAAAAAAAATCCTGAGTGAAGTAATTCATATACAGAAAAACAAATATTATGTATATTTGCTTATATGTGGTTATTAACTGTTAAGTCACAGGTAACCAAAGTAGAACCCACAGACCTATACAGACTAGGAATATAGGGAAGGAATTGGCTAGAGAGATAGATGTCCCTAGGAAAAGTAAACAGAATAGAGAATTATGGATTTTGGGGGAAGCATGGAAGGGGAGGACACATTGGGAAGGAGAGAGGGAAGACACAAGTAAGAAAATATGGGGAGAAACAGGTAAACTTAAGAGCCCTTTGAGGGATGGTATAGAATTCTAACACAATAGAAGCTTTATATAATATATACATTGACAAAGGGAAAGTAACTAAAAATTGGGGGAGATAGAGCCCCATGTGGACATCTCTGGCATCAAATGAAGCTTCCAGTACCAAATTGGGTTGCATCTAATATAGTTGTCCAAAGGGTTCTCATAGGAGCTACCAAACAACACTGACTATTACCAAGACTATAAACTGATGGTCAGGTCTCATTGCTGAGGACAATATCTACACAACCCATTAAATATGGGGTAGTTGATCTGGTGCCTATAAGCCCTTTAAATCACTTAAGTTTTCACATTCAGCCACAGACATGGTTCCATTTACAGAACTAATCAACCCCTTTGCCCTTTCCTGTCTGTGCCATACAAATCCCTCCACTAGCACAGCATGCTAAGAGAGATTTTGAGAGGAAGTATGCAGGTCAACATTCTGAAATCCTTAACAACAACAAAAAATCATATGGGGACACTTGCATCCATCAATCACTGGCAAGCTAGAACCAGCTTGTTGGCTGGTTGTGGTCAACTGTGCCTAATTCTTTCCAAGTCTGTGTTCAGTGATCTCATACAACAATGCAAAGTCAGCGGATGTTAAATCATTTCAGCCACATATAACATTAGTGTTATATAGGTATAAATCATTCCTCTTCCCTTTACAAATATATCTGACAACTGGTTGAGTACACAATTTGCTAACAACAAACAACGTATTCAAGTTCAAACCTATGAATTACCTTTTAGCATCAATGTCCCCATTTTAGTGCTTCTATATTGTATCTGCTACTGTGTCTCTTTATAGTCGCTCTGTCTCGTTGTAGTCCTCAGCTCTTCTGTAGTAATCTTTGCTCTGAATTACCAGAGAAGTAGACCTGTATAGTTTCAGGCATTATGAATAAAATACTTGAGAGTGGAACTTAGGATTTGATTAGCCATTAAATCTACCTCTGTCAATTCTTGCATCTGATTTTTTCCCTCTTGCAGAATCACACATTTTAATTTCATGTTTAAACAACAATAATTGTTTTTGCAGAGTCTTTTTAAAATTAGTATTCATTTATCTCTTCAACTTCAAAACTAATGCACAAATAGTTCCCAAGCAGAAGTTCTTATTTATCATACTTTTCCATAGACCAGTTCAGTTCACTGCTGGTTGTCAAATTAAAATTCCTCACCAAGGCATGAAACCACTCCCTGCCCAGGAACAGATGTGCCTCATATTGTCCAAAAGTGTACTGAATTCAGGTATGTATTTAAATGCTTTCACTTCATTTCAAAACATGAAAACTTTATGAGTGGTAATGCTCCTTCATTATGGACCATATGTTTACTGCAATCTTTCTGAGTTAAAGAGGACTTGGAAGTTCTAATTTTCAGGATATTAATATTGACTACTAACCTATGGATTATTATAAAAATACAGTGTCTCCCCTTTCAAGGAAAATATATTTTTGAGTTACTATAATTTTTGTTGCATAAAATGCAGAAAGTTAGCTTGTCATTTGAAGATATATTATTTTTATTTTAAATTTATAGTTGAAATAATTACCTGTAGATTATTGTCAAAATTTAGATTTCTGTCCATGTGAATTCAAATAGTTCTGAATATGAATGAATGGGATTGTTGTATGTGAACAGTGTTCTTGCATGTGTGTGTGTGTGTGTGTGTGTGTGTGTGTGTGTGTGTGTGTGTGAATGTGGGAACCAGAGTACAAGTTTAGGCACTGAGTGTGATAAGCTGTGAATTCCTCTTGTTTTGTGAATCAGGATTTCTCACTAGCACCTGAAATTTTTAAGTGGGTATTTGAAACTGATCTCAAGTAATGATCCTTGCCTGAAAGGCAGTTCACACACTGAGTCATTTTACTGCTCCCTAAATAGGATACTTTTTAAAGTAGTTATTACAGACAGGCATGTATACTTATAGTAATTTTTGAAGTAATATATTATTTAATATATATGCATACCTAGCCTGTATTAATCATTCATTTATTTGAACCATATGGTGGAGTTAATGACTACTGCTACTATATTAACTTCAGATATGAGAAAAAAACTGTCCTCAGGAGTACCTTCTGACCAGAGAAGGAGGAATTACACAAACAATAGAAGAAGATAATTTTCACAACTCTGAGATAACCTTCCCAACATCAAGATCATCTTTTATTCTAAATAGAAACTAAAACAATATATATGTAAATTTTTCTTTCTTAGGTTGCAAAATCACAAAACATGTCATGATTGGAATATGCACATGAAAGCATAGGTGCTACATATTGAATTAATGATAAATGTCAATTTTCTGATTATAATTTTGAGTAAATAGTGATACAGTACATCCAAATATCATATTTGATAAAGAAATTTCTTATTCAGTTGGTGTTAAGCTTAACACACTGCGTTCCAATGCTGACTTATTATTGCTTCACCCTGATAATCTCCACATGGCCAGAAACAACAAAGAAAGGAAATTGTCATTGGCTTTGAATTGGGATTGCTGAATACAAATGGTATCTATACCATCAGCTTGCTTTGCTGCTTCTGGTAGTCATTCTGCTTCACCTGTTAAACACTTCTCAGTTTAATAATAGAATAAAACATAGTTGAAAATATGAACAACCATATTGGACAAGCTGGTTACCCATGCTTCCTGTATCTAGTATATGCTCTGTTCAGTATTAAAATAGCAGAGAAAAACTTAAAGTTTCTGAAAATCACAAAATAAGCTATTAAAACAAAGTAGGTTCCATTACACATTTCAACATCAATTGGATAAATAAAGTAAATAGTATTGGAAAAGAGAATACAAATTTAAGAAAGGTGTCTTCCCACCATGTTTAATAAAAAAAAAAAAGAAAAACTCATCTCATAAGTTAATGTGATCTATGCAGTGTCAGAAGGGCTGCAACTTTGACAGAGTCATAACTAACACATCAGAACGTTTCATCATCTTATAGATGATAGAAAGACACTTACTTTGAACAGATTTTGTTCAGAACCCTGTCCACTCTCTTGGACTGTGCTCAGTACTGTTGCCTTTCTGTCTTGGCATTTACCTTTAAAGGCACACCAAAGCAAAACAAAAACAAAGAAAACAGAGTCCCACTGGGAGATTATTCTATCCCTGCAAGACAAAGTATACACTGTAAAAATGTAATTATGAGTCGACTAGTACATCAAAGAAATAATGATAACAAAACTTTTCAAGAAAAGCAAAATTAGACTTTTAAAATTAAATAAAGTTTTTTATTTATCCTTTGAGAGTTCCATACAGTATGTTTTGCCCCAATTCTTCCCACATCCTTCCCATCTTCCTACCTATGCAGCACTCCCCCTACCTCTGCAGAACTCAGTCTGGCTGACTGTTCCTGGATGCAGCACCTGTCTTGGAGTGTGTTCAATAGAACAGGTATTATTCTAGTGGAGAAGGTGAAGTTTCCTTTCCCAGAAATAATCAAATGCCAGTAGTTCCCCAGGTAGGGTTGGGACATCATGTCCACCTCCCCTATTCCATACTGGAATTTTGTCCAGTTTTAGCTTGTGGTCTCGTATATTTTTGTGTCTTGAAAAAGGTGCTTTCCTAGAAAGTCACCCACAACCCCCTCTGACTCTTACAATCTTTCTACATTCTCTTCTTCATAGATCCTTTGACCCTGGAAGAGAGGTGTGCTAAATAGACTAGGAGCTGAACTTTCTAAAGCTTCTTGTTCCTTGTGTATTCATCTGTTGTGGGTCTCTGTAGTAATTGGCATCTACTGAAAGAAGAAGTTTTCTTCGTGAGAGCTGGGTGATACATCAATCTATAAATTATCATATCAATAAAGAAATCAGTGCTTAGAGATGGCTGCATGTTATATACCTTTCTAGTTCTCTGTCTTACAAATATCCTTTTAGCTACTCACAACTGAAAAAGTAAAATAATAATAATAATAAAACATTTTGGAAGCAAAGAATTAGCATTTGAAGTTGAAATGGAATTTCCAGATGATAAATATATGGAATGGATGGGAGATATCATTCTGAAAATATGGTTCTCATATTGGTTAACGGATAAAGCACTGTTGGCATATAGGAAGGCAAGATAGGTAGTACTAGGAAACAAGGGGGATTCTGGGAGATGTAGTAAAAGAGTCAAGATGTAGAGACTTGAGAGAAAAGGTCAGGGCCTTCTCTCCCAGTAAGGTAAGACCACGTAGAAACATTTAGATTACTAGAAATGGGAGAATACCTAAGACAGAGGTAGCCAATAAGAAACACTAGTAACTGTTCAAAAGCTTTTTATCTAATATAGTGTTTCTGTTTGTCTTTTGGGACTGATGTGGCTGTGAGACCAGGCTGGTGGGAAAAGTGCTCGTAACATGGAATTATTGACATATTTTTGAATAATTATTAACTTGAATTAGCCTTCATTCTTTGAGTCCTACATTCATTTTCTCCTTCCTAGATTTATAGAACCTTTTACATAAATGAATACTAGGAATTTATAACAAACTTCGTTGAATAAAGGCTACTCCAGGGCTTCCTTATTGTGAACCATGCTATTTGTGAAATAAGTAATTGGTGCAATTGAATATAACACATCTATAGTGTATCAATATAGTACAATATCCATGCAGTCTTTAATTTTTCCATCAGAAAATGTAGAATTAATGTAATTTACAAAACTATAAAGTAAACCGTCATATATTTGTTTAAAAACAATAAGAAAGGTTTTACCCATATATTTCTACAATATGCCATGTGCCTATTTGTTGGATCCCAAACTTTTTCAATTTTAAATTTCTAGTTTATATTAAATACATTCCCACAAAGTCAAAGTTTTTTTATGTTTAACAATGTGTTTTTTGTTTTAAAATGTTGCAGTTTTATAGTTGTCATCATGTGTTAGAACATGTCAAACTAAAAGAAAAATAAGATACGATTTTGCTGAGATTTTTGCCATATCTATGCAAAAAATTCTGGAGCCTATTCCCCATAAAGGAATTCTCCCTTAGTCTAGAGACACTGGGGAAGGCCTAGGACTTACACCAAATGACTTGACAGATTTTGATGATCCCTCATGGATCATCTCCCTGGGGTGGGAGGACAGAAGGAAGAGGGAACTGGGATTGATATGTAAAATAAGAAAAAATATTAAATAAAAAAGTAAAAAAATAAAAAAATTTAAAAAGGAAGAAAAACATATAATGGATGATATTTTAAGATTAGAACTAAAAAAAATTCACTTTAAAGACAGCAAAAAGTTGTGTTGCATAGCACTAAAATAAAACTAAAATAAAAATAATTAACAATGCCTACATTTGCTATAAAGTACAGATATTAATAAACAATATAATATATTTGTGGGGAAAATATTTAAAATGTTTTATAATGCCTCTATATTCTTACTGTATTTCATTTTCCCAACATATCAGTTGATTTAATAACAATTACTATCATCAAATATTTATTTTACATTCAAGTAGTTCTAGTTCCCCCTAAAATGACTAAGACTTAATAATTAGTAGAAGAGACAATGGAAAGCCCAGCAATATTTATGGAAGGAACATGAATTATGCTCTTTTCATGGCAGATATTACCAAGGGAGAGGTATGACACCAGTACTATTATATTTTTATCTTATTTTACATATCGTTCCTAGTTCTCCTCCCTCCCTCCCTCTTTCACTCCTTCCCTCCCTCCCATGCCCCCTGAATACCCTTCCATCCCACCCACCCCCACTCCACAGGGAGGGTGATGGATCATATCTTGAAGTAAAATGTATCTCAAGAGAGCAACATCAGAACATGAGTATTCAGAATTCCACCAATATTATTCCATCCAAATTTAATACCAAGGAAATAAAGGTATCAGCAGGATGTCTTTGGAATATTTCTGAAGATTTTAGTATGATTTTGATGGACACATCTCCTTGATTGAAACAGAAATAAAACTTTGTGAAACTGATTTTTTAACATTTATAATTTTATTTAAAAACATTCATTTTTCATGCCAACTCCAGTTTCCCTCCCATTCCTTCTTCCATTCCCCTCACCCCCTTCCCAGCCTCTACCCACTCCTCAAAGGGGAAAAGGCTTTCCTGGGGAGTCAACAAAGTCTGACATACCAAGTTGAGACCGAACCAAGCCCTCCCCCACTGTATCAAGGTTAAGCAAGGTATCCCACCATAGGGAATGGTCTCCAAAATGCCATTTCATACACCTGGGATAGGTCCTCGTCTCACTGCCACCCCCTACCTCCAATACATCAAATCACATAACGCACTCACATGCAGAGGATCTAGTTCAGTCCTAAGCAGCTTGTCCAGCTGTCAGCTCACTAGCTCAGGTCAGTTGTGTCTGTGTTTTCCCCATCATACTCTTGACCACCCCTTGTTCATATGATCCCTCCTCCCTCTCTTGAGTTGAATTCCAGGAGCTCAGCCTAGTGCTTGGCTGTGAGTCACTGCATCTGGTTCCATCAATTACTAAATGTACATTCTATGATGACAATTAAGGTAGGTCACTAATCTGATTAAAAGGGAAGGCCCATTCAGACACCCTCTCCACTATTGTCAGGAGTCTTAGCTGGGTTCATCCTTGTAGATTACTGAGAATTTCTCAGCATCAGGTTTCTCCCTAACCCCATAATGGCTTTCTCTATCAAGATAATTCTTTCATTGTTCTCCCCATCCATCCCTCCTCCAACTCTGTCTTCTTCATCTCTCATGTTCCCTGATTCTTCGAAGTATACTTTAGTGAAACTTAGTTGTTTAATAGACAACTTGAGAGTGCTTCTAATATCAGCTTACAAGGCAGTCATTAAACGCTCTCAGCAAGCTGCAAATCAAAGTATTTTTATTTGTTTGTTTAGTGTGTGTGTGTGTGTGTGTGTGTGTGTGTGTGTGTGTGTAAGGGGAGAGGCAATGTGTGTGGGTGGGTGAGGACATAAACTATGATTAGAGAACATATAGTAAATTAGTCTTAGTACAAAATGCCCTTGATTAGAAGGAAAACCAACTACTGAGGTGGTGGGGGGAAATTCCAGAGGCATGCTAGGAAAGTTGATGTCAAAAGATGTTCTGGTATCTGGGGAGATAGCACAGTGCTTAAAAGTGCTTGCTGAATAGTCATGCGGGAAAGAACTGACTTTGTATCCCCAGCCCCAAGTAAAACCATAGCACTTGGGGTAAGAGAACAGGGAGACAGGTGAATCCTGAGGACCTGCTGGCCCATCTAGTCTAATGTAAAGTTATTTCAAAGTTCAGTGACAGAACTTGTTTGAAAGCTAAAATAAATAAAGTGGAGAGCAATTTGGGAGACATTCAATTTGTACCTCAGATCTACATATACATGCCCATGATAGTGTACCTGCATCACAGACAGGGGGGAGGGAGGGAGTGAGTGAGGGAGGGAGGGAGAGAGAGAGATAGAGAGAGAGAGAGAAGGAGAGAGGGAAAGAGGGAGAGAGGGAGGGAGGTAGAGATGGAGGGAAGGAGAGAGAGAGAGAGAGAGAGAGAGAGAGAGAGAGAGAGAGAGGGATGGAGAGAGGGAGAGAGAGAGAGGAGAGAGGGAAAGAGGGAGAGAGGGAGGGAGGGAGAGATGGAGGGAAGGAGAGAGAGAGATAGAGAGAGAGAGAAAGAAAGAGAGAGAGAGAGAGAGAGAGAGAGAGAGAGAGAGAGAGAGAGAGAGAGAGGGAAAGAATGAGAATAGTTCTGGAGAGAATGAGAATGAGTTCTGGAAGATATTGTGTGCTTTCATACTCATAAAACCTATCAGATATCATTTACCTTATTGTTTTCATGCATTTTAATCAAATATGTTGAAGTAAATTCTTAATCTAAGTGTCTGGGGGCTGATACTTCAGAAAACTCCACCCTCTGATTTCAACCAAGTAAGTGTTGTCTTACTGCCCACTGTGGTCATCTGTGTGAAATTTGGGAAGTATATAGCCATGAATTATAGAAGGAAAAGAAAAGAAATAAAAACAATAACTAGATCTGTAAAATAAGCTTAATAGCATATATGAACTATGTAATTCACCACTGCTCTTTTTATATATATTTTATTATAAATTATCTTATTCTACATATCAATCCCTGTTCTCTCTCCCTCACATCCTCTCCTGCCCCCCACCAACCCCCCCATCCCATCCACCATCTACCCATCTACTCCCGAGGGAGGGTGAGGCCTTCCATGAGGGATCATCAAAATCTGTCAATTTATTTGGGGTAGGGCCTAGGCCATTCCTGCTGTCTCTAGGCTGAAAAAATAACCCTCCATAGGGAATGGGTTTCTGAAGTCCATTCCTGCACTAGGGATACATCCTGTGTCATTGCCAGAGGCATAATAGAGTGCCCAGATCTTGCTGACACCCATGTTCATGGGGTCTGGTTTGTTCCTACGTTGGTTCCCCCAGCTGCCAGACTCGGGTCCAAGAGTTTGTGCTTGCTTAGGACAGCTGCTTTTGTGGTTTTTTCCCAGTGTTGTCTTGACCCCTTTCTTCTTCTCTCCTCCCTCTCTGAAACTGGCTTCCAGGGGTTGGGCTTAGTTCTTACTTGTAGGTGTCTGCTTCTGCTTCCATCAGCTACTGCATTATGGCTCAAGGATGGCATTTAAGGTAGTCATCATTCTCATTATAGGGAAAGGGCATTTAAGGTAACCTCTCACTATTGCTCTCACGACTGCTCTTTTAACAGAAGAATATTAATGCTTTTCAAATGGCTTATAACTCCATCTAATAGGATTTATTGTGTCCAGTCATATGCATATATCAAGTGATAATAATAATTCAGACTTTTGTCTTTAAAATAGCTTTTTAATAGCTAACTTGACTTTAGAGTAAAGCTTAAATTTAAGTAGAAATTATCACAAGGTTTTATGTATATCTAAACATATTTGGAATATCATTTTTAATGAATTAAGGCTTAGTTTAAATAAAATTTCCAAGACATTATAAAAATATGAAAAAGTCCAAAAAACTCTGTGCTTAATATTTAGTTCAGGGAGCAAAAAATAGCCAAAGTAGCCTGATTCTTGTGTAGGTTTTTGCAGAAGCTTTATTGTTTAAGAAAGAAGTTACTTTTATATTACCAAGATGAATAGACTCTGGGAGATCACTCAAACTTTAGTGTAGATTCACATAATAACTGTAATTAGATTCATCTACTATGACAAAGTAGCTTTGATGATAGGAAGAAATCAAAATTATATCATGTCTTAGTACGATTGATATTCATCAACAAAATTACTGTCATACTGTATCTGTGGTAACTATCATATTTTTGGGGGGATGGTTGATAACAGAGTGATACACTTCATCTGTAGTAACTATTATCATGTTTTTCTTAGAATGGTTGATATTATACAATACATTCTATGTGTAATAACTAAAGATTCTATCACATAATGTGGATTTTGTTTGCCACAATATAAACAAACAAGGAAAGAAAGAAAAAGATGGTTGGTTGAATAATGTTTAAGGATTGTCTTTTGGCCCAGCAATATTTGACTCTAAGACAATCTTCTGTAACTCTCAAATAATCCCTGCCCTTCTCAGAGCTTTTTTTTTTCTTTTTTTACCCCAGTGTTTTCAAATTTAAAATTCCATATTAACTTTTAGAGAGTGGGGTGTTGAGAGACACAATGAAAGTTAAATATAAAAGAGCAGTCCAATTAGTGATTAACTGGGTCTTCTGTGTTAGTTCCCTTCTCACTCGGATATGAGGAAAGCTACCTCTCCTGGTGCAGTTCTATAATGAGTGATAGGAATAAGGTTGTGACTCTGATAACCAGATTCCAGAAAGTAACATGTTCCTAAAGTTAAGTAAAAGCTCCAAATTGTATCTTAATACTAATTAAGTATGACAGAGATAAGCCAGAAGTTCAACTCTGCTGAGAAATGAGATGCTTTGGATAAAACCTAGTTGCTAGAATTTTCTGAACCTATGGGCTTCATGATCAGATCAGTCAGAAATACACACTGAAGCAAACTTGTGAAGGCCACAACTGTATGAGTGATTAAAAGTTAGGAAGGTCACTACTATGTTAGCTGTTAATGTAAACTGCAGTGCAAGGAATTTGATTTTGCCAAAGTAATGTTTTAAATGTTCAATTCAGAGTTTCATCTCTCCTTTTTTCTTCATATTTTCTCCAAGTTTTAAGGTGACAGCATTTGGTTATTGCAAAAAACCAGAGGCTAGTAACTTGGTCATGATTTATCACTACAAAACCTGGAGATGTTTCCATTTGAGGCAGGCTTCTTAGAAGGCACAAGGAAGAAAAGAATGAACCAAAGTGGTGATTTACTTCACCTCCCCATTCACAGATATAATATTCATGAGCTCTGTAGTTAATAAAGCAGTGGGTTATAATTTCTACCTACATTTGAACAAACTAATGCAAAATAGTAATACATGCAAAAATTAGGGATAATTTTTGATATGTATTATTTTGACTCTAAAATATTCATATTTTGACTTATTGCCCAAAATTAAGAAAACATTCAGCCCTAAAAAAATTCTGAACTGTTTTGTGAACATAAAAATTCAACATTGAGGGTCATCAGTTCTTAGGCAAATCATCTGGAGGATACAGGACCTTGGAAATTATTTTAAAAATGATTGAGCATAAGTTTGGTTTGGAACTAATTAACATAATCAAGATAAATAGTTTGTTGAGGAAATAAAGTCAAATTTAATACAAATTATGATTTGAGGATAAGATTTTCTTTTTAAATGCTGGATTAAAGAGAATCACATTCTAAAGTGTGTGAATTCTTGAACATGTAACAGCTTTATAGTTAACTATTTTCAACAATAGTTGGAAAAGGAAATAAAAATACTTTTCAAAATAACCAGCTTCCAAAAGTTGCTGGGGAGTGTAGGGGATGAGTGTGTGTTTGGGGATTGAGTGTGTTTGTCACCTTAAAATAATAAAATTAATGTTACTTTTTATTATTGTGTGTTTTATTATTATTATCCATATAAAAAGTATATTTTATTTTTTTATTACTTTATTATTTTCCTATTAGCTGTAGTACCTATTATGCAAAACACCAAGGCCCCTCTTGTTACATTTCAACAACAATCAGGGAAAATAAAGCAGTGTTTTCTCCTCTCTTCTTGCAATTTTGAACTAGCTTCCAAAGGACACAAACAACTGGGTACCTTCAGAATGAAAGCATCCTGCCTAAACAGACAGTTTCCCAGAGGGAGGTAGAGTGGGGAGAAGACAGTCAAACACCTTCAGCAAAGAGCACTGCACTGGAGGCTGAAGCTAAGAGGTCTTTTCTGCCTGCAAAGAAATGAATCTGGAAAGAACACTGAGAGATTTGTGTCTCTCTCCACTTCAGGAAAATGCTGGTGTCATCTTTCTCTATGCAAAACAACCACTGGCGGGGTTCATTAAAAGCACCCTAAGGTGAAATTTGAATTTTGTCTTGTTCACAATTGTTAAGTTCTTCAGTTGGCCCAGTTGGCAGAGTTCACTACTCACCTCTGTCCCAGTATAAAATGTAAACAAAAACAAACAAACAAGCAAAAAAAAAAAAAAGGAAAAAAGGAAAGTTATTCAATCCGAATTGGCAAGGTCATTGGGATTCTGATTGAATATTTGGATATGGACTTTGTCCCTGTTGGGGAACTGCAATCCTTATCTTGGAGACTTCTAGTTCCTTTCAGTTGAGCAGAACAAGTGGGACAGTCCTGAAGGAAAAAAGGAGTCACCCCCACATCCTAAAGTACTTGGAAGTGCTCATTTGGATCTGCCTGGAGACTGAGCTAGGGCGACTCCACCAGTCGCCCTGGAGTCCTCAAAGCTGCAAAGTTTAAAGGGAAACCAGAAAGCAGCACTTTTTCTCTTGCATGCCTCCAGAACTGGTCTCCCTGTGGTGCAGGCTCTCGTCCGGGATTCCTTGAAACGCTTGGTTATCCACTTCCCTCACTAGAAGCTCACCGGAAAGCACTCACGATTTTAGTGGAGATGCTCCAGGACTTCAGGATGTTGGCTGAAGTATTTGTCCTCCAGAGTCCCTTTGCAGATTTTACATGGAATCTTACTGGTCAGTGCCTAGCTCATCGGAGCGGATGTTCAGACTCTTGTGGATGCTCGGTCTCTTTTATGGATGCTGGGACTCTCGCACTAGCTTCCTGCTCAGCAATCTACCCCTGGGGACTTCTCTGGAACCCGGAACCCCAGCCAGTGGGGCAAAACTGGACAGGGACTGCTCAGCGGGATTTCAGAGGCACGTTCCTCTGAAATCAAGCAGCCAGAGGGTAGCTCGGATTGCTAAACCCAGGAATGCACCACCCAGGGATCAAACTGGAACCGGGGCTCGGCAGCAAAGAGGGAAGCCCAGGGAAGACAGGAGGAAATTGGAGCAGTTACCACTTAAAGTACTCCAGGCTGAGTTCGTCTCTCAAAGAGGCAGCTGTGTGGGTCTTCATTAAGCGTGGGTGCCTGTGCGCGCACTTGGAGCGAGCCTGTAGGTGTGCCAGAGTGCGCGCGCCCTGTGCATTCGCAAAGCAACGGTAAAGCCTCTGGAGTTCTATTGGTAGCAAAATTCCAGAGCATCCTATCCTGGAAGGAAGTGTGCGATGGGAGTCTTTACCAAGTACGGAGGAAGTGCTCCTGGTTAGCAAGCTTCCCAAACATCTCCAAACCCTTCCATTCAGGTTTGGTTTAGATTGGTGTCTGGACTGTGAGAGGAGGTGCGCACAAAAACCAAAGATGAAGTGCTCATAAACTCTTAACCTGAAAGCACTGGACTCCGACCGCTCTGGTTACGGAACGAAGATCTTTTTTTTTTTTTCCTTTAATGACTGGCTTTAGGGGGTTTCTGGGTGCTTTGCTGGGGCCCGGGTCCGGATTTTAACTAGAAATTTAGGCAGAATTACGAGAGGAAAGCCAGGGAGGGCCCTGCCCAATCCCTTCCCAGGAGGCCCTTTTACTTTACCCCCCCGCCCCCCCCCCGCACCACACCTCTCCAGCTTCACATCCAACTCCAGTTCAAGAGACCTAGGTGGCCAGGCCTGCTTTCTGTGGACTACTGGCGCTTGGGGGTGGGGTTTGGGGGTGGGGGAGCATTAAGCTCTGCACGCTAAATATCAGCTCCATCACTTTAAGCCAGGTACCCAAATGTAAATTCTTCCTCAGAATCCGCTCCCACCTGATTTGTCACCATGACTAGGGAACTCTGGAAGCCAACCTCGGGTGCCTGGAAGCGCCAGCCAGGCTCTCAGGCTGGAATTCTCTCTGCCGGGTCAGAGCTAATCACTTTTCACACTGCCATTAGTAGCCACTGTCAGACCCAGTGACACCTTAAAAAAAAAAAATCTCTTAACCTCCCGACTGTGGGCGATCAGATCCGCAGTTCATCTTCAACAGGGGCGGGGTATGCCCCTGAAGTTCGCTTTCTTCCTTCGGATTTTCCACCGCTTCCCCTCCCCCATCCCCGCCCGCCTGCAACGCCCCCGCGCCTCCTCTGCTTGGGGATTTGCAGGCACAGCTCTGGCCCTCTCCTCCCTCCAGGGGTAAATCGGTTCTCCGAACACGTCTCGCTGGGAGTCACCGAGGCCGAGAGCTCGGCGGCGCCGGCTTGGGGTGTAGCCTGATTCTAGGGTTCTGGGAGGTGCGGCTGTTCTCATCACTGCAGCTAGGGACAGGCTCACGGCCGCGCGCCCGCCGCCGCCTCCATGCTGCAGCGTGGAACGCAGCTCCTCCGGGCCAGGCGGCCGGCTTGGCCCGCACACACAGCTCTGGGGAGCGGCTCTTCCAGGCCTGCCAGGGCGGTAGCTGTGATCCCGGACTGCAGCTTCTCACCTCGAGCCTGAGCTGTGGACTCGCCCCATCCCTTGAACAGCGGGAGGGGCGCCCACCTTGCTGTGTGCAGCAGCGCAGGGAGGCGGTGAGCGTGTGCACAGAGGCCGGAACCGTGTGTGTGTGTGTGTGTGTGTGTGTGTGTGTGTGTGTGTGTGTGTGTGTGTGTGTGTGTGTGTGTGCATGTGTGTGTGCGCGCGCGTGTGTCTATGTGTGTGTGTGTGTGTGTGTGTGTGTGTGTGTGTGTGTGTGTTTGTGCGCGTGTGTGCGTGTGTGCTTTTCTCCTTCCTTTGAAGATGTGAATGGCTTCTCAGCTAGCTGGTCCTTGGGATTCTTGACTTTGGGGAGCTGTGGGCTCAAGCCACCCATGTAATTCATGTTGCATGGTCGGTTGTACCAGGAAAAAAAAAAAGGCGCAACTGGACGGGGGTGGGGCAGATCCACCAAACATTCTGGGAACAAGACATAGGAAGAGGAGAGAGGAATAGAAATGTGAATACTGAAAGACCCGAGAAGACTTTGGAAATCTCCTGGCTGGACCTTCCTCTTTTCGGCAGGAATCTGGATGTTTTCCACCTTTTCAAGTCATCTTGGTGTTTCTCTAGTGTTTTGTAAGCCGCTTTCCAGCTAGCTGCGTGTGTATATGTGTTTGTGCGCCTGTGTATGTGTGCGCTCCTATCGGATGCATTTGGGATGCATTTGACAGGCTTTTTTCTAACTGCCCAGAAGCAAATGTGTTAACTCAGAGATGCCCCTCCATGCCCAGGTTCTCGAAGAGTGCGGAGGACACCCAGAACCGTTTTTCTTGCTGGATTCCGGGCGACTGCTGGGCTGTGGAGACAGGTGTATGGATCAGTTAATCCAGAGGCTCGAAAACTAGCTGTATTAACCAGCTTCCAGGTACATCGCAAGGTCAAGAAAGGGTCTTGCAGCTGTCTTATTTCCCTGCGTTTTGACTTTCCTGTTTGGGTCAGAAGAATATGAACTGAACGTGTCTGTCCACAACATTTGAAGCCCAAACTTCAGCACTTCACCTGGTTTACTGTATAGATAAGGTAATGAGGATTGCTTTTCAAACTGCTTAAGGAACCCCCGACTCTTCCATAGCCCTCCCAGGACTCTCTTACTCCCCAGCGAAATGTCACCAGCTTTTGAATTCCAAGGATTTGGGCTGCAGGAGAACTTGAAGGAAACGTGATCAAGGGCTATGTGAGAAAGCCACTGCTCTATTTACCAGAGGGCTGGTGGGCTTCCGGAGCGGATCTTGAGAAGGACCGGTACTGTTTCTCCCTCTGGATGCGGTGCTGGGTGTGCTTGTGCAAGTGTGAGTGCGCGCGACCGGCTGAGAATGTGTGAGTGTGTGTGAGCGTGTCTGTGTGTGTGCGGCGGCCGCCTTGCTTCTGCCCGCTCCCTGGGCGCAGAGCCACCGGTTTCATGGGGCGATTTGCGCTGATTCCCCACCCAGCACGACCTGCGGGCAGCAGCGGCAGTGGCTGTGGCCACCTCTCTGACTCCCTAGGATGCGGGTGCTGAGCTATGGCAAAGGGCAGCAAAGTGATGAGAGAGACCCCAATACGACCGTGAAAGCCACCTGGAGCCACCTTGCCTGGATCTTACCTGTGGGCAGAAAGTCTTCCTATGACCGTCTTTCCCCCTAGAGGCACCAGGTAACAATGAAGGACTACTTGCCTCACCCACTTTCCTTAAGGGCTTGTTTCTAGCATCGTATCTGCATTGCAGGCTACTTTACTTATTAATGTTTTGGAAATCATTAAGAAGGGCTGGGTACCCAAGGGCGCTTGCTCAGTGATGGGGCATGCAGTTCCTGGTACATTGAATATAAGCCTATACCTGAGTACTTAATGTGGTAGTGAAATCTAGAGATATATGAATATGTCAAGCCTGAGGATAGTTTTTGAAAAGGGTCAGGCTTGCTGAACCTGTCTGAAGGTGCCAGAGATGAACAGTTCGTGTTTCCTCCAGGCTATGGTTGCTGCGGACCATTTGGTATCCATCCCTCCAGATACTAGAGTGAGATCTGGTGTTTGTTTCCCTGCCCCCCACGTCTATCACAGATTTTCTCTTTTCTCCCCCTCTTCCTCTTGTCCTGGGTTGTTTCCCTTCCCCTGTTGTGTACGATCTTGCTAGACCCTTTTAGCAGTTGTGAATTATCCATCTGGAGACTTTAATGAGAAATGGAGTTTTTGGGGGACTTGCTTAGCATGGAAAGGAATTCGTTGTCATGGGTGTTTTGAGATGAGGTGTTTAACTGCCAGGATTTGATCTGATGTAGCAGAACAGATGAATAAAAGAAGTCGTTTTTATGTCTAGGAGAATGAGGCCAAAAACCAACAGCCACCACCCAGCCCCAGCCCCAGCCCCAACATCAGCTCTGGCCCCTCCTGCTGTATCTCTGAGGTGGACAGAAGCTTGTGTTTCCCTGTTTGTTGTTTGTGTACAATAGGTATTTTGAAAATTCCTCCCAGTGCTTTGATTTAAAAGCATTTGAGACTGCCTAATTAACATATTGGATCTGATATGTGAAAATGGAGATTCCCTTCCTTTGAGGAGGTAGAACTAATTTAGTTAACTTCCAACGCTCCTTAATTTTGCACCTGGTCCATTCCTTCTTCCCCTATCATCACAGTTGCCTATTCCCTACAGAAAAATTTTCTTCTTTCTGGAGGGTATTTGAATTAACATAAAGCACTTCCAAAGTAGTCTCATCAGTGTTTAATTCCATAGAGAAGATGGTCTGAAAATTTCAGCTGAGGAGTGTTGGTTTGTCTCCAGCCTTTAGGAACTGCCTGCTGGCAGCACTACACCAGGGTTTGGCCTATTGGGTCCTGGTTCACCGATTTAGGAGGCAGAGACAGGGACGACTGATGGAGGTGAAGTGGAGTGTAGGGTGGTGTCTTCTGTTTGTTAAGGCTGTTTAGGAATTGTAGGAAGGCTGTCTGGTTGTCTTCTATTCCTTTCGTTTCTAATGATATCCATATGATGGCATTTGCAGATTACAAGCTAATGGGTACTAGTTGTCCCTGCGCGCTGATGTCCCCAACTCCTGCTTTAGAGTGGAGATTCAGCTGCTGCTGCAGCCCTTGCAGGGTGGTGGTGCTACAAGGCCATGTATGCAGCCGGCTTTGGGGGTTGGGCTTCACCAAGGCAGCTGGCAGGTCTGCTTTTACACTACTTGGGGCGGGGCTGGAAAGCTCAGCAGGCCCTCTGTCAGACAGTGGGGCTCATTGTTGCTGTGGTGGCTTCCCAGGTCTGAGGGAAGCAAAATGGGAGATGAGTATGGAGGTGGTGTTTGACCACCTATTAGGACTACAGTCCCTTCCATATCTTTCCCCCATATGAATATTCAAGAAGATGCAATGAAAGCTGTCTACAAAAATTGTTTGACATTCATACATTGCATGATTAAATCAGGATTGAATCCTTGAAGTTACATGTTTATTTCCTAGATCCCTGTTTCTTTTTACTCTTATGCTCTTCTAGATTCCATCAGGTCATTTGCAGCCTAGACTTCAATTAAAACGGTAGCATATAAAATCAACTTAATTTCCACTTTATGCTCAAATATGAAGTCTAGGTAAGCCACTTTTCAGAAAGGTTTAGTGTTTAACTTCAAGGCAGAGTAAGGACATAGAGGCTAACTCAACTGTAACAGTAAGAAAATCCATACTCCACTGTAGGAGGACTCTAATTGCCTACAATCAAAAGGTGCAGAGGAAAATAAAACACCAAACAAACAACAGACAAAACCAAAACAGTATTTGTGGGAAATAAACATAAATTCCCCCTAAGTCTCTTCTTGGTTTTTAGTGAATTTATTTGAAGTCTATCACTCAGGAAATCTTACATGCAAAGCTGATTTATGTAGTAAACATCTCATAATAATTTGTAAGCAAATAACTCATACATACCCAGAAGATGACTAAGAAAAATAAAATTCTGCTAAAGAATGTTGGTGCTGGAAAAACAAATATTTTCTCATCTCAGTTTCACTTGCCTTTGGCCTTTTCTCACTGTGGATATCCTCTTTTGCAAGTCGGTTCTTGTTTCTGTGCACCCATCCTCAGGGAAGGGCAGACAAATCCATAAACAAGAATTGAAATCCTTAGAAGCTTGAACATACATTGTTATAGGGTTCAGGTTTAAAAAGGTCACCACTTTGTGGCATTGGAGTTAGGTTAGATGTCATAAGGAAATAGATCTTCTAGCAGCATGAAGTAAGGAAGGAAGGAAGGAAGGATGGAAGGAAGGAAGGAAGGAAGGAAGGAAGGAAGGAAGGAAGGAAGAAAAGAAGGAGGTCAGGCTAGCTAAAGCTGGGTTGGAGATGTGTTTCTATCCCTGTGTTAGACATGATCTCTAGTCACAAGTGATCTGCTAGCTAATAGGTGAAGATATTGATAAGAAACTCCCCAGCAGGGATCACCTCCTCCTTCAGAAATCTTTCTTAATCGTTCCTAAGAGGAAAAGAACAGGAAGCACCACCGGGGAGCAGTGTTAGCTTGAAAGGAATTGACACTAGATTTTCTTCCTCTAGATAATTTCTTTTAGTGATTCTCGTTTCTCTTTTGAAAAGAATGACCTTGAACAAGATCTGTATTCTGTGTATCACATACCTCTCTTTTTTTTAATTAAAAATGTGATGTATGCATGAATATGCTCACACATTTCAGTTTTGTTATCAGATTCATGTACTAGTTTAGGGAGCGTTCATCAAAGCATGTCTCTCCCTTAAACCAGACAATACTTTCTTTTTCCTCCACAGAAACAGAAAAAAATATAGTTAGCTGAGGAAGAAATGCCCCACCCTTATTCTTTTTTTTTTAAATATTATTTTTTTCTCCTGCCCATCAATAGATTCTTGGTGTTGAAACACTATCCTCTTGTGCATTTTGTATTTAAGCACAGTCCCATGTTACACCCACCTCCATTTTCCTGGAGGAATATCATTTTCCTTTGTCCATTGAAGTCAGTGCACTGCTGCTTGAAGCACTTTTGGCTTGGTGGTTTTGCTGAGTTTTCTAGCTGGTGAAATCAGGACCAGACTTTCTGCTGACTCTCTTGCTGTGCTGGTCAGGATGGGATACTTGAAGCTAGCTATCTAATACCATTCTTGTCCATCAGTGAAACTGCTCTACAACAGCTGCTGGGGTCTTTGCTAATCTCCATGTTAATTAATGCATTTTTGCCAATACTGAAGTAAGAGGGGGATGAACAGACACTTGACTTTTTTTTTTTTAAATAGAATTAACTAACCTGTTTGTTGTTTACTCAGAAATGGGACACACTGGCATTTCTTCAGGGGTAATATATATATATATAGTTCTAAGCTTTATGCTTCATGAAATAGTAAAGACTGAAATGTAGGCTTCCTACATATGAGTGAGACTCTCTAAGATACATAACTACCTGATTTTGTTGAATCATTCCAGTGACACACATACACAGTTTAGTCTCCAGAGTGACTCTGCCTCTTCAGTTTCTGTAGCTCACATTCTCATTCCTATGTCATCCTTCAGTCTTAAAACCTAAGGAAATATAAGCTATACTCTCTGTGGTGTATGCATAGTGAAGTTAATAAGCTCTTACTTTGTAACTATAAATATTGTTTTATTTAGATGCAAATCATTTTTTATTATACTCCATCATCCTATATTTTACAGTACTATGAAGTCCTCAATAAGTAAAGAGGAAACAGAAGAATTTAATTCTGGAATAATTAATGCTAAATTTAAAACATTTTAAGAAAATTATCATAGCATTCTGGTAGATACTGCTCTGGCAGAAGGCTTTTTGTAAAGCTATATGCAATCTAACAGTAATTATGAATGATAGGTAACAGGTGATTGAAAATTACAATGTAATTACATGGTTATGTAGACGTAGTATCAATGTACTGATGCTAAGTAAAGTGCATGAACAGGCTTTAGTATTTAAGCTACAAAAAGTATTTATAATATTTGTCTGGGACTGAGAGTTCATATTTCTTAACCTACATAGGTTAAGTGGGAAATTACTTGTTACACAGGAATTCCCTAGATGGTATAGGAAAATGCCAAATGATCATTTTTTTTACTTCCTAGGAGGTATTTTCATGTAAAAGAAATATATCACATATTGAATCTTACACAATTTTTTTACTCTTCTTCGTAGAGTGATATATATGTATATATATCATAATACATTGTAGAAACTTTCAATGGAGCTTCTTGGAATTAGTATTACAATTCCTGTGATGCATGTTTGCAAAATTTGGGAAGAAAATTGAATCTGTTTTTAGATTTTACTACATAAAAGGCCCTAGGAAGGACAGAATAAGATGATTGATTAAAGTTAAGAGTGCTTTGAACAAAGGTTGGGAAAACTTTCTTAAAATTTACAAAATGTTTGTAAAATAGTAAGACTACCTCAAGATATTCTCAATCACAACTAATATGTGTAAATTAAATAGGAACAGAAGCCAAACAATGTTGCTTATCTTCATCTCGTTCCCTTTGCTCTTTTCAGCTCCAGGGAGAAAATGCTAACAACCCAGGAAGGAACATTTTACATACTCTCTAGGGACCATTTTCTTTTGACTTCTCCAAATCAAAGAAGGGCTTTCTTCAGGCCAGGCACACAGTCTCACACTCTGCTGTTAAGCTCACCCCCAGCCCTATTTCCTATCTTGAAATAGGTTTTCCTGGACCTCTGTGACATCATTACAGGATATTCATATTAAATTAATTAACAATTGGAAGCATGATGACTACACTAAAACTAACTCTCAGTGGTATGAAATGAATTATTTTATTAATTTGATTTTTTTTGTAAATTGAAAGAAATTTTTTGATTAGAAACAATTTTAACAATTTAACATATCTTCTATATTTAAAAAATATATTTATGCATTCAAACAATATTAAGAGAACTTGAAGACTTTGATCATACCTGTGAAAATGGAGAAATTATACTAGATCCAGACCTTTATTAGAGTCAGATTTCTGGGGTGTTCGTAAATATGAAATTAGTAATGTATATTACAGATAAACCTAAAAATAGCAGCAAGTGTATAAAATACAAGTGAAAATATGTCTATATCACAAAAACCAGTTGTGTAAATTTACTTGCAAAATAAGTTTATTTAAAATATTGAATGCTTTAATGAAATGTTCATGCATACAGTATAGCAAACTCCTTTAATTTTTGTATTTGATTTACTTTTATGCTTTAGAGTGTTTTATCTGTATGTATGCATGTCTAACATTAAAATGTGTATAATTTATGTATCGATGCCGATGCTTGGAGGATATATCCTAGTAAAACTAATAGACACAGATCTTTTAATTCACTATGTCCTATTCAATACAATTACATCTATTTTGAAACTGAAAATATGTTATTTAGAGGAGTTATGGGAGACAGTCAGGAAGCACATTGTACTTGGTTGTATACAGTTGTTATCAAGACGGAATTTGTTTCTTTATCATTTATGTTTATCCCTGTACAACCTAAAATGCAAGTCATTTGGCCTCTATGAACCCACTGTCCTCACTTATAAAATGAACTAGTCTGAATGTAGGATAGAATTATCTAGCAACTTCAGTGTTGCCATGCATTGGGAAGTTAGGTATCTTCATTGTAATTTTGGTCTTCTCATCTTTTCATCATCATCATCCTGAGGTAAGGGAAAAGCTTTAAATTCTATGACAGGTCCTGGTGTTCACAGGCTAGGCAGATGATGGAAAATAGGATTTGCTCAAGTTTAGGAAAATTTAGGCTCTAGGGACTGATCCACTGGTCAGTACATGAGCTACCCAAACCTGTTGCCACAGAAATATGTTTTGACATGTGATGGACATAGAACTATGGACCTTCTAAGTATTTATTTATTTATTTATTTATTTATTTATTTATTTATTTATTTATTTATTTATTTATTGACATGTAATGGACATAGAACTATGGACCTTCTAAGTATTTATTTATTTATTTATTTATTTATTTATTTATTTATTTAGACATGCTCTTTGGAAGGGCATGAAGCTTCCTTGCTAACTTTCTCTTTCACAAAATAACTTTACAAAAACTGATTATCCTATATTTCTGTTAAGTATATCATAAAGTCATGGTTTTGGTTGATATAGAATTTGTCATCCTGTGGTGTATAATTAATTTTAGCATAGGGGAGGTAGTAACATACATGAAACACCGTATTCCTGATGATAGTACTTGGGGTATTTAGAGTCGAATTACATCAGACCCTCAACCCATAATTTCCTTGCTTATGCACACATTAGTCAGGTAAAATTTTATTTTATTGCTGTTAACCTTTTTACATTTTATGCTCAGTAATGCTAGCCTCATTGTCTGAACAGACGTTTGGGACAGATTCTGGTTTGTTTGTTCCACATTTCACTGAAGCACAGAATAAATGCCAAGAAATAATGTAGATTTCAGTAAGAACATTATTTCTACTTTTGACTCTGGCACAGAGAAGAGACAAGCTAATCTTGCACCCCTCTACCTTTTCTTCCACCTGAACTTGAATAGAGTCTTAGAGCCCATTACACTAAAAGCTAAGATGGTTGTGAGACGAACCATATTTCTGCTTCTGAGTTTAGATTCTAGTAAAGTATCTGAAATTACGTCCTCAACATTCCAACTATGTGCTTCACTCATAATGGTCAAGTGATTTAAATATTTCCTACCACCCATTCTACAGATTGTGATGGCATTCTTCAGGAACCTCATACAAAACAATGAAACAAATAAAGACAAGAAACATAGACAGGCAGTGGTGGCACACACCTCTAATTCCAGAACTCTTAAGGTAAAGACAGGAAGATCTCTGTGAGTGCAAGGCCAGCCAAGGCTACACAAAGAAATGCTGTCTGGAAAAACCACTGGAAAGATGGCTCAGAGGTCAAGAGCACTGGATGCTCTTCCAGAGAACCTGGGTTCAATTCCTAGCACCTACATGGAAGTTCACAAGCTGTCTGTAACTCTGGTTCCAGAAAATCTGACACCCCTACACAGACATATACGCAGTCAAAACACTAATGCACACAAAATATATAAATCTTTAAAAAAGGTAAATTATTCATTCCTAAGTTGTTTAGCTGGATGTATTAGGGGCTCTTGGAGATAAACAAGAATGACTATAATCATGTCCTTTATACTACTTAATGATTATTTCTTTGCTATCTAATGCATGCATTAAAATCTCTCTTAAGACACATGTCAACAAGGCATAGATGCTACTCTAGTAAAACTTCAGTTTAGACTTATAGCAAACTGTCTTTCATGGAGAAAACTTAGTCCCCAAACAGTAATGTTGCTTATCTTGCTTTTGCCTTTTAATTTACTGCCAGACCTAGACGGTTTATTTCTAGACTATTAATTAATTTGTTTGCATGTGCTTTTTAAAATAAAATCAACATCTGAGCTCCTAGCAGCCTTCTCAGCTTCCTTATGAAATTAACTGTTTTTTAACAAGTTGAAAGAGGTTGAATATGGGAAGTTATAGTAAACCTCCCTTTTCCCGGTAGACCTGAACAACCAGTCTTTAGATAGTGACTATTGACTGTAATCTCACATGCTATTCTTTTGAGACGTTATGTGTAAATGATGTTTTAAAAAGTTTTATGCATAATGTGAATACAAATAGTTATCAAAAATGGCATATCAAGCGTAAATATAGTTAATCTTTTCTTAATGACTCCTTGTCTCCATTGTATATGCCTGTGTTTGTAAAGGGCCCTCAGGGGACAGGTCATTGCATGCTCTGAGCAATTTACACTCATTGTTTTCTTTTGCTTCTGTCTTAACTATGTGATTTTTCGTTGGTTTACTTTGCTTTTATGAATATATTTTTCAGTCCATCAGTTTCACTTTTTTTATTAAGAAAAGAGTACAGTTGTTGAGAGCCTTATACTGAGTCTCAAGGCTTCCTCTGATACAACACATGTTCTTTCCTGTCTTGTGTCTTCTAAGGGAATCAATGAAAGGTACCAACAAGTCTCAGATATTATGTAGTAGACGACAGTACCATCACATGGTCTTGTCCTGTTCATCTTCTTCTGAGATGGTACCTACATCACTTGCTATTGATTTTTACTTCCTCTTCATACAGTAGACTTACAGCTTCATCATTGGCACTGCCATTTTTAAAAACTCAAACTGAAACTCAGAGCATTTAATATTAGATGGGCACAGTATGCAGCAAATAGATAAAAGGTTAGAATTCGTGTCCAGGGGGTTTGAGGATGCAGGTCCAATGCAGGATGAGAAAGAGAGAGGTAGGAGGGAGGGAGGGGGAGAGGGAACTGGAATCAATATGTAAAATAAGAAAAACAAAGTTAGAACTCAAAACTAAGTACTTCTGACTCAAAGAAGTTACTCAGGCTTCTATGCCTGGGGGAATTTCCCCAGTACCCTACCTCTCATAATAATTTAGTTAGTGCTCCAGCCCCCTACTTAGATGAGGCCATATGTCAGCCTTAGATAAGGTGTGTATTTGAATACACACCAAATTCTTTATTTCCTTTGCTTTTTCCATCATCTCATAAAATGACAACTTTTATATTTATTAGTCTAGAAAAAGGTATTAGGGAATTTAGAATTTGCTAACATCAGAAAATTTTATACTGAATCTAAGATATGAATATATGATAAAACACATTATAAACTAGTTTAATTCAAAATTTCCATCTCCAAAGGGTCTTTCAAGCTATTGTAGAGTAACAGATGAGTGATAGCTAATTTTTCCTGTTAACTTAATTACCAGGACAGAAAAGTCAGATAATTTTATAATATTAGGTTGAGATGGGACTCAGAGATCATATATCTGTCACTAAAGTGTAACCATGCCCTGCATTACACTTGTTATTTTTTCTCCTTTTGCCTGAGATTGATACAGGCAATAGAAGCCATCTTTATTTAGTGTTTAGGTTTTGCCCCTATTACTTTCCACTTTTGGCACAGAGCTAGCGAATAGTACAGTAATAAATCTCTTTTCTTAGCTTGAATTATCATGTCTTATGATAGTTTGTTAAATTCTGTTCATAAATTCTAGATATTTCCAGGACAGATCATCCCTTGAGTAAATCTTCTGGTATATCCTTGTTTGGGATCCATGTCCTTTCTCGATGGTATGAAACATCCCTCATTTTTTATAATCTTAGTAAAAATTATTTTTTTCCCTTCCTCTTGTATCAGAACTGGTCTGCAGATGATTTTGAGCTGGGATATAGCAGAGGTACTAGAGAATATTTTGAAACCAAGTCATCTCAAGACCATGTGGTTTTCACTTTTTTTGTTCATCTGGGAAAATATTTCTAATTTGCAAAACACCCTCTAGTTAGGTGCCCCTGTTGAGTCCAGTGTCTCATAAGACATCTGCATCAATAGCCAGGCACATTGCTAAGGACATCTGAGACTATCCAGACACAATTGAGCCTTCATAATTGTTGTTGTATGAAAAACCTCAACTGTGGGAAGCAGAAGAACCAGCTAACGAGCTGGGTCAAAGCAAAATAATTTAGTGACAAGTCATGAACAGAAAATGGGTGTTACTTTTAAACACTGCATTATGAGATGGAAATTGATTTCTGAGTTGTGTGCCTTGTTTAATCGAATGGTTAGTCAGATACCATGGGTCTTTGAAAGGAAAAATAATCTCATTTTTGAAGAAGTCTTTTCAGTAAGTGTTAACTTAAAAATTTGCCTTCTGCTGTATGCATACTGCCTTCTGTCTGTGGATTAAGGTATTTCTGAGGAAGAATGTTTTCTTTATCTCAACTTTTAGAAGTGTTTGTTGATTCTGCAATAGGTTCCTTGTCTAAGATATTTCCTAGTGTTGCTAAATGTGCACAATATTAATTTCCAGCTGCAAGATTCTAAAGTAGCCACTTGCAACTACATCTGAGGAATTTCCATGAAAACCATCTTTTTATAGCTGGGTTTCTCGCCATTAACATAATACACAGGAAAAAGTGAACCTTGTTCCTCCATGTTGCATTTGAGTTTGATTTATTCAGTGTGACACTTTGTCATTGTCAATATTACATGACATCATTTTTTTCTTCTAATTTTGCTTCAGTATTTCATATTTAATATTAACTTCCTCAGTAAATTAGATTTAGATTGGGAAGTGTATGCTGCATTTTGAATGCTTCATTGTTTAAAGTTATCTAAAAATATTTTTACTAACATATCAAAATATTCTACCAAGATGTATCATAATTTATAGATACAATACATTATTGAGTCTAGGACATATAGAAATCCTTATAAATTATTTTTTAATAATTACTGTAAATCTTAAAAACCATTATAATAAAAATAAGCATTGTTATAGTCAATTTTTTTCTTCTTGGTAAAAGACATATATTTGCAAAGAAATGCATGAAATTATATTTCATACTCATGTTATTTCAATGATGTATTTTAATTATAAATTTGAAATTTTTTTATTTTATTGACTATTCTATTACATTCCTACTATTTCTTACTATGATTTTAAAGCTTAATATTAGATAAAATTATGTTCATTTAGTTGTCATTTCTACTACTAGTGAATTATAAAATAGGAATGTATATGTTCTATGTATTTCATGTGTAAATATATATAAAACTTGATTTGTAACATATTATTGATTAGTTTCTTTATCTGTAAAATGGGACTAGTACTGTTATATACCACAAAGGCTTGGAGGGAAAATAATGACTTCTGTGCATTTCACAAACAAACTCTCCAATAACTGGTTATAATTGCAAATTATTAATATTATTTTATCAGAAAGTTTTGATTTTATATACAGAATAAATATAAATATTTTCATTTACATAACACATTCAGTGAACTGAAGGGAAGTGCAGTTATGCTTCTAGCTTAGTTATATTTGGCTGTACTAACTGCTTGTTTCAAGTGTCCTGCCTTCCTTGACAAAAGTCAGGAAAGAAAAAGCCTTTTAGGAAAATGTCAAGCAATGGTTTATTTTGCATATTTAATGTATAACTTTTTTATTAACAAGCTTAAATGGAAAAACTATATAGATATAGTGTAACTAATTATTGTTAAGTTAGGTGGGATAAAGTATTAAAAGCAACCTCAAATCATTTGTGATTCTCAGGTCTGGCCAGATAAGCTACAGATAGTAACTACTTGATGGGATGTTTATGGTTTTTGCTGTTATTTTGCTGGAGAAAATATATGTATAGAGTTACAGACATAAACAGAAGAAAACAAGGTGCTTCATGAAAAGCCATTGTTCTGAGGGGAATATGACCTTCTTGTTTGGTGAACTGTACAGAAATAAATAACTTCTGTTCATTCATCATTCAGGAAAATAGACTATGTTGTAGAAAAATGAGCTAACTATGCCAGCCTGCTCACTTGTATCTGAAAACTCTGCTTTTTCTTGGAATGTCTTTCATTGAGAGCTGAAATTCTTATCTGGGTAGCCACATGAATATATAAGTTTAGCACACATAACTTCATTGACATGAAATTGATAAATGAATATGTGTAATTAATGCTTGAATTTATCCAGTAAAGTTAGAAAAATAAAGTTTCTTTTAGCCTAAATGTTATTTGTAGCATTATATCCTAAAATATGGATAAATATTTATTGATGAAGTGTTCATGATGTGATAAGGAAGGAAGTTACAAGGAATTTGGAAAGGAAGAAAGAGGATTTCAGTGAAACATATCAGCCTTGTTAGAAAATGTGTCTTCTGGTTACGCTAGTTGACTAACTGAATTGGCAATCACATTTATGTCAAGAACATTTTGAAACAGGGACTTTAAAAGGTTGCTATAAAGCATAAGAACCTACTTATATGCTACAAAAGAAAAAAGTGAGTTTTATTTTATAGTCATTATCACTATGTTGATGCTTACATTTAATGCTGAAACTTATAACCTTTTGGTTGAAGTAGTTCATATATGTAGTTTGCCCCTGTTCTTGACTATGACATATAAACTGAAATAAATTCATTCCTTCTCAAGATAAAAAACAGTAAGATACAGTGAAGTGATATTTTAATATTATTTTTTATTTTGTTGAAATGAGAGTTTCGTCATCTCTCCTGTTGCTTTTACTTCTGCCAATCCATCCCATGCATCTCCCAAGCTCCTTGTCTTCAGAGGGAACTATGGTCCTTGGAGCACCTGTAGAAATCAGGAAAATAAAAGGGAAACACATGTTTGGGAGAGCATCAGCAACACAGAGTGGAATAGCAGGGTACAAGTGTTTTGAAGGAATGTATGGGAAACTAAGGGTACTTCAGAAGAGGAAGGGAGTTAAATTCAATGTCCTTTTAAAGTTTTCCCTCTTTTGTGTCTCTTCATATGCTGCTTGTGAAATGGCACTGGTGTTAGAATCGGAACTGGCATCTCTCTCAACCTGACACCAAACTCAGAATAGCAAGGGTTTCCTGGCTAGTGCAGTAACTAGAGAGGGCCTTGATGCATCTTAGATAGAAAGAATCCACTTGAACTGAATGTATTTGGAATTATCACTAACTTTGACAAACTATATCTGTCAAACAATTATATAAATGTACAATTTACTATGTTTACAATAAAATGACCAAGGAGGAATTCAGACATGTAGAAGAAAGTGCAGAAATAGACAAATAGGGGAAGTTGGTAGGTCTGAGCTTTTAGGGATCCAGGGCAAGTAACCACAGCATAAGAATTTGCAGGGCCTGTGAAAATAGGACTCAATTAGCTGCAAAAGGAAAGTAAATCCATCTGGTATTGGTCAAGTGCTAGAGTCTCTTATTGCTTGTCAATGCTAAGTGGAGTGTTACAGCAGTGTCTGGCTCAGCTTTTGAGGTGTTGAGAAGCCAAGTCTAGCCTTTAGGTTGTCTTTATTCCTTGATGATGTCTCTCCATGATGGAAAACAGAGATGCAACTGCTTCACATTATCACAGTATACAAAGACAGAGGAGAAAGACAGGAAAGAGGAAGGAAAAAAGGGGTGGAAGAAAATGCAAGAAGTTACTTTCCAACAGTCCTCACAAATGCCCTAGTTATCTCTAAATCTGTGACCCAAGTGTTGCTGTTATCATAGAACTTGGAAGGAACCAAGATACAGCAGATTGACTTTTCCAGCCTTCTTCATTTTCTTTTCTCCTCCCATCCTTGCTTCTTCCTTCCTTTTCTTTCTTCCTTTCTATTCAGCAATGTTTTATATGAAAGTCTTTCAAGCTTTTGTCAAATTTTAATGTTTTGGGCTGATAGTTTGGGCTGACTGATTTAAGATTCCCTAGCAATTTCTGTTATTTAGAGAAACATATTGAATTTTATCAAAATCAATCTTATTGTAAAATCTTGGAAAAGAATAAGTTGAATTTAATATTATTACAAGTAAACTTCATGTTTGATTTCATTGACAATTTATTAACACCCTCACTGTTTGTTAAGATACCTTTTGCCTTAATATGTCCATTCACTAAGTACATATTGGTGTATTTATCTATCATATATCTATCTAATCTACTTATCTATCATCTATCTACTTTTCAGTCATCTAGTTCATCATACTGTTTCATATTAGATAAGGTTTATATTGCTGTGAAGACACACCATGATTACATCAACTCTTATGAAGGAAAACATTTCATTAGGACTAGCTTAATGGTTCAAGGTTGTATCCATTATCATAGTGGGAAGCATGTGATGCACAGGCAGACATGGTGCTGTAGAGGATCTGAGAGTTCTTCATCAGCAGGCAGCAAGAAGAGAGAGGCAGTGGACCTGGCTTGGGCCTTCCTCTGAAACTCCAAAGATCATTCACCCCAACAAGACCAAGACCACCCACCCCAACAAGACCACAACTCCTGATGTTATTCCCTAAGCATTTAACTATGAGTCTATGTTGGCCATTCTATTTGATTATTTATTTATTTAGAGACAGGGTTTCTCTATGTGTCCCTGGCTATCCTGGAACTGATTCTGCAGACCAGACTGCCCTTGAACTCACAGAGGTTGGCCTGATACTGCCTCTCCAGTGCTGGAATTAAAGGCATGTGTCACCATCGCCTAGAAGAGAGCCATTGCTATTCAAATCATTTATAGAACAGAGAATAGCTGTCAATATATATTCACATATGTCCGTATATATATTAAGAAGGCACACACATACACAATCAGATAAATCATTTTTTCTCAAATACATAGTCCTAATAAATATTGAATGTGCATAAAGAGTATATTTATAATAACCCCTCATTAAAGCTTATGAATAAATTATAATCTAAATGGTAGTATGCATATCACCTTTTATTATTTAAAAAATAAATTTAAATGAAATTATGAAGAGAAAATGGCAATGCCTCAGCTCAACTTACACATGATTTTACAAACTCTGGGTCAGATTTTTTTCTTATCTTGAAACAGAGAATAAATATTGTTTTATTATCATAATTTATTTTAAATGATTCTGGAGCATAAAATTCTACATTTTGATATACTCATTTCTGCAAGTCCTCCAACGTTTGGTTAAAGAAGAATCTTGCTTTATTATCAAGTTTCTTCTTGATTTTTCTATTATCATTTAATTTTAACATCATAGGCAACAATAGCAAGAAATATTTGAACAGAAATAAGAATCACTTTCTGTTCAATTTCTGAAATTTAAGGAATTCTAAACCTATGTGATGGCAAAAGCTGGGGAGTTCAAAACAAGGTGAATGGGGGAAGTCAGTATATAGGACTGCATGAAAGCAATAATCTGTAACAATACAATGTTTTCTGGTCTAATATACCTCAGATATTCATGCCTTAGTCATGACAAGCATATACAATGCAGTATGCATTACAAGAAATTATGGACCCAATGGGATGCCTCAATGGATAAAACTGTGTCTACACAAGATAATGATGGGATAGCCTCCTGAGATCCATCCATACAACCCACACAAAGTGCACAAAGAGGACTTAACCATATACAGATTTATTTTCTAGCCTCTGAAAACCAAACACACTATGTTATAATAAATAAGACATACATATATATCCTTAAAGTTGCACCATTTAACTCTAAACTGACCACTGATCACTGGTATTTAAAATCTTTTATCCAAAGGCAGGTATGGTGGCACATGCCTGAAATCCCAGCATCCTGCGAGCTGAGGCAAAATAATTTTGAGTTCAAAGACAAACAGTTAAGGTTACCTACTTGGATTACATAACAAAATCCTATCAAATGTAAAATAGGCTATTTAAGAAAGTATTATCAGAAAAAATATTCAAGGTAAGATGGAGGAAAAAAATGATACTTATAATCCAAATACATTTTTAAAAGGAGAGGATTAATAAAATTATAAATCCTTTGTGTGAACTGTAAAATAAAATGACATGAAAGGAGGAAGATTCACTTTTTTTCTGTTTTCTCTCTATGGTTTAGAAGGAGCCTTTCTCAAGTTACAATTTAAAACTTTGTTAAAAGAATTTGAGAATTCAAATGCTGTTTAAATAAAGTATCACTGGACCCTGGTACTGGTTATACATACAATAACTCAGAGTTATCTCAACAAAATGTGAGTGTAGAGAAATCTGTGGAGCCTGTGTAGAATAATGCAGTGAGTACCTTACACAGATTGAAAATGACAGTGAGGAGAAGGCTATTTTTAAATTACTTGAATATATTTATGTTCTACCTTTGCTGATAACCTTCCTGATCAATGTTTTTCTCCTCTGAAGAATCATCTAGAATAGATTATACATGGTAACATCTATTACAACACATCCTTCTTGTTCACAGTTATGAGCAGTGTGTTGTTGATTTTAGTTAAATAGCAGCAATGATATTTTCTTAGAAGAATTAACTGAAGAAAAACAACAAATGACTTAAGTCCAATGCACTTTAATTAAAGAGATTATGAATACAATGTCTAAGGCTATACTTAAAATGAACAATATTCTAAATTAAGCTTTTCTAATAAAACATGATTTGTGTACTATAGTGAGTAGGAGAAATCATTTCTAACTTTGTATGTCTGAATTTCAAGACACTGTACCTCAAAATATTTTATATGAACAGGTCCAGGAATAATTTCCTTCTTGGTTATTTAGGAGCTTGTTAATAGTATTTAATTTAACACATTATATTACACCAAATATTGGTAAACTGCAATGTATCTTTCTCTTCAAAGGCTGTCACAAACTGCCTTCCAATGCAGAATGTAAAGCTAATTCTTACCAAAATTACCTAGTAACTAACTATAGAATTCATTGACCAAAATATAACAGCAAGAAGGCCTTCCATAATTCTACCTCCTTAATACAGTTCTAAATCAAAACAAAGATAAATAATGAACTGTTAAGTAATATATAATCTCTTAGGAGGTATGAGTGCAATTAAAATTTAAAACTGGTATAAACAATATTCCCACAGAGATAAGGCAAGATGATAAAGACACTGTTTCTTTTTATTTCCTGATACACTTTGTGGCAACAATGATATATTTATTATATATGCCAGATCTTGTATTAAATTATAATTCCATGTAATAAAGTGATATGCTTGATTACTTTTTAGATATGCCACTTAACAACAAACTCAAACACAGGCATTTTTTCCAAAACTCATGTGTATTAATTTTACCGCTGATTTGATTGCTTACAAAGTATTTTTCAACCACTGCACCATACATAGGGAGATATGTTTTAATGGATATTTGTTATGGGCAGGTTTATCCCTGCTACTGGTCTGGTCCCAATCTTTGTTCCTCCGTGCCAGCCGCCCAGTCCTGCAACCATGCGAGCACCAAATAACACTCAGAGACTCTGTATTCAATACAATCCTGTTGGCCAGTTACTATTATTGTTTATGGGCTAGCTCTGTCTTAATGATTAACCAATTTCTACTTATCTAAGTATTCCATGTGGTCATCCTATCCAAGCTCAGTGGGCCAGTATCTTGCTTCCTCTAGGCTCTACTTGCTGACTCCTCCTAACTACTTCCTCTTTCCTTCTTGTCTCCTAGCCCCGTCTATCTTGCTTTCCCATTGGCCACAGAGTGCTTTATTAATTAACCAGTATGAGAAAAAATATTTACAGAATAACATCTCCCATCAGATATTTATGACAGAAAACAAACACTGAGAAATGTAGATGATGCTTCTGTCTATGATGGGAAGGTCAGGTGATAATTTCATCTTTTATAATACTGAAACTTTCCTTTTTTGTATGTAACATGCTAGCTTGTTTATTTAATAATGATTAATAATAAAAGTTCAAGTGTATTTTCATTGATAGGATTGTATATTAACTAAAATGTATATTTCTTAGTAATAATGAAAGGCTAATATACTTTACTCATTTACAAGCAAACTACAATATCAAAGATAATTACAAATGCGCTTTGCAAAATTTCCCAAGATTACCTAGGATGGTGTTAGTTTTGCAAATAAAAATGTGGATGTAACTGAACAAATAAGCTATTTATGCTATTTATTTACACACACATATAAATATTTATACACATATACATATACACACATGTGTGTATGTTTGTGTGTGTGTGTGTATGTGTGTGTGTGTGTGTGTGTGTGTGTGTGTGTGTGTGTGTGTGTGTGAGCGTGTGCGCGTATCTTTGAAACAGGGTCTTACTGTGTGGTCCTGGCTAGACTGAAATTCACTTGTTAAACCAGATTGATCCAAACTCACAAAAGTCCTCCTGCCTCTGCCTAGTTCTGGGATTAGAGTTGTATACCAGCACTCCCAGTACAACATGACAAGGATTTTTTCATATTAAAATGTTTCCATAAGTAATGAAAAATATCACTACAGCTACATGCACTCCTACAATGAAACTATTTAAGTTAAAAACAATGGAATCTTGAAATTGACCAGACAAATTGATGGAACTAAAATAAACATTCCTGAGTGAGGTAACCCAGTCATAAAAAGACAAACATGGTATGTACTCACTCATGTATGGAATTTAGACATAGAGGAAAGGATAACCAGCCTACAGTCCCACTGCCAGAAATGCTAGGAAACAAGGGGGACCCTAAGAGAGACATATGGTCCCCCTGAGAAGGGGAAAGGGACAAGATCTCCAAAGCAAATTGGGAGCATGGAGGGAGAGGAGAGGGAGTTAGGAGAATGAGAAGCAGAGAAAAAGAGGGGAGAGGAGAATATAAGGGAGCAGGAAGGTTGAGTTAGGGAAAAACAGAGGAGAGCAAGATAAGAGATACCATAATAGATGGAGCCATTATTGTTTTAAAAAGAAATTTGGTACTAGAGAAATGTTCAGAGATCTACAAGGATGACCCCAACTAACAATCTATGCAATAGTGGAGAGGCTACCTTAAATGCCATTCCCTGTTAATGAGATTGATGACTACCTTATATGGCATTCTTGAGCCTTCACCTAGTAGCTGATAGAAGCAAAAGCAGGCACCCACAACTAAACAGTGAGCTCAACTCCTGGAATCCGGTTGCAGAGAGGAAGAAATGATGAGCAAAGTGGTCAAGACCAGGCTGGAAAAATCCATAGAAATAGCTGAACTGACAAGAGGGAGCTCATGTACCCCAGTCTGATAGCTGGAAAAACAGCATAGGACTGGTTCAGATCCCCTGAATGTAGGTGTTATTTAGGATGACTGGGCATTCTATGGGGCCTCTGGTAGTGGATCAGTATTTATCCCTAGTATACAAATGGACTTGGGGAGCCCACCTCACATAGAAGGGTACTCTCTCAGCCTAGACACATCAGGGATGGCCTAGGCCCCACTCCAAATGATATGACAGAATCTGAAGATTCCTCACAGAAGTCCTCACCCTCCCTGGGGAACAGAAAGGAGATGGGATGGGATTAGGGTGCAGGGGAAGAGGAGAGGGTGAGGGAACTGGGATTGACATGTAAAACAAGTTTATTTCAAATTTAAATAATAATATTACCTATATCTATATACCTATATATCTATATCCCTATCTATCTATCTATCTATCTATCTATCTATCTATCTATCTATCTATCTATCTATCTCTGCAGGGTGGTGTTAGTACATGCCTTTAATCCCGGCACTCGGGAGGCAGAGGCAGGTGGATCTTTGTGAGTTTGAGGCCAGCTTAGGCTACAGAGTGAGTGCCAGGATAGGATCCAAAGCTACACAGAGAAGCCCTGTCTTCTCTGTGTACATATTTCTCAATAAGATTTAATATTTGCATCAAATTTCACAGTTAATATGCATCCTTTTTTTCTGGTGGTACCCGTGATTGAACTCTGGTCTTCATAGAAAAGCATGTGCCACCCGGCTATTTCCTTAGTCCTTTTATAGTTTGCTTTTATAGAAGAAGTAGAAATAATTTTTCTCATTGTTATTTCATACCTCTTCATAGAGAGATATAATTATCATCACTATATAATTCACCCTGTTAAGTGTACAATTTCCTAGTATTCAGGATAACCACAAAGCTGTGAAACCATCACTTCCAATCAATACAAGAAAGTCCTGATATTTTTCTAAAATAACTTGTATTTTTTTCGTTATATATATATATATATATATATATATATATATATATATATATTATTTTTTCTTATTTTACATACAGATGCCAGTTCCCTCTTCCTCCCACCCATACCCCCGAACACCCTACCATCACATTCCTCACCTTCTCCTCAGGGAGGGTGATGCCTTCCAGAAGAAATCATCAAAATCTGTCAAGTCATTTGGAGTAGGGACTAGGCCTTCCCTCCTGCCTCTAGGTTAATAGAGTATCCCTCCAAGGGGAATGTGTTCCCAAAATCCTTTCCTGAACCAGGGATTCATCCTGGTTCCACTGTCAGAGGTCCCCTAGACTGCCCAGGCCTTCTAACTGAGATCCATGTTCAGGGGATCTGAGTAGGTATAATGCTGGTTTCCCAGCTATCAGTCTGGGGGGCCATGAGCTCCCCCTTGTTCAGGTCAGCTGTCTCTATGGGTTTCTGTAGTCTGTTCTTGAATACCCATCTGCTACTAATTGCTATTTCCTTTCCTCAGAAAGCTAATACTTGGTAAATACATAGCAATCAAAAGGAAAAGAAAAACAGCAACGATCTATTAAAATGTTAAAAAATTCTCAAGCTAGATTAATTTTTTGTTAGTTAAATATGCTTGGGTGGGGAGACGCTGAAGAGGTTGTTCTGGGATTAAGTTCATATCCTGGTCTTACAAAAGACCAGAGTTTGGTTCCCACTACTCACGTATGTAGCTCACAGTTACTTGTAACTTCATCATCCTGTACACAGACCCTGAATTCATGTGTGTTCTCACCCACACAGTTGTAAGCAATTAAAAAGTGAAGTCTTAACATGTGGGGCTGGAGTGATAGCTCAGTGTTTAAGGACTGTCTGCTCTTCCAAAGGTCCTAAGTTCAATTCCCAGCAACCACATAGTGGCTCACAGCCATCTGTAATGAAATTTAGTTCTCTCTTCTGTTCTTCAGACATGTAAACAAAACATAATAAATAAATAAATCATTTAAGAATGTTAAAAGGTGTACTATTTAACAGTTTCACAAATACATTATTCATAATGTCAGTGATCAGCATCTACTCTCTCCCATCTTTCTTTACCTCTATCCCAAATCAGGCTTTCTTTCATTTTGTGAATCACTGAGTTTAACTATGCTATATCCGTTGGTTTTACAGTGAGTTTGAAATTACCCATTGGAATCTGGGTTCCACAGTGAATAACTAAAGATAATAACTGATTACTCTGGGAATTTATTAGTAGCCAATAATGCAGTATGTAGAGGCAGGGTTCATTGAGCTTCTACCCTTCCTATAATTGAGTGTGGACAGAACCAGCCTTGTATGGGCACAGTGTAGGAAACCACAACTGTTGTTAGCTAATGATGGTCTCTTTCTCAGCCAGTTTTTCTCTTTTGTCACTTATATACTTCCAGCTCCTTCTTTTACAGTTTTTCATCTGCTTTAGAGGTGGTGGTTAACACGTATGTCTTGTTCACACCAACCTGTGCACAGAACTTCACTTGTTCTTAGCATCTTGGGTAACCATGAGTTTATGTATCACCCCACAGTCACTGCAAAAAGAGCAGCTAAGAGTAGTTTTTGTCTGTTCTAGTCCAAGTGACCTAGAGGAGTTGACTATGATGTCATAAAATCATTTCTCAATTTTTAGATGACCAACTCTCTTTCTCTGAAGTATTTTCAGTTATTTTTTCATTTGTTGATTGTTATTGTTCTATCATACCTTTACTTACCACCATCTGTGCACTTGATTCTAGCAGTATACAACATCATCTTTATTAAATTCTAATTTTAGAAATGAAACTTTAATTTTACTTTACTATAAAAATACATTATATTTTCAGCAACAAATGGGCTGAAGTGAAAGGATTTGTGCACCAATTTATGTTCCATTGCCTATACTGATATTTAAGTGAAGAGATGGGATTCAATTATCTTTACAAGTAACTAGCTCAATATGGAATTTGCTTGTAGTTATAGTTTTTCTTCTTAGCTAATCTTCCCATTTCAGAAACTTGACTAGAGAATGTAAGTTTAAGAGCCCCTCCACTGTAAATTTTATACAATTATTTTTTCTCCTGGGAGTAACAATGAAAAGTATTTGGTTTCCATTTATACAACTAATAATCAAGAATAATATATATTAGAAATTAATTTTATTACAAACATCATTTTTCTATACTATACTATATTTTTACTGAAAAGTAATCTGTAAATTGCTCAGTTAGTTTTTCTGGTTTCCTTTTCCTTTGCTGATCATATATTTGACTCAAGTTATTGTCAGAAACAGTTCTGTAAGGGTTAGGGCTTGTTAAGTTTCTTTTCTCCTTATACAATCACATATACTCCTCAGGAGAGGAGTATCTTTTGTATCTTTAACACATCAATACATTCATTTAACACATGTTTATTGGTAACATTTCCACACATCAAATATAGTGTTAGGATTTGAAGTTATAGTAAAAAATGAGAGATCTGCTTGTTGGATTTGTAGAGAGGGCAGATTAGTAGGGGGAAAGACTTTTAAAATTTAATGGGACTCATGTTAGAATTATTATGATATGGTAGGAGAGATAGGTGGTCTTCCCAGTGTGGTTTAGTGTTCTCAACATGAGGTTTCTTCTGGGTCTTCATTGACCTGTGTTTGCCATGGTTTAGAGATAGTACCTGTTGGATTACAGCTTGAATGAGGCTTCTTTTCTGACTTGTGAATTCCCATTAAATGTGTGAACTATTGCGATTGAGTTGTGGAGCAATGCTCTTCATCTAAGTTTAAAACACACCCAACAATTCACACACACACACACACACACACACACACACACACACACACACACACACACAAACACACAGAGAGAGAGAGAGAGAGAGAGAGAGAGACAGTCAGACAGACAGACAGAGGCAGAGACAGAGAGAGAGAAAGAGACAGAAAGAGAGAGAGAAGTTGAGAAGCTTAAGGATTCAAAGACGCTGTGTTTCTAGTAATTTGCAAAAGCAACTTTATGCAGTTCTCCATTAGGTGTGGGCTTTTCCTGTGTTTCATTCTGTTGAGATAATATAGACTGTAGGGTTTCAAGTGCTAAGATGAAAATATATTTGAACGATACTCCCCATTAGTCAAAACATACTGCTTCATGGTTATATCTCATTTTAGACAATCTATTCAAAACACATCCTAGAATTTTACTCAATAATCAGCTTCATGTTCACTTATTTGTGGCTATGCTTCTTTGCTGCTTTATGGCTATGGAAGAGTTTCATATAGCTCATTTAAAAAATAATTAAATTGTTTTACCTCTACTCACTCTCACACACATTCAATGATCTTTACAGCCTATTTAGATTAGATAAAAACACACTTTTATTGTCTAAATAGTATTTACTAGTTGAATAGCCAGTGTAGTTGTTAATTTTGTTCATGCGTTATTGATTCAGTTGAGGTATCCCAATATTCTGACCTAGTACATTTATCCATCTCATAGCTCTTCCTTTTCCTTTTTCATAAATTTCTATTTTTGTTTCATCTCCTAAATTTTATTCCACAAGATTTCTAAGAAGATGACTTCTCTTACTTTTCAGTTTAGGTTACTGTCATATATTTTTTATTATTACATTCAAAACATATGCATGGTTATGTATTAGGAGAAGGCAAGGTTCTCAGGTGGCACAGTCATTCCCAGGTCCTTTTGTTGAGTACTATTTTCGTTGCTTATTTTGGAAAGCACTGTTGATTGTGGGGTGGCCATTCTGTATAAGAGTATTCTACTCTCAGCACTATATGAGTGATTATACTTATCCAGTGATTTTTTAATGAATATTTGATACCAATGCTTTTGAAAGCCTGATGCAAAAGCTTATTGTTTTTTCTTGGATCTTAGTTTTAAATGTTGTTATTAAAATGAATCAATCAATTACTATGCTTAGAACATTAATACTAGGTATTAATAGAATAAACTGGTAGTATTTATTTTTCAGATTTCTACCGAAATCTAGAGAAATTAAGTACAATATTTACTTGAAATTACTATTTGAAGAATTTCTAAAAGTAGAACTAGAAAGATATTATATTCTCTTAGTTACCAAAAGAAAAACAAAACAAACAAATACAAAAACCCCACCCACTCTCCTTCAGACTTCACATGCAGTAGGACAGTATGCCCACTGCACAGTCAAGAGCAATAACATGACCTTATTTTTGTTGTGACCTCTTCATAATTTTCCTCAACTCTATTTACTTCCTTGGGCTTTTTCTTCCTGAATATGTAGCTCTTATGTTACTTCCTCTTGTTCAAATTTGGCTAGTCCTTCTGAACCATTCAGAGAAAAATGTGTTTGTAAGAAACCTCTCCTGATTTATTTGTTCAACAAATATTTGTCTGTCTCACATGAATCAAGGCTGCTGCTACCTTATTCTCTTGTTCTTATTTTATGAAAAGGGGACAGACAATAAACAGTAAGTAGGTAATGACAAGACAATGAAGGAAGCATGTAAAGCAATCTGTAGAGTATCTGAGGAGGAAGGTCTGATATTTTTTTCAAGCTTGTTCAGGAACACATCATCTTAAATACATCTTTCTTTTTTTCTCTCTCTCTCTCTTTCTTTCTTCCTTTCTTCCTTTCTGTTTTTTTTTTTCTTTCAGAAAGATATCAAAAGCATAACTCCTGAGGCTAAGCAGGAGAGTAAACTAAAGGAAGAACACTCAGGCACACTAGCTGCTTACATTTATAAAATAACCGAGCAACATGGGGCAGAAGAAGGCAGTAAGTCTTGGGTATCATCTGAGGTTGCTGGCTTCAGTGTGGTAGAGGCCTAAAGGAAGAGAAGTCTCAGAGGTCATATGCTGAAATGCCAACTGTTACAGAGAACTTCTATAGAAATCAATATGAAGTACCATGTCTGGTGATAGAGACAGGCAGTATGTGGGAGCAGGAGTTTCTATGGAATACGGCAAGACTCACAGCTAATCTGGTGAAATAAGGAAAGTTATTTTGTTTCCTAAAGAAAGAGACATCACTTTTAAAAAGTAGTATTGTTAGAAGGAATACTTCTTTAGATAGAAAATTGCCATTACTTAAAATTCATTTTTTTATTATTTGGGAATTTCATATAATGCATTTTTATCATGTATTTGTATACCTTCACCAATGCATCCCAGATCTCTCCCCAACACTCTATCCATGCAGACTTGTGTTTCTCCAGCTCCCAACCCCTCTGTTGTGAATATTTGTCTGTCTGTGATGCGGGGCAGGGCTGTTCATGGATATATATATATATATATATATATATATATATATATATATATAACACACACACACACACACACACACACACACACACACACACACATATGGTCACTTCTTTGAAGAAAATGTGGAGCTTCATGCCCACCTCCTTTCTTCCATGCTTGGGTTTTGTCAGGCTTGAGTTTATGTAGATTTTGTATATGTTGTCAAAATGTCTGTGAATTTCTACCTGAAGTCATTCACCATTATTGCTGGTGAGTAAAATCTTTCCATCACCACCTGCACTTCTGCATAGATCCCTGAGGCTTGAGGGGGTGATGTAGTGTAGACATCCCATTTAGGGCTGAGTGTTCCAATCTTCTCCTCATGTTGGGCTGAAGTGAGTTTCTTTATTAATTGACAGCTATAGCAAGAAGCTGCTCTTTTTCCTGAGACAAAATTAACCATTCTATGCTGATTAGCCTCTCTAAACTATTAGCTTCTAAGCTATTAGCCTCTTAGTTTTGATAAGAGTCTACATTATAAGAAAATATATTTACCTCTTCCACACACTTGGCCAATGAAAAATAAATGAAAAGAAATAAGCACATTAGAATGCTAGTAGTGGCTGAATGATAAACAGTTTTAGATACGTTTATTTATCTCATCCTTTCAGAATACATACTGATTCTCTTTTCATTATGTTAAAATCCTAATATATACATGACATTTTATATCACTGTCATATTACAATGGACATTAATTGTACAAGTAATGAGTTTTAAGTATTTTTTTCTTATTTTTTCTATTTCATAGTTAGCAAGAATGGGATTTACAATCAGATTTATTTTAAAATTATTTTTACCCTAGCAAACAATTCAGAATCTACCTGAATCTGTGTTTTCATGAATAAACTAAAACCTCTATAATTTGGGAATTTGTAGATACAAATAAATACAAGAGTGATAATCTTAAACATAAAATGATACCCAAAATAATCTATCATAAAATGATAATTTTATTATCTCTACACTGTTTTTTATACTAAATTACTTAAGGTAAATCATTTACTATAACTTTATTAATATCATAATTTCTTTACAACATTCTGCCTTGATTTCAGGCTGCTTTGGGGAACTAGTTATTGTTTTTACTATAACTAATAATTACATATTCATATCTTTTTACTCATTTTTAAATGCCATATCTGGAAATGTTGAGCAGATTTGAATAAATATGGGAATCAATCCCAGCCCACTTTTAAATATTGCTTTAACGTATATGATAACATGACTACTAAATATGTTATGCTGATGTCAATTGCAAACAGATTTAATGTTGATGCCTGTCCTGTCCAAACTTATGCTTAGGATAAGATTTAATTCTATAAAACTCATTTAAAATATTACCGTATGTGTGCCAATGTCATATTTGTTGACTATATCTTTATTCAGTTAATTTTTTGTAAGGTGAGGTAAAAACAATCCTAACTTTTGTAAATTTATGTTTTCTAAAGCTAAAACTTAAAAAAAAACCAAAATCATAAAACTTTCCCAGAACAGGCTCCACCCACTAAAATTGACCGTAGGTCTGTATGCATCTAAGCTTTGGTAAAATCTTCAAATAGCTTTCCTCAGTTGCCTATAGATCTTTGTGTAGGGTTGAGGCCTCATGGGCTTTTCTTCTTCCATTTTGACAGATTCATTCATGTCATCCTTATTTAGCTTAATGTGGGCAGAAATGTTGGTGACTTTATGAGTGTGGCTTCTTATATTAATATGAGTGGGACATACATTTTTCCCAGGGAAGAACACACAATTTGGTTGTCCAGTATCAAATGGTCAGCCCTGATATCATCATCATATATATATGAGGGTGAGGCCTTCCAGGAGGGAATCATCAAAATTTGTCAAGTCATTTGACAAATAGCATCTAAAGATACTATTGAGTTCATTTGATGTTGATCATCTACTGCTGGGTATAGGGCCTTCCCTGAAGTGTGGTTTGTGCCCCCAGTGAGACTCCTTAGTTGAGAATTAATTTTTCATTTGTGCGTGGCTATTGATTTGGAATAGGGATGGATTAGGGATGAGAGTTTTATGTCCACATCTTTCAACACTGGGGTCCCTTTTGGTGCAGATTCTTGCAGGCCTTATGTACACTGCCTTAGTCTCCATAAATTCATACGTATATGAGCCCTGCTGTGGTTAAAGGGTCTAGTTTCCTGGGGTTTCTTCCTCCCTTCTTTCACAGAGTTTCCTGACCCCTGTAGGGAGGCATTTGTTAGAGATATTCTATTTAGGACAGAAGATTCCAAAGTTTCTTACCCACACTGCACACTGTCCAGGTGTGATCTCTGCATTTTTTTCTTCAGGAGGAAGCATCCCTGATGATCGGTGAGTGAGGCACTGATCTGAGTGTGGCAGAATGACATTAGGAGTCATTAATGGCTATGTTGATTTAGCAGAGCTGTAGTATTTGGTTTTACCTTAGATTCCTTGTCTACCTGGCATCAAGTTCTTGGCCATATGAACAGTGGAAATCTTTCAATGAAAAGGACTATTAGGATGTTTCATGATATTTTCTTAAATTCTCTCAAATTTCTTAAATTAAAAAAGGCAAAGCCTGAAATGATGTTACAGGAGTTAAGTGCACTGGCTGCACTTCCAGTGGTCCTCGGTTTGTTTTCCAGTATTTACATGGTGACCCAAAATCACCTCTCTCTGGAGTCTCAGAGAATCTGATGTCCTCTTTAGTAGGTTCTTTCGGCACTGTCAACATATGGTAGGTGCACCAAACATATATGCAGGCAAAATACGTATACACTTGAAAATGAGAGAACAGTATATTTCCAACAATTAAAAAATTTAAACAATAACATGGACCTCTGTAGTGGCTAGCATGCAGACTATCTGAAAGCCTCACAAACCAAAGTGTTCTAATAAATACTGAAGTGTTAATAATTTAAGTCCAAATTTGAACATTAATATATGTAGTCAAATGTTAAGTTGAGGTGTCTAATCCTTTAAGTAAATTTAATGATCTAAGATCAATTTACCCTTGTGCCAGAATATATTATGTATTAAATGTGAATGACTATAATAAGAAAATTATAATTGTGTCTACGAAAGCTGTTACATGCTTATGAAACATGGAAATCTGATACCCATTTTTATTTAAAGCAGAATGTACAGGGTGAACTTAGACCAAAGGGTCACAGTGTTAAAGGAAAGAAAGATGGGTTCAGATTCTTAGCAATCCCAGTGGTACTGGAAGATCACAGATGTTTGAAATTAGAGGGTAAGTATTCTAGAATGCAAGGAGGGAGTAGAAATCACATTTAGCATAAGATGTGGTCTTAACTTATTTAAATATGGTATATATAGATTAAGAATGAGAGGAAACACCTTAAAATATCATAGCAGTAAGAATTCTTGTTAACTTTCTGTGACATTTTGGAGTTTCTTAGTTGGAAAGTTGTGCTGTTGGAAATTATGTTATGATCTAATCAGATATTGATTCTTCTAATGAGTAAGAAAAATATTTGAGCCAAAACTGGATGAGAGACTTTGTAAACTTCTAGGTGGGAGGTTGTTGAAACATGCATCATGAATTAGCATTAGAATTAGAAATAAACACCAAAATTATGAGTTCCCACTTATGTCCTCTAGAGCTAATTGATTGGGATGCTTAATGCATCTTTAGTCTTAAAACTTCTCTTAATCCTTTATGATCTTCCTGATTATAGGATGTTGCTATGGTCTGTGGGCCTTCAGTACTAGTAAGAGTAATTAGGGTAGTTGAAAGCAGACACAAAAACAAGTGAGAAGTATAGCAAGTTCACTGTTTCCAGGTTATCTAATCATGTGAATTCTTTGGGACAGAATGTTCTCATATACAATAGTCAACACAAGGTGGACTTATCACTGCTCAACAAAAAATAAGGGACAAAGAAGTAATGAGGGACAAAAGATCCATAGTGATCCCATTCTCCAAATCTCATAAAAATTTCTCAGGGTGTTTGGGTACTTGATTTCCTGTACCTGATGTACTGTTTGTGGAAGCCAAAAGACAGTATTTTGGGTTCCAGAGCTCAGACTGAGCAACGATCTGCTCAATTATAAATTAACTAAAAGATTTGTTATTATCGTTACTTATTATTATTATTATTACTATTACTACTGTTATTATATTTGAACAGAGTTATCTTGCAAAGAAAAGACAAAGAAACAAAACAAAACAAAACAAAAAACGAATAATGCTTTCCCAGAAGTCTTAGGTCTTAAAATAAAATTTCCTGTGCCAAGTGTGGAATGCCTCTCTATGACTGGTTGACCAGGAAGTTAACAAAAATTCCCAACACAATAAAGAATATTGCTATTATGTTTGGTTACTCACCAGAGAAAACACCAGATACTTAGGATGCATCAGACATATGAACTTAACTGGAATTAAGCTAGAAAGCTCTATAGCACTGGCTAGCATTAACAAGTCTAGAAGGTGCTATGAAAGCTCATGGAGAAAGGCTTCTACAATTTTGTTCCAGTTTTGAATTGTGATTGAGCGCTACAATTCTCACTGACAGTACAGCACTCAGTGTCTTTAAAGATGTCTAAAGAAAAATGGTACAATAGTAAAACTATTGTTTTAAAAATATCTAACCACTTTCTGATTAGATTTTAGGCCTCCTCCACAGGAGGAAACATATACATAGTACTACAAGGCTGAAAAAAAAAATAGGGCTGAAGATGTCATAGGTCCTAGGGCTGAATTTATTACTGAATCTGAGCTAAACATATTTTTAACAAAACTGCCTTCTAAATACTTATAATCAGGCACTCAGAATGTTTCTCTAGCCTTCTTGGTCATACAAGAGTCTTTATACATTAAGTGACAGTTCATAGAGAACCATAAGTGGTCAAAGGATTCAAAATTGATAACTATTGAGTTCTCAATACTGAAAAGGATTATTTGTATCACCACCTTAATGACTGAGAGAATTTTACAAATAATAATAATAATAATAATAATAATAATAATAATAATGGCAAAATGGTTAAAGTGCCTAGAGGATGAGAAGGAATCCTATGAAATAGAAATACTCTTCTGGAAATAACATGGCTGACAGGACCATGTGGCAAACACAATCTCTTCTTCCTTATCATTCCCAAGAGCAGCTATGAATGTTCAAAGAATAAAATTTTCCTGACGGGCAGGAATTTCCTGAAGCATCCAAGACCTGTGATTGATACCTTATGGTGCAGGAGAAAGAACTTACTAGAATAGACTGGCAGTATTTCTGTTTCCTCTGGAAACAAGATATTCATCAAAAAGGTTAAAATTTTGATGATTCCATGCATGTATGCAATGTATTGTGGATGCAGACACAATGTGTAATTATTATCTCTTATGTTCCTCCTATTCCTATATACACATTTCCTTCTTCTCACCCAATCTACCTCTTCCTCCTCCTCTTCCTCCTTTCTCTCTCTCTCTCTCTCTCTCTCTCTCTCTCTCTCTCTCTCTGTGTGTGTGTGTGTGTGTAAAACCATGATGATGTCTTGTGGGAGGGGCCTGTTGAGCTTCTTGTTAACGATAAAGGAAGACTTTCTCTGTATGATGGGTCTTCATCATCATTCAGTAAGAGAATGACAGCTGCAATGTGATATATTCTAAAATGTTTTTATGTTAGCATAAACTCTAGCAGAAGTGAGTTGGGGAACAGAAGAAGGATTTTTTTTTCTGTTTTCTTAATCTTCTTTGCTCTCTTGTAGTTAATGCTAAAGTCAATGCATAATAGTCTCTCTTTTTGTGTAAAGAGATTCCTTCTAAATTAGCAACTCCAACCCTTAGTTTGCTATTCTAACACAGTAATAAGTTGCTTTGTTGAGCAGGTTTGGATTCAATATTTCTCAGGACTAGAGCTACCTATTTGTTTTTCTGTGTGCTTTATGATTTTTGTTTTTGTTTTTCTGCGCATTGTGCCCTTCATTTGGAGATTTCGGTATGATTGTTTACTTAGTGGTGAATAAAAGAGTGTATCTTATGTGTAACGCAGCTCAAAATGTAGATGAGCTTATAATTTGTTTTGTATTTTTGAAAGAATCTTGGAATATACTTATATTCTCTACAGGTTTAAAGAATATTTAGGGATCTTCTGGGTAGAATCGGCTGTTCTTCTCAGCTCAGTATCTTGAAGGGTACTCCTCTGCCCACTGGCTTCACTGTGTAGAACTTAAATATAAATTTGGAGATGAAATGATAAGAACAATTTAATGAGGAAGTACAAACTATTGTCAAGTCACAATAGCATTGAATTTTCTCAACTTTAAAAGGTGATCAAAAGACTTTTTAAAATATCTGGCCTAAGGAACTCTACTTTATCATTCACTTAATATCATTTACTCTTTGAGTAAAATTTGTATTCCAGAAGAGAACAAGGCTAGTTCCTCAAGACCATTTTCAGTCTATCTTAATTAGAGAATCCAGTTTTAAAATTTATATTATAATTTATGTGGTGATATAAAGCTTTCAGAAGATTATAAATCTATGAGTCATAAGAAATCATCAAATTAACATTTATATGTCACGTAAATAATTGCAAGCATTCTATTAAATGCTTTACCAGATTCTTTAAAATGCATCAGATATGGAGTTTCAAATGTAGACAAATCATTTCAATTTATTTATCCTCAGAAACTTTTAGAAAGTCTTGTTCTTGTGCTGTTACTTTTGATCATTACAAAAGCACTGTGACGTAGGAAAGTTTAAGATCATAATCTTTACAGTACAGATACACAATTGGCACAGAATTCCTGAGAAACAGTAGACATGGAACTGAATTCTGAAGTTGTTTGTCTCTGCAGAAGTGTTAATATATTTCCCCCCTAAGAATCAATCTTATCTACTAGTATTCAAAATGAAAAGTCCATTATGTTCCTCTTTTTAGCCAGTTGTTTTGATAACTACAGGAACACACACTTAATAAGATGGAATTCTCCTGAAAAATGGATATTATGATAAATACCTTTTACATCCCACATCAAAGCTTAATCTGGAAATTGTAGACATGGGAGTTAATTTGTTCCCTGTTCATTTAACAAACAAGAGAATGAAATCTTGTCCTTTATTCTACAATTGTACCCAAATAGGAGCTCATAGATGCAGATCCACTTATTTTCAATATTAGGTGGGTTGTTTCAGTAAAGAAAAATGTCTCAGGATTTTGGTTTTGCCTAAATACAAACTTGATATGTATGTTTGAGATTATATTTTAATATTTATGTGTTTGGTCTCTAAAGTTAATATAGTAATAAATAATAACATCTTTAGCTTGCCTACCTCATATAATTAGTAAGAGATAAATATTATTTTAAAAGTAAAATTGGAAATGAAAAATATAAAAAGATGGAATAGATATAAATAGTATAATATTCTTCACTATATGGAGAAATTGCTATTAAAATAATTGTCTGTAAAAAGTTTGAATGTTGATGATATCTAGGACATCTATGAATTGAGTGTGGTATCTATTACATCAAAGGTGAAAAATAAAGTGAAGTCATAGTAGTGTCAAAGGTGAAAAATACCTTTCATTACCCCGCTGAAAATCTTAACATAGCAAATAAGATTATTAGTACATGCTAACGGCTGAAGTGGGTAGTAGTACTGTTTTACTTTATATTAGGCTGACAGTGCAAAGCCAAATTCTTATTATACAGAAGGAAGAAGGAATAAAAATATAAGGGCAATAATTGGAAGACAGCAAAGCATTATGTGTTCATACATATGTACATGGAAATCACAGCTTTGAGATGATCACCCAGGCTTCCTTTCTATCTTACAGTTTTCCCATTTTTATTTTTGTAGTGTACCACTGTACTCCTGTTATTAACATTAAAAGCGCAATGCAAATAAAAGATTAGGACATTGCAAATGTGAAAAATTAAATACGCCCAGCATTCATAGAAGTAAATCATTTAATTCTTAATTAAATGCATCTATCATAATCACTGATTGGCCTGTATTTTGATAGCATACCAAGCTGATGTTTCTCTATTGCCAAAAATACTGTACAAGAACTTACCATTTACAAGAGACAGAGTAAGAGATATATAACACTACCATTAACTATTATCAAAGATGTTTTTTTCTCAAATTTTTTTGTCTATAATATGACATCTAATGATTTCACAAGCTTGCAAAAACTTTTAGAATTCACCAAGGTCTGTTTCCCTTCTACCCACTTTTTGATTGCTTATGCCTGTCAGACATGAAACACCTTAATCCAAACAGCATAAACAGCAAGTTGTATTAAAAACTCTGTATGAATTTCTCAGTTAGAATTCTAAGCATAACTATTTGAAGAAAGAATAGAAAAAACTTAAGAGTTAGAATGGCTCGGTAACAAAGTAGTTTAAAAAACAAAAAACAAAAACAAACAAACAAAAAACAACAACAACAACAACACACACACACACACACACACACACACACACGCACGCACGCACACTTTGTCATGTGTAAATGACATGATTCCCCCATCCTGATGTAAAGTCCCAGCACAGTAACTTGAGATGTATTTAGTCATTCTGGAGACAGGAAGGTCTCTTTGGATGGCATTTGCAAACATTATTCTGAAGGTCTGGGAAAAGCATTAGATGGAGCACATGAAATATTAACCATACACTCAGCCATGTTGGCACACTGTAGAGAAATGACAGTGCATGTGATTATAGATTTCATTAAGTGGATGAAACAAATTGACATACCTCTCTCACCATTTGAAAGAAAGCAATATCTATATCATGATGAGTTACTTACTCATCTCAAAGGCTAATATTTTGGACAATTAAAATTAATTTATTTCAAAATTACCAATGAATATAGCATATTAATAGTTAGATATTTTTATTTTATATATATATATGCATGGTTATTTTTATCATGAAGTAACTTTTCTATAAATGCATATACAGATACTAGCAGTTTAAGATAATCAGTATGAAATTCAACATCAAAATTTTCTTTAAATTCTAAAAATACACTGCCACTGTGATAGCTAGCAGTTTTGTGGTGTATTAGTCCTGATATTGAAATAGACCTTGTGGTGTTGTAATGGCTATGATTTAGATCTCAAAGATAATTTTTCTGCCCAGAAACATCAAAATGTGAAGATTTGAAATATTACTAAGTCAAATACATCTCCCAGGTTCCATCTGCTTTCACAGTGGTACAGCATATCCCTCCTTGATGCTGGGAATGGTTGCATCAACACAAAAGACTCTTGAGAGATAAAATGTACATCGATCACCATGCATGCATTTCTGTATTACCTTGAAGCTACTAAAATTAACCCTAAAGCATGTCATAGTTCTAATGATGAATTCTTTTCTCGTGTTACTTAATTGGTTTACAATGAAATAAATTTGAAAATAATTTTCATGTGTAAAACACATATTTGACCTAGAGTTATTATTTGAATGTGTTTTAAAATTAAGAGAAATTTTATAATATTAGACACAGTACAAGAAGCAACCCAGAACCTAATATAAATGTTATAATTTTATATCAGCAACTTGCTGAGATAAATATGCATGATGAATGTCTGTGACTACAGAGTACTGTTGCGGGTATTGTCATCTGAATTCCAGTTTTTTTGCTCATACTATGTCACTATTTTGTAGGTCATGCTTTCCATTTTAAAACAAGTAATAACATGAGTCTTCCTCCAGCTCAATAGCTATTGCATAGATAGGTAAGCAGCATAAAGAGAATTTCCTACAAGTGTTTTCAAAGACAGATGCTATGCACATTGAGAAAATAGCCAGATCAAGTCTTTTGGTCCACGTTGGAGCTGCCTCATTATTTAGCTACTCTATAAGAGTGAAAAAAGGAGAGGGCAAAGATGGGTATCTGCTCAGAGACAGGCTTTCATGAAGAGCTGCCAGAGATTCCAGGACTAGAGCCCACTTCTACATACCTAATGACTTGGATCAAATGAAGATGGCCTATATCTATTGCTAAAAGATACTTTGCTTCATAATTCATAGATACCCACTTAATAATTCTAAACTTTCATTTGTTTTTTAATAGCTTGACCTCTAGAATAAAAAGATGGACAGGATGTTTTGTGGTTTTATGCAACATTTTATATAATTTAACATGTAATTTGAGTACTGGGTAAAGATTAGCTATACATATTTTGCTGTATTAAAGCATATACCACTGAAATGAAAAATATCTTGCTATATTTGCATATGACTTTTTATTTCAACATCATAATTTATGCTATATATATTCAAAAAAGTAATCAGAAAGATTAAGAGCTTTATATGTTCCCTGTGTGGAAGTCATAATTAAATATATTTTAATGAACTTGTATTTTCAGGAGCACAGATTAGTGTTGGGTAAATATATTATTGGAAAGCTAATTTAGGGTTACACAGGTATGTAATACTGATTATTTCATAAAGCAAGTTGAGAAAAATTACATTGAGAGAAATTAAAAACATTATTAATTTAATTGTATTCTCTCAGAATGTATTGAATAAATAAAGCTAATGTTCACAACTGACATTAAGAAATTAAAGACACGAAACTACGAAAAGCTGTTACATCCCTATTCAACTAGAAACTCATTTTGAGCAATAATAAGTTCTATGAAAATTGTGAGGGAGGAAATAGTTTGGAATACGTTTCTTTTGCAATGTATTTTTGAGCCAGAAATACTTTCTTACACACCCCACCTGTCACAAAGATAGAGTATATATGCTACTCTATTGATGGTTTGTATATTTTTGGTTGTGAGTCTAGCCTTTAACAGCTGAGCCCTCTCTCCAGCCAGATGATTTGTATATTTTACCGTCACTTGTTTTTATGTTATAAGATCAACAGTGTATCCTTTTTCTACCTTTGATACCTTCCAATTGTGATGCCATTTCACATTGCCTGAATACAGTCTATGCCTTTTCACTGGCACACAGACATACACATTCATACATCCATCCTCTGTGTGAGGCCATTTGATTTAACATGGCTTTCAAAGCTCTCTGTTTTCATTCTTTATATTTATTTTTATTTTAAACTTTGTGTTTAGAATTTTGTTGTAGTTTGTTTTTCTTTTGGTCAGCTAGATGATGTAATCCTCCTGATCTTCCTCACAATATGTAAAGAATACCTTAATGAATGTAGAGCTATTGAAAATATTAGTAAATTGCTCCATATAACACTTAGTAATTAAAATAATGAAAATGTTGGTAGTTGAAAAATGTAATCAGACTATTTCTCCTATTTGAAATCATGGTTGAAAAAGAGTACTTTTCTAAAAAATGGTTTGTGGTTGGCTTTGTAATCATCTTAATATTTTAGGATTGATAGATTATGTGAGATCCTCAGACTTCTATAAAATGACTTTAAACAGTTTTGATAATTTTAGTATTTTATAAATTTCGAATTTGAAATAGCTTAAACACAAGGTGATTCCATGTGCCATAAATTGATCATTTTTTTTTTTTTTTTGCCCCATGATTTACTTTATATCTGCACATCCCACATTGGGCTAGGGAAAAAGAAACTGGACCATCTACTTTGTGCCTACCCCTAGGTGGAGCCAGCATAAAATATTAATAGAATAGATCTATGCATCCACAAAGCCAAGATTCCATTGAATCATTTCTCTTCCTCTAAATACTGCCAAAACTCATAGTTTTCTGAAATGTTGCCTCCTATCTTCTTTCTATATCCAACTAACACCCAAAACCTGATACCCATCATTCTTCCTGCAATTGTTTTTAAGCTTATTTCACACCTTTCAGTTGATGTTGTCCATACTTCCTCCTAAATGCTGTAGTCAAGGCATAATGCAGAAATATTTATAGACATTCTTAAACAAATTACTTCATTGATATGAAGTTTTCCCTTTTTATTTTAAAAAGCAGAGAAAGAAAATTTATTCAATGTAACTACATTGGAAAGAGGAACAAACAAAAGGGAAATTTTAACATCTATTTTGGTTTTTGTTTTGTAGCTTTATTATTATTATTATTATTGTTGTTGTATTATTATTACTCATTGTTAAAAATAAACTCTTTTCTCATACAATATATCCTGATTATATTCTCCCTTCTCTCTGCTTCTTCCAGTTCCTCTTCTCTACCACTCCCTTCCAGATCCACCCTCTTTCTGTCTCTCATTGGATAAAAACAGACTTCTAAGAGAAAGCAACCAAAATGACAAAATAAAGTAAGAGTAAGAAAAACTTTCACATCAAAGTTGGACAACAAAACCCAGCAGGAGGAAGAGAGTCCAAACAGTAGGCAATAGAGTCAGAGCTCCATTGTCTCTCATAGTCAAGAGTCCCATAATAATACTAAGCTGATGGTTATAGTATCTACAGGAGCTAGTTGTAGGCCCATGTAGGCCCTATGCTTACTACTTCAGTCCCTGTATCTTGCTTAGTTGGTTGAGAGGGCTGTGTTTTTCTAGTATCCTCCAAGCCCTCTGATTCACACACTCTTTCTGCCTCCTCTTCTTCAAGATTCAGCTCTAAGGGGAAGGAGTTGATGGATACCTCTAATTTAGACTTTCCACATAGTTTCTGGATGTGGGTCTCTGCATCAGTTCTCATCTGCTGCTAGAGGAAGCCTCTCTGATCATGACTGTATAAGGCACTGATCTATGAGTATAATAGAACACCATTAGGAATAATTTTATGGACCAGTTGTTTGGTTTACCTTGGATATCTGCAATAACCAGTCTCTGGTTCTTGTTTACCCAAGCAGTGCCAGGTATTTGTTCCTTCATGTGAGTTGGCATTGAGTCAAATCATTTATTAGCTGGCTACTCCCACAAGTTCTGTTCCTCCATTGTTCTAGGATATGTTGCAGGCAGAAGAGATTGTGTGTCAAAAGATTTTGTAGCTGGTTAGGTGTCCATGTTTCTCTTTTGATAGCCTGCAGAGTACCTTCCCACACCAAGAAGAATAGAACACAGTGGTGAAGGCTCCAAGTAGGCTCCAGCTCAATTTTGCCATGTTCAAAGCATTATGTAGATGTTGTCCTCAGCAATGGGGCTCTTCTGTCATTTTGCTAGAGCAACCGTTTGTCTTACTGTCAGCCTGGGTTGCTTGGGGAATGTCCATGAAACCCAGGTAGCTAACAACTCCATTGAATGTAACCCGTTTCCTCCACTGGGAGCCTTGGCTAGCTTCATGAGATACCCAGTTGAGACTCCATGTACTCCATTACTATAATTCCTCATTAGGCTCACCTCCATAGGTTCCCAGGAAGTTTCTGTTGTACGATTTCCACATCTTAAACTCTAAATGCCCCTATTTCCAGCCATATCTTTCCTCTTAGCAAGCAACTGGTCCTGTTAGTTTGGGTATGCTGTGTATTCATTTTCATTGAGTTTACAAAAGTTTTAAATTTTTTCTTTATATCTTGACCCAGTAGTCATACAGCAGAAAGTTGTTTAGTGATTAGTTTGTAATCTTTTAGTTGTTTCTGTTGTTATTGAAATTCAGCTTTAATCTGCGGTGGTCTGATGGCATGTGGGGAGTTACCCCAATTTTTCTCTATCTGTTGAGATTTGCTTTGTGTCTGAGTATGTAGTCAATTTTGGAGAAGGTCCATGAGGTGCAAAGAAGGTATATTCTGTATATTTGGATGGAGTGTTTTATAGATATCTGTTAGGTCCATTTGGTTTTTGATTCTGTCAGCTACAATATTTTTTTCTGTTCTGTTTTTATCTAGATGACCAATCTATTGATGAGAGTAGGATTTTCAAGTCTTCTCCTTCACTGTGTGAGAGTCAGTAAGTGATTTTAGGTGCATGAGTGTTTCCTTTACATTTACACACCTGTGGCCCCTGAGTTTGGAGGACGGATGTTAAGAATTGAAATGTTATTTTGGTAGATTATTCCTTCTTCATCTCTTGGTTAGTTTTGGCTTATATTAAAATGGCTATACCGGCTTGTTTACTATATGTATTTGTTTTAGAAGTCTTTTTTCTATCATTTACCCTGAGGTAATATCTGTTCTTGATATTGAGTTGTACTTCTTAGGTACAGCAGAAAGATGGATTCTGTTTTAAAATCCATTTTGTTAGCATGTATCTGTTTTATTAGGGAACTAACACTACTGTTATTGATAGATAAAATAACAAATAATTGGTGATTCCTGTATATTGTTGTTGGTATTTGTGATGATGTGTGCTTCCCTTCTTTTGGTTTGGCTGGTGTAAGATTATTTCATGTGTTTTCAAGGGTGGAATTAACCTCTTTAGGTTAAAATTTTCCTTCAAGCATCTCTGTAGGACTGGATTTGAAGATCGATATTGTTTTGATTTTAATTTATCATGGAATATCTTATTTCTCCATCTGTGGTGAACATTTCACTGGGTATAGTAGTCAGGCTGGCATCTGTGGTCTGTTATAGTCTGCAAAACATCTGTCCAGGCCCTTTGGCTTATTGAGTCTTCATTGAGAAGTTAGATCTAATTCTACTAGGTCTGCAACTATATATTACTTAGTTCTTTTCCCTTTCAGTTTTTAATATTCTTTGTTCTATATGTTTAGGGTTCTTAGTATTATGAGGAATGGAGAATTTCTCTCTCTCTCTTTCTCTTTTTACTTACTTAATTTATTTATTAATTTTTCTCAATCTATTTAATGTTCTGTATGTTTCTTGTACTTTTATAGGCATCCCCTTTTTTTACCCTTTTAGGCTAGTAAAGTTTTCTATGATTTTGTTGAAATGTTTTTCTCAACTTTTGAGATGGGATCTTTTCCTTCCAACAAGGCCACACCCTCTTGAACATAGCCAAACCCATAGTGCCTCTCCCTATAAGATTATGGGATCCCATTTTATTCAAACTACCACAGTCATATTGTCATATTGGACATATTCTGATAGGTTTGACGTATCTTTTTTCTTTGGTTAACATTGATTTGATTTTAGGCCAGTGAATATTTATATGTGTTAAAAATTTATTTCAATATAGTGACTACTGAGCACCTAGTCTGTGCAAGACATTTCATACACACTCCAAACTGAGAGTATTTTTTCATGTCTTCCTTCCTTTTTAAAAATATTTTTTCATTTCTTTATTTGGTGTGTGTTTATGCATGTATAAGCATGAGTTCTATAGCATTCACTTGCAGGTCAGAGGACAACTTGCCAGGCACCAGCTTACTCTCCTTTCTCCATGTGGGTCCTGGGATCATACTTAGACCACTATTTTGGTGGCACATGTCTTTACTCAATGAACCATATTGGTGGCCCATAAGGGCATCTTTTCATACAAATTTCCTTTGATACTATTCATAAGCATGTTGCTGTTTCTCAAAGTTATCACTTCTATGAGCACCAATGAAAGTAAGTTTATTTGTAGCTTCAAGTCAAGACTGGATTAGCATTGCATTAAGGGAAACCTATGCTGTCCTTGTCTGCACCAAATTGTGAAAAAGGGCTGAGCATATTAAACAACAAAAACAGGAAAATCCTTCTTTCCATGTGTCTGTTCCACAGTATAAAAGATAAGTGCAAGAGTAAACTTGCCAAAATATTTTGGAAAAACAAATTTTGAAACTACACACACATACACACACACACACACACACACACACACACAGAGAGAGAGAGAGAGAGAGAGAGAGAGAGAGAGAGAGAGAGAGAGAGAGACTCACTTAAAAGTCAGCTTGAAGTTTCAACTAGTTCCCTAGGTATAGTTGGTTTATAGCCTTTAGGCTCATAAACAAAGTATATTAAACATGTACATTTGAAATACTTTGTGAGGGATTCACAATACAAAGCCCCTACTACTACTGAGGCAGAGGCAAAGAGGGATGGATTCATTGGAAGTGGTATTATGGGTTTACATTTTGAGCTTGACAAGGGAGAAAGACTAGGAGAAGGATTTGGCATCTCAGGAAGGGATTGAGTTCATGTTACAACATGATGATTTTGAATGGAAAGTGGGTTGTGAACAACATTTATAAATTCAACAATAGAGGTAAGACAGACCGTATTTGAACCATGATACTGGAGACACATTCTGTTCTTGAATGGATTGAATAGATGAAAATCTTCTCAGTTAGGGACAAATTGAAAGGACTAGTCCAGTAGTAATGACAAACATATTTGATATATTAGGAGGAGCAATATCAAATTAATGGTGATTTTCAGGAAAGTAAAGTTAGCTATAAGTAAAGGTAAATTAATGCAATAGTAGCTAGAATATTAGTGGGAGCTGGTTAGTAAAGAGCTTGTTCATAGCTTGGGGACCTATGTTTGAGAGCTAGAATAATATGGAAAACTCTAGATATGGTTCATGTATTTGTAGTTCTAGTCTAGTGAGTCAAAAATAGAAGTATCCCAGGGACTTGCTTGCCAGCTAGTCTAGCCAAACCTGTGAGCTGCCAGTACAGTGAGAGATCATATCTAATATGGTAGAACAACTGCTATTGACAGCTACATGAATGTACACACTTGAATATGCACACATGTATACCAACACAAATACTCATACAAACAAAATAATACTTAATAAGAATACATTTAATTAGTGATTTGAGTCAACATGGTTCTATGTTTTCTCTCTATGTTTTCAGGAATGTAATTTTGAAGGTCATGTACAAGCTTAATGAGTACCATGCTGAATGAAGAATCACTAGATTATAATAAGATGTATGATGATTATTGTCAATAACAGCAGGTGTTGGAATCAAAATTGTCATCATTGTCTATAATTTGTTATGAAGTAATATGAAAATGAAGAGTCATGTAGACTTATCAACCCAAATCTCCCACATCAATACAACTGTTTAAGTAATAAGAGTTTATCATTGAACCTCATCATTGTGGATTTGAGTAATTCAAGAGTTTATTTGTAAAATCAACAATGACCAATTAGAAAGATTATCTAAGAGATAATGTATAAAACTTAAATAAATGACATTCATAAGTGTTGTGGGTGGGATGATTCAACAGTTTAAAAAAATGTCATTTACCCTATCAATTTTTGCATTATTAAATTCAGTCTCTCCTTCCCTAAATTCCATAACACAAATTCTAGGTGTAAATTTATGAAATAATTATCAGCTACATGAATAAAACAAACATATCATAATAATGAGGAAAATAATATAAAAGTAATAAATCAACACAGATTTTACAGTATTAGTCAAATACTGATGTTTTTATAAATAATGATGGTTTAGTTTAAAATTTGGTAAAATCATTTAAGAAATGATATTTATCAGCACAGACCACAATAAAACCAGAGATATTAAATGTAACTATTACTAAAGTAAAATAAAATTAGGTACAGCTTATATTTGTAAATTTTAAAAGTAAAAGTTATCAAACTACCTAAAAATATGACTCCACTAACATTTTCTATTGTTAATTTTGGTTTTTACAAATAAAATGAAGCAAACATGGTCATGGAAGGCATGTTATTTGTTCACTGATGTATGAAACTCAGACATCAGACTCCTGGAGATCATGAAAGAGGGTTTATGTTCAATTTCTTGTGTCTCTGCCCTCCCCATTTATAGCAATAATTCATCACATAAATAAGAGAGGGCAGTTTATGTAATAATAGAACAAATAGAAATGAGCTGTAAAGGCTGTAGTGATGATTAGGCATTTCTTAAAAAAGGGGAATGGTCAAGGTCAGTAATAGTGATGATCAAGCCAAATTCATTGTCAGATAATATATGACCCAGTAGTAATCAACTTGAATGGCAATTTACATTAGTTCCTTCCTTGGGAAGATAGTTTGAAAGAACTTCACTATAATGCAACCTGGAAATATGAATAAAATATAAATGTTAGTATTTATCCTTTAGTTTATAAAATAATCATGAATACAACGTATTAGGTTACATATTTATATATATGTATATATGGGAATACTTATAACAGCCCTTTAAATTACACATATATATACACATATATATATACACATACATTATGAAATATCAAAGGTAAATTTTTGCTGTAGTTTGTCCATTATATAGTTAATGCATATTGCTATTCTTACATGCTCAATTACATATTAGAGTGTGGCTATCAAATACTTAAATCTACAGGTTCATTTAAGTACTCATATGTGAATGTAATATACCTGAAGTAAGAAAGGGAAGAGGAGAGAGAAAATGATAAATTTTATGTGCAATGGCTAAAAATATATTACCCATTATACAAAAATGTAATAAACCTATAATTACACTGTTACACTCACACACACACACACACACACACACACACACACACACACATACATATATATGAAATTGGAAGAAGATAAAGCTATTTTTAGCAGTATCTCTTTTTTTACAGACTTAAAGACAAAGAATATATTCAACATGATGCTTATGAGAAGGTTCAAATTGTACAAATTATTTGCCATCCTAGCTGAATACTCAACAACCACAACAAATTTGAGCTTCCCAGTGGAAACTTTTAATGAGTGTTCAGATTATGCCACAATAACACACTCATTTCCCTGACCTGAGATGGCTGCTTCTAATTCTGGAGTTATCTGTGGTACAGCTGAAATTCATGAGCTTAATATCCTCAAACTGCCTGTCGGAGTACTTTTCTCAGAATCTTTGTTTTCAATGCTTAGAAAAGTGCTATACATAATGGCAGCTGTAATACAAAAGACAAACAGAACAAGATTAAAATTTGATGTATACACTGACACGAATAATTTGAAGTGTAAGAACAACCCTAATGTGGAGTTTTACTATGATGAATTCAGTTGCTCCACATAGGTATGCATCTAAGAATCTGTTGAAATGATGCTACAACACTCAATTACAAAGAATGAAAAGGGATAGCTGAGTAGCAGCGTGTGACTCTTAAGGTTTTTTTTTTTTTTTTCTTCTGAAGGCCACATATTTATCTCCCCTTTTCCCTTTCCCTCTGCCTTTAGTGCATGTCTTTGTGCATGCACTTATGCAGGGCACACTCATGGGAGCCAGGGAAAATTCCAGATCCCCTGAAGCTTGAGTAAAAGGCAGTTGTGAGCCATTCAATCTGGATTCCAGGGGCTGCATTCAATCCTCTTTACTACAAGGTCATCACTGTAGCCTAAATTATTTATTGGAAACAGTGCTGTTTAGCCACAAATGAAATCAAACAAAGCAGGCTACATTAACTGACTGCTGTTCTTAGATGCACTAGTTCACCACAGCTAACACCACTGAAATTGTGTGACAATATATGGTTTGCAATGAATTTTGAACAGAGATAGTTGTTACTAGGAAGTGAGCCTGCATATAAACTTCTTTTAACTGTAATCATTTCTTTTCTATAATCAATCATATTCTATTTATTAGACTACAACATTTAAATTTTAAGGGATACAAAAGCTAATGATTTTCTGAACAAGTAAATTAATTACTTAAAATTTTGGTTAATATATTCAATTATTATGTAAAATGTTACAATAACAAATTAACATAAAATAGGTGATATGCTCCTTCCCACATTTTATCTTCACGTAACAGATTTATACAATTTAAGCATTTTGTGATATTTCTAGTAGTATCAACTCTTGCTGGAGTTTCTTTTCAGCCTGGTCCCACAACTGATTAGCCCCAAATAAACACACAATGACTTATATTAATTTACAAACTGTTGGCCAACAGCTAGGGATTCTATTGGCTAGCTCTGCATTAATTTTTAATCCATTTCTATTAATCTATGTATTGCCATGAGGCTGTGGCGTACCCACACTCCTTTTGCAGCATGGCATCTCTCCCCATGCTGTCTTCCTTTCCGGATATGCAGAAGGACATCCCCCATCATCCCAGGCAGGGCAGAAACTCCATCTTCAATAAACATGGAAGTTATAAATAAAGCTTCTGGAGCTACAGGATGCAAGTCTTGTTCTCAAGGAAGAGTTCCAAGATAGAAATTCAAATCTAAAATTACCAGTAGTATTTAAGTATCCAAGACTCAATGACATCATGTAAACAGAACACATAATGAAAACGAAAGAAAGATCCTAAGACAAAGCTAAAGGACTTTCTACTCTTTCATTTTTGAAGGAAATGGAGATTGTGGCTCAACACAATAAACAGACATCACAAAATCCCAGTAGAACTTGAAGTAGAACACATCATCAAGTGTAAGATATGAAAAATAGATTAATTTTCAGTAATAGAATGTAATCAATTTGACAAACTTTATCGAGTAGTTAAATATGATGAAAACATACATAACTGTCTTCCTCAAAATGTTGGTCTTCAATGTTAAAACAATTTGAATGGAGTGTTGGTTGTTACAAGACCACTTTATGGGGTAATGGAGAATGCAGTATAGCTAGTAACATCTTGAGAATAGAAACATATTTAAAATTTTTCCACAACAGGGACATTAACTATGGTTGGAAGCAAAATTGAATTATAAGAACTTGTGGTCTTGGGTGTAATTTAATGTATGATGATCAAATTGGCTAACACTGGTGGCTCAAAGTGAATGAAGTCCACTATCGGAAAATAATTGAAAGCTGTTAGTGCATCAGAAAATGGAGAAGATTTGAGACAAGTTCTTTGAGTAGGCCAGGGGGTTTGAGATCAAGGGCACGATAGGGAGGACTAGCTGCAGGAATGGGAATCTTTCTGAAGGCATCAGCTCCAAAACCATGCTGACTCTGTCACCATCTGTACTGACAGAATGACGATGGCTTTCCTCCTCAGGTCCACCACTGATTTACTTGTGGCAAAGTGGTCACTTTCTAACCTTAGAAATCATATGACCATGGGGATCATCATTCCCCTATTTCTCATTCTCTCTCTCTCTCTCTCTCTCTCTCTCTCTCTCTCTCTCTCTCTCTCTGTGTGTGTGTGTGTGTGTGTGTGTGTGTGTGTGTGTGTGTGTGTAGCTATGGACAACACAGAGTGCTCTGTTATATGTGACTTGTAGGAGAACAAGTACAGTCAAGGTCAGGTTCAGTGTTCTTTGCCTTCAGGAGCTAAAGATTCCACACATAATTCACATAAAGCAGAAAAGTACCTACCATAAAATGGAAACTTCGTAAATATTGTCTTTATTATTTTAATAATAATCAGCTATTTTCTACTGTGTGTTCTATGACTTTATATTGTTCTAATACTTTATATTTGTTTTCATGTTTGAACTTCTGAATTCTAACCCTGTTACCTTAATGCTTTCTCACTTTCTCTTTCCATTAATAGCTCTCTAGCTACATCTGTATTAGCAAGGCTGCAATTTCTATGTCACTATCTTGGACTTGAAAAAGCTTATAGTTCACTTTCTGTGTAGCTGTGGGCAGTTCACTAATCTCTCAATTTCATCTCCTATGAAATAAGGATAATGATATTTACCTCCCAAGGCTATTATGAAAATTAAAGAATATCCAGATTCAAAGATGAAAGTCACTACAGAATATGAGTTATTGCGGTGTTTGTTGTTGCCTATGCTCTGAGAAGGCTTTTTATGCTAATCCTAGTCATTTAAAGCCATGGAAGAGATGAATTTGAATATTTAGTCATCCATGCTGAGTTTTATTCTTGTTTGATAATATTTGAATGTTTTATTGCTGAGATTTGTTTTTTATATATTTCACATTTGGAGATTTATTGAGGCCCAAGTAGTGTACTGAATCACTCTTAGAAGATTCATGAAGATTTTGTTGCAAGATGAATACTAGATTCAGAAAGGGAGTGGGTCTGAACAGTTTAGAGTGTATGTCTGAGATTCCAGCTGAGCAGTATGTTAAACATTAGTACATCAGAATGCCTAGCAGTCATGAAGCTGGAGTAAATAAGGAGGATGGGTGAAAAAAATTTGATTAATGGGTACAAATTTATAGTTAGATGTGACATAATGTTTTCTATAAGTAGTAGCATTAGTATAGACAATTATAATAATATTGTATATATGTCAGTAAGTCAGAATATAGGATTTGGTATTTTGCAGCCAAAAAGAGATAAATGGGTGGAGATATTTTTGCTTTGAATACTATACAATCCAGATGCAAAGAGGGCAGACAAGACTAGGCTACAGAAACCCACAGAGACAGCTAACCTGAATAAGGGGAAGCCTATGAACCCCCAGACTGATAACTGGGAAACTGACATTAGACCCACCCAAGTACCCTGAATGTGGATCTCGGTGAGAAGGCCTGGGCAGTCTATCTGACCTCTGACAGTGGAACCAGGATGTATCCATCGTGCACAAAAAGACTTGGAGAGCACATTCCCCATGGATAGATACTGCCTTAGCCTAGAGAAACGAGTGAGGGCCTAAGCTAAGTGAGTGTTTTGTTTTCAAACCTATAATGGCTCCCTCTATAATGGTATCTCTTTTCTTGCTATCCTCTATTCCTCACTTGACTCAGGACTCAATCTTCCTTGTCCCTCATGTTCTTTTCCCCCTCTTTCTCATATCTCCTACTGCCTCCCCTCTCTCCCACTCCCAATATGCTCAGGAGATCTTGTTCAGTTCCCCTACTGTGGTGGACCTTGTATGTCTCTCTTAGGGTCCTCCTTGTATCCTAGCTTCTCTTGCTGTGTTAATTGTAGGCTGGTGAACTTTTACTCTATGTCTAAAATCCATATATGAGTGAATACATACCATATTTGTCTTTTTATGACGGGGTTACCTCACACACGATAGTTTCTTCTAGTTCCATCCATTTTCTTGTGAATTTCAAGATTCCATTGTTTTTGCTCCCCTCACCCTGATAGTACTCCATTGTGTAAATGTACCACATATTCTTTATCCATTCTTCAGTTGAAAGGCATCTAGGTTGTTTCCAGGTTCTAGCTATTACAAATAATCTGCAATCAACATAATTGAACAGATGTCTTTGTTGCATGGGTGTGCATCTTTTGGGTATATGTCTAACAGTGGAATTGCTGGATCTTGTGGAATAGACTGATTCCCATTTCCCTGAGGAACCACCATACTGATCTCCAAAATGGCTGTACAAGTTTGCACTCCCACCAGTAGTGGAGGAGTGTTCCTCTTTCTCTACATCCTTTCCAGCATAAACTGTCATTGCTGTTTCTAATTTTAGCCATTCTGACAGGAGTAAGATTGTATCTCAGAATGGCCTTGATTTATATTTGCCTGATGGCTAAGGATTTGAGCACTTTCTTAAGTGTCTATCAGCTATTTTGGATTCCTCTAGTGAGAATTCTTTATTCAGTTCTGTACCCAATTTTAATTGGAATATTTGTGTTTTGGTGACTAGCGTCTTGAGTTTATTGTATATTTTGGAGATCATTCCTCTGTCAGATGTAGGATTGGTGAAGATCCTTTCCCACTGTGTGGGCTGCTATTTTGTCTTGTCAACTGTGTTTTGCCTTATATAAGTTTCTCAGTTTGAGGAGATCCCATTTATTAATTGTCTTTCTCAGTGTCTGTGCTACTGGTATTATGTTCAAGAAGAGGTCTCCTGTACCAATTTGTTGTTAGGTGTTTTGATTATTATGTGGCAAGGGAACTTTTTGTTCAGGCATATCCTTCAGACTGGGAAAGTTTTCTTCAATGATTATCTTGAAGATGTTTTGTGTACCTTTGAGCTGGGCTTCTTTGCCTTCTACTATGTCTGTTATTCTTAGGCTTTATCTTTTCACAGTGTCACACATCCTGGATGTTTTGTGTTAATGATTTGATGGTTTAAGATTTTCTTTGGTCGATGAATTTATTTCCTCTAGTTTGTCTGCAGCTCCTGAGATTCTCCCTTTAATCTCTTGTATTCTGTTGGTTTTGCTTGCATCTGTAGTTCCCAATTGTTTACCCAGTTTTTCTATTTCCGGCATTCTCTCAGTTTGTGGTTTCTTTATTGTCTCTATTTCAGTTTGCAGGTATTGAACTTTTTGAGTTGTTTCCTTCATCTCATTCATTGTTTATTCTTGGCTTTCCTTACTTTTTAAAAGAAGTTTGTTCATTTCTTGCATTCTTTTCCTCTATTACTTCCAATTTTGTGTTGTCTTTTCCATTTCTTTAAGGGATTTTCTCATGTAATCTTTGAGGGCCTCTGTCATTTTCATGAAGTTACGTTTTAGGTTATTCTTTTCTGTTTCATCTGTTTTAATGTGTTCAGGTCTAGTTGGTGTAGGATCCTTAGATTCTGTTGTTGCCATATTGGTCTTTCTATTGTCTTTCTTTTTATTGTATTGCCATTTCCTCAAAACTTCTTCCAGTGGGTGCAGGTGATCTCTCTCTCTCTCTCTCTCTCTCTCTCTCTCTCTCTCTCTCTCTTTTTTTTCTCTTGCTCTCTCTCCCAGTTGGTGTAGTTAGGTCAGGACTTCAATGTCAGTAACTCTGGATGATCTGAACTCTTGTAGGTCTCTCAAGTTGGAGCCATTGCAGGGTCAAGGATGCGTAGAAGGCAGGCTCCTTATGGTCTGAAGCACAACAGTGGGCCAAAGAGGGCCAAGCACCTATGTCATTCTTAAAACTTATATTTATTAATTTGTGTCTTCTTCCCATGCAAAGTGTTTTGTATAATGATTATGACCAAGCTGAAAATATCTTTGTCTAGCAACTTATCACCTATTAATAATACCGGTATCATCATTCTTAATTCATAGAAAAAAAAAAGATTAAACTGAGAGTGACAAAATTACAAGTGAAAAAGCAAAGAATAGACATTTGATTTATGAGTTTCTTTAATATATCCCACCTACACTCTTTGCATTATGAAATCTTGGTCATTTGAATACTAGAACTGCCTTTAATATCAAAACATTTAAACCAACATAATATGAAGTAATGTGAAGTAATATTTTAATATAGACATTTCTTTCAAAAAGGTTTTGTGTGAAATAAATGAGGTGGTGCCTTTAGTTTTAGGAAGAAGGCAGTCATAAAATAACTTCATAAAACATTTTAATGATGGTTTGTAGGTTATCTTTTAATCTATTTCGGCTAGAATATACATGTATACTTCACCTTAAATGGAAATAAAGCAATTGAAGATTTCCCATGATGCTTACTGGAATTTGTCTTTTTTTCTGACCTTCCACAGGTGGGCATTTAAAGACAGTCTTCAAATTAGGCTGCATAAGTTATACACTGCAATTACTAGGAAGATGCAAATGAGAAATTCCATTGTGTTTCACATGCAAATAAATTTTGAAATCCTTTGGTAATATGCATGAAACTATTGAAAATAAATGAGTGCTTATACCATGTTAAACAATACAGTGATCTTATCATGAAACCAAATTGAAATATATACTGACAGGCATTTCAAAATGACATGTTAAAAAGTCTTGAAAGTTTGTGAACTATTTTAATAAATCCTCTACCATGCAGTTCTTTTTCTTCAAAAGTATCCTGTGGATTATGTAATATATCTTAAATATATTTGACAGCAGGAATACTTTTCTCATATGCAGATTAGAAATAAGAAATGGGTTGATAGTGTGAAATCAGCTTTGTGTGAATTTGTTCTGATCAACATATACATTTTAAAATATTATCATTGCATTCATGCATGTAGTTCTTGCTTATGGCATTGTCAATTAAAAAATATTGTACTTTCTGATTAAAAGAAGGAACAAAGTCATTTTTCTTAAATCTTATAGTAAGAGTTATTTAGTTTTATTTGACTTTTGAGATTATAGTATAACTACAACATTCTCCTCTTTCTTCCCTTCCTCTAAATCTTCTCAGCTGTTAGAAAAAGTTAAATTTGCAGGTATATGGATGGATATAGACAATAGTATACTGAGTGAGGTTAACCAGACTCAGAAAGACAACCACATTTTTTGTTTTGTTCTTTTGTTTCTAGCTCCATATTTTTAGATATGAATATTTAATTTGAAATAACAATAGTAATCAGGACAGTAAATAGTGACAGGTGGTGAAATAAATGTCTAGAGATGAGAATAGCACTAAGTGTACATGTCCTGAGAAGGGGTAAATGGAAAAGAAACTGTGGAGCTTTAAATTGGAAAGATGTAAATAGGGCAATAGCTAAGAAGAAGGATGCAGGAGGAGTAAACAATACCAAGAATGTTGAATAAGAACCACATAAGATTATATTATTTTATAGTATATATAAATATATGAGTATATAATTTTAAGTGAAGTTATAACACTTGAGATAATGCCATTCTCCAGGGACTATAGAATATATAACAAAACCCCCACTACCAGACATAAAAAATTCCCCTGTTGAGTTGCTTTCTTGGGGTAATTCTAACAATCCAAAAGCAATATATTCTATTGCCTTTGTCTTTGGTTGCCTCTCAGAACTTAAAGGCATAACACATCACACAACTTGGAATTATAATTTAGATTTATCAAGCATAATCTGACCCAGAAGCCTGTTTTCTGAGCACTAGCTTTCATATTACTGAAGGTGCCATGCAAGCTGCCAAGAGAGAAAAATAACCCTTCCCTGCTATGATGCCTATTAACTACAACAATGACCAGCATGGCAAGATATGATGAAAGGTGCAATAGTGGTGTTTGTATCTTGGTTGTAACCAACAGTTATCTAATTAGATTTAAGGTTTGCTCAATAGGAGATAATTCAGCTCTGGTTTTGAAAGTCTAGCCAGATATTGGTGGTTGGTTAGGTCATGGAACCTAGAGAAGAACCTATTGCCACAGCTAGTAAAATAATACTAGCTGCTTTCTTTAATACTTACTTCTATTCCCACAGATAAGTATAGTGTGAATAATTAAACCCAGAGACAGATATCAGGGTTCAAGCTGAAGACCAGAGAAGCAAAGCAGCCAAGCTACCAGGGCTGGGGCTATCCTGACCTCAACGTGGCTGGGGACTATTTGGCTGAATACTGAATGCCTGCTCCTGTATTATATACCTGTACAGTGCTGGGATTAAATGCATGATCTCTGTTTCTATTTTAGATGGATTCATTCTCATGTAGCCCTTGGTGGTCTCAAATTCACAGAGACATCTGCCTCTGTCTTCTGAGTTCTGGGATTAAAGACATATGCTACCACTGCCCAGCTTCCATGGTTATGGCTAGCTTTGAATCTTGATCCTTCAGGAAAGGTTTATTAAATCAAGAATAATATATCACTCCAGATAAGTATTGCTCTCATCTCTACTTACAGAAGCCTGTCTATGCTGTACACATAGCCCACTAAAGAAAGCCACACCTATTTAAAAATTGCAGCAAACAACTGACAATGGCATGCCCAGCATCATTTCTACACAGCCCCCATACTTAAGGCTCAGAGAATAGCATGGACATAAGGAAACACAAAATCTGTAAGAAGAATCACGGGATTAGGATGTTTGCTGTGAGATAGCATCCTCTGTATGGGACAGAGAAACTGAACTCAACAATATGGTTGCCTACAAGACCTGAATGATAACAACACCCAATAGGCATGGCAGTGTGGATGGGGAAATCTTGCAAGGTCTCAACTCTAGATGAAGAGTTCCAGACAATTAATGACTGTTGGGTGAGTGAAAATCAATACTCCCCAGAAAGAAGTCTCTTAATTTGTTATCTATTAGCAAATGGTCAGCCCTAAAAGCATATACATATAAACAATACTAAATGGTCTCAGCAGGGTTTATTTCTATATTAAATCTCTTTATCTCTTTCACACCAAACACACACACACACACACACACACACACAAACACACACACACTCACACACACATATTTGAAAAAGAGGCATGAATTCAAGAGGGAGGTAAATGACAGAAAGTAGGATGAGTTGTAGGAGGAGAAAGTGGGGAGGCAAATGGTGTAAATACAGTACATATAACATAATATATAAATAAAAGGAAGTTTAAAAAGTTATTAGAATAGAATAATCTGGGGAAAGTTGAATGCAGACTGTTATTCTCTACTTAATAACAGCTGAAAGACATGCACAAACAAAAGCCTGACCAAATACCAGAAAAGTGATAGACAGTAAGCATGAAGTCTCAACCCCTGGTCAAGGAGATAGTGACAACTGTTAGCTGACAGGAAATAGAGGTCAGTTTTCTCTGAGAGTAGAGTCCTTTTTTTGTTGACCACATGCCAGTGAAAAGCTACATATTCCCCAAAATTCATAGAGCATAGTTGCCTTTGTTAGGGAAAATAAAGGAATGCAAAGTTGGTTAGGAACATAATATGGTAGACCTCGAGGAGTTGGGAGAGAGAGGGTGAATTTGATAAACCACAGGTTATATAAAATTCTTAAGAAACAAATTATGCATATATGTAATATATGCAGAAAATAGTAATTTATATTAACATTTGCCAAAACATTCTATTCTACTAACTTTTAAATGTTTCTTTTATTTTATTGTAATTATGATAGAATCACATCATTTCTCCATTTCTTTCCTTCCTCCAAATATTGATTATTTAGTGAGGATCAGGAGAAACAACTAGGCCAATTGGGCATTTATTCATGGAGAAATAACTTACAACATAGAAAGATGAACACCAGCAGTTTCCTGGTCCCAAGCATGACTCTGGATGTACTCCTGTCCCCGTGCTGCAAGTAAGAGAGCTCCCGGAGCCCCCTTCTTAGACTTAGTCCACGCAGGTCACATCTGGCCCTATCTCCACTCCCAATGGGCATGGTCTATGCCACAGGTTTGGACAAGGTGACTATCCCACTACATCAAACTCATCCACATGCCCCTCCTTGCTCTCTTTTAAATTCATGACCTATATACCTATTAAATATACATATTAAAACTTCATTACATATATAAAATGTATTACTCATATATATCTTCTCTATATAATATTTATCACCTTTACATTATATGAAATATAAATTATATGTTACCTTTAAATATTACATATACTTTCTAGGTTTTGATTTATTGCATCTGTGTCTCTTGTACTTTTATTTTTGAAATTAAAATTTTTATGTTATTTTTCTTGAGGAGAAGTGGACAAATGTCTGTTTTTTGTAGATAAGACACAATTGACAAACCAAAAAAAGAAAAAGTCTTCTACCCAAGTGAAGCTTAATGAATCATGCAAGTTGGGTAAAACATATAATGAGAAGTTTTCATCACTTTTGTTAATTGTTTTGTTAAGCATTGTTGGGTATAGAAGTATGGATGGAGGGCATAGTCTTAGGTCATATTACACAATCCCCAGACACTGCCCTTGTGCCATCTGATTTCTTCATCTGGAGGAGTGTCTCTGCACCTCTTCCAATACCTGTTGAACTCAACAAGGCTGACTTGCACATCTTGGCTTGGCTTAGGCCAACTCATACTTTCTCCAAGCACCTGTTCTGGCTTTAAAGCATTCTAGAAGCTTAATGGCATAGCACTTTGCTTTCTGCTTTTTTTCCCTGAGAATTTAAGGTTGACAAATTCTTTTTGTGTGCTTTATTCTTCTCTCATCTCCTCTTAATTGCTTTTGCACATTGCAAACCAAATTTACATGCCAGTCAATCATTTGGGTCATTCAAAGCTCTCCTACCTCATAAATATCACATGTTGCTATGGCACCTCTAAAATCATGGGCATTAGCCAGAGGTTGAACCAAAGTCTTTCTTAATTCACCCATGAACCCTGCTCTACCTAGCATACTGAACTCAAGTACTTCCTCTCATATCCAATTTACAAATTAATATCTCTCCTTTCTTTACTATTTTCTAGCCTCCAATATTCATGGGGATGGCAATACGTTGTGGACTAGTTTCTTTAGGATATACAGCCTTTACCTCAGGAGAGATGAGAGGGTACAGTACTCAGTTTCTTTTCTTCCACAGCATTCATATTGTTCCTACATTGTTCCTCAGGTATCACAGGCTCCCACTAACTAGGAGAGAGGCTTCCAGTTCTGTATAAAAGTCCTTCACAACACGAGAATTTCCCAGGTAGAATCTTTCCAGTCACACTACTCTGAATAAGGGAAATGTTAAGACTCTCAATCACATATTGAGTAATGGATTTTTCCCTCCTCTATATGGATATTTTTTTGTATAGTTCCTATTACATTCCCTCCTTTAAAAATGTACTTATTTATTTTTGTTTTTAATTAGTTTTTAAACTCTTTGGGTTTATCATTTTTGTTATTGTTACATATATAGAGACACATAAATATGGCCACTGAATCTACTATATTTTATGGCTAAACACTTGGTATTGGATAAACAATTTGTTCTGTTCATTTAAACCAAATAAGGCTTTCTTTAATGGTCTGTGTCTGCTGTTAAAGGCAGCTTGTATGATGAAGGATGGGAGCTAAATTTGTCAATGGGCGTAGAATAAGCACCTGGAATGCAGTTAGGAATCATACCCAGTTCTTATTTCAAGAGTCCAGGAGAAACTCCCTTATGCGTATCTAATTTATACTCTTCTCCATTTCATACATAGAGCCTTGAGAAATGCCATGCAATATCTCCACATTATCTCTTTTATCTAATTTTCCTAGCAATTAGAGGCTAACAAGGAGGATGCTAGCCCCATGTTCCTTGTTGTTGCAATTCAGCTTATAGATAGTAAGTTATATGAACAAGAAGTGATAATCATTATAAGTAAAAGAAAAACACCATTCATGGCTAAAAATTGGGACTTAGCTAATTCATGGATAATGGTTTTGCAGTTTAAGGGCAGCTAGAACATAAATGGACTTGGGAAATTTACTTGTCACTTTTGCTATGGAAGTTTTAACATAAACTTAATTTCCTTAATCAAAAAAAAAAAAGAAAAACCCTAGTAATTGGTATAACTGTGTATGTGTAGAAGAACAGCACATTTTCTCAGTAGGCCACTCCCATATATAATCCAGATCCAGTAGTTAAATTATAAAATGTAGCTCCTACTTTTATGATATATTCTTCTGCTCATTAAGAATAAAAATTCAATTACTTTGCCATGGTCAAGTTCGTTTTTTTTTTCACACCTGGTCTAAATTAAAGTAAAATGGAAGTTCTCAACATGGTTAGCAAATTGCAAGTGTCAAAATTAAGAAATTGATCATATATATTTATATACACAACATGGATATTTCTCATTAAAATATTTTATTCACAGATTTTTATGTTTAAATTTTATTTAGCTTTTTGTTATATCATTTCATAGAAATCTCTGCAATTCTAATATTAACTGTAAGAGAGCTAAAAATTAGGAGATTAAAAAAATTCAAAGAACACCATATCTATACATGTTTTATACAGATTTATTTAGGTACTTCTGAAATGCCTTTTAAATTTAATTTACACTCTTGGTTTATCTCATTTTGTCACAGCACTAAATGGAGATTGTTGCTATAGGAAATCAAATATAATGGGAAGAGCTATAGAATCTCTGAACTCATAGAATCTTATCCACTGCAGAAAGCCTTTGTAGTTCCTCATAATTAGCAATGGAACTGATAAACTGTTTAGTGTACTGTGGCATCTACATCACTTAGCAAAGATATTTATTTAACATTCTTAGTGAATATTCTAAAGTGTTTTTGCTACTTTTGCTAAAAGGACAAATGAGTCATAGTTTGTATTTTGCATTTTCTTTTTATAATGATTCGGGGACATTGTAAATTGAGGACATGCATGCCTGTGATGGAAGTGTGAAAGATAGAACTAATTTTCTGTCAGTAAAAATACTCAGTTTACATTATTTCAAAGATTTATAGCTAGAAGTTGTTCAAATGAGTGAACCAAAAGTGAGTATAAAACATCACATATATATATGTATATATATATAATTTTTTCTTAATTTACCTATCGATCCCAGTTCCCTCTCCTTCCCTCTCATACCCCCCCAGCTCTCCTCCCATCCAATCCCCCCAACACACTCCACATGGATGGTGATGCCTTCCAACAGGGATCATCAAAATCTGTCAAGTCATTTGGAGTAGGGTCTAGTCCCTCTCTCCTGTCTCTAGGCTAAGGGAGTATGCCTCCATGGGGAATGTGCTCTCAAATTCCTTTTGGGCACCACGGACACATTCTGGTTCCACTGTCAGAGGACCCTTAGACTGCCCAGGCCTTCTAACTAAGACCCATGTTCAGGGGGTCTGAGTCAGTCCAATGCTGGTTTCCCATATATCAGTCTAGGGGGCTGTGAGCTCTCTCTCTTGTTCAGGTCAGCTGTCTCTGTAGGTTTCTGTAGCCTGGTCTTGTTCCCTTTTCTTATCACTCCTCCCTCTCTGCAGGTGGATTCCAGGAGTTTAGCTAAGTGTTTAGCTGTGGATGTCTGCTTCTGTTTCCATCAGCTACTAGGTGAGGGCTCTATTATGGCATATAAGGTAGTCATCAATCTCATTATCAAGGAAGGGCATATAAGTAAATCTTTCCACTGTTGCTCAGATTGTTAGTTGAGGTCATCCTTGTAGGTCTCTGAGCATTTCTCTAGAGTCAGTTTTCTCTTCAAACCTATAATGGCTCCTGCTAATATGGTATCTTTAAAAAATAGATTTATTTTTACTTGTGCATGTGGTGTGTGTGTGTGTGTGTGTGTGTGTGTGTGTGTGTGTGTGTGTGTGTATGTGTGTGTGCTTGTATGCTTATGAATGAAGTATCAGATCATCTTAAGTTAGACTTACATGTGGTTTGAGCCACATTATGTGGGTACTTGGAACTAAACTCAGGTTCTTTGGAAGATCAACAAATGTTTGGAACTTCTGAGCCATCTCTTTTGCCTCAGAGATGAAGAAATATTTTATGTGTTAACACTTTTCCATGGAATGATGGGTTCCATGACTAGTCACAGGCGAAAAGTTAGAAAATCCAGATAAGTTATTCTGCAAATATGTTTCTCATACTAGTTAATAAATAAAGCACTGTGGCAATAAAAAAAAACAAGATAGGTGGGGGTAGGAAACAAGGAGAAAAGAGAAAGTAGTTAGGAGGGGTCAACATGTAGAGCCTAGAAAAAACAAGCTGCAGCGCTCCAATAAAATGACCACGTTAAAATACTTAGATAAGTAGAAATGAGTTACTAATTAAGACAGAGCTAATCCATAAACAGTAATAGTAAGTGGCCAACAAAATTATATCAAATACTTGATATTTGAATTATATCAAATAAGTGTTATTGGGGCTCGCGTGGCTGCATGACCAGGCGGCTGGTGGGAAGGAACAAAGACTATAACCAAACCAACAACAGTGGCAGGAAAAACCTGCCTGTAACACTACTATTTAGGGATTTATGCATTAGTGGACAAGAGGTATTGTTTACCTAACTTAGTATGAGTAAATGAACTATTCCTTCAGTTTGACATAAATATCCACAGTCTATTTTCCTAGAAGACTCTGAGCTATGATGGGTCAATATTTTCATAGTGTATGTAGAACTCTTTTGATGGGTAAATTCCGATGATTATTTTATGTTTAAACCACTTCTTTGTAGTCTAATAAATTGTGGTAAAAACTGAAGAGTTCTTAAAAGTTTGATAATTTATATCATTTAATAATTTTATGAAACAAAGCAGGTCATAAGCTGTGTGGCCAGGCTACATAAAGGCAAAACTGTGTGATAGGGTTTAGTTTAAAGATATATGACCTGATTTCACTTGGGTTATAGGCAGCTACTCTCTGTTTTCCTTTATGACTTTTCATTCCTAAATTTCTCATAAATACACATTAAGTTTGGATCAGTGTTTTCTAATTGCCCTTTCCTTTGTCTCACTAGTAATCTACTTTTTCTGACTTGTTTGAATTGGAAATGGACACTGGTATTTTCAATTCTGACTTACAATGACAGCTCTTTGTAATGAACATTCCTCCAGACGGTTGCACATTTTTATTGTTATGATTTTTGACTCAAGAAATTCAAGTTACTTTTAATAATCCACTGTGGACATCCTGGCTGTACTCATTAGAGCTGCATAGCTACTGCTTGCACACCAAACCCCATTGGGAAGCTGTTACTTTTCATTTGTTTGTGGCAGAGATGGATTGTTACTGGGCATACAATATAGGGCAGGTGATTTAATATCTATTGTCTCAGTCCTCACCTATAACTTCCAACTGATGAGAGTTTATGGTAATTTAGTTGCCTGAAGAATTAATGAATTAATGCCAGAAACAATTTATAGGAGTGGTTAGCATGTAATGACTGATGTTTAACTGGTGCCATTATTATCCTATTAAAATAGTTGATATAAGATGTTCAAATTAAAACTATTTCATTATTTGCATTTAGCTTTTCATTATATTATATATGATGGTACTCCAATGTACATTTCTTTAATGGACCTTTCTTTTTCATCCCATGTTCTCTACTATTTGACAAGTAGAACTTAAAAGCATGTTGTTTCTTTTTCTTCCCTTCCATTGAGCACTACCTCTCTTATCTTGTAGAACTATTTAGTTGAATAAAATATTAGTTATCACAAGATTTTCTCCCAGGATAAAGAATATATTATATAATTACTTATTTCCTTAATTAGGGTTTCTATGTAGATATAAATCATCATGTGTAGTGTGTATGTTTTCCGCCAGCCCCCAATAACAGGCAGAGACTCTGTATTTGATACAAGCTGTTGGCCAGTTACTATTATTGTTTATTGGCTAGCTCTGTCTTAATTATTAACCCATTTCTACTAATCTAAATATTTCCACATGGCTCATCTCACCGGCCAGAGCAGGCTGGCATTTTACCTCTCTGGGCTCTCCATGTTGACTCCTTCTTACTACTTCCTCCTTCCTCCTCTTATTCTCCTAGCCCTCCCTATCTTGCTTTCCCATTGGCCACAGTGCTTTATTCATTAACCAGTATGAGAAACATATTAACAGAATAACATCTCCCATCAATCATGAATAAAAGCAGCTTGAGAAAGAAAGGGTTTATTTCATCTCACAAATCTCAGCTCACAGTTCATCTTTAAGCAAGTCAGGGCAGGAATTCAAGGTAGGAATGTGAAGGCAATATCTGAAACAAAGACAATGGAGGGGCGACCATTATAAACTTACTCCCTATGATTTGTTCAGACTACTTGCCCAGGTGTAGGACTGTCTAGAGTGAACTAGGCTCTCCAACATCAATCATCAATCCAGAAGATGTCCACAACCTGTGGTCAATCAATTTCTCAAATGCTTTTCTCTTCTAAAACAACTCTGGCTTATAACAAGTTGATATAAAATTGGAGAGCATACTCATCTTTAAATTTTTATCTACTGCCATGAAAAGCTTTGGAATTTTTCCATATTGAATGCTGACTACAGACAGCTTTTCAAATTACTTTGTAAGAAGATAAATTAATTTTAATATAGTCCTTAAATATTAGATAGAAGGTTATAGATTTAAAATATTCTTAATATTGTGTCCATATCAAACAGAGATTGCAAATTGATGGATATTCTAAAAAATATATGGATCGAAGGACATCATGAGTTGATATAATTCAGCCTCAGTATCTTTGCGGTTGGCATCCAAACTGGATTTCAATATTCTAAACATTCTACTCATGGATAAATGTGCAAATGATAGAGTGTACTTCCCTGATAATGATGTTTTAGTTGATATAGCTCTATAATGAATAGAAAAAAAATTAGAAAAGGAAGACCAATAGTTTTAGATAGATAGTAGATAAAAACAAAATGAAGATGAATGTACTAGTTAGTTTTACATGAACTTGACACAAGCTAAAGTCAGTTTAGAAGCAAGAACCAGAGTTAGGGTTTTTTATTGATGTAAAGAGACACTGGGACCATGTCAACTCTTATAAAAATTCTGACAAAAATCTCAGTTTGGAAATGTGAGTTTTATGTATAAACATAACTCTAAATCTGGTATTCAAACAGGAATAAAGATTCCATAATAAAACAAGCTAAAAAATACTAATGGCATTTCTTAGGGTTTTCTTTCTGTGATAATAATTATGATATAACTTACAAAGAAGATAAAATTAATTTTGCTCATTTAAGTTGTGTTTACTTTGCTTCAGGTTCAGGGCCTGTGCTGGAGTAGAAATTATAGTGAAGATGGCAAGATCCAGCAACGCTGCTTAGTTCGTGCTGGACAGGAAGTAGAGAAAAGAAGCATGTAAATGGGAGAAATGCATATCCAGAGCACACATTTAGTGACTGACTCATCTAACTAAACCCCACCACCAACTTTCTACTGCTTTCCAATGAGGCTGTTATATTATCATCCTGTTCGATCAAAGCCCTTTTAATCCAGTTACCTTTCAGTGATCGTTCCACTCCATGGAGAGTAATTATTCAATAAATAAGGCTTTGGGATTTTTTTTTTAAATATCAAAACCACAACTAGACATTTAGAAAAAAATAATTTGTAGTAAAAATATTTTAGGAAGATTTTACAGTAGTAGATTTTCATGTCTTTTTTTGGTTTCTGAAAGTCTTTGTTGACAAGCTAACATAAAATTCCCAAATGCCAAATACTTTTATAGTTGTTGGTTGTGATGTCCCATAAATCCCCAAGCATTACACATTATTACCATTGTTCTTCATTACCTCCAGAACTTCACAGTAAAATCCTATCATCAGACAACATATGCCTGAGTCACAAAGCATGAAGAAATCAATTCAGTATTCACCTACTGCCTTCCTTGTGGCTAGCTTTCATAGAGGGGATATGCATATTACTAGAGGAGAAGAGAAATCAGTCAATCAATTTGACACATAATGACCTCTGCTAGCTACAATAATGATTGGGCTGGCAAGATCTGTCCACTGGTACAACAGCAGAAGAAATATTACAGGAGTATCCAACCAGTTCCTGTTAGGATTTATGCTCCACCTCGCTCTCTGATACTCACACCTGGTGCCATTAACAGTGCTAACAACACATGGCTAGAGGGATCACAGACCCCAGGGGAAAATTTACTACTATTACTAAGCTAGATAAACATAGTATTAAACTGATTCTTAATTATTATCCCTATATCTAAAGATTACCATGTCTTTCAACCCTCATCAGAGAGGTTCTTTTGGCAGAAGATGGTGATTAACACAGAGATCTACAACTTGTCAAATGAAGATAGTACAAAATTGCATAGTGATTAGCCTTAAATGCTATATCTATATCTCATACTGTATTAATGAAGGTATGCTAGAGTAGCAGAATTTGATGAGTATCTCTCTCTCTATATATATATATATGTATATATATATATATATGATTTATTATAATGACATACAGGCTGTAATCTAGCAATGGGTGGCTGTGAATAGAAAGTCAAAGAATAGATTTTCAGTCTAGCAGGCTGCATGTCTCAGTTAGCCTTCAGTATATGCTGAAATCCTAAAATAGAAGGCTCTAATTCCATTAAAGGCATGGTCTTGCTAGCAAGGCAAGGGCAAGCAGACAAAGAACAGAAGCTTGCTTTTTATGTGACCTTATGTAGGCTTTACAAGAAGGTGTAACCCAGACTAAAGGTGTTTCTTCCTACCTCTAGATCAGGATTAAAAGCACATGTCTACTTCAAAGATCCAGATTAGAAGTAGATTAACCTACTTCAAATTAAGCAAATAAATAAATAAATAAATAAATAAATAAATAAATAAAAACTAAAAAACCTCACAGGAATGCCTTCCTGCTTGGATTTAGTTAATTCCAGATGTAGTTAAGTGGGCATCCAAGAATAGCCATCATACATGCACCCCTTCAGGGACTCAGAGATCATAGAGGAAGAGAAGATAGAATGATTATAAAAGCTAGATGTTAGGGGAACATCAAGGAAGCAGTGCCATTGGGACAAAACAAGACAGTTGTATATATAAGCTAACAACACTTCTAACAGGATGCAGAAGACATACACAAGCTCAAAGCAAGCACAATTTCAGCTTTTAGAGGTGGAGTTAGGGATGATCTATATCCCAAGTCTAGCTGAGGAGCTATTGTCAATTGATAACTGTCTGAAGAGGGACAGTGTGTTTTCTTTAAGGGTGTAGGTAGACCATGAACCAGGGGATGGCCTCACATTCAAGAATACCTCCGAAGTAAAAATTGAATTTAGCAGGTTTACAAAACTCTAAAGGAAGATGCAAAATCTGATGTGTATCAAAAGCCTAAGTAGATTTGTGAGGTGCTGGGTGTAAGGGGATGAATATAATGAAATACGTTGTATGAAATGCTCAAAACTAATAATCAATAAAAATTATTTCAAAATTAAGGTAGGAAACAACAAAGTAAGGGACCCAAAGAAAATCTCTGTCTTCCACAACACACAGTGTGAGTGTGAGTGATATATAGCTTTAGTGTTTCCTATTGAAAATAGACAGATGAAAAATTTAAAATATAATTAACTTGCATTTCATATGTTTGAGAACTTCTAAGTAAATTTATTTGTGTAATATGGTTCAAGTCATTAGTGAAATGTTAATTTCATTTATTATAGAAGAATAATTATGCTTAAAATTCTTTGGCATATTCTTGTTTATAATTCATGTTTGGTTTCATCTAGCACAATTAATCTATTTCTAACTGGCCTGGTAGACCAGGTGAACAGAGCACAGGCAATGGACTAAGGTGTGTGAGTGTGTCATCCCCTGGATTCATGTCTCCCTGGGTCCCTACCTCAAATGACTTGACAGATTTTTTGACCCCACCTGGATAGCATACCCTACATGTGGAATGGGGGTGGGTGGGGGGATGGGAGGATGGTCAGGGTGCATGTGAGGGGGGAAAGAGAATAAGACAGAGGGAAGGAGGAAGGGAGGGAGGAAGGGAAGGAGAGGAAACTTTTTAAAATTTTTACATTATATTATTATTAATAAATAATAATTATATTATTAATAAAAAATGTCATATGTGCCAGGGTGCATAGGGACAATAGTGTTTACATAACTGAAACTCATCCCTCAGGACATGGAAGCAATACACATGCTGGACTTGTACCGTGTAGAGGAGAGAGGTAATAGACAGGGTATGGGATGGCATGAGCATCCCAGGCTACCAGGTGTTTGAATCAGGGATAACTCAGTGTTTGGCATGATGAAATATTGGGCCTTGGCAGTGACTAGGAAGCTGGGTATGAGGACTTGGAGAAGAAAGGGTTGATGAAAGAAAGAGGTGACCACAAAAAGGGACTGCTACCTGGATCAGTGTCCAAGGTAGTTCCAGTGTGACAGTGAGAGAGCAGGTCTGAGGTTTCCATTCAGGAATGCATAGTCAACTACAGCCACCTGGATATGTTCTTTGACAGTTTGGTGAAGACATTTGAGGTAACCGAATATGCCACCCAACCTGAGCAAGCAGGTGATGAAGTTGTTCCTATCATATGCCCAATCTTATCGTGCCAGCAAGGATAATATTGTAGAGATTTTGATGCAGATGGTATCCTACTACTTCAAAGGCCCCTGGAAGTTTGCTGTTACACATGGTCCCAGAATGGTCATCATCAAACTGTTAGTCTATGACTTGTCATCTTTCAATGTCCCAGGCCTATTTGAATTCGTTAAAGCCCAACTTGCCTGTATGTCACTAACCATCACAAGCACCATGCTATGACATGTGTCAGTACCCAAAATATCTGTTTCCAGATCTGGGTGTCAGTCATGAACTTGTTGAAGATATTCAAATGTTCTGTGTTGCTCATGTCTGTGCCACCTCCATCTAGCTTGGCAAAAAGTCTCCAGAACTGTCTCACTCTCACTGACATCAGTGTTTGTGTGATGGTTACACAAAATCACTGTGTGTGTGTGTGTGTGTGTGTGCAGGATTGCCTTGTTGTACTATCCAACCTGCTACTTCATAGATCCTCTAATTACTTCACCTAGTAGGTAATTGGCCATTCCACCACCTCCATCTTCTCCTCTTATTCTTTTACCCATTGAGCCATTGCCCACAGCTCTGCTGATCAAGGCTTCTAGCATACTACCTAGTCTCCAAGACAGACCCTTCCCCACCCACCATCAATTTCCTTCAAGAACTAATTATCCAGGAGCTATAGATAAAAACTCCATAGATACAAAGGGACTCTATTGTCTCTTTAACTAACAGTCAATTTATTTTATAATGATGCCTTCTTCTGCCTTGCGTTTCATTTCTTAAACACTCTATTTTAAAGAGTATATTTTATTATTTTGTGGAAACCTGAACTTTCTTTTCTTTATGAGTAAAATTTTATTTAGTAAAATGGAGTATTAGAGTATAATTTCATAAAAATATTGTTGTACAATTTTGAAGTAGTCTTTGATTATACAGGTTTTCCTTTGCTACAAAGATATTTAATTGCTTCAAATGAGAATCATAGAGAATAGAATGTCTATAATATTTAAATCACTAAAATAAGTTAATATTCTCACATAATTATACAATTTACAAAATAATCATACCCACACTAGCTATCTGATATGACATATATTTTTTCTAAATCTCAAAACTATTTAAGTAGGAAATTACTAATCATTTAATTCTAAAATTTATTGACAATTGGTATAATTTTCTCATTAAAATATTTTCCCCAATTTGACCAACATTTTTTTGCTATTATAATACATTGGAGACTGACTCCATTAGCTTTCTTGTCTCAGTTTCTTCACTGCAGTATTATTTCATGCAAATATCTTAGTAACTCTTCAAACAATCTGCTTGCATTTAAGTGGTGTTAAATAAGTGTATCTAACATATCATTTTCTGGTATTACTTCTAACTCAAGATCATTCAATAATATATAGTGGCTTGTAGGAGAGATAAAATACTTCAAATCCAATTTATCATTCAATATTTATTTACTTACTCTATGAACATAATATATAGTCTCATATTTTTATGTCTGCTGAACTTAGTTTCTGTTCTAAATTTTGTCTAAGTGATCAAGTTCAAATGTTTATTTTCACGATGTTTTAGCTTTTTATTTTTTTAATAAATGCTACATTAATAAACATTTTAATAGGTAGGCATTTTTGGAATTAAATGAACACAGCACCTGCAAAACTCTTTAGGAATGCATTTGACATATAGTAAACAACTTGCAAGTATAGCTACTTATATTCTTTGCCTCTTCTGTTCCTCTGGTCTCTTGGGTTGGATTCTGTTCCTCCTCCTTTCCTACAGAGAAGATTCTATCTCTCTTCAAAGCATAAAAGTGACTTCTTTCTGACACCCCTCTGCACTTCATTCAGGCATCTACTAACTCAGGAGCAAATAGCTCTTTTGTGTTAATTGAGCACTTCTTGGGAATAGAGATTGTAAGCTAATTGTTTCAGTCCCTCTATCACCAGGGCACTCACACCTAATTCACAAGTGCAATAAAATGACGAATTTAATTGTTGCTTGTCCTGCATAGGGGGAAAAAAGCCAAACAGTGTATGAATCTCTTAGGTTCCTCCTTGTATCCTAGTTTCTCTGGCAGTTGAACTATAGGCTGGAGATAGTTTACTCTATGTCTAATAACCATATATGAGTGAGTACATACAATGTTCCTCTTTTTGTGACTGGGTTACCTTACTCAGGATGCTTTCGTCAACTTCCATCCATTTGCCTGTGAATTTCAAGATTCCATTGATTTTTTTCCCACTGAGTAGTGTCCCATTGTGTAAATGTAAGACATCTTTGTTATCCATTCTTCAGTTGTGGGGAATCTAGGTTGCTTCCTGGTTCTTGCTATGACAAATAATGCTGCTGTAAACATAGTTGAGTGGATTATTATTATTTTTTTGGCATGGATATGGATCATTTGGGTTTGTGCCTAAGAGTGGAATTGCCAGGTCCTGTGGTAGACACATTCCCATTTTCCTGAGGAACTACCATACTGATCTTCAAAATGTTTGTACAAGTTTGCACTTCCACCAGCAGTGGAGAAGTGTACACTTTCTCCACATACTCTCCACAATAACCTGTCATTGGTGTTTCTGATTTTAGCCATTCTGGCAGGAGTAAGATGGTATCTCAAAGTTATTTTGATTTGCATTTCCCTGATGGCTAAAGATATTGAGCATTTTCTTTGGTGTCTTTCAACCATTTGGATTCCTCTATTGAGATTCTCTATTCAGTTCTGTACCCCACCTTTTAATAGGTTTATTTGGTGTTTTGGTGAATAGTTTCTTGAGTTATTTGTATATTTTAGAGATCAGCCCTCTGTCAGATATGGGGTTGGTGAAGATCTTTTCCCAGTCCATGGGCTGCCGTTTTGTCTTATCGACTGTGTTCTTTGCCATAGAGAAGCTTCTTGGTTTGAGGAGATCCCATTTATTAATTGTCGATCTCAGTGTCGGTGCTACTGGTGTTATGCTCAGGAAGCAGTCTCCTGTACTAATTTATTCAAGGGCATCTCTCCCTTTCTCTTCTAAGAGGTTCAGTATGTCTGGATATATGTTGAAGTCTTTGATCCATTTGGACTTAAGTTTTGTGCATGGGTCTATCTGCAGTTTTCTACACACTATAATCCAGTTATGCCCACACCATTTGTTGAAGATGCTTTGCTCCTTCCATTGTATAATTTTAGCTGTTATGTCAAAAATCAGTTGTTCGTAGGTTTGTGGGTTAATATCAGGATATTTGATTCACACAAGGTTCCTCACAGTTGGGGAATGGAACAAGATCTCCTGAGCATATTGGTAGTAGGGAACAGTGAGTGGAAAGGGAGTTAGAAGAAAGAGAAGGGGAGGAAAGGAGAACAGGTGGGACCAGGAAGATTGAGTCGGGGACGAATAGACAAAAGAGAGAGAGAGAGACAGAGAGAGAGAGAGAGAGAGAGAGAGAGAGAGAGAGAGAGAGAGAGAGAGACACACACACACACACACACACACAGAGTGAGAGAGAGAGAGAGAGAGAGAGGAGAAAGAGATACCATAATAGAGGGAGTCATTATAGGTTCGAAGAGAAAACTGACCCCAGAGAAATGTCCAAAAACCTATAAAGATGACCCCAACTAAAAATTTGTACAACAGTGGAAAGGCTACATTAAATGCCCTTCCCTGACAATGAGATAACTACCTTTTATGCCATCATTGAGCAGGAGGGAGGTCAAAGACCCTACTCTAAATGACTTGACAGATTTTGACAATTCCTTCTGGAGACATTACCTGCCCTGTGAAGTGTGGGGTTGTGTGAAATGGGAGGGGGTGTGTCAGGAGGCATGGAAGGGAGGGAGAGGGAACTGAGATCGATATATAAAATAAGAAAAAATTATATGTATGTGTATATATACATACACATACACATACGCATATGCATATAACAAACCCAACCATATAAACAAGCAAAAATCCTTCATACAATTGTTTTGTAGTTTCCTAAATGTCTTTCTGTTCCCAGATGAAACTCATTGGATGTTATTTGAATATAGGACTATTTATCTTATCAGTGAGCATCTGAATATCCCCAAAGCCCATACAGTTCCCTATGTAATTTTCAGTATGTGAAGAGGTACATTTGTTTTTTAGAACAAATCGTGGATCACTCGATGTTCACAATCTTCTGGATGACATAATTTTTATCCATTTTTAGATGTATGGATTAAACTAAGAACATCTAATTCAGTCTACTGTCAGTGTTCCCTCATTTTTTATCTACTTCATGCTCTTAATGTAAAATCTATTATGACTTATGAGTTTAGTTCAGTGTATGAGATTATTATAATGCAATTTATCATGTTTTAATAGATTTGGAAATGTAGAAACATTACATATCTCCTAAACTTTGACCAAATAGAATTAGCCTTTAAAATATTGAATAACTGTTGCTTGACTCCAAAACGATTGGGTAAACATCTTATTCATATTCTCTCCTGAAAAATATCAATATAACCAAGGGTAGATACAGAGATAATCATTTGATTCTTTAAAAAAATCCCTTAACGACAAACAGCAAGGTGAAAACTATCCATCAAGAGTAGTTACAGTTCATCTTGGCAAGTACAATGACAAAATCTTCTGAGACATGACCTATTCTGTAACTCTCACCACCAGCCAGTTCATGCTAGAGAAATTCTACCATTAACAAAAGCAGACAAGAAACTGAAATCTCTTTTCTCCAAACACAACTATGTCCAGTGATTCTACTGTGGGATGGGAGCAAATTATAATTGTTATTTCCCTCTACTATAGGGGTTGTGAGGCCAATCACAACTCGGTTTTTCTTCTATCTGTTCTCCCAGTGCCTGTTTCCCATACTCCCAGCGTAGAAGATCTATAAAAAAGGAAAAAAAAAATGAGATCAGAAGTCTAAATCCCTTTAAAGCCACTTTTAGCAGCCACTTGTTAGATGTTGTCATAAGATATGTGGCTGCAACTATTGGGATTTCTTTAAGTAAAAAGGACGCACCTTAACCTTAGCATCAGCATTGTTAATTGAAACATATGTCTATGGTAATGTCTAAACCAAGAATAGCTTTGTTGTGAGGAATTACATGACCATTAAATCACTGATGTAAACAAAATTCCCAGATTTTAATTGAGAGAACAGTGAAAAATGCAAAAGATGTCCCCTTGACTGTTAAGTCATATGTATATGTGAAGGTAATTGGGCATATGTGCTAGATTCATCATGAGGAACAGAGTTTGAATTATTCACCAAACATCACATAGATAATAAATGTAGGGTCAAAACCATGCAGGAGCTTTAAGAAAACCACAAACACATACTTCTGAATATCAAGCATTCTGATTAATAAGTAACTTGTAGCAACACAGACCTCAAAATATCATCACAAGCATCATGGCAGTGTATTGTATTTGAAAAATAATTCTCTTGGAAATAAGATTGTGCATGATAATAGCTTATGGCTAAATATAAACACAACTTAAACTGAAAATTATGATGGCAGCCTATAAAGCACCCATATTTCCATTGACAAGTGGAGTAGGCATCCCTAGTGATTAGTTAGTGGCCTATACTGATCCAAGGACAAACTGTGAATAGTCAGGCAAAAATATAACACAAACAAAAAGAGAAAATGTGTGCAGGCAAAACTATCAGGGCTACTATGCTCAATGTATTGTCCAGTCTTAGGTCAAGTTGATACTGAAGCTAGTTACCTGAATCAAGGGAACCTCACTTGAGAAAACGCCTACATAATTTGTGGCTATATAGCATTTTCTTAATTAGTGATAGATAGGGGATGGGCCATACCATTGTGGGTGATGCCACACCTAGGCTCTTGGTCCTGAGTGTTATAAGAAAGCAGGCTGAGTACTCCATGAGGAGCAAGTCAGTAAGTAGCGCCCTTCCATGGCCTCTGCATCAACTCCTGCCTCCAGGTTCCCTCACTATTTGAGTTCCTAGCTTGAGTTCCTTTGATGATGAACAGCAACATGGAAGTATACAACCAATAAACCCCCTTTTTTCCAAATCACGTTTTATTCATGGTTCTTTGTTGCTGAAAGAGAAACTTAACTAAGACATCAATTGAGGAAATAGACTCTGATAATTGAAAAGAAGAAAGAAAGAAAGAAAGAAAGACAGAAACAAAGGAAGAAAAAAAATAAAAGGACTTGTGGAGAATACAATAGTTGTTACCTAGAATAGCTAGCATCTCAATAGTCTATCATCAAAGTATATAGATTGCAATGAAACATGAGATATTCAAATATAAGAAAGCTTAATCTACATGTGTAGAAAAAAATTAGACTATAGACTCCAGCTCTAAAATCCAGATAATAGAATTAGTAAACAAAGATGTTGAAATAGTTGTTATGATCAAGTAACTAAAGTAGACTAGGCCATAAAAAAGTAAATACCAAATCTAAAAGAGAATATGAAAAAGAGAATATGAACATTGAGCAGTGGATATGAGATTCCATTAATAAAAAGTAAGAAAGAAAGAAATTTGTAAAAGTGTCAGGAAGTGTGAAACATTATTAAATATACTGACATATACACAGTAGGAGCACAAATAGAAGTGAGAAAAGACCAAAAATACTTTACCCACAAACATCCTTCATTTGATTATAAAATAAATACACACAAAATTTTTAAATAGGAGATATATATATATATAAATCAAAAGATGTTTAAACACAGCCATATGAACTAAGTATAATTTTATTTCTAAATAAATTGAGTAACCGGAATCAAAGGCAGATTTTCTCATAATAAGAGAAGAAATAGTTCAATTACACACTCTCCGTAGGAGTCACACAATGAATTAAAACATTTTCCCTTTTAAAAGGAGAAGAATGGATACATTATTATGTAGGAAGCAATCAAACAAAGCCATAAGGGATTGGTTAGTATACACACACACACACACACACACACACACACACACACACACACACACATACATAGAGAGAAAGAGAGAGAGAGAGACAAGGGCTTTAGAGATACTTAAAGCAATTTACAATGGTTAAAGGTTACTTTATCCAGTATACATTACAATTATATGCAGTGAAAAACAGAAATTGAAATTATATTCAGCAAAATCTATCAGAATTATGGAAAAAAATCTAGTAATGTTATAGAGAAAATAGGCAATAAAAACACAAATAAAATATAACCAAAGAAAGACCCAAACTACAGATGGTTTGTAACTTCGGTATCATCCTACTTTTTCCCCACTAGGTAGTCCTGCCTGATATAGAATTCAAACTCAGTGATCTCCCTTCTTCTACTTCCCAAGTGCTGAAACTTAAAGCATGTACGACCAGACCCAGTATGTCACTTTCAGTTTTGGGCATTGTATTAAGATGTAATCAAGGAAATAAAGATTTTGACACTATAAACACAATTAGATCTATTTCATATTTGTAGAATATTCTACTCTATAATAGAAGGTCTGGAAGGATTGTCTAGCTCAAGAGAATTAAATTGTAGAAAGTATGCAGAATATACTCACCACTGAGGTGAACCAAGACATTATTAATAAAAAGACACGTTGAAAATTCTACTGTGTGTAAATGAAGTGTCATCCAATAAAAATAAGGATCTAAAGGAGAAAGAATGAGGGAATTTGAAGCACAGTTTGAGATGAATGGGGATAAAAACTTAACATACACAAACTTGCATGTAAAATAATACAACTCCATACTGAGATTATGATCTGTAAGTCTACATGTTTACATTAGGTAAGAAAACCAAAAAGAAACAGCAAACAATCAATACTTTGAATTTTATGATATTATTACAATGTACTGGCAAAACAAAATTTTATTACTTAAATTTAGAAACTATAACCAGTGACATCCACTAGGAAATTGTACAATCAATTGTATTTATATTATATAAAAAAGTACTTTTGCTTAAATTAAATATCTTTTTATTGTAAACTCATTCACCAAATGAGGAAATAAAGGAAATGGTTCAGTCTTCCTAAAGCCTCTATGGAAAGTCCACTTATAATTTTGTGCCTTCCAGTCAGAAAATAAATAGTTCCCCTAAAACATCTAAAATGTTCAGAAATGTTTTGTGGCTTTAACAACCATTTTGAGGTTCTAACTGGAGCAATTAGACAAGAAAACAAAATACATCTAGATTGCCTATTACCCTCAGTCCAGGTTAACATCTTTTTTTCTTTGAGAGTCAATCTAATGTATATGTGTAAACATGTGTGTGTGCAAACTCATACATATTCAATATTTGATAATTCATGACAAATGGGATAATACTTAATCCTGTTACCACTTGCTTCCTTTTGTCTTTTCAATGATTCTGACCTGCACTTAATTAACTATTTGTCTGCTCATAGCTGCAGAATTTAAATTTGATGTCCTCTTTGATGACTATTTCCAATGCCTTTACATTCTGTCCTTCATCATCCATATGTCCTCTTTTCTTCATTTTAGGCTAAATGTGCCCCATTTTAGAATATTTCTTTGGTATGGACATAAACTACTGGTTTCTCAAAAAACTACTTATTTTGCCACTTTCTTCTCATCTGTTCTTCCAACCTTAACTTTCACAAGGTAATGTAGATCCATATATACAGTACTCAGCATTTGTTACAAGATACTTAAATCAATGTCTAGTTTGGTTTCAACTGCTCTCATAAACATTGTGACAGAAAAAAACTTGAGTAGGAAAGTGTTTCTTTCAGAAATCTTAGATCTTAGTCCATCATCAAGGGAAGTCAGGGCATGAACTCAACAAGGAACCTACAACAGGAACTTTAGGAACACTGCTTACCTGCTGGGTCCTCTAGGTCACATTTAACTTCCTTTCTTATACCTCCAAGGACCACCTGCCTAAGGCTGTCCAACTCTACAGTGGTTGGGTCTTCCCACATCAATCATTAATTATAAAAAGACCTACAGACTTACCTATAAGAAGTCTCATGTTGGCATCTCAACTGTGAATTTTCTTCTCAGCTTGTGTCAAATTGACAAAAACCAGGAAAATACAAAACACTCTTCAAGAAAATTTATATCTGCTGTTGTAATGATTGAGAGTTTTAGTCCTCTGTTATCATTTAAAGTTTAGTTCTCTGTCAAAATAGAAACTAATTTCAGCATTCAGTACTTGAAGGCCACTCTCTGTACAAGCATGGACAATCTCTGCACAATGTAAAAATCATTATCTAGGTTATTCATGCAATTATATGTTTATAGATAAATTAATCATATATCCGTGTGTGCATGTTTACACCTAATGATTATTAGCTCTCAGTTTTTTTCATACTCCTTTGTTTTGATTTTTGAAAAAAAGTTCTCAGTTAGTGACACAGGCTGTGTTTGAACTCACAATTCTCCTACCTCTGCCTCTCAAGTACTAAGATGGCAAATGCAACATCCACTATTTCTTGCTACATTCACTTATGGTTCATATATATTAAAATTACCTGCATATTAAATGTTCAGTTTGATGAAGTTTGACAATTTTAACATTTCAGTTTCCAAAGCAAGTTCACTCCCAGAGACAAACACCTACTGATTAGAGACAAAAATTGATGGATTTTTGCCCCTACTTTGGCTAGTTTTGAAATTCATGTGAATATCACTATTGTATCACCATTTTAGTTTGCTTTTCTCTTGCTGTGACAAAGCCCAATCACCAAAACCAACACAGGGGACAAAAGGTTTATTAGACACACACATATGGATATCACAGTGCACCAGCCAGGAAGGCATGAAAATAGCTTAAGTTTGGAAACAGAAGAAAAGAAACTGATGCAAGAGCCAAGGAATGGTGCTTAATGGTTTCCACTCTTTGTTTTGTTCAGCTCGCTTTCTTTTACAAGCAAAGATCACAATCACCTGCCCACAGTGAATCTGGCACTCCCACATTGATCATCAATTAACAAAATGCACCACAGACTATTCCTGGCTATCTGATAAAGGCTAATCCTCAACTGAGGTTTATCCTTTTTTCTTTCTTTTTTTTTTTTTTTTTTTGATTTAAATTTGAAACAAGCTTCTTTTACATGTCAATTACAGTTCCTGCAACTTCCTGTCCTACCCTGTTACCCTCACCAACCCTCATCCCACTTCTACTCCCCAGGGAGCAAATTTCCAAGGGTAGTTTTCAAAATCTTTCATTTCATTTGGAGCAGGGCTTAGGCCCTCCCACATGTATCTATGCTGAGGGAGTATTCCTGTATGTGGAATGGGCTCCCAGGGTCCATTCATATAACGATCCATTACCAGAGGTCCCATAGACTGCCCAGTCCTCCTAACTGACACCCACATTCAAGAAGTCTGGGTTGGTCTTATGCTGGTTTTCCAGCTGTCAGATTGGAGTCCATGAGCTCCCCCCTTGTTCAGGTCAGCAGTTTGTGGGTTTCTCCAGCCTGGTCTTGACCCCTTTGCTCATCATTCCTCCCTCTCTACAACTGGATTCCAGGAGTTGGGCTCAGTGTTTAGCTGTGGGTGTCTGCTTCTGCTTCCATCAGTTAGTAGATGAAAGCTCTAGGTTTACTTCAACTAACTGACTCTAGCTTGTGTCTTAAACTAACCAGTGCAAGCCCAAGCCAAGGTGTTAGTGTTTGTACCTGTGGTATGTTACTGCTTCTTGTTAAGTATATGTAATTGTATCAAAAAGTATCTGTTTTTAGTCATTGGATATTTGTCCAATTCCACATTTAAGGCTTCTACACATTTTCTTAAGTCATTTTTATATGTACTTTCTTTATTCTCTAGTCTAATTACTCATTAATGTTAACTGCAATATATATTAAAATTTAAATACTGTTAAAACTTCATTACGAGTTATCTGTGCCACAAAATTGCTTGTATGGATAAATACACTCCATATTTCCTCCCACATTTATTACCTTTGTTTTCCCTTTTAGCTCTTTTATCAAAAATGTTGTTTACTTATGGTTTTCATGAGTTTTGTTATTGATTAGTAATATCATTTTTTAAGATGTCATGATATGTATTCTTCAGTAGACATTTCTCTCTTTCTACTATTTTCTTCCAAACACTAACATGGTTTGTAATTTTCACTATAGTACCTTTCAAAAGTCAGATAGTTATCCAAGAAAGAAAACAATGTGTCAGAGTTGTACAACATCTATTTTGCCTTTTGCATTTTGTCTAAGAAACGTTTTTTGTTCTGAAATGGGAAAGGCTCTCCATTGTCTTATTCTGTAATCCTCACCATGATGGTAGCTTTTATTTAGTACATATGCTGTAATTAAGACACTTTGTGTGTTCAGTTATTTCTCATTTAAGGTGCATTTTCCCCCTGCATAACAAATATCCATTTGAATTAGCCATTTGTTTTGATATAGGTGCCTTTTGTGCAGTTAGTTTCTGTGCCTGTGTTGAATACCAGTTATTTCCTAGTAAATGTGTCTATTTCTAAAGTATATTTTATATTCCATAGTGTTTTTATTTATTGCTAAGCAAAAATACATGATCAGGATGGCTTAAACTTTTTAGATAAATTATTATAAATGCTTAATACTTAAATACTTTAAAATCATTCTGTTTTAGATTGTCACATTTTAAAAGAGCAGTTTGACACCTGGGCATGGAATACATTTATTATAGAAATTAGAGAATATTGTTGGCAGAAATGAAACCTAAATAGTCGAAAATCTGAAACAATGTGGCAGAATATAAATTAAGATGCAAAAGTCAATAGCCTCTGAATGTACTAACAGAAAGCATACTGTAATGTAAAGGAGGAAGCCAGTTCCATTCCCAATTGACTGCAAAACATTGGGACCAAACTTACCAAGGAAGTGGAAGGCCTTCTATTTAAAAAGTTTAAAATAACAAATGAAGGGTTTTAGCATGACACCAAAAGTTAAATAGAACTCCCATAGTTATCAATCAGAAATCCATTTTGTGAGAATGTACATCCTATAAACTGACTGCTCCAAGGTATGTTTGAGAAAAAAGGTTTATATTGTCAGTATGAGAGAGAATATAGTCAGAGTTATCTAGAAGAGTATGAAACAAAGAGAAAGTATGAATTGGACTTGGCCATGGCGGTGGGGGATTAAGAAATGAAGACAAAGATAGTATGAGAAAAGCAGACCAAGAGAGTGCATAGACGAAATAGTAGGGTTATAAAGGAATGGGGATATGGGTGGGGTGACGGAATCCAATGAGTTTTGAAGTTTAGGGTAGGGGTGATGTGAGAACAGCTGAGAAGATTCCAAATGCTATCATGGACTCTGTAACAGGTATTTGTGATACTGAAGGAGCCTGGAAACCAGCGCTCACTTTGGTATACAAATAGGTATCACAGATAGGCATATTTCCTGAATTCTTTTCAGACCAGACACTATGGAAAAAATTCCCTAAACAAAATTACACCAACATTCTTCATAGTAATAGAAGGAATTAAAATTCATATGGAAGTACTTCAGATGACAGAAGACCAAAGCAAAACTGATTAAAAAGAATAATGCTTGAAGTACTAGCATACCAAGTCATAGAAAGACATTCTACAAACATACATTAAAACATAATGGCGAGGGAACAAAAAAGATACATACATAATTAGAACAGAATAGAGGACAATGGCATAAAGCTATGCCACTACAGCTCCCAATTTTTGACAGAGATGCCCCAAATACAAACTGAAGAAAATAAAACAACTTAAAGAAATGGTTGCTAGAAAAACTGGACATTCACATGTAACTGAATAACACTAGATTTTTAACTCACACACTAAACGAAACATCTACTACAAATTGATTAAAGCCCTGACAGTAATATCTGAAGCTATTAGAAGAGCATGTAGGGAATGTCACAGACAAAGGTAATATAAGAACTTTCTAAAGAAGACTTCAGTCACTCAGTAAATAAGTTCCCAAACTGGCAAATGGGACCTTTTAAAATTGACTGAAAAGTCAGTCCACACACCTGGGAGTATATCTTTCTCAGCTATTCATCTGACAGAGGACTGTTATTTAGAAATCAATAAGAATTTTTAAAAAATCTAAATGTTGAGAAAACAAATAACCAAATAAAAATGGGTCAAAAATGAAAAAAAAGTGATTTGAAAACATTTCAAGCATTGTTCAAATCTTAAACTTTCAGTAAAATGCAAGTTAAAATTTACTTGTAAATTAATATTACCCGAACTAGAATGGCTATCATCAAGAAATCTAAGGACAACAAAAATCTGTACAAAGTGGGGAAGGAAAAACTCACACATTGTAGGTGGACGTATAAACTGTTGAGTCCACTACTGGAACCAATATGGATATTCCTGAAAATAAAACAAAATGAGAGCTACTACATGGTTATTCTGGAGTATATAGCAAAGGGGCCCCAAGTCATCCCATCACTGGGATACATGCACATCTGTGTTTAATGGTACCTTACATACTATAGGCAGGAAATGGAACCAACTTAGGTCTGTATCAAATGATGACTGGTAAATGATGCTGTGCATAAAATTTCCATTTTTAATAGAAATATATTCAGCACTGAAGAAACATTAAATTATGAAGTTTTCAGGAAAATGGGTGGAACTAGATATTTTTATACTGAGAGAAGTAACTTATACTCAGTAAGACAAATCCCACATGTTTCTCTTTTGTGCAAATTCTAGCTTCAGTGTGTGTGTGTGTGTGTGTGTGTGTGTGTGTATGTCTGTGATTAAGTGGCAGTGAGACTCTATAATGACAAGGAAGCAAGAAAGATAAGGGTGAAGGGGTCTTGTGGAACATAATAAAACCAAGTCATGTGGAAATATTGAAAACACTAGACACATAAGTAAGTATTGGAGAGGGGAATAAGGAAACAAGAAGCTTGGGGAAAATTTATTACAAATTCAGGACATATGAAAAAGCTGCATAGAAATTTATTACTTTATAAGTTAATTATAGAAGACTTTATAAAAAATTTTAAATGGAAGTACCCTGCATGGCTGAATAATTCTGCTTCCTGAAATCTTGGCTAAAACACTGGCATGTTAGTGTATGGGTTACCTCCGTCAAAGTTGTTGGTCAAGGCAACTCCAAAGCCTCTCTCCCAAATAATAGATGCTACTGATATTGGTTGTGGTTGCCTACTAGAATAAGATACTAAGACCTTCTAGTTGAAAGTACCAGGCACTTTGGCTACAGCACAGAGCTAGAAGCTCCTGTGTCCCAGCATTCATAGTGCCTGAAGGTGCTGTTCAGGCTGCAAGGGGGAGAAAAAAAATCAACTATTCGACCCAGTTGTGGATACTATGTGCTTTAATACTGAACAGCACTATGTCCAATGGTGTAATACAGATATGACTGATACGGGGACAACCAAGTGTATTCTGATTAGATTCTGAATCCTGCTCCATGGGAGGGAATTCATTCATGGTACTTTGAACTACCTGGCAGTCAATGAGAGCTATTTACTACTGTCATTTATGTAGTCAAATTACTTCAGTATTCAAAGACTAGGGTTGTTATCAGCTTTGGTCAGATAAACTTTGGTTTGCAGAGAATATTGATTAATGATAAGATTCCTTACTGCTCAAAATGCTAAAAAGTGGTGTGAATTGAGTGATCACCACTAAAAAAGAACCTTTATAACATCCTGTCTATGACCCAAGGAACATATTTGAAAAGGGAAACACTAAGACTGTGAGACCCAGAAGATGTAGGGAAGAGTTATAAACTTCTGTCTGTGGGTATGACACACCCTTTATAACTATGAACATAATGCAACTGTGTCTATTTGTGCAAGACCTGCATTGAAAAAAATAATACCATGAAAGCAAAAAGGCAAGTATATAAGAGAAGGTACAGCGATTATTGAAACTTTAAATATTAAAGAAAATCAATTATCATCACTAAATACTATATACATGTATAAAACTGACATAATAAAATAAGTGATTATAGTTAAACAAGACTGGGTCCTTCCATTTCTTCTCATCATGAACATTTAATTATCATATGTTATATCACCTTCTATCAAACAAATTTTTAAATATTGTACTTAGATATATTTTCATTCTTCTGAACAGTATTTCTAACTTTTGAGTATAGTTATTTCACAATTATGTTAGTAGGTTTCTTCTCAGTAATTTAATTTTCATATCTTTTGTGTCATTAAGAGTATGTACTTACCCTTCACCTTTTTCTTGTTGCTGGAAGCATAAAGAAATACTGTTAATTTAGTGCATTGTCCTTTTTTTCTGTGAGTATTCTTCTTCAGTAGACTGTATAATTGTGAATCATAACTTTTGATTATTTCCTGGTCTTTTATAACATCTCTGTGTCATGCCTCGTTACTATTGTTCAGATTTCCATTAGAACTTTGAGGATAATTAGAGGAAACTGAAATTTTGTTTTTTATATGTCTTTCAGAGGTTATTCTCAGTGATTCTCTATAGTTTTCAGGTTATAGTACATGTTGTATTTTTATCTGAGCGAACATATACACTATATATACACATATATGTGTAATATGTACATTATTTGCTGTAAGGTCATGTGATGTCTGAGGAATAACTTTATTGTGTTTTTCTCTGTAGACATTGAGACAATAATGAATTTCTCTTATTTTGTTAATATAGCAAAATAAGTTTTAAAGTTTTTATTGTTTAAGTGACATGACAATGGTACCAAATTTATAGAGTAATATGGAATTTTGAAATATAAACATAATGTAAAGCAAATAAACTGATAGATATCTATTCACTTACTGGATGTTTAAAAATCACTTGGACTGATTTTCAAATTTCAGATCAGTTATTTTTTTCCAATTTTGATTGATGGTGATACTAGCAAAAATTTTGTGAATGCCATGCTATTTTCAACTTATGTATCAAATGTACATGTAGCATGCATGAGTGAAATCATAATAATAGTTTTATCTCCTATAATTTCATTGTTAGGGACCTTTTTTTTCCTCCTTGAAGGTGACCTTTATTACTATTATTATTATTATACTTTTCAAATACCCAGTAAAACTCCCAGTCATAATTGAAGGAGAAAGGAAAGCATTTCATAATAGAAACAAATTTGAGAAAATTATATTTTCTCCAATTTGTCTCTATAGAAGGCACCAGAAGGAAATCTTTGGTGAAGAGAAGGTAATCTACATCCAAGAGGGTACAAAGAGTAGATAACAGTTAAACAAAAATTTAAACAAAAGAGCTCTAAGAAACAACACCATAACAGCAAAATAACAGGAATTAATAAACACTCTTATGTAACAAATCTCAATACTAATGATCTTTTCCACCCCCTCCAAAAAAGACATAGACTAACAGATTAGATAACAAACAAACAAACAAACAAACAAAAAACAGGCTCTACATATCCACCGCTTCCAAGAAACATGCCTCACCACCCATGGTAGATACTATCTTATAGTGAGTGTGGTAAATGTATTCCAAGAAATAGAACTAAGAAACAAGCAGATGTAGCCATTTAACATCTGACAAAATTGACCTCTAAACAAAGAGATAGGGAAGGATATTTGTAAAAGAAAAATATAAAAGGATATAGCAATTTAAGAATTTATACAAAAACATAAGGAAATCTAATTTCATAAGAGAAATACAATTATATCTAATAACATGTATCAACCCAACTATCACTAAAAAACAAGTCACCAGGCAAACATTAAGTACAGAATCTCTGGATATAACATATATCAAATGGACCTAAGAGAAATCTATGGAATATTTCACACCAACATGATAAAATACACTTAATTCTGACATCTATATTTGTAATAACTTCCTACAATCTGCTGTGCAAAATACCAAAATGCTTCTTGTCTCGCTCAAATTTTTCAATGTTTTTCAAACATTTTCTCACTTCCTCCTTTCTCATTTACAACCCCTTCAAAACCGTTATTCCTTTGTCTACTATGAATTCAGCTTCTGGGATTCCACATGTACTTAGATGGTTTGGCAACAGTTTTTCTGTACCTGGATTATAGGGAAGTATAATATCTTCTAGAATTTTCCACATTGCCCTAGGTGATAAATGCTTTTCTTCATGTTAAAATAATATTCTGTTAATAATCTATATTACATTTGCTTATTTACTTATCGATGGACATATTCATTGATTATTTATATTGGCTTGTCAATTTGTTGTAGTGAATGTCTACTGAATTCCCATGGTTGTATACCCAGAAGATAGTTTATTGGATCGTAAGTAATTTACTGTAAATGTCCTTAGGAATCTTCTAGATGATTTCCACATTGAACAAAATAATGTTTGCTTATGACTTGAGACTTTAAAAGCTCGAAGGTACCATAAAGGGTTATATTGCTGAATTCCACTTAATATTTTGTTCAAATGTTAGTACAAAATTTTGATATTAGAATTAGATTTCCTTTGTTTTAGTATTAGAATTCTGATTAACCCTTTTCAAGATTTTTCACTGTTGTATTATTTGTCTTTTACACTTATTTACAAATTCACATATTAAGTTTTGAAGCTAAAATTCTTATTGTATGATTATTTTCTGATCTTTGCTAGGATTCTATTATTTGTATTAACATTTTTCCAAAATAATATCATGAACCTTAGTTGTTTATTTTAAAAGTTAATATTTTAAAAATGGATTTCAATTGACAAAAGACATTATCTTATTACATTTAATTATCTTATAGTTAGCATGAGATGTGTGTTAAAATATGACATAGACTTCTTTACTTCCTTTGAGGTCTGTCAATCATTTAAGAAATGTTTTCAAGCTGCATTACTTCGATTTTTTGATACAATTCAATTCCCCTTGAATTGACATATCTACTAATATACTATCTTTTAAATTTTTATTATGTTATTGTTATTTTAAGATGCACTTCTGAAGGAGGAGGAAGTGATGGAGGGAGTGAGAGAAAAGAAGCAAGGAATGAAGGAAGGAAGGAAGAAAGAATGAAAGGAATGAAGGAAGGAAGGAAGGAAGAAAGAATGAAAGGAAGGAAGGAAGGAAGGAAGGAAAGAAGGAAGGAAGACAAGTAGATTGGTCTATTTTCCATGCCTCTGGCCCCAGATGATTGAAATAAGGTAGTTCCAACTAACCTGGGTCTACCATCTGTTTAGATCTATAAATTGAGATGAGACAAGATCTGTTTAATGGGTATCTCTGTGGGCTGATCCTGTTTCCCTAAACCCAGCACTATCTGCAAAAGGTATAGGGAAGGAACTACTTCAGACTGGAGCCCAGCCCAACGGTGCCATGCTGCTATGCCCTGCTTTGTTTGCTCTGTGGGCATCATGGGGCATGCTGCCTTAAGCACAAGGCCTGCCTTCCTTACACACACGCACACACACACACGCACACACACACACACACACACACACACACACTCAAAGATGCACTCTTGCTAAAAGATCTATAGGATTTATTCTTGTCCACTCGTTTTTGAACTTTTCTGTATCTTGCTCATTAAGGGAACATTCTTACAGAGGACATTTGTTTTTTTAAATACGTGTCAAAGTCTGTGTTCTAAGGTGAGCAGCTGTTATCGAGAAATTTGCAAACTTAGATTATTCCTATATTCAATTTCGTATTTAGTAAAATCTGAGCTTTTTTTTTTTCATTAAATTTGAGCTTTTCACAGAGCTGTGGTTCTTAGGGCCACCATTGTCTTAGTGCTATCTGGGGACCTTTAGAGTCTCTAAAGCATTGGCCATACCACACACAGATTGGAGCCAGTAGGTTGGAGACTCAGGCATCTGCATTTTAAGGCTCCCTAGATGCTTCTTTTATGAGGTGGATTGGTGAGACCAAGGACCATAAGCACATGTTGGAGGCTGGGAGGGATAAGGACAACATTAAATTGAAACAGGGGAATGAGTAGGGGGTGGGCTTTATTGACTGGTTTTAATCTTTGCTCTGGCACAGAGGAATAATTGTGATTCCTTCTGAAACGAACAAACACACAATAAACATTGTATCTTTAAAAACTGTATACAGAAAATATGCATTAAAAGCATTCCATAAACAGGCACAGTGAGGAGAGTTGAGTTTAATGGTGCCTAACCTCATTCTAGTTTTAAAATTCTCTCAGTTTGGTTAGCAACAGTTTGTAAATTAGGAGATAATTAGCAACACACAATAGATAGGTGGTAATCGTCTATGGAGGCTTAATGTGTGGATGAGTACTAAGAAAACTTGCTGACTACAATTGTTAAGAACCTGAAAGCAGAGTGTTTAATACCTACAATCTAAGACCTTGAAAACTGAATTAAGAAGGTTAGAAAGGCCTAGCAAAAGAATAAAAAGTAGATGATAGAGTTACATTTGTCCACAGAAACATAAGACTCTATTACTTTCCAAAACATAATGGACCAAATCTTCCAAGCCTTCACATGTTCTGTGTAGGCTGTGCAGGTTTCTTAAGTTGGCTCCATGATTCTGCTGCTCAAATAGTGTTTTGGGGATGAAATGCTGTTGTGAATGAGATCCATACAGCTTGGTTTATATACCAATCCCAGTTCCCATACCCTCCTGTCTTCCCCTGTTCACCCCACCAATCCCTAGCTCATCCCCTTTATGCTCCCCAAAAGGGTAAGGCCTTCCATGGAGAGTTTTTAATATCTGTCATCATTTAGAGCAGGGCCTAGGTCCTCCCCCATGGGTCTAGGCTGAGGGAGTATCTGTCTATGTGGAATAGGCTCTCAAAATCCATTCATATGCTAGGCATAAACAGTGATCCACAACCAGAGGCTCCATAGACTGCCTATGCTCCCAACTAACACCACATTCAGGGAATCTGGGTCGGTCCTATTCTGGTTTCCCCAGCTTTCCGACTGGAGGCCATGAGTTCCCCCTTGTTCATGTCAGTAGTTTCTTTAGGTTTCTCCAGCCTGGTCTTGACCCCTTTGCTTATCACTCCTTCCCATCTGCAACTGGATTCCAAGAGTTAGTGTTTAGCTATGGGTGTCTGCTTCTGCTTCCATTAGCTACCAGATGAAGGCTCTAGGATGGCATATAAGGTAGTCGTCAAATTCATTATTGGGGGAAATCATTTAAGTTAGCCTCTCTATTATTGCTTAAATTATTAGGTGGGGTCATCCTTGTAGATCTCTGGACATTTCCCTAGTGCCAGATATTTCTTAAAAATCTATAATGGCTCTCTCTATTATGTTATCTCTTCTCTTGCTCTCCTCTGTTCTTTCCCCGACTCAATCCTCCTGCTTCATAATGCCCACTTCTCCCCTCCTCTTTCCTATAAATTCCCCCTCCATGCTCCCAATTTGCTTGGGAGATCTTGGCCTTTTCCCCTTCTCTAAAGGACCATGTTTGTTTCTCTTAGGGTCCTCTTTGTTTCCTAGCTTTCCTGGCAGTGTGGATTGAGCAGGAAGTTTTATGACATCAGTGAACCCAGTGTCTTCTTGGCACTAACTTCTTCAAGAAACTTTCTTAATTTTCATGCTAACTCTTCATCATGAATGTTAGAAAACCACTTCATTCGATATACACAAAAAATGAAACACATAAATGATGAGCTCTGGAGAAAAGCTTTGAAGTCAGGAAGCCAAAATTATGATAGTTACAAGAAATTGTTTTTGCTTGTTTTTGGTTTGTTTGTTTGTTTGTCTTGTTCTTTTAAAAGCCAATAGAAATTATGATCTCAGGAAGTGCCAGCGCCAGCAGAGCTCTTATTTTCAGCTGATATTAGTTATAAACATAAAACTCCACATTTCACAAGTGCATTTATTAATCTATTTGTATTAAACTAATACTTCATAGAGGAGTGTTTGCAGGAACAAGGTCATGGGGCCAGCCCCAGATTCCATCTGGAAACCATATGAAATATAATTGAATGAAAAGGAAAGGGAATTAGAGTGCTGAAATTAATATAAAATATATGATACAGAGTTGAAAGAAAGGAGAAAAGAACTATCCTTTCCTATTTCAAGAGCTTTAAAATCCTGAAGGAAAATATTGTAGAAATATTGCTCATGTTAGAACAGTGAGAAGGAGATGCTTCAAGAATAAAAAGTAGAGATTTATAGATGAGGAGAAAAGAAAGCATAAGGAAAATGGAAGGATACCACTTCAACAAATACTTACTTGATAAATATTGCGTATCATCTTCTCATAAGAGTGTTATGGAAATTAATGTGAGTGTATGTATAAAATTCAAGAGACTGTTGAATATAAAAATCTCTCTTAATTAACTACTGCTGTGCTACAAGCAGAATTTTACTATGGGCTATATGAAATTGATAAACTCTTTAGCTGCTATGCACTTAAACCTTATGGAAAAGCAAATGCTAGTGAGGTGTGACATATTGACTAGTGACTACTATTAGTACTTACCACCAATGTAATAACAAGAAAACAGTAAGAACTTCATGGAAAATGTCATGGACAGCCAATGTTAGATGGAAAAAATACAGTTAGATAGCAATGGGTTGACTGATCTTAAATGTATCAACTTTGAATTTTCTGATGAATGTAAGGGGGAAATGAAATGTTTCATAAATCCTGTGGGGGTGGCAATAAAATTTTAAAATTTGTAAGCAAGACATGATCTGTGATATCTAGTTACAAGCCAATGATATATGAGACGTGGGTGATTGGCATAGATCAGTACTGTTGTAAATAACTTGAAATTTAGAATATTCCTTAAAAAAACAGTATGTCGTGAAAGTTCATCATGTGTCTGTTAGAGTTAGTCTAGATGTCTCTAAGACAATATGAAAAGGCATGCAAACAAATTCATAAACTAGTCAAGTAATGTGAAAATGAATTCATGTTTTGAGGATTGGGGAAATTTTTTAATTTAAGTAGCATGAATACTTACATCACAGTACAATTAATTCAATAGTATACAATGTCCTATATTGTAGATGAGTAACTTTTTCTTAAGAATTGCATATTTGTTAGATATTTGGAGCCAAAGTATAAAAAGGTGGTTTCTCTTTTATTGCTAGTCATGCCGATATTAATAGCGGTGGTGATGGTGATTCAAATGATATGTATAGAGTTGGACAGAGTAAGATTCCATGACAATGGAATTTTTCTGGCTGATAAATGATAGAAAGCTAAATGAATGCTTGATTCCAAATCACCTACTAGTCACTTGCTTTGTTGTGACAAATATCCACCACAAAAATTTAAGTGAGGAGGAATTGCTTTATCTTGTTATTTTTCCCTGTTGTAATACAATATAGATATAAACCAATTTAAGGAAGCAAAGGTTTATTTTAGCCCACAGTTTCAAGTTAATATCAATCACACCATGGGGTTATAGCAGTAAGAGCTTGAAAGAGGTGGTCACATCAAATTCATAATGAGTGTATGGGTGTTTGTGCCTAAACCATTTATCCTTTTTCTTTACAATTGCCCAGGAATTATTGCCACCTACATTGGGTGGATCTTGCCAACTCAATATAATTAAGGTAGTTCTCCATGGACTTACCCATAAATCAGCCTAATTGAGACAATGCCTCATCAAGACTCTTTTTCCAAGATAGTTCTAGATTGTATCAAGTTAACTATTAAATCGTACATCACAATTTTTATTTTATCTCACAGGCTGGGGGATATAGTCCATCATGGTGGGAAAGTCATGGCAATATGATCTTAAGGTAGTTGGTTGTATTGTATCTACAACCAAGAAACAGGAAAATTATGAATGCTAATGTTCCCTTTGCTTTCTCTTATTGGTACAGTTCAGGACACTACATTCAGGGTGGGTCTTCCAACTTCAATTTTCCTAATTTCTATAATCCCTCTTAACATATCTCTGAAGCTAACCTCACCTAGAAAACTCTTCACAAACTTTAAGTTGACTATACATCCTGTCAAGTTAAACATCACAGCACTCTCCAAAACTGTAATTCCATTAAGAAAGCAAGTAATTGTTGTGAACTCACTAGGCAAACTTCAAAAAACGATAGGTCTGTGGGAGTGTAAGTACTTTCATTAAAGAAGGTATCTCTTAAAATAAAGATGCCAGAACACAGTGCATTCCATTGAAAGCTACTAAATTATCAAATGTAAGTGTCTGATTTTGATGTGGGCCTTGCATGCTTCTGCAAATACTATGGTTATAAAGATGGCCCAATCGCAGTAATGGTTGTAATATGTGGGCACATGAGCCATGTAATAAGGCGAGTAACCTCCCCGTCTCCTTTAATACAACATCATTAAGAAGGCACAGGTTGATAGTGGCAGTGTCCTAGTCATAAGATGGAAATGTTAAGGCAAGAGTTTGTCAGAGTTATAACATTAGAGACAGAAGTACCATAAACCTTTTAGAAGACTCATCAGAAAATTAGTGTTGGCTGGTTGAATGTCAAATTGACACAAGCTGTAGTCATCTGAGATGAAATCCTCAAATGAGAAAATGCCTCCATAAAATTTGGCTGTAACAAGCCTGCAGAACATTTTGTTAATTAATGAGTAATGACCGAGGGCCCAGATAGTTGTGGGTGGGACCATCTCTATGCTGCTGGTTCTGGGTTCTATAAAAATGTAGATTGGAGAAACCATGTGGAGCAAGAAAGGCACTAGGCAGTACCCTTCTATGGGCTCTATATTAGCTCCTGCCTCCAGGTTCTTATCCTGTTTCAGTTCCTGTTCTGACTTCCTACGGGGATAAACATTGATGTGGGAGAGTAAGCCAAATGAACCACTTCCTCCCCAAATTGCTTTGCTCATGATATTTTATCACAGCAATAGTTACTCTAACTAAGATAATTACTTATTGAGAATTACCTATTTTAATACTCTCATTATTTTAAAATCATCAAGTCCCACAGTAGATGGCCTGGGCTAATGATTAGATAAAATAGAAACTAGTGCAGGAAAAAGCAGATCAGATGTGCCAAGGCTAAATGTAAGATTTATTCTAGTAGTACTATATGAGTTTCACAGAAGGATAAATAACCATGCCCATCAGTTATTGTCAATTTGACAAAAACTAGAATTACTTGGGAAGAGGGGACCTCAAATGGGGATTTGCTTCAATCAAACAGGTTTGTGGGCATGTCTGTGGGGCATTTTCTTGATTGATGATTGATGCATTCAGAAGATCTATGATTATTGTGGGCAATGGCATCCCTGAGCAGGTACCATGGGGTTTGTAAGAAAGCAAAATGAGCAAGCCATGGAAAGTCAGTCAGTGAGCAGACTTTCTTGTTAATCTCTGCTTCAGTTTCTGCATCCAGGTTCTTGCATTGACTTTCTGCCTTGGCTAGCATCGAGAATGGACTCTAATGTGTTAGCTGAAGTTCCCCTTAGTCCTGGTATTTTATCACAGTTAGAAAAAGGAAAACCTGGGAGAAACAAAACAACCTAAACTGTGCAAATGATGAGAACCTAAGTGAAAATTTTAAACTATCATAAGCATAACTTAAGCTGTTAACAAATCACCAACACTAAGAGACATTGAGCATTCTCTGTTTTTACCAAGGAAAACACCAAGCAAGTCTCCATTTAAAGGTTTAAAATTTTTTTAAATTTTTAAAAATTATAATGTAATTACATTTCCCCCCTTCTCTTTCCTCCCTCTCATAAATTCATTAAAAAGGAACTAATTGGCCAGGAATAAATATTTTTCCCAGTTCCCGACAAACATGAGAAACATGACTCTGGGTGCTTAGAAAATGATGTTTCTTTTAATACATCAAAATGCAGCCATCTAGTGAGGAAAATTGCATTAAAAATGAGTCATTTGGCTTAAAGGTGACCAAAGAAAACTGACATGAGAAGAAATGAAAGTTCTAGGCTTGGAATCATTATTGCAAGTTACTTACCAATCTCACATTAACACGGAGACAGGAAATATATTAAATTTCAATACATTCCAGGCACAAAAAGTGAGGACCATTACAAGATAGCATGTCTAGCCATGAAAGCCTGCTAATTATGTCTACATCCATCCCCAGGTTAAGCGCCATCATAGAATTATCCTCCAGACATTATAATTATTGTTAGTTTCTTTCAGTAAACTAATACAGTCATATATAAAGATGGGTTCTGATTTGTATATTTCGTGTTCATAATGACAAATTTAATATAATCATTTACTGAAAATTCAATCTTTAATAGAAGAGAAAGTGTTTGATTATCAGCTTTTTAATGTCATCTTTTATTTCTCCCTAAATAGCCATAACCTCTTTGGACCTATGGGATAAGAATATTAGTGTGTATTATAACTTCATGGCATTTTAGTTTGTTTTTGTGGTTTCTTCTTGAATATTATTGTTCTGTGCTGTACAAATGCCCTTTAGAGTCATGACAGTAAGACAGTGGATATTTGTTGTTGTTTTGTATGCTTTTAATAGTTTCCCAACTGCACTAGTTTCTTCTTTAAAATGATACACATTTATTTTTGTCCCTTCATTTTTCCCCTGGGAGAATATTTATTTGTCAATACTTAGCTAGAACACTGTGACCATTTTCCAGAGAAAATGTTGCATATTAGAGGATCACTTAATGTTAATAATCTTTGAAAGGAAACAGATTTCTAAATAATTGATGTGTCTAGGTTATATAATAGATAACATTTCTTTTTATTTATTCCCAACTTTCATTCTTTGCATTTTAATCATGAAAACACCTCACAAAAGTCCTATAATGTGAGCATCTCATTGTAAATAAATACTAACTTTACTCTCCCACCACTATCGCACAGGTGCAAGCTTCAGATTTCATAATCAAATTTAAAATAATCTCATATAATAAAAAATACATATTATAAAACTAAACCATTAAAAAGAGAAGTATACTGTGGAAAATACAAAAATGCCATTCAATTACCTTATTTACTAAATGACTAGCTATAAAGATCCAATTTTTGCCTTGAAGTTTAAGGAGTTCCTTTTTGCTATATTTATTTATTTATTTATTTATTTATTTGTTATTTGTTTGTTTGTTTGTTTATTTTTGTAGTCAAATGCCAAAACCAGCACCTTCTGCACTTTTTACATTGTATATATTTTGGATCCCATGCCTAACCAATAATTATGTTGTATACATTCTGGATCCATGGGTTCTAACCCAACAATCACACTGAATCCATTCTGGATCCACAGTGCCTAACCAATCATTTGCATTGATACACATTTTAACCTGAGAACATTTATATTGAATACATTCTTTGCTGAGAAGATTTACATTGTATACATTCTTTGTCTGTTCACCTCCTGTAAATAATCCTGTAAATAATCAGTGCCTAACTGATTATTTACATTGTATACATTTGTGCGTTCCCTCCTGGTCCTGAGGCCCAGGGATACAAACCGCCAGGATCTTCATGTGTTTGAGTAATAGCAATTACGATTCTGAAAGTGAAAGTGAGCATACTGGACATACATCTTAGTATGTGGTACCCTGACAAAAGGCTCATGGTCATTAAAACAAGACTCAAAAACGTCATTCACAGCCTTCTGGGCCTCTTCTCTGCTGATGTTCCTAACAGCCAAGATGGAAGCAACTGCTCTGTCCTGCACACAAGTCTGATGTTGTTCTTTTAATCCAAAACGCAACCTGAAGATTGCATTCACAATCGAACAGTTCTCACTGAGGCTTGTGGCACCGAACCTCTGAGCACACAAAATGTCTGACATCGGTAAACCAGTGGAAAAGAGCTGGACAATAATCGAACGCGTGAATGAGTTCGTGGGTGACGACTCTGGTCATGTGAGCCTGATTTTGGATGTTATTCTGGCACAAAACAATCCGAGATGTTGAAGTATCAAACCCTCTGCTGATGTTTCCATCACAGTCTTTGCTTTGTTAACAGCACAGCCTGAGTGTTTCATAGAACCCAATAGAAGTTTGACATATGGGTTCATCTCAAGCATCTTCAGGAGCATAGGCAGGCAACTCCTACACCGATGAAGGGGATGGGGAGGAAGCCCTACTGGGGCTTCCTGTGGCCCGGTTGCTTGGGCTATCCATGGCTGGAGTCCTGTAGCTGCAGCAGTGGCTTGCTGGCTGCTGGACCTGGCGCACCACCACCCAAGCTGAAGCCATTCAGCCCCAAGGCCTCGCCACTGCCTCCTCCTGCTCCTCTGTCCCTTCAGCCACTCTGGGGGCACAGCTTCTGCTACCAGGAGAGCCCTCAGCACTCCAGCATGGTAAGCTTGTAGATAGCAGCTCAGGCAACATTTTTCTTATTAGAATTATTACAGCAATCTTTTACTGGATGAAGGTTCTCTGACAACAGTTGTGGTAGTATGATCACAAGAGATGGCTAGTTCAGGTTCTGTGTCCACTGTTGCTATGGATTTTAGCTGGAGTCATCCTTGTAGATTCTTGAGAGTTTCCCTTCTATCAGGTTTCTAACTGACCCCCAAAAGCAACCTTTTGGAGACATATCTTTCAGGACTCTTCCCTCTCCATCCATCCCCATTCTCAAATTCCCATCCGCACATACTGCTAGTCCACCCAGAGGATATCTTCTATTTCTCCTTCCTACGGAACGCATACCTTTTTGGATCCTCCTCGTTACCTAGCCTTTCTGAGTCTGTGGATTGTAGCATGGTTATCCTTTACTTTACAGTTAACACAGAAATCCACAGACAAACATTAGGTGAGTTCCAGACCTAGCCTCCACCAGTCACATTTCCAACAGTCCTGCACCCCAATGGGCATGGTCAGTGCAACAGGTGTGGGCAGGGTGGATCTCTCACTATAATTCTCTTTTTAGTCTAAAGAAAAGATTTAAACGTGATACAAAACTATATACAAACACAGTAAATATCAAGTATGCTCTAGGAGAAGGAAAATTAAGAACATACACACTGAAGACCTATTGCCAGTGAGATAACAGGAGTAAATGGCAAGAACTACATATCCAGTCCTAGGGTGAAGGAATAACACAGATTACTATAGAGTTACCCTAACCTGGAAAGTTTAAATCTTATACCCAATATTTCTATCTAGGAGGAGAGAACAATAATTGTGACAGTCTAATCTTCAACCTCATCAAAGACCTGAGAAGGAGATAACAACACTAGAGTAGGCAGGGAATGCAGCCAAGCAGCTTCCAAAAGGTACAGCAAAGACAGAAACAGCAGGCTACCTGGACGGTCACCTAAAGTCTCATAGCAATGTCTGAACAACCAGTTTTGGCTAAGGCCTAGAGTATCTGACAGACCAGTACAGAAGCAGGGAGGTAGAAAGGCTGTCCCTTGGATGCATGGGTTCATATCCCACTTCTGACACCAGATTATTGCATGGTAAATAAGACAAAATATTGGTTGATGGATGTTTATTCTTGTAGAAGTCACACCAGAACCAGATGATCCCTGCAGGTTCCTGTTCCAAGGATGCCTCTGGATGTTCTCTGTCTCTAACCAGGAAGTGAGAGCAGGTCCACGACCCCAGACCTAGCCCCCACTGGTCCCATCCTCACCTGTCCCCATCCTCAAATGGGTGTGGTCAGTGCAATAGGTGCAGGTGGAGTAGATAGCTCACTACATACATGTCTCCAATGGAGGTCTTATTTTCAGATGTTCTTGATAATAATGTCACTAAGGCTCCCTGCCATTACTTTTTAGATACAAACAAACAAGCAAACAAACAAACAAAACAAAACTAATCTGTATTCAAATTTCCAGTTCCTTCATTTACATTCTATTCATGACAGTAATTTTTCTAATTAAGACCCAAATGATCTGGTATGGTTGTTAATGCCTTTAGTCCTAACACTCATAGGAAGAGGCAGGTGAAGCTCTGAGTTGTAAGCCAGTATGCTCTACAGAACAAATTGCACGATACCTATGAATACACAGAGAGAACTAAAATATAAAAAAGATCCAAATGACTTTTATAAATTACAATAATTTATTGCTTATTAAATGTATTTCAACTTCAAACATGTCCTTATTATGTTTTTATGACTTGAAATAAATTCTTGGGAGAGGTAGTCTTGCTTGTCTTATATCATTCCACTCTCATAGTATTTTTTATTCTTTTTACTTTGAAAGGGTGTTGACTTTGATATTTGTGGACTTATGTAGATCTAGCAGCTAATTAGACTAAACTCAGTAGATTTGGATTAGTATTGTTCACTGGTGATATGCCTAGGACTAGATACAGCATGCTTAATAAAGGAACTATGTAGGGAAAATGCTCTACATAGAGGGAGGAATACACATCATATTTGAACTTTGTATATTGGTCCTTCATGTCCCTCTACCTATTTACTATATATTTGTCAAAGAATCATCTCTTTCCTGACAACTGAAATTAAAATCTCAAGCTGATCATTGTATAGTGTTTTGAGTGACCTGAATTTATCATAATGGTGTTTCCACACAGCCACAAGCTGTAAATCAAATTTTTGTTTAGCAGCATATTTATACTGCTTATAGGTACCTTCCAGAAGCAAACATATATTCATATTTTTAAAATTCTACAAATACTCAGAAATGTTTCCGAATAAAAAATGAAGTGACTGCATTTAACATAAATTAATTGGTATATATTAGAAAACACAAATTTCAAAAAGAGAGCATAGATGGACTCCCTTTTGTTGCAGTGTTATTGCTTCATTTTGTTTTCTTTTAGTATTTTGTCTTACTGATTTTTTTAAACTTATTTGTGGTTTCTTTTTGAGAGACAAGGGAGAGAGAGAGAGAGAGAAAGAGAGAGAGAGACAGAGAGAGAGAGAGACAGACAGAGAGAGAGAGAGAGAGAGAGAGAGAGAGAGAGAGAGAGAGAGAGAGAGAGAGAGAGAGAGAGAGAGAGAGAGAGAGAGAGAGAGAGAGAGAGAGAGAGAATTTGAGAAGGGAGGTGGAAGTATCTGGAAGGAGTTCCTTAAAAACATGATCAAAAGCTTATGAGATTCTTTTTATAAACAAGCAAATAAAGCAACAGCATGAATGATAAAAGACCAAATGGAAGAAACATTGAACAAACTTAAAGATCCACAACAGCAAGATCTCCATGACAGAGGACAACAAAAGGACATCTAAGAGGATTCACAGTAAGAGACCATTAAATGTGGTATAGCAGAAACCAGAGGCCCACAGGCAGACCAATGACTCCAGGCAATAAATACTTGTAAGTGAAGACAAACAAAATTAAGGATATACTGTGTCTCACAACAAACCGCACCACAGCTTCCATGACAAGATTCTTTTTTGTTTGTTTGTTTGTTAATTTTATTTTTATTTTTTAAATTTATTTAGTATTTTTTCTCATTTTACGAATCAATCCCAGTTACCTCTACCTCCCATTCTCTCATTTCCCCCACAGACCTCTGCCTCCCTCCCCCATCCCATATCCTATCCACTCCCCTGGGAGGCTGAGGCCTTCCATGTGGAATCATCAAAATCTGTCAAATTATTTGGGATAGGGACTAGGCCATCCTCCAGGCCTTCCTCTTTAGCCGTGTCTTTAGGCTAAGGGAGTATTCCTCCATGGGAAACCAGCTCCCAAAGGCCTTTCATGCACTAGGGATACATCCTGGTTCCACTGTCAGATGTCCCATAGACTTCCCAGGCCTCCTAACTGAAACCCACTTTCAGGTGGGCCTGGGTGGGTCCTATGCTAGCTTCCCAGCTATCAGTCTGGGGTCCATGAGTTCACTCTCGTTTGGATCAGCTGTTTCTGTGGGTTTCTCCAGCCTGGTCTTGACCCTTTTACTCATCACTCCTCTCTATCTGCAACTGGCTTACAGGAGTCCAACTTAGTGTTCAGCTGTGGATGTCTGCTTCTGCTCCCATCATCTACTAGATGAAGGCTCTAGGATGGCATAAGTTGATTTTGTTTTTATTTGGGGGAGTTTGCAAGGGCAGAGGGAGGATATGAGGGACGAGGTGATAAATGGGATGCCTAATGTGAAATCCAAAAGAATCAATAAAAGAAATAAAAGAAAAGAAAGCAAGAAAAAGAAAAAAGCTAAAAGTAAATGGGCAGGAGCACAATAGCAAGATCCTCGATGTTTTCTCCTTCTAATTCCTTCTTTTGCGCTTGCCTTGAATGCTTTTATTAATGGACTGTAATTTGTAAGATGAAACGCAACTTTTTCCATAGTCAAAAAGGGTAGTTTTTTAAAAAATCGAAGAAATAATTGCATTAAAGAAACAGTGAAGGAATTCTACAAAGAGAAGTAGATATGGGCAGCATTCATGGTAGTTTGACAGATAAAAGAGACTGCTTACTCTAATAAATCAATCAGTATTATGTATAATCAGTTATATATTCTAATTCACACATTATCCAATGTCCTATGAGACGCTAAAAACTCCTAAAAAGTAGTGTTTCTCCCAGACAAATGTTTTAAAATTTGCATTGGATTTCTTTCTAGGTAACTTTTAAAATTTATCTACAAATTGCATGCTATTTCAAACAAATGCAATAGATTCTGGCTATGTGATTTGATAGATATAAATTAAAATGTGATATTAAAAATCATGAAATAACAACAAATGTTGGAAACATGAACCAGTTTCTAGTAATATGCTATCAAATGTCTCCTATCATCCAGCAACTTTTGCAGTGGAGAGCATGTAGTTTACCCAAAGCGCTACATAACACATTTTATGTAGGTTATTTGAGCTAATAACAATTTACATTTTGACTCGTGAACAACTTACCATTTTCCTGTTTCCCTATGTTTTAGGTTAATTTATTTTCACCTTTAAAACGATTAATAAGTAGTAATACAGGAAGGAGGATAAATGATTTGAGAGGCATCTTCATTATTTTAGCTTTGATTAATAATTTCATAATTTGTACATATATCACAGCATAAAATTGTGATATCTACTTTGCATTATTGAAAGTAGGCAAAAGAGCATGAAGAAAAGAAAGTATAATTATCAAAATAAGCTGTCCATCAAAAGAGGAATCAGAACCTACACATGAATCTACCAACACATTAAATGTCTGTAAGGTTGAGGTGTCTTTGCTGATCAGTAGGAAGAAATGAAGTATTAGGAAATCTATAGGCAGTAGATGACCAAAAGAAAACAAATTCAATAGCTTCTTTTGAGGCTATATAAATGTACATGTTTCTTAAAAGACTTAATTTATCTATAGTTTTATTTATTTATTTATTTATTTATTTATTTATTTATTTATTTATTTAATATCTCCCTTACCTTAGACTAAAACAGGTCTGTGTGTATATATTGTGATTTTCAGTTTTGTGTTTTTATGGGATTCCTGGGTGTGCAAATGAGTGAGTCTTTGAGTATTAATCTGGTTATTGTACCATTTTTTGGGCTGCTTGTTTGTTTTGCACTATATTCATGTGTAAATTTATGTTTCATATCTATATTGTACTATATTATGTTAACTATATTATATTATTATCCCTTAGCAGCCTGTTTGTTTTCTAATTAAAGACAAATAGGATGTAGATCCAGACAGAATAGGAAATGGGCATGAACATGGAGGAGTAGAGGGAGGACAAATCATAATCAGATTATATTCTATTTCCTCTGATTTTCAACAAGAGGAGAAATACATATATAAAAAAAAAGCAGGAAAGGTGGCTGCAGAGATGGCTTAGCCACTTAACAGATGTACTACTCTTATAAAGAACCTGAGTTTTATTCTCAGTTGGATTCTGAGTCACACATATAAACATAATTAAATATAAAAGATAATTTTTATATAAAGAAATGTGCTGGATAGTTTTATGACAACTAGACATAGGCCAAAGTCATCTGAGATGTGGTAGACTCCATTAAGTGAATGACTCCATAAGATGGGGCTGTAGGCAGGCATCTAGGATATTTTCCTAATTATTGACTTAATGGAGGAGGACCCAACCTATTGGGAATATTTCCATCTCTGAGCTGATTGACCTAGGCTCTATAAGAAAGGAGGGTGAGCAAGCCAGGGGGAGAAAGTTAATAAGAAAAAAACCATTTCATTGCCTCTGCATCAGTTCCTGCTTCCAGGTTCCTACTCTGTTTGAGTTCCTGTCCTGATTTCCTTCAATGATGGACTATGATGTGTAAGTGAAAAAGAAAATCCCTTTCATCCACAACTTGCTTTTGGTCATAGTATTAACAATAACAATACTAACCCCAACAATGCAAGAAATATGTACTAACAATTGGCTATGCATGTAAATATTTATTATATGATTCTCAAATCAGTTTTAGTTTTGGAGTATTTACAAGTACACTTGTACAAAAGTAATTGAAAAAAATTTTTATAATTCATTTTTATTTCACATATTGATCCAAGTTCCCTCTCCCTCCCTCTCTGCCTCCCTCTTTTCATGTTCAGGTGGCCTGAGTCAGTCTCATGCTGGATTCCCTGCTATCAGTCTGGGGTTCATTAGCTCTCCCTTGTTTAAGTCAGCTGTCTCTATGTGTTTCTGCAGCCTGGTCTGGTCCTCCCTCTATGCATCTTGATTCCAGTTTACCTCAGTGTTAATTGTGGGTGTTTGCTTCTGTTTCCATCAGCTACTAGATGAGGGCTCTATGATGGTTGATATAAAAGAGGGAGCCATTATAGGTTTGAAGAGATAACTGAACCTAGAGTAATGTCCAGGGACCTACAAGACTGACTCCAACTAACAATTTGAGCAACATTGGAAAGGCTACCATAAATGCCCTTCCCTGATAATGAGATTGAGGACTAATTTTTAAAAAATTTAAAAGCAAAAAGCACAAAGTCTACTATATAAGATCAAATATATATGATTTGGAAGTATATTTGATCGATGGAACCAGGATGTATTTGATAGATGATACCTTAATTAATAATAAGAAATATATAAAACAGTGTAACACGATCTGGACTTTTTTAATTTTATAGGACCAATTTGATTAATAAATGTGAAGAGTGACCATAAATTGGTTTCCATACACATAAACTTTAATACATATATATGATTGACAAATGATAGTTAATGGATATGTAAAACTTCCATAAACATAGAAATATCTAGTGAATCATCTTTCAAGTGAGCAAAGGCTTATTTGGCAGAGTTATAAAATTGATCAATAATCCCCAAAATATATATTCAATAATATATGAAATCAGGTAAGTTAGATGTAAAACAAAGGGACTGGAGGCAGCAACTCAGCATTTCTGACTTTTTTTCCTCCCTAATGATAAGAATGGTGAGAGTCCAGTAAAATTTGCTCTGGTCCATACTTGTAAATTCATGGATTACTTGTGTGTTATGTGGAACTATGATTAGAGAAGATCTGCAGAAACAGAAGTGTTTCAAGAATCCCTTTTTCCAGTGGGCCACAAGCTTATTGGGGAAAGAAAACCCCTAATAAGCCTAGTGATTCCTCAGAATATTTAACTTAGTGTTATTTTAAATTGATTTGTTAAAAGACAGAGGGATACTGAGATCATATTTGGTATTATTTTATTTTTTTTTAATTTTCTTCCTTCTCTGTATTGACTCTTCAAATATTCTTCTATAGATACAATTACCAGTGAGAAGAAGAATGAGAGGAGGGAATAAATATGTACAAAATAAATATATAGATATAAAATATCATAATGAAACTGATCATTTTATATAAATTAAACAATAATGTTATTTAAAGCTCAAAAATACCATGTCTTAATGAAATCCTTTTCATGATGAAATTACTTTTCTTTGCTCTAATTTCCCTATCATTTCTTTAGTATGTGCAATTATTTTTCTTTTAAACCAACGTATTTCCCAAATCCTACTCTCTGTGTTGCACTGAAATCTCATGGCGGTAGTTACCATTTTCTTTCTCTTTTTCTATGTGTCTTAAGATTCTAGTATCTCAAATTGTCAATGCATAAAAATAATCAAGGATGAAAATTATGCCTATACTACCTGTTTGTTTTGACACTGTGATTGTGCTTTTCACACTATGCTCATTTACCTCTACATTGCATGTTACCATGTCTGAAGCTCCTGGTGGCAATTTGGGGAAAGCTCAGCGTTGGCTTCTGTAGATCAATGCATCCTGAAAACAGACTTTGGAAATATTTAGGAAATAATATTCCTCACAACTTAAAGGAAAGTGTGAATGTTAAATTGGTATATCTTTAGCACACCCTGAGTCCTAATGCCGTGTTAAACGTATAGTCATCTACAAAGTGAGATGAATAGGGTTATAGTGAAATTCACACTGTACTAAGGAAGAGATTTGGAAATTTGAATCTGAGACAACATTTTAGATACTTGGCCAAACCCTCTGGGAAGTCAATACTGAACATTTTATTTTTTATATTACCCCTTGAATTATATTACTTTTGCCTTCACATGAGTTTTCTTTTACAATTAAATCTGTTTTAACTGTCACACTAGTTTTTACCTAGTCTTTTTTTTGCCAATTCTTAAGGCTGTTGTTTTGCATACATGAAATTCTTCTATGGATGTTATCTGAAAACTGATTCATTAATACTCTTTAGCTCTACAAATTGCTTCAAAAGATTGAGTTTTTCTGACACAAACTTATTAACACACAAAAACAGTTATAGGATCAATGTCAATATAAACATTTCAAACACTTCCATTGAAAAGTCCTTGTTAGATGTCCTAGTTCTTTCTTTTAGAGTATGAAAGTGTTGTTACTTCTCTTTTGCTTCCAGCTTATTCTTTGTCTTCTAAATCAAAGGAACAAAATGTTACATTTAGCTCTTGCTATGTTAAATAAAATTTATACATGCTCGAATGCATGTATGGGACAGAAAACTGAATTAATGCTCACCAAACTGAATGATTTAGATAGAAATATTTAAATCAGTCACTTTGAGGAAGTTACCTGACATTTAAAAAGTTACCTGACATTATTATTCTTTTATGCACCAGCATATTTTCCCTGGATATGTCATGTGTACCATATGCATGCATGTACCTGTGGAGTCAGAAGGGTGTGTCCTATGTTCTGAAACTAGAGTTGGATGGCTATAAAGTGCCAATGTCGGTGTTAGGGATCTAACTCACATTCTCTAGAAAAGCAGCCAGTGTCCTTGATCACTGAGGAAAATTTTCAGCCAAAATGACCTTTGTGATTTCTGGTAAGAAAGAAATGCTATATCTTTTTTATTGAACTTGCATGAATAAAAAATAGTAGATTAACAGTGAGATAGTTGAAGTATATAATTCTAAAGTTAGAAGCTCATTGTCTTACCATTTAAACTATCACTGATACAACTAGCCATTAAACTTATTGAATTTATCCAACCATGTCATCAAATGTCAAAGTAAATGCCTGTCTTTTGATTTGTTTGACATGAGTTATTAAGAACAGAGACCAGTAATGAGCAAAAGTGCTCATTAATGTAATCATTTAATCTATGTTTTACCTGTGCTTGCTCGTACTGAACATGTTTCAGAAAATTATAAAAACTATTGGCTCTTTAGAGGTTACATATTTCTTCACTAATTATCAATTTTATTTAATGTGATAAGTATCATACCATCTTACATGCATAAATCAATGTGTGTATTTCATCACTTCACTGAACAAAAGAAACACAGTGAATGTCAACACAGTGTTTTCTTGAATATTTTATAAGATTTTAAAAGAGTACTATTTTATAGAGAACTTATACAAAAGAACAAAAACTTGCTATATCTCCCCTCTCCATAATTCTCATTTTTTATTCAATTTTTGTGCAGTATTTATGACTTCTTTCATTCTGTTCGTTTGCCATGTCCAACTTTGATATGTTATTTGCTTTATCTTATTATATTTTGTTTTGTAATGTTTGGTTGTTATATCTTAGCAGCCTGATTTTTTTTTAAATTATAAGTCAGAAATGGATCCAGAAGGGAGGACAGGTGTGGAAGAAATAGGAGCAATAGAAGAAGGGAAAACTATGCTCAGGATATGTTGTATGAGAAAAGAATTTACTTTCAATAAGAGAATAATGATAAAAAAGAATACTGTTTAATGTTAATTCTCCAGCCCGATATTCAATGCTTTAAACTGCTATTTCTAGCTGATTAATCCACTTGTCCATTTATACACCTACGTTCTATGTTCTCTCCTTCAAATAAACCCCAAGGTCCTTTACTCATTTTCTGTCTTCTCTGGGCATTCCAATTTAAGCACATACAAGTCTAAATCTAAAGATTCAAAGCTAGCATCCGCATATGAGAGAGAACACACAATGCTTGTTTTCCAGTATCACCTTATCCAAAATATTTGTTTTCCTAACCATTTTATTTGTCAATGTTACAATTTCATTTTTCTTTATGATGAGTAGTATTACATTGTTTCTGTGTACCACATTTCTATCATCATTCTTAAATACTTGGACATCTAGGCTGCCATCTCTCAACTGAAATGATGAATCATATCCTCTTAAACTATTACCCTAAATAACCCCACCCTCCCTAAGTTGCATCTTGTCATATATAAGGTCACAGGAACAAAAATAGTACCTGCAGTACCTTCTTAGATTGTTTTGAATCTTGAAATCTTATGAAAGAGGTGAATGTACTCATTTATGGAAATATTTGATGCTTTTCTTTCATGTCCTTCTATTTCAGTACAAGTATATTTTTAGCAAGACTTTATTATTTTTATTATAGTGATCTCTAAAGGCATTATTGATATACCCTTCTGAGTACACAGTATCCTTTTACAGTCATATTGTGTGGTAATTTTTTATCTGACATTCATATGCATAGTTTTAAAATTGCTGTAGAAATTATCCTATTATTGTAAGAGCTGTTATTCCATGTCACCCACGCAGGACCTTTATTCTTTACAACTGTTTTCACCATGCCACCACCAGCCTATTAGTAATGGTATAACCTGCAGTTAACCTCCAGTGAATGTCATTCTCATATCTTATCTCACGTTTGTTTCTTATATTTTTGTACTTGTTTGATTATTTTATTCTTTGCATCTTTTGACAAAGAAACGGGGTAGAGAAACAGAAGAAGGGAAGACAAAAAGAGAAAATATACAAAGGAAAATGAAAACAACAAAAAATACTCTCATATAAAACAGAAACATTTTTGTATTGTCTTTAGATAAAAATCAAGATCCAATCTCTTAAGAAAATACAATGACCACTAATTTGAAAAGAAATGACTTTTCTTTCTAAGGTTGCTTTTAAATGATTACAAACATTGTCAAACATGTCTAACTTGTCAAATTCAGCAAGATTTAATGACTGTTTTTTGCTATTAGCATATGTTTTCAAGGGTAACAAAATTTTAAATCAGAAACTTTTTAAACATGTTAAGAAATTCACAGATTTATTACTTAGCATGTACTCTTAGCTAATTAGTTAATGCGCTACAACAAAATCTGAAATAATTTACATTTGGATTTGAAAAATAAAAATAACATTTATAAACTAAGATCAATAAATTATTATTAATTAAAAGTATTGGGTTATGTTGATAGCACTTTAATTTTGAAATAGCTACTACAAATTTAAATATATATGGTACTGATTGTAATTTCCCAATTTTTTTGGAATATAAAGTTATTTTTATTGCTAAGATTACATAGACATAGACTTCAATAAATATTATGAATGAATTGCAATCACATCCATATTTTCAGGAACATATGATATATATATATATATATATATACATGTATATATATATATATTACAATAAATACATATAACCTTAGTCATATATATATAAACCATGTCAATTCTCAATTTAATTTCTCTTCAAAATCTCAACTAAGGTTTCACTCGTTTTTCTAGTATTTGAAATTTCAATGTCACTTCTCCATTATTGATAAAGCCCTTTAGAGCCTATATTTGTTAGGTTTTCTGTTCTTGTGCTGAAACACCATGCTAGAAAGTAATCTGGGGAGAATAGAGTTTATTCATCTTATAATTCCAGACTTTATCCATCACTGAGGGAAGTCAAGGAAGAAACTTAAGCAGGACAATGATACTGTGGTAAGAGCTAATGGAGGAGTGCTGCTTAATGAATACTCCTCCTGGCTTGCTTATCTTGCCCACAGTAAGTTGGTTCCTCCTACATCAATCATCAATCATGAAAAAGTACCAAATCCTGGTTCACAAGCCAATCTGAAAGGGACGTTTTTTCCAACTGATTCTAGCTTGTGTCAATTTGATATAAAACTACCCAGGATAACACCCTTGAATCTCCTTTATTTTTGTCATTTGTTTCTTGTTTTAATAGCTCTAAATTGTGACTAAAGTGGATGCTGTTGGTACAATTTGCCTTGTGGCTCTGTCTTTTCCTTATTTCCTAGCAAGAACGAGTTTAGCAGTAGTAATGTATTTATTGATTTAATCTTTTAACATCTTTTCAGTATACAAATGTTATGATCCATTTAACACACTGCCCAAAATGAACATTCTCAGATTAGTTATAGAAAGGGGGGCGTTAAAAACATTCATCTTTCCAGGTGGAATTGTAATTAAGATTTAAACCAGGACAGGAAACTGGCTTTTTGAGAGTCACACCTTAGCTGTCATGTTTTCTTCTTATTTGCTTGCATGGCTTCATCTGTTGTTTGCAGACAGTTGACATTTTACTTCATTGTGATTCACAAGTTTCATTCTAGCTTATCATACAGCAGCTATGCCAGACTCATAGAGATAGCATTCTGTGTTTTCTACTCCTTGTGAGGTATTTTCATTGATTGACATGTGGGAACTAGTTCATTGCCTCAAAACTAAAACCTACAATCTGTCTTTAATCCCATGGTTTTCTGTGAGATGCTTCTGGAAATAAACTTATTTTTTACCTTTTTTAACCCCCATCAGATGTACTAGTTTGCTAAACATATGCCGTGATTAGTATAAATGGAAACTTTAGAGTGTCCCTGGTCAAATACAAATTTGTGGTCTCTAATGTACCACTATCTTGTGCTGGAATCATTTAGGGTGTTCCAGGGAATGCATTGCTACTACTCCATAATACATGACCAGGAAGAATCATAAGAGCTGGCACTAAGTGTTGGGTACAGCATTCGCATATCTACCACTAGTGATCCACTTTCACCAGCTAGACCCTATTTTCATGTTCCACACCAGGAGCCAGAGAAGAACATCCTGGATTCAAATCATAAGTCATTGTCCCTTTTACCTTTAATGTGATTATTTTAGGATAAGGACATTCTTTAATGATTTTTATTAAAAACTTGAATACTATGTTTGTCTTCACTGAAACACACTTAGGATATTTCTGATTCACTATGGACTATTAAGTAGCTTTTGCAGTAAAAAATTGTATTTTTCTTTAATATTAATGGCTTTATACAAACATGGGTTGCAATACTATTCAAGTTAGAAGTTGGATTCATCTGTAAGATAAAATTGTAAACTATTGTTAATATCTATTTATCTAAATAACTTCAGAAAACTAAAATACATATTGTTTATACATTAAAAATCATGAGATGAGACAAAACAGCTCAAAACATGTATATTTAAATTAACAAGGAGCAAACAAGCAGCAACAAAAATAAAAAGTCTTAATATTCTGATTTGAAGTTAAAAAAAAAGTGTACATGAATCAGGTACAGCTTTGGTTTTGACACAAAACACTTTCATTATCTCACTTTTAAGACTGGAAACTCTCTATACATGGCAGTTGGAATGAATTTGAGGTGTCTTGTCTTTAAGCATCTAAATATCTGTTGCCTAGTGATTGACAGAATAGACACCCAAAAATTCAATGCAGCCAAGGAGACGCCAATGAAAAGCTGGTAGCTTGTCTGTGCTTCTGTTCAATTGGTTGTTAGTGGTTTGTTTATAAGTGCCACACAAGCTTCCTCTTCTTTGACTTCTGTGATGAGAAACATTAGCCTTTCTTTGGATTCTTGGAGGTTATTTCTTACAGCATTTATGGTTTATTGTGGATCTGGAAAGTGTCTTGGTAAATGACTACTTGAATTTAATTCACATTTATTTATTTGTTTGTTTGTTTATTTATTTATTTATTTATTTATTTTGCAGTTTGATCAGTGACCTTTAAAAAGTTTAAAATGTATTTTACATCCCTACCTCAGTTTCCCCTTCCTCCCCTCTTTTCAGTCCCTTCCCAACACATCTTTCACACACTACCTCAACCTTATCCTCCTCTATTTGTATTCAGAAAAAGACAAACCTCTCCTGAACATCAATTAAATAAGACATATCAAGTTGCAATAAGAGTCAGCACCCCCTTTTGTATATGAGGAACAGGGTCTCAAAAGCCAGCAAAAGTGTCAAAGCCCCTACCCCCACTATTAGGCATCCCCCCCAAATCAAACTATACAACTGTCACATAAAGGCAGAGGACCCGTGTCAGCTACATGCAGTGTCCCTTGTTATCAGTTCAGTTTCTGTGAGCTCCTAAGAGCCCAGGTTAGTTGATTCTGTGTGTTGTCTAGTGATGTCCTTGATCCTTCCTAATATCCTTCCTACAATCCTTCCTCCATGTCTTTCACAGGGTTCCCCTAACTGTGCCTAATGTTTGGATATCTGTCTCTGCATCTGTTTCCACTAGCTGCTGAATGAAGTTTCTCTGATGACAACTACACTAAGCAGTAAAACCTATGAGTATAGCAGAATGTTGTTAACCATCATTATATTGACATTTTTTTTTTCTCCAGTCCTGTTTGATTCTGCCCTAGGTATATGAGTGGTCCAGCCTCTGGGTTCTGGTACTACAGGCAGTATCAGGTGTGGACTCACTCTTGTGGCATGGGCGTGAGACTGCAATAATCATTGTTTGTCCACTCCCACAATCTCTGCACCAATCTTACATCAGCACAACCCATAAGCAGAAAAGACATTAGGTTGAAGATTATCTGGCTGAGTTGGTGTCCCAGTTCCTCCACTACAGGCTGTCCTGGTCACAGGAGATAGCCAATTCAGGATATGTACCTCTTATTGCTTGGAGTCTTGGCTTGCTTCAACCTTGTAGATTTCTGGGATATTCCCTTGCACCTCACGCCCAAATTCACCCCCTTTCCAGTCATCTCTTTCAGTACTTTCCTCCTTCATCCTTTCTATTTGATACCTCATGTTATTCCCACCGAATCCCATTCCACCAATAAAATCACATTTATTTCCCCATTCCCAGGGAAATAGAGCACCTCCTGCCCAGTCTTTGTTACCTAGCCTTTCTGAGGCTGTGAATTGAATTATAGTTAGCCTTTATTTTATAGCTGATATCCACTAAAAAGTGAGTACATAACATATTTGTCTTTCTGAGTCTGGGTTACCTCATTCATTTGCCTTCAAATTTCATGACATCATTATTTTAAATACCTGATTAATACTCCAATATGTAAGTGTATAACATTTTATCTATTCTTTGTTTGAGGAACATCTAGGTTGTTTCCAGTTTCTAGTTATTATGAATAAAGCTGCTATGATCATAGTTGAGATGATGCCCTTGCTATATGATTTGGACTCCTTTGGTTATATGCCCGAAAGTGGAATTGCTGGGTGTTGAGGTAGATTGATTCCCACTTTTCTGAGAAAATGTCACATCGATTCCCCAAATTTTTGTACAAGCTTGCACTCCCACCAGCAATGGAGGAGTAATCCCCTTATTACATATTCTCACCAGTATGCGAGTCACTCGTGTTTATGAACTTAGCCATTTGGGCAGGTGTAAGATGGATTCTCAAGAGTTATTTTGATTTGCATTTTCTTATGGTTAATGATATTGAATATTCCTTTAAGTGTTTAAGTGATTCTTGGCCATTTGAGATTCTTTTGTTGAGAATACTTTGTTGGGCTCTGTGCCCAATTTCAATTGGATTGTTTGTTTTTGAGTTTGGTTGATTGTTGCTTGTTTTTGATATTTAGTTTCTTAAATCAGCAGTCTGTCTGATGTGGAGATGGGAAAGATATTTTCCATTATGTGGGCTGCCATTTCGTCCTACAGAAGGTGTCCTTTGCCTTACAGATGACTATTGGTGTTCTATTACACTATACTATTGGTGTTCTATTCAGAAATTTGTCTTCTGTGCCAATGTGTTAAGGATATTTTTCATTTTGTCTTCTATTAGGATCAGCTAAAACTACAAGTACTATATTGAACAGGTATGGAGAGATTGGACAGCCTTGACTTATTCCTGACTTTAGTGGAATTACGTTAAGTTTCTCTTACTTAAGTTGATGTTGGCTATCAGCTTTTATTATGTTTAGATATGGCCCTTGTATCCTTGAGTTTTCTAAGCCCTTTATGATAAAGGCTTTTTGTCAAAGGCTTTTTCAGCATCTAGTGAGATGATCATGTGTCTTTCTTCCCCTTTCATCATATATATATATATATATATATATATATATATATATATAATGAATTTCATTGCAGACCTTTATATGTTGAACCATCACTCTATCTCTTTGATTAGGACTATAAGCCTACTTGATCGTGGTCAATGACCTTTTTTTTAATTATTACATGTTCTGAGATTCAGTTTATGAGTATTTTATTGATTATTTTTGCAACAATGTTTATGAGGAAATTAGTCTGTAGTTCTCATTCTTTGCAGAGAATTTGCATGCTTTTTATGTAGCCTCATAAAAAAATTGGCAAATTTCTTCTGTTTCTATTTTGTGAAAAACTGAAAATCTGGTAGCATTTTTTTTTCTAAAACCATCTGTCTCTGTGATTCTCTGTGATTTTTTTGGTTAGGAGATTTTTAATGAGAGTTACTTTTTCCTTAAGTGTTGGTGGTCTATATAAATTGGTTATCTGATATTAATTTAGTTTGGTAAGTGGTATCTATCAATAAAATAGTCTACTTACATTAGATTTTCAAATTTTTTGGAGTATAAATATTTGAACTGTGAACTCAGCGTCTGTTTTTATGTTCTCTTTTTCTTGGGTTCCTTATTTTGTTAATCTGGATATATTCTGTCTTTTAGTTAGTTTCCATAAGGGTTTATCTATCAGTTTGACTTTCAAAGTACCAAGTATTTGTTTCATTTATTCCTTGTTTTGTTTTCTTTGTTTTTATCTCATTGATTTCAGTTCTCTGTTTGATTATTCCCTGCTTTCTACTTCTCCTGGGTGTGTTTACTTCTTTTTGTTCTATAGGTTTTAAGAGTGCTATTAAGACATTAGAGTGAGATCTTTCCAAATTCTTCATGAAGGCACTTATTGCTATGACCTTCTTCTTAGCACCACTTTCATTGTTTCCCATGAGTTTAGATATGGTGTGCATTAATTTTCATTGAATACTACGAAGTCTTTTATTTCTTTCTTTATTTCTTCCTTTACCACTGGTAATTCAGTTGAAAATTGTTTCATTTCCATGAGATTGTAGGTTTTCTGTTGTTGTTGAAATCTACCTTTAATCTCATAGGATGCAACCTGTATATATATATATATATATATATATATATATATATATATATATATGCATTTCTCTGTTTAGGTTTTGTCTGGAATATCTGTTTATTGCTGAGAGTGGGTTACTGATTTCTCCTACAATTAACGTGTGGGATCTGATGTGCTTTTTAAGCTTTAGTAGTATTTTTTGTTTGGAGCAAATATGATGAGAATTGAGACATCAATTTTGTTGACTTTTCTTTTGATGAATATGAAGTGTCCTTCATCTGTTTTGATTAATTTTTGTTTGAGATATATTTTGTTAAATATCAGAATAGTTTTACTGGCTTGTTTCTTAGAGACATTTGATTGGGAAATCTTTTTCCAGCACTTTACTCTGAGGTAATGTCGATCTCTGATGTTAAGGTGCGTTTCTTTTATGCAGTAGAAGGATGTGTCATTCTTGTGAGTCCATTCTGTTAGTCTGTGTCTTTTTATTGGGGAATTAAACCTATTGTTATTGAAAAATATCAATGTCCAATGATTTATAATTCCTGTTTTTTGTTGTTGTTGTAGGTGTTTATGATGGTAATGTGTATGTGTGTATTCTTCTCTTGGTTTGGCTTGTGTGTGATTACTTATTGCCTGTGTTTTCATATGTGTAGTTAAACTAATTCAATTGAAGATTTCCTTCTAGTACCATGTGTATGGCTGGATTTATGGATAGATATTATTTATATTTAATTTTATCATGGAATATGTTATTTTCTCTATATATAGTGGTTGAATTTTTTTCTGTATAGTAGTCTGGTTATCTGTTGTCTCTTACAGTCTGCAGCATATCTGTCCAGTCCCTCTGGCTTTTAAAGTATCCACTGAGAAGTTGGTGTAATTCTAAAAGGTCTTTATTTATATGTTACTTTGCCTTTTTCTCTTGTAGCTTTTAATATCCCTAATTTGTGCTGTGCATTTAGTGTTTTGATTATTGTTTGGCATTTATGTTTCTTTTCTTGTCCAATCTATTTGGTGTTTTGTTTGCTCCTTGTAACTTTATGGGCATGTCTTTCTTTAAGTTGAGAACATTTTCTTCTAAGATTTTGTTAAGTTTATTTCTTCTTCTGGGCCCTTGAGCTGAGAATTTTCTCCTTCCTCCATTCTTATTATTCTTAGGTTTGGTCTTTTCATAGTATCACAGATTTCCTGAATGTTTTGTGTCAGGAATTTTTTTAGTTTTAACAATTGCTTTGACCAATAAATATATTTCTTCTATTGTATCTTCGATGCCTAAGATGCTTTCTTCCATATTTTGTATTTTGTTAGTGTTGCTTTCATCTGTAGTTCCTGTTTCCTTACCTAGACTTTTCATCTCCAGAATCTCCCAGTTTTTGTTTTATTTATTGTTCCTGTTTCCATTTTTATGGCTTGAACAGATTTATTCATTTCCTTCAATTACTTTTTTGCTATTTCTTGGTTTTCTTGATATTCTCTGAGTTTTATTGAATCTCTTCAAGGTTTTCATTGTACATTCCTTGGTTTCTTTAAGGGATTTTTTTTATTTCCTCCATAAGGACCTCTATAGTCATCATAAAGTTGATTTCAATGTCATTTTCCTATAGTTCAGCTGTACTTTGATATTCAGGGCTTGCTGTGGTGGGATTTCAGGGCTCTTATAATGACATATTATTCTGACTATTAGTTTTGTTCTTACAAATATGTTTCGGTATCTGAATTTGGAACGATTACAGGTCTAGGTGCCGATTTTTAGATTTGTCTTTATTATACAGACTTTTTCTTCCTTGGTTTCTGTTTCCTTTCTTCTCTTCTGACTGCCATGTCCTCTTGTTCAATAAAGTGCCTCAGCCCTTGTTGGAGGCTTGAAATCTGGTTGCCTGAATAGCCACTCATCCAGCAGAGATCGGATGCCCAAATTTAGTGCTGCAATTCTGGCTATATCTGATCTGTTCAAGGGTACTCTGGGTTTTAGGATCTGTCCAAGGGTACTCTTGGATTTAGGATTCTGGTGGTTAATTTGGGCAGGCTCAGGCAGGGCAAAAGATGATGGGGGAGTGGCTTATCTGGTTTTAAGAAAGCTGGCCTGGCCTCTGATGGAGTGTAAGGCTTCTGCCAGAGGTGTGGACTGGGAAATGGTGATGAGAAGAAGAGATGCAGTTGAAGTTGTGCTGGGAGAGCACAGGCTTACATAGTCTTACATAGGTCACTGGTGCTAGCCTGGCCACTGGTGGAAGAGAAAATTTACTCCAGGAGATGTACGGAGAACCATTTTTGTTTCTCTTTAGTTTCTTAATTGGAAATAGCCCCAAAATGTATCCATAAAAATTTAACATAATAAGAATAAATGAATAAAATAAAGAATAAAAATAAAATGAAATATAACCAGCATCACCATGTACAAAAATGTCACTTACTTAGAACCTCCCTAGGATTGCTTTAGTTGTGTTCACTCATTTCTTTATTCAGATACACAGCCTGTTCTGTTTCTTTGGTCTGACAGTAACATGGCTGAAGACTGAGGCTTTTTCCAGGACTCTGCTCAGTCAATGGAAAGATTCTGGTGCTGATGCTGGCAGCATCTCTCCTGTGTGTGTGACTTTTAAACATTTAGAAGACTGAACTTCACTGGGAAATCTGCCATTAGTCAAAATTATTGAATAAATTTGCAGGGTCAGCAATCACATTTAGCACACACAGACAAAATTAGTTGATGTTGCTGTTTTAAAAAAAGGAACACAAATACAATTGTCTGTAACTACCTCTCTGAGAGTTCCCATGAACAGCTCAAACAAATCTGTAATGAAAACAAAAAGAATGGAAAAAATATAGTCACTAAGCAAAAAAGTTTATAACTGTGTGACTCACATAGATAGATCATCTTAATGCACCCCAATTTCTAAAAGAAGAAAATCACATGTGTTTTTACCACTTCACATAATGACAAAAATTCACAATCAACTATGAAATGTGTTGTATTTAGAAAAGAAAAGTTAAATTAAATACATTTCATGATGCTTATAAATTTGGAGATGTCTATTCATTATCAATTGCCATTTGTAACCAAGCACACACACACACACACACACACACACACACACGTATATATTTGAATTATGTGAATTTTTAGAAGATTCCATCCATCAAGCCTACTGTATGAGGTTAGGCAACTATGCAGATTTTTATAGCTGCCTTCGATAACATATAAAGTAGTCATTAATCTCATTATTTGGGAAGGGCATTTAAGTTATCCTCTCCACTATTGCTTAGATTATTAGTTGGTGACACATCTGTAGATCTCTGAACATTTCCCTAGTGCTGGATTTGACAGACATTCTTACCTTTTGGAAAACTGGATCTTTCACTTTAAAGGCTCTATCAAAAATTGATCAACTATATTTTAGGCTTCTTTTAAAAATTAATATACTCTGTATCTTTTTTGAGACAAAATTTTCTGTGTAGATTTATAACCAGTCTACAATCCATAGCCCCAGAGAAGGTTGATTGCCTCAGAAAAAAATTTATCAAATGCAGTTTACTGTCAAAATTAGTGCAGAAATGATATTTATTTCTGGAACAGGAAAATGGTTCAATATAGGAAAAACAGAGCAATGTAGACTTTAGACAAATGAAAATAGCACAGAAGTTTTTCTGTTATTTCTGATGAAGGATCTAAAATAAATTCAGAATTTTATTACAAACACTCTCAATAACCTGAGAATCAAAGGATTTACCTCAAAATTGTAAAAGCCATGGAAAGAAACAAAACAAAACAAAGCACAGAAACCATCATGCTCAATGGTGAGTAACCATACTAATAGCACAAAAAAATTAGGCAAGGCAAGAAATGTTTGTGACTAGCTGTGTTTTCCTTGGGTATGAAACTCCAGGAATCCTACTGGAGTTTAGAATGATACACTGTACTTTATGTGGCTTGATGAAGACCAGACAGTTCAGTGCAAAAATTGAAGCCCACCATTATTATTACAGTTTTCTGTTTGTATCCATGTGATAATTAGTTTATTTCACATATAGAATTTAAAAGCATCCCTCTCCTTAAGAGTTAAAGTTTTGAGTCTGAGTGTTATTAACTTTGGCTGTATGCTATTTCATTTTGACATTTTGTGCTCATCCATTAAAGCTGTAGGGACTTTTTCCAATCTTAGGTTTGTGTCAGTCACGGATTCACAGACTTAATAAGCTGTGTTACTTATGTCCTCTGTCAAGTGTGGGTGAAAAAGAAGAAGAAAAAAAGGGCCCAAGAACTGCAGGATTACCATATAATGCAATAATGTAGCTGAACATGCCTTTAAGCACTTTTTGTATTCATCTGTAGCTCTGCATCCTTCCTTCTGTCATTCTCTACAGTTCTTTGGAATCTGACCTTATAGAGAATTATTGTACTAGGTCCTCCATATCTCTTTTAACTTTTCTCTCACATGGCCTGTTTGCTACCAGCATATTTTCTAGCTGAATCACAAGTTCCATTTTAGTACCCATTTTTCTATGTGAGCCAACTTAAAAAATATGTTTATTTCAAGAATTATCTTTAAATGTTTTTATATGTGCCTTTTCCTTTACTTGCACTTAAAACATTGTCATTTATATCCCTAAACTTCTTGCTGTGTGTAGCAAATGAGTGTACTGGATGCAGCAAAGCATAAAGCTCTCCTCATGTGGTCCCAGGGCCTCCAAATGTTTACATGTCAATAACATATATAAAGCACAATGGTTTTTTTAAATATAAAATACTGTCTGATTGTATAGGGAGATGGTGATACTATATGGGAATATGAGAAGGCAAAAAAAGGAAAAAGAGATGGAGGCAAGTGATAGGGAGAAGCAGGCAAGGAACAGAGTGACCTTCTTGACTTTCCCAGAGATAAGATGACTTCAAGTGAAGTCAACCTTTAGGGAAAATATGTGACTTCAGAACTGTAAACTTGAAACAAATTTCATTTTTAAAAAATATAAATATATTTCCAGAGACTTCCGCTAATTACCTTTAACTTATAAGGTTATAATGTGAAGCATTTAAAAACTCTTTGTTTATTCTGATTCTTATCTTTTGATAAATCATTAGTCATATGAGTCAAATACTTCATTATCTTTGGAGTCTTTTTAACCTATTTTATATGCATCTTTGTTTGTTTGTTTTAGAATGTACAGTCACCATCTAGTGTGAGGATAGCATTTTCTATAATGTATCTTTTACATTCAGAAACTGAACTTTTGGCAGACCAAGCAACCATGTTAAAGCTATGTCTTCATATTATATAAAATTGTGTATTCATCTGATTTTCTTTTCTTAAAACTTTTTATTATTATTTTTGTCTTATTTTACATATTGATCCCAATGCCCTCACCCTCCCATCCTCCCACACCTCCGACCCCCCTCCCATCCCATTCCCCACCCACTCCACAGGGAGGGTGATGCCTTTCAGGAGAGATCATCAAAATCTCTCAAGTCATTTGGAGTAAGGCCTAGGCCATCCCTCCTGTCTCTAGGTTAAGGTAATATCCCTCCATGGGGAATGTGTTCCAAAAATCCATGTGTTTAAATTTTATTTGCCTTTATGCAAAAGTAACCAGTCTTCCTATACTTTGTTCCTCTCATGTAATCAACTTCATTAACCCCAAATGAACTATTTTTCAACTCAAAGTGAGCTATCTTCCATTATGTACTCTTCCATGCTTCTGACCCAGGGTCATGTGTGTGTGTTGGGGGGAAGAGGGACTGTTGCACATGAGCTTGCATGTGTGCATGCATGAATGTATGCACACATATAATATTTTCAATAACTATAATATCATCTACTTAGAAGCAACCTGTTGATATAGATTGATGACATCTATTCACAGTTTTGAGTACTGTTCTACCTTGGTAAATTAAACTGGTTAAAACCTTGATTAAGGTAATATTTTTAGTATTCCTTTATCAAAGGTATGTATATATATATATATATATACACACACATACATATATATATATACATATATATATACATGTGTATGTGTATGTGTGTGTGTGTGTGTGTGTGTGTGTGTGTGTGCATGTGTGCCCATGCTCTCATGTGTGCGTATTTATGCTTTTCAATGAATACTTTCATTAGAGGCATGTGAAAGATACAAGTAGAGAAGCAGGGATTTCTAATTTGGGCTCACACTTTCTTTGAGTTATTCCAAGAGGCAAAATCCCCTTCCTCTTTATTTTTCTTTACTGTGGCATATGCACAGTCTAGTGCACAGAGGCTTTATACGTAAAATTCAGTTCTGAAGACTGACTTTTTTCTTCACATAACCAATGGTTAATTTAATACATTTTTGTGTCTAGCACTCATTATTTTGGGGCTATTATGAAATTTAATGAGTGACTTAACCATGAAACCAATGCAGATCAGTCATCTCCTCTTGTGGTCCTATGACTGCAAAGTCCTTCACTCTGGCTAGGGTGTTACTAAGCAACAGCATCACTAAGTTACTCCAAGACTTGTTCACAGGAAATTACAAGTAATGCTGTACAATTTTTAGGTCATCAAGATTTATGTTTTATTGAACTGCTGAACTCTTGCTGTTAGAGGAAAGAGATGATAAGTTGTGCTAATTTTCCATGTGACATTTACATAACTGGTGTGTGCTCCAGGACGACACTAATTTATTTGTCATATGATCTTAGATGTGAGCTATTATTTGTAAACATTTTCCTACAGCAAAATTTTGTGCTGTTTTCATCTGCTGACACAATATTATTTCCATTTTTAATCAATGTCTGTAATCTACTTTTCAAAGTACCTAGGTTTAGCCATGTTCATGCCGAGAAAATATGTTTTATGTTTTAATAATAGTGTTTATGCAAATCTTTGTGATCTTTTTGGCTTGAGTAACTAATTCACATGAAATAATTTCTGAAGTTATTTTATTTGGTATGAATTATTGTAGGTCATCTTGTTTTCTATTTTCTGATATACAGACTTGCTGTACTGATGATTCAATGAAGGCTACTTATGTGTGAAGGGCTGTAAATACACAGAAATCCTTTTATATTACCCTCTCTTTAAGTGCTGGGATTATTTGCATAAGCCATTACATCTGGATATATATATGACAACACTAAATCTTATGTTTTGAATAATCCACTAAAGATAATGTCTATGAAAATTATACTTTTATGATTTTTATATAAGCAATTGAAAGACAGCGAGGAGATGTGACTCAATTGCTTATTATTATTTTTTAAAGCTGGTTTTGTGCAGATAAGTAAATGTTTACCTTTCAATAAGGATGATGATGTAATCTTTTCAGTTGTCATAGGAAATTAGCTCCATGTCAATTATAAGACAATTGACTGTATGTTGGGCTCATGAAGGCTCAAATTTTGTGAATGTAAAGAAAGTGGACAGTAAAGAGTAAGTCATTGTTGACCTTACAGATTCCAAAGACTTCCTTGGTTGTTAATGTGTTAAAGTAACATAGTCTTAAGGGAGGAATGAAATTTATGAGCTCTTCATGGCACAGTTTTATATCCATGATACCTTAAAATAATTAACCATTTGTATGTGTGTATAATAGCAATGATTAAAGAGGGAACAAAAATGGGAAAGGGGGCAATGTAAGTACACTTTTATTAAATAAAAAAGTAAAAATGTGTAAATGAAGAATGATTAATGTAGCTTTACTCATTATTTCATAGTAAATATGTTTTTAGAGCTCCACTATCACTAATAATGAATTGCAAGTCAGTCTGTACTTTCAGATAACTGATAATCACTTAGTGATGATGTTTTAGTTTGATAAAGTAGGGAAGCTCACCTTAGAAATATGCATCCTCATCATTTCACAAGTTCTCTAGGTTTTTACAGAGTTTATCATTATTTAAGATAATTGTTAGATGGGGAACCATATTTCTTGAGAATACATGAATATAGTAGGTGTCAAATTTTGTAAGACTGAAACAGCCACAGCAACAGCAGCTTGAGAGAATTCATTATAAGGTATTATATTTCAACATACTACCAAGGAATAAAGAAATTCTTTACATGATAATGTAGTAAAGTGACATTATCATAATCACAAACCCAATTACTTCTTTTTAGTACTACATTGATTTGTATATGTGGGTATCACTATAGAATATACGTGAGCTTTGTATTATGATAGAGATATCCCTTAGGGTACTGAATTAATAATAAAGATGTCTAAAAATCACATTTTTGAGATGAGAAGATGACTTAGCACTGAAGAGTACTTCTTGTACTTCTAGAGGACCTGGGTTTAGTTTCTGTCATCCACATCAGGTGGTTAATATCTGCTTGTAATTCCATTTCCAAGGGATCTGACACCTTCTTGCCTACATGGGCACATGCACATCCATAGTCCACATAAAAAATATTTAGGCACACACCCATGAACATAAATAAGTTGCTTAATAAATCACATTCCATAGTTTTAAGTCTTAAATTGGGTAATACAATTATTTTAGATCAGTGATGAGATTAGAAGATATGTGCGTAGAATAGCGCAGTCATATTTTTAGGAGGGTAGAACAGACAGCGGGGAGAGTTGCAGAGGAGACACCATTGATATGCCACAATAAGATTTGCAGAGGAGACACCATTGATATGCCATAATAACTGAAGGAATTTATGCCAGACCCCATCTCTTAATAGGACCTGGCAGTGTTTTGGGCACTGAAACATTATTACTCAAACTCTGTAAAGCACACATTCAAACTTAATCACAATCCTTTAGTGGTTTGATTGAAACTTTATTTACATCATGGTGTATAGGGTGTCTTCTGTAGAAAGCTGATCCTATATGACAATCTTGATTCATTAGTTATTTATCACATGACCTTGTCCAAGGTTGGTTGGATTTTCTATAATTACTTATATTGCAGTCACAAAATAATATGCATCACCTTATGTGATTCTTGAAGTAATTTTGGAAAAAAGAAGTAATGTATGTTTTATGATCTGTGGCACATATTAAATTCTTAGTAAAATTTATTGCAAGAAAGGAAAAGTATATCCCACATAAGTGGATCTTTCCCTGAAGAAATGGAGTTTGGATGAGGAGCATGGCATTTACTATGTCGTTCATGGTTTGAAAAAAATAATTGAATTTTGTTGACCTTCAGTAACTGTCTTTTTTGGATTAGGATAACATTCTGAACATTCATATTTGTTGTAATTGTGAAATGATATAAGATACAATAGATTTCAAACTTCATTTTCTTATAAACCATATTTTTACTGAAGAGGCAAACCATGGACAATACAGGGACAAGGACAATCTATGCCCTAAGCATGTTATTTCTGGGGTTAAGGCATGCATTCACAAACATGTATGAAATGCATGCACACAGAGTTTATGTAATTTCTGTGGCAGAAATCTAAGAATCCTAAATATTTATCAACTATGAGCTAATTTATTTACATTAACAAAATATTAGCTTGGGTACATAAAATAAAATGGATTAATGTTTTCTAACATATATTAAATGAAAGGATCAGGCAAATTGGATACAATAACCTACTGTATATCTAAGAATCTAAATAAACTGAAAAGGATATTTTTCTTTGGAGGGAGACTCACTTTTTAAGTTCTTTTAATTATTTTTTATCAATCAAACATATATGAATATAAGTTTAGTTTAATATTCCATGGAAGCTAATAAATGAATAAACACCTAATAAATATGTTCTGATTGTTGGGATATAATTGACTTCTAGTTATATATGTGGTACATTCTAGCTATTATATAATTACATACATAATCATATTTTAATATCAATTTTAAAAGACATAAAATTACCTATGAATTCATAAAATGAAAATAAGCTATAATTATACTTATATAATTGCATAATAAAACCTGTTTTTTATTATATATATATTTTTTCTTTTTATTTCATTTGAAACAAGTTTGTTTTACATATCAATCCCTGTTCCCACGCCCTTTGGTCCTCCCCGTTCCCCCACCAATCCCCATCCTATCCCCTTTCTGCACTTCAGGAAGGATGAAGCCTTCCATGGGGTATCTTCAGAGTCTGTCATCATTTGGGGCAGGACCTAGGTATTGCCCCATGTGTCTAGGCTGAGGGAGTATTCTCTAAGTGGAATGGGCTAAAACATGTTTTTACTATGAGGTTTTTCTGAAACTTTCAATATAAAAAGAGAAAATTTCAGTATTTAAAATCTTGATATAGACAAAAATTTTATTGATCTGAGAATCAGTGACAATGCTAAGACTACATATACATCTCTTCTTTCATTAGTTTATTTTCGATAGTCTCAATATTTTCATAATTTTCCCATTATTTCCATCAATAAATACAGGATGGTTTAATCATATCTACCCCTTATTCCCTTCCTTCATTTCCTTCCATATCTCCTTAATGATTTTTTCTCTTTTATCATCATGTGCTCATGTTGTAAAACAACATATCCACTTCATTCTGCCTATATGTGCATGAGTGTAGAACCATCTACTGTATCATGACTAGCCTCTCAGGTGTGGAATTCCTGAAGAACATTGACTCTTACCCAGAAGCCATCATTAGCTAAAACTTCTTGGATTAGGGTGAGACTTCATAAACCTCTACTCTGTCCATGTTACCATTGTCTGGCTTAATTTTGTGAAGGTCTTGTGCCCAGAGACACACTGTGGGGTCCATCTCAGTACCTATTTTAAAACAATAAAATCACTCTCTTAAATTTAGATATATATTTAAGCAATGTGATATATAATTCTAGTAGCAGTGAGGCTGAAATGAGAGGATTGATGTTTTACATCAAGCCTGTGCTATATAAGCAGGGTCCTGACTTAAACCACCAATCTTAAAAAATGTTCAATTTATAAGATCTTTAATCTTGGCTTTATAAAAAGTGTCATATAAGTAAACTTAAACATATTTGTTTCATCTTATATTTATTATTTATTTATTGGCAAATTTTAAAATTAATCCTTGCTTCTTCTGCTTCTGTGGTTATTTATCAGAGCCTAATTAAATTAAAATTCTTTGGGTAATTTTAAAGATTCTTCAAAATTAATTGCTTTGTTTTCAAAGTATTAGGCTTGAATATCTGAAACTTTTATACAGTTTTTAGAGGGGAAAAATATGAAACACTGATGCCCACACAGGTGACAGTCAATCCTTTGAAAGTAGAAGAAATCGTCAAACACTAGACTCTTTAAAAATACAAATATAAATTTTAAAAATTCAATGTATGTTACATACTTATATGTATCTTTTCTCCAGACATGATTATTTTTCAATATATTGATATTTGTCTTAAAAAAATACAGTTAACATAAACTAAGTCTTTTGATCTTGAAGAACAGACAGGGCTTCATTAGATTTGCTCCTTGCTATATCAAATGTGTGTGTGTGCGTGCGTGCGTGCATGCGTGTGTGTGTGTGTGTGTGTGTGTGTGTGTGTGTTTGTGTGTGTGTTTACCTGTTATATAGCAGGTCATAATTAAAGATGTGAGTTATACAACAAAATGAATTAATTCAAAGATAAAGAACATTATGTGGGATATGATCATTTAAGCAATCTAAAATTTTGAGAGTGGAACACGCCTTTCAAATGTTAAAGACAGAGTTATTGGAATGAGAATATACTGCACATTTCCATTGGAAAGCTTTTTATGCAAAATATTGGAGTTTTAATTAGTAAACATCCTAATATGATTTGTGATTGAACATATAATAAACAGCAAAATCTCCAGGTATTTTAACAGCATGTTTGATGCCTTTTCTTTGTTCTGTTTGCCTCCTCTGAAGAGTCCCTGTATCCATTCAGCCAGGTATTGAGAAGCAATGTAGTGGCTGACAACCCTTCCCTCTGACACCATTCTCAGCACCACCTTTGGAGATGCGTTCACCCTGTCGGTTTTCTGCAGTAGCCAGGCCGAGTGCTGACTCCTTCATGGTAGTGAGGAACTCTTCGGGATCCAGAAGTAAGTTTCATAATTCAGTCTCATCATTACCAGTAAGTTTAAAGACACTTTGGGAAGGTTAATTGGAAATTTTTGCAAACTGCCAGGCAAAATGAAGTCAGATTTATTCATCACTGATTGTAATTTTTTTCTTTTCTTATTTTTGAGTCTGAATTTTCTGGATATTAATAGTCTATTAGTTTTAATATTAATATCCACATCCTTATGAGATTTTATGGTTTCTTTTCATACTCATGATTTGCATGCATTGCAAGATATAATTACCTCGATGTGCCTTAGACAATGGAAGGGTTAAAATAACTTTGGGATTACTAAACAGATTCAGGATTGCCAGGTATTGTGTTAAATTTGTTTTCATGAGTTATGAAAACAGAAGGTTATAGTTAGCACAATGGGCCGGTATTATAAATAATATTTTCCCTGATTAGCTGTATTTTGGAATGCAATGGTCTGTATATTTCAAAGTTTATGACAGCATATGAAAATTACCTTAGAAAATTAAAAAAAAGTCAATTGCATATAGAAAAATTTATTGTAAATAGAATATTTGAACACTTAACAAGCTATAAAAACACAAAATCTGCATATAAAAACAAAAACATCTCCTGTTATAGATTTGTGTATAAGTTTCCTAAATTATAATGAAACATAAACATATTGTTTGCTTGATTATGTTTATAACATTTACAATTTAACAAAAATTTCCTGGAAAATAAATTTTTTTAAGTCATCTTTTTAATTTTTCAAATTTTATGTTTTTATTTGAGATACGATTTCCTATGTTTCAAATACTTTATATACATATATATACATATATGTAACATATTTTTCATATTACACATATATATGTCTTTCAAATACTTTATTATAAATTTCATACACAAAACACATAACACACAAAAATATCTCTCTATTATTGCTCTAGGAATTGTATCATGCAAAATGTCCATGTTCAGAAAATACCCATAAATATATTTTTATAAACAGCAACAAAGGTTTGGTGAAGCAATTATTTTATTAACAAAATGTTAATAATCAGATATCATGATATAAATCTGATAGGTCCACAGAGCCATACAGAAATGATCATCTGAAACATGCCTTTCTACCTTCTCATATCTAAATGCTGAAATCTCAAAATCCTACCCTATTCCTTCCTTTGTCTTTCTCCATCATAATCTGAGTCTGCCAAAAATTCTGAGGTTAGTTATAGACAGCTGAATGTGTACTCTGACCTCTGGTTCAAGGTTTAACTTTACTGGCAATCTTGGGAGTGCCAGAATGTGATCAAAATATCCCACAACAGTTTGGCTTAACTTCAATTTCATGCCAATTATTGTGTGTTTATTAAATGAAATTAGCTCGCAGGAAGTGGGAACAAGATGCCTCATAAGCACAGTTTAATTTGGCAGCACATTGCAATGCCAGGATGCCTTCAATACAAATATCTATGCCATTACTGGAGAATAAAAATTAGTGTTAATAATTTCTCTCTTTATTATGCTACTAATTATGTAAGATTAAAGCAGACAGCAAGAAGCCTGTTATTGCTTTCATGCCCAAAGTCATGTTAGAGGGCTACATTTACAATCTAATAAGAACATTTCTATAATATAAAATCAAAGAAATAGTTATAATTGTAGTTGTAACACTAAATACGAAGTTGACAAATTAAAGATTATTTTTAGCGTTGCATTTCTCTGTGTGTATTTTATTTATTCCTCTACCATTAATACATCCTTTATTTACTTACTTTGAGGCTTTTGATTGTTTTATGACTCCTGACCCTTCTATTGAATAGAGCATCTTAAAAAAGACGCCTTAATCTTCATCTTTTATAAATTGTAAGCAAATTTGGTAATGTCTCAGATTTAAGGAAAATTAATAAACAGTATTTTTTCTGCTGATAAGCTTCACTTTTTCTTAATAAAAGCATTTAACTTGATAAAAGCTATTGGCTAAAGAAATATATTTGTGAGTGTGATTTCTTAGTATTAATCATAGAACATTGAAATCAAGCTACATAAATATCTATTTAGTTCATGAAAGTGGGATCCTACAGATAAATGTTTTACATATTTAAAACAATTGTTTTAAATTAAAAGTTAATGAAGTTTTTGTTTGGTTTTGATTTAATTTACAAGTGCATTATTGTTAATAGTGGAACATTTCTTTATTTCTTTATTTGTTACTTCATTTTTAAATAAGGAAAAATGTTAGGAAGAAAGTACTGCATTGAATTACTTTTTGAAAAAAGAGAAATTAAATACTTCCTTAAAAATTCTTAGAGTATCACTAGTATTTCTCCTTAAAACAAGTAGAATTGCTTAAACAGTAGCTTGAGAGTGAAATAGAAAATGGAGAAGTAAACATGAAAAGCAATGAAATCCTTTACAATGGAATGTGCCTATTATAACTCAAAGCAGCTAAGGTGACTGTTGTTCTACTAATAGTTTTCTCTCTCATTTTAGTTTTTGGCCAGCAAATGTACATTTTCACCCCCTTTTACTAATGTATATCTTGAAAAAAAAAAGCGTGTTGATGGAACTAAAAGGTATACATATTCATGTCTTAATAGGTGTTCTTATGTATGCACACTTAGGTGAGTACATGGATCTGTAACAGCACATATTACACTGTTTCTTGAGTGCATAATAGGAACAACATCTCCATAATCTCCTATACCTTCTAAATATTAAGATTTTTAAATAATATGTTTATTTATTCTATACAAATTTCATATTTAGGATTTATATGTTATACCCTACAATGATATTGAGACTCCTATGAATAGGTAGCATATTATGTTGAATAATTATATTTAGTATAGATATTGAATGATCAGAATTATCACTTCTTAATGCCTAGTACTAATTAATAATCAGTTAATTCATTTTATTCTCTTAACCATTTTACAAAACTAAAAGCAATATGCTCAATAAGATAGACTAAGTTTTCACATTGATATATTTTTTATACATGATCTACATAAACAAACAAGCATAATCAGTAGGACATCTTCAACACCCTAACTTTGAAAGCTCAGCTGATTATATGATGTGATTATCAACTAGATTTAGTAATTCCCACATCAAAAGCAAAGGAAGAACTTGTTAAATTATGCATTTTGCAGGAGAAATAAAAAAGATTTTCAAAGAAAACCAACCTAAAACAGACTCTACCAATGATATGTTCACAAAATATCTTGCCAGTTACGTTCAATAAGATACAACTAATTACCAAATTGGTTTGCACTCAACATGTTTCAGAGGAATCTAAGTTGCTTTCCAAATAGATCCTTTTCATAACTGGAGCTGCTTCTGACAAACAACCGCAGTGTCCTGCCATTAGGAAACAAGTCTGGGAATGTGGTGATATTCTCCCAAGGTAAAAGGGAAGCAGATAAGGCCACTCACTAACATAACTCATCAGCAATGAAGCAGGACCAAACTTCTACAATCAACAGAGAATCCCGTTAGGTAAATCATGTCACTTCTTTGCATTTGACAAATGACCACTCTCACCTAATCTGGTCTGATTTATCTACAAAAACAAGACCCTACCTTCACTCTTCTGATGAAGGTAAAAAGGAATATAACTCTAATGTTTTACTAAACCATGATTACACATTTGTAGGGGAAGGAGGATGACACAGCACAGAGATAGTTACCCAGGGAGAAATAGGAACTGAAAAGTATAAACTGTCATGTGCCTTACGTGTGGGAAATAGCATCATTGAAGACAAGAGAAATAGAGTCATTGTAAATTTCATTTGTCTGGCTTGCAGAGATAGATTTCAACCCTAAACTGCTGTTAATGAGCTGATGTGTTGTCCTTTCCAGATAAAAATCCCAGAAGCTGGAGTGACAATGCACAGACTTCCAAAAGCCCTTAAGGGTGGAAAACATAACAATCTGTCTTGTATAGTAGAGCTTGATGCAGAGAGTCTCTGCCTTCTAATTCTCTGGTTTGTGTTGGCCCATAGCATTGCTAATGCAGTATTTCCTACAGAGCACTGCCTGTACAATGTCCGCACAGATGTTCTCTTTTGCAGGTAGTGATGACTTAACATTTAGGGCCAGGAGAATTTAATGTTCTGTATGGAGAACTCTCAACACTGGGAATTCAGTGAGAGGAAGCAATCACTATTGTTAGATATTGGCTTTGAAATAAATATGGACAGGCCAATTTATACTCATTCAACCTAAAACTATCTTGGGAACTCTAAAAAGCACCCTTGATCTATAGTTAACTATCATCTATCATTGTGGACAGCTGTGGAAATATGTCAAATTTAGAATATTCTGGGTAAATGGATGCATCTCTTATCAACATTAAACAGAGTGTGGGAGGCATTGCATCAAGAAAAACCTTGGCAGTCTATCCAAAGACTAGTTTTAGTGAAAGCCCATGTCTTACCCTGGAAAGACATTCAGAATAAAAGAATCTAATTGTTAAATTGATGAAAATCTCCAACAACATTTTTAGTGATTTCTGCCACACATGGACTGATAGACAAAAAATTATCAAATGAAAACATTAACAATATAAGAAAAATTGAGTATTTGTCTTTGAAGTAGGAAGGTGGATGGCATAGTTAATTTCAGTTTAGAGTTTTGGTGCAACAATCTTCCTAGAATTGTTTAAAGGATGATAATGGAAGATGGCAAATAAAACATCCAGTTGGGATTGCTGACATGTGGACTCTGCTTGGGCTGTTGGCCAATGATCACCTCTTCTACCATTGCTGAACACCCACACGGACTGCATAGCTGTGACACTGTATGGTGGTAATGTGATTCCAGGTCTAACTGACCTCACTTTTGAACTTGGTAAAATTCAAGGCATGAAAATAAAATCTCCATTGTAAGTTTGACATCCCCAATCCAGTAGCATTAATTTTGGCCTTAGATATGAGAACTCAGAGTTGCTTTCTATTCATTTATGTCTTAAAATGTTTTTTTTTTGTTTGTTCATTTGTTCATTTGTTTATTTTTCCCCTCCTGATGCCAGAGGAGCTTAAATCATTAAAAGGATTCAAACTTTCCTTTTGATAACGTGCTTGCACACAGGGATTACCCCACGATAAGTTTTGATGTTTTAACAATCTGTTTAATACCTGGAAAACAAATAATATATTAACATGTACTTACTTATTTATGACTCGAGGATGGAGTTCCATTAAAACAAACAAGCACCTCTCATATTATTTCAATGTTTCCTACAGTAATGATTCCAACACAGCAGTAATCCACAGTTTAAAAACCTAACTTTAATAGATGCACACAAGTTAAATTGAACATATTGTAAACTCTTAGCAGAAACATCACAGGGATTAACATTTACATGCACAGTTTTAAGCTTTTATGTAGTAGTAGAAACAAACTTGTTTGGCTTGTAAATGTCCTTAGTGTTCAAACCTATTGACCTAATTTATATCCCAAATTGAAAGGAGAGAGTTGCCTGGAGCTGGTGGTGCATGCCTTTAATTCAAGCACTAAGGAGGCAGAGGCAGGTGAATCTCTTTGAGTTTGAAGCCAGCTTGGTGGAGAGTGAGTTTCAGGAAAGACAGAGCTGCACAAGGAAACACTGTCTTTAAAAACAAAACAAAAACCAAGCGCGCGCGCGCGCGCACACACACACACACACACGCACACACACACACACACACACACACACACACACACACACACACACAAATTAAGTAAAGAAAGGAGAGAGCCATATTCTGAAAGCTGAAATTCTGAATCTTTTGGATACGACAAATGTGTCTTCATGTAAACATACATAATTTACACACATGTACATGCTGAGACCCTAATGATAATAAATGAAAATGTTTTAAACTTATTTTATAAAGTAGAATTATAATGACAGAATATTAAAGTGCAAATAATACATAAATGCAATACACTGTATGAAAAGAAGGTACAGTAGCGATATATTTTCAAGAAGAATGATAAATAATAAATGTGTTGTTATATGCTTTCTAATATTAAATGTGTTATTATATACTCTGAGCATACATGTCTTTTTATTGTCTTGTTAATTTTAAATTATGCATTTCTGTAATTGTTGAGTGAATAGACGCTTACTGAAAATTGAAACAAGCATGAAGGCAGATATAAGCTTCACTGGGGTTATATGCTTGTTAAATGGACACAGATATCTAAATAACTACATTTTGTGATCCAAAATTTGTAAGCACTGGGGCTTATAGGAAGGCTTCATTCAAATGAAATCTAAAGGCACTACTCAGTGCTTCCATTCTCCTGTTGCTGCACTTCCTTGGTTTTATATTTTAATTTTTTTCATATCTTAAGTAAGTAATATATGATTTGAACTACTACTACATATATGAAAAACTGTTTGCCACTCCTCTATCATTCAGTTTACTTGACTCTTAGAAGGAATGGAATTTAGTTGTGAATTTCTTTTTCTCTCAGATTTCATTCCTGGTGCAATCCTAAGAAGACATAATTTTAGGCACCACTTATCCTACAACATCATGGAAACTTGTTAAGAAAAAATATGTATATTTTATTCTAAAGTCTTTATGGATTAGTTTGGTCCCATACATCCTTATTAATAAATAGCTTTTGTTCTAAATTTAATAATGCACTCTTATTCACCACTAACATCACATATTGGGGAGAGTAATAGAATTCTCTAAATGACACAGGTTGGCAAGACACCGGTAACATTGGAGACAATTTCAGTGCTACCCACTGGCATTGGTCACCAAAGATGAGGCAGACTATGGGTCATAGTTTCTCCCCATCTCACAGTGGTTCACACACAGTGTAGTTGTAGTGCAGTGGGCCTTATAACTTCCCCACCTCCACTAAATTGCAAATCTCCAGGAATCCTTTATCATCTGGTCAAGGGTAACCTTGCTGCAGGTGGTCTAGGTGAGTCAATGTCCCCCTGTATTCTACTGCTGTGATGGCTATACAATTTTCTTTCCAGGAATCATCTGACAGTAGTCCTGTGACTTACCTGGTGTGGATCTATGGGCCCTGTCTTACCTGTATCAGTGGCCTCTTGAGAATGTTTAATTCTCTCTGTCACTGAAACAGTTATCACTTTGTATACAGCATGATATATTCATTAATTTTTGCTCATGCATGCTATGAAATGAATTAAGGGACCATTCAATGATGATGGCAGTCTTCTTTGTTATAAAAGTTCATTTATTGATAGGACCCCAAGTTGCCAAAAACAGCCAAGATTATAGGGATTATACATTTTATGTAGAAAAGCTGTTAACTGCTTCTATTGTGTATTTTGGGTGCTTTGATTCTTTGTGTAAGTACATGTGTATGCTTCTGTGTACATGCTTGCTTTTGAAAATTAGTTGAATATCTTTCTCTACCTCTAAGGAAATATATTTTGGAATACAGTGACTTTTTTATCCTTGGTTTTAATCTATTTTGTGATATAGAAATAAAATTATATTTAAAGTACAGTTATGTTCTATTTAATTGTTTCAATTCTGGTAACTGATAGTCCCAATATGGTTTATTGAAGAGTCCATCTTTTTTTAATTAAGTTGAAATTCAAATTGTGACATGTATGCATGAATATATCTTGATATGTTATTTTATTTCATTCTTTTTATCTTGTATGTTTCCATAGATAATAAAATGAATAAGCTGCACATTTTGTTCATTTTCAGCATTATTCAATTAATGTTGAACATTTAGTCTTTTTTTTAAGTTTTCATAATAAACAAGAGTGTTTAAAATTATATTGGAAATTTTCCTATAGCCATGTGTATTACTTATTTGATTTAGTTTGGCAAAGGATATTTTATTATTTTTAAAGTGGTAAATTTATTTAAAGTGGTATGATCCATTGGATAATACAATAAGCCTTTTCACCTGTTGTAGCTGGCATTCTTGTTGGGTTTTGTCATACCAAAGCTGTTTGGTGATTTTGTGACTGGGCTTTCAAAAATTAGGCTACATTTTGAAGTTTGTCTGACAATTTATGTTCATCTTTGTTAGCATGTCTTCTAAAGAGCTCCACCATGGCATTATAATAGTTTCAATAATTTCTAATTTGCACATTGTGCAATTCCATACAATGAAACATCATGCCTTCATTCTTGTACACAGTCATATACTCTATGTACCAGTTAAAACACATTTAAGTAAAATTTAGTTATATATGCAATTCCTATTATGACATTCTTCAATGACATTCATTATTGTGTATTGAATAGGAGCTCTACTAAAATGGTGAACTTAAACAAGCTGAATAGTGATCAGGACCACTCATGTTTCCCATAACTTTTCTTCTTTTGTCTTTTGTTTTTTTTATGGAATTAATTAATTAGTTAATTAATTTGAGATGAGGTTGTGCTATATAGCTTTATCTAACCTGGAATTCACTATGAAGCCTGAGCAGATCTAAAGTATACTATAATTTTTATGTATAATTTAAGTAATTTTATTTATTTTAAATTTGGGACTGAACTATAACTTTCTATATGTTAAACAAATGTTCTATCTCTGACTGTTTATCTCCAGTCTTTCTGTGGCTTTAAATGGACTACGTTTGTGTTTTGACATCATTCATTGTGTAAGCAATCTGTTGCTAGGAGCCAATATTATTCTTACTCATCATACAATGAGTCTTCTTTTACTTAATGAACATTGTAGGGTAATTATTTTGTTTGTCAACTTTCTCTATTAATGAATCTACTCTAGGAATTTTGCTATTCTAACTCTGTTTCTATGTCTGTAGAAGTTCTTCCCAACTTCATTATAGCCATCAATGAACTGGTGTGACAGAAACTCACAGGATCTACTTTTAGGAAGAGGGGTTATAGATAGCTCAATACCTCATGACATGATGGCATTTGTTTTCCCCCAAATAATGACCTTTCTCTGTTCTTTAGAAATTTTTTATAATTAAATATGAAATTATAATAGCTGAAACAACATGACCAGTTCCTTTTGTAGTCTAAATCCAGATGGAAGTGGGAAATATTTTTAATGAGTAATTACATATATAAATATACTTCTAACTGAATAGAACTTCAGAAAAGCTTGCTTTTTCCTTAGCAATTTGACGATTAGGTGCTAAGAAATAGCTATTTCTATCACTTTTCATAAATCATGTTGCTCTTTATTGAAATTTATTTTTCTTCAAGTCTGTAACTTTTGAGACTTAATACTGTATAGGATTGACTTTTTTTTATAAGTGAAATGCCCTGCCTTTTTTTATTTGGCCTTATTCCCCTCTGTCTATTCCACCAGCAGGTTCTTATTGTTTGGGTTACATGCATTAGAGAAACTTTCAGTGTTTGTATTTTATTGCCACATATAATGCAGAAAGATTTATGAAACTCATGTATATGTAAGAAACTATAATATCAACACATATTTAGCCACCACTTGGTACACTAATATCATAATACTTTTCTCTTCAGTCTTCATAATCATCCTTCTTCTCAAAAGCTAAAAGTTTAATGATTTTCTCAGATAGAGAAAAACTCATCTTCTTTTATAATCTTATTTTATAAGACTACCTTTATAACCAATATGTATCAGTTGCATGCTGCTGTAATGAATCATATTATTTTGTCTCAAAATTCATACTAGCTTTGTATGCATGGAATATATTCTATTTGATGATAAGATGTAATTCTTTGTAGGCATTCACTGTTCAACTTGCTACTATCAAATTTCAGTTTTTATTTAAATTAAAAATAATCTTGTTTTTACATACCTGAGTAAATTGGGAGCATGTGGGAAGAAGGGGAGAGGTAGAAGAAAGAGGAGGGGAGAAGGGGAGAGGGGGAGAACATGAGGGATCAGGAAGGTCGAGTTGGGGGAAGAAAAGAGAAGGAAAGCAAGGAGATACCTTAATAGATTGAGTCGTTATGGGCTCAATGAGAAATCTGGCAGTAGGGAAATGTCCAGGGCTATACAAGGATGATCCCAACAAAGAATCTAAGCAATAGTGAGGGGCTATCTTAAATGCCCTCCACCTATAATGAGAACTACCCTAAATGCCATCATAGAGCTTCACAGAGTAGCTGATGGAAGCAGAAGCAGAGATTCACATCTAAGCACTGAGCCAAACTTGCTAATATCTTAATGAGAGTTTTGAATATATACTAAGGATAACTGTTACTCTTTGTTTTGGTTTGTTCTCTTGTTTGTTCTTATGAAATTAATGAATAAATATACAGCTTCTTGCATCCTGGCCAAGTGTGTAACAACAAACTATATTTTGAGATCCTACATCTGGATTTGAAAAAGGGTAAGACTGCCATGTAGATGATTTAAGAAATTTTCCTTTAAATAATTTTCCCTTATTCCTGGTGGAAATCTTACTTTTGCTCTGGTTTGAACATTTTTTTCTATATCTTTAGTTCCCTATAGTTTGCATATTGTTTCTTATAGGTAAGGTTTTATTTTCTTTCTTCTTGACATTCTTGCTTTGTGAAGATTGATTATCTCACAGCATCTGCCATTTGGTGTTTGTTTTTAAGTAAAAAATTCCTGTAACATATTTCTTGTTCACTATTTCTCGATAGACTTCCATTTACAAAGTATTTCATATGATTTCTCAGTTCTCACATAATCTATCATCTGAATATTTTATTTTAATATATTATTTTTATTTTCCTATAAACATATTTAGTGATTATGTCTATGATTATTTTCAGTTGATTCAATCAAAGGCATTCCTTTTCATTATTTCTTATGATTTTTAATTCTCTTCTTATTCATTTTTCTTGTGCTGTCTTATCAATGTTGTGTGATAATAACATATTACCTGGAGTTTTCTCCACAATAACTTTAAAATCTCCAACTCTCTTATTCTCCTTCCCCCTTTGTCTCTTAGATTCTTTTTCTGGTCTTTCTAATGCATCTTGAAGCTCTATTTAGTATCAGGCATTTTGAGTGTATAATCTTTAAAGTTTAGTTACATATAGTTTCTCTTTAAAATATTCTGACATTTTACTAGTGACTAATAAATATGAGTGATTCTCTGCATGATTAGTGCTCTTTTTGGTTGTTATTGAGTTAAATGATCTTTATAACATTGGTAAAATTTTTCAAACAATTATTTTTTACTAATATAAAAATATTTTAGTGTCCTTTGTATAGGTGTTAAAAATGTCACGTATTAATTACTCAGGAATGCTTTTTAATTTTTATAATTGTGGGCCTTAATCAGAAGCAATCCCTAGATTTTTCTTTAGGGATGCATTTCTCAGCCATCGTATTAAAAAATGCACATTCATTTTGAAATTATCTGTAAAGATCCTTTTTGACATGTCTTTACAATGTCATCCTCATGTGGTGTTTGAAAGCCTGATGTTACTGCTCTGACTTTTGACACACATTATGGTTAGGAATGGGTATGTTTTCTCTGTTTGTTTTTGTTGACATTTATTTGTCAGCAATATACACAAAATAATTATGCTGCGTCTGGCTTAATTTTTTATAATTATTTCACAGGACTTGTTAAACTTTAATCTTGCATCTCTTGATTTACCCCTATTTGTAAATTGTTCTGAGTTACTGAAGCAGCCATTATTTCAGTGGTACTCTCACTCCTTCCTTTTGAAAGGCTCTTGTAACAGATTCTTTGACAGCTTCACAGCACACAGACAAGCCCAGCTTTGTGTATCTTCGGTCTTGTGCATTTAATCTACTGTATTTTTCTCTGAGTGTCTCATTTTAAATTACTTTCACTACTATTTTGTTGTTGCCTCAAAACATTTCTTTCCTTCTATCTAATCTGTGTTAAATTTCATCTGAAGCTCCCAAAGTCCTTTTGTGCACAAGGGATAAATCCTGCTTCCACTGTCAGAGGTCCCTTAGACTGCCCAGGGCTTCCAACTGAGACTCATGTTCAAGATTTTGGGAACACATTCCCCATGGATGGATACTCCCTTAGCCTAGAGGCAGGAGGGAAGGACTACTCCAAAATACTTGACAGATTTTGATGATCCCTCCTGGAAGGCATGACCTTCCCTGTGGAGTGGGAGTGCGGATGGGATGGGAGAGGGTTTGGGGATCATAGGAGGGAGGGAGAAGGAACTGGGAATGATAAGTAAAATAAGAAAAAATAATACATATATAAAAAATAAAAAAATTTCATCCAGGTTAAAAAAGTCATCTTGTGTGATATTCATTCTGTGCATACACTGTTGATACATAGACATTTCCATTGGTCAATTCTCTCCTCTTGGTAATCATGCTTCCTCCTGTTACCACATAATCTGTGCTTGCTAGTTTTACTGTTGCTCTCATATCTTCCTCCTTGATTACTGATTCACCTTGATTCATCATTTGCTATAATAGTTTCTTACTTCTTGTTTTCTTTGCAGTTTTTAGCTAGATACCATGAATAATAAATGAAAGAAGATTAAATACTGGAAGTTTTTCCTTGACATTTATATTCATGTCTGCAAACCTAGTTTAGACCCCTGAGCTCTCTATTTTCTATATATTGTACAAAATTTCTGTGTTTTCTATACAGAACTACTGTACCCCTTTGTGTCACCCTTCATGTGTTGTGAACAAAATACAAACTTCTTCTAAACAGGCAGTAGAGACAGTTTTACAGAGAACCTGTCTCCTGTCTTTATCAATTACAGTTCTGTATTACATGCCTTCAATGTATGAAAAGTATTAAGTAATACTGTCTTTGTTTTCTAAGTGTTTTATAAGCAAGAGAAGGAATATTGATTCCTTTTGTGCCTTCATAACCCGTTGTAAAATCTCGATTTTTGCTTTACTGTCTAAATATTTTATTGTTTTCTCATTACAAGTTTTTATTTTTGGTTTTTGCTACTTGCAAGCCCAGAGACAAAATCCTGCCCCCACCCACCAATCAAATTCTACTCATTTGGAACTGTGCCCTTTAGAATAAAAGAAATACAGTTATTTTATTTAATCTACATTGCCAATTGCATTTTACTATGGCAACCCTAGTAAACCTGCATGTGAAAAACATTAGTGTATCATTGTTTAGAGGTATATCCCTAAATATTGCTTTTCCTGTGATGTGAAAGGCAGTTCTGAGAATCTATCTATCTGGAGAATCTTTCTGTTCATTATCTCTCAGAATCATCTTAAATTTTTTGTAGCTTTTGACAGAGATTCTTTCTCACAATTATTGGAGACTAAAACTTGGTGCTCCAAAACATCCCTAGCATGGAAATGAGTGATCAGAAAGAAGTTAGGGTAAAGCCCTTGAGTCCCTTTTATTTTTCTGAAAGCAGTATGCAAGTTTCCAAAGAGAAAATGTTCCTCAACCTTGCAGACTTCTAGGGAAGATGAAAAATACGCCCTGAAGAAAACTCTATGACCTTGTCTCTGTCTGGTGACGTACCAGAAGAATGCCCATCTCCACAATTCACTGTCAGCCTCCGGTATCCTTGCCTTGTTAATTCTGTTTATTCATTGTTAAAGCCAGAATTCAAAGCTGTATGTTTGAGAAAAATTCATTCTTTGTGAGCACTTGTACAAGTGAGAGTATGAACACACACACACACACACACACACACACACACACACACACACACACGTGCACACACACATTCACTAACAAACATACAGACATGGGAAATTGCGAATGGGGAAAAGAGGAGAGAGAATTTAATACAAAATATTCATGTTCAACTTTCTTTTTTTATGTATTACTTAGGTGTTTGAATTTGGTAGTTCAGGGTATAGAATTTAGGGCTTCATGGATGTTAGGCAAGTATGGTACCACTAAACAATGTTCTCAACCCCTTTCTCCTATTTAAAATGTCTATTTAAAACAAGATAATGTGAAAGCTGAAGGAAAATGTCTTTTGCTTATTTTCAAAATTTCTAACTTCTCTTTTAAATCCTAATCTAAGCTTGGTGCTGGTGGCACAGGCATTTAATCTCAGCACTTGGGAGGCAGAGGCAGGCAGATGCCAGTGAGTACAAGACTAGCTTGGTCTACAGAGGGAGGGAGTTGTGGGACAATCAAAGCTACACAGAGAAACTCTGTATCTAAAATCCAAAAAAAAAAATTTAAAAAAATGTAACAGATTTTAAATTTTATGCTCTCTTATGATATCTTTTTTTGGGGGACTCTCATATATTTGTCCCCTGATGTTAGATTCTTTTAACAGCATAGTAACATGGTTTAAAATCTCCAGATATCATTTTTGATTTACCAGTTATTCTGTGTATGAAGCCATACATTTTTTTAAGCCTAGGCAGTCTATAGAATGCATAAAGTGTGCTGACTTCCAAATGGATTACCATATCCATAATGATTGTCACTTTGATTAGATTATTTAATTAGTCTATTGTTGTAAAACATGTTTTAGGCCATTCTAACAACACTGTTGAAATTTTAGTTTAGATTCTCAATAACACATACATTATGAAATAAATGCACTATCAATCATTTTGAGGTAAAGTGAGCTATGTATCTGTCATACATAATTTTCTGCAATTGTAGAGGTTTATCAACAATAGCAGATTTAAGAGAGAGATACATACGTCATGTGTTAATTGATTTTCTTTCTTGTTTAGTCATACTCAATAATACTCAATAATAAAATGATATCCGCAGGAAATATTTCCTATCAAGCACAGCGTTTCTCATATGGTATTATTTGTCAGAATGACATTATTTAACTTTTCCAGAATAATACTGTGTTCCAATATATTAAGTAAAAAACACATGACTCAATATGAAATTGGTCATTTCTGCTATAATTATCTCACTTTTGAAATGTTTCCCCTCAATATCACAAAATATCTTTCAGGTTTATTTTTGATAGATGTATTTGATGGTATTTGTTTCCAAAATGAAGTTAATTTTTATCATACTTCCCTTATATTTGTGAAAAAATGAGATGTTATCTGTGATCTTTAATTCATCTGTGGTGCCATTTTGAAAACATTAGAAAAACTTTCTGATTGTCCCTCTCAACTAACGGACTGCTACTGAGTCTTCAAATATGAGTATCTTATTTCAAATGTGTATTTTGTTCCAAATCATGCCAAGTCCCTCAAGTGTTGAGTACATGAGTTCCTTACTCTCTTTAATGATGAATGTGGATTAAAACACTTTAGTAGATCTAAAATTTTTTCATAGTGTTATAATTTTTGTAGTAAAAAATTATTTACTTCATAAATGTCTGACATGTTTATCTTTTAATGCTGATTTGGCCACACAAATAAATCCTAAATCTATTATCAATATTATAATATAATTGTATCAAAATATGTATTTGCCTCATAAACCCTGCTCATTTTATTTAATAATTACCAGTTCATTGAAGAGCCCAATTGTCCATTTGGTAGGAATATGTCACTTTGGACCATTACCTCTTGATATGTTAAGAACTTTGTCCAAGTTTGACCCAAGTTACTTCAACTGTGGGAAGTCCAATCCACAGTGTTAGATGGCTAATTAGGGCTCAACCATATGCAACCACAAAATATAGTCACTCTATTCCTAAGGAAACATCTCAAATTAGATAACTGTCTGTTACTTTGTTACCATTGCTTTTTGATTTCTAATGTGAAAATTTATTTAAATTACTGAGGCTTCCTAAAAGAAACTGATAGTTTTGAGGAGCATTTCAGAAATTTCACTCCCATTTTAGATCTATTTATCTCTGCTCTCTCTTTCTCTGTCTTCATCAATCTCTCTTTGATGTTTGAATTAAATCCCTTCCAAGCTTTCCAAGCTTCCTCTTTGTGTCACCTGTATCCTGTGATTTCCCTGTCTACACCACCAGCATGGTTCCCTTTTACATTCCTTGTTTCTGTGGCAACTGCAGGTTAAATTGTCAAGTTTGAATATTTGCACCTAAGAGCCACAGATGAGAGATAATGTACAGTGCTTGTCTTTCTTCATCTGAATTACTTTATGTAATATTTTCTAGTTCTATCTATGGAATCACAAATTTAATTCTCTTTCTTTTATGGTGTAATAGTATTACATTGTATACATGTACCAGATTTTCAGTATCTGTCAGTTTTAAGATTTTTGGTTGATTTAATTAGTCTAAGTATTGTGAAAAGCCTGGCAATGAAAATGGCTGATCAAGTATCTGTGTAGTAAGACTTAGAGTCCTTTGGGCATAGGCGAAGGAGTGATATAATGGGGTCATATCTATTTTTAGCTTTCTGTGTATTTTTCATACTGAATTCCAGAGTGCCTGAACTACTTTGCACTCATAGTCAGTAAATGAGGATTCTTTTTTTTCCCCCATATCCTCTCCATCATTTGTTGCCAGATGTAGTAAAATCCCTTACTATAAAAAACCAACCTACTAAACAAAACAAACAAACAAACAAAAAACAAGTCTAAGAAAGGTACACAACAGAATTTTACCAAACTTTCAAAGAAGACCTCCAGGCAATACTTATTAAATTATTCTAAAAAGTAAAAAAAACAGAAGTAGTGATCTCAATCAAGGAATATAAGCCTACTATTAATCTAATATAAAAATCAATTATGATTCTAAATCAGTGTCAGCAGCAATGACAACAAAATATGACAGATCAATATTTCTCATTAACATACATGCAAAAATTCTCTATATAATAGCAAACTGAATACAGGCATATGTCAAGGTTATCCACCATAATCAATTGGACATTAACCTGGAGATACAGGAATGGCTAAACATACATAAATCAGCAAGCATAATAAGTCATATAAATACACCTAAACACATGATCACTTCAATAGATACAGTATAACTCAACATGCTTTCATAGTAAAATTGTAGAGAGACTACAACTAGATGGGCTGTATTTCATGTGGGCCATAAACTATCAAACAAAAACATACTACTAGGTATAAAAAACTCCCTTTTCTATTGCTGGTTCTAGAAGGTCAAGTGCTGTTTTCTTTCGTACCTCTCAGAGGTTAAAGGTAAAATTCTATTGCTGAAACACAGGACTTAGATGATTTCAGCAGGATATGTCTGAAACTCTCCTTCCTGACTTCTTAAACTCCTGATGTCATTATACCAGAAGGTGCTATACATGCTACCAAGGGTGGGAGCAATCAATAATCTCATCCATCGATGATGCCTATGAATCACATAAATGACCAGCATGGCAAGATATCCTAATGGTTCAATAATGGCATACATAGGAATGAATACCCTGTAAAGTTTGAAGGGTGTTCTATGAAGCCCTTTTGACCAATTACTCCAAAATAGTCAATTTCTGGAATTGTGGGTTATAATTTTTAACATATAATGTTTATTTAGAATGTTGTCTCCATAAGTATGTAGTAATTCCATTTAAAATAATTTTACATATGCATACATATCTTTATACATATATTTTAAGACACCAGTAGGTTTTCACATATATTTCCCAAACTAAGAATCTACATATATCTGCATATGAAATATGGAACACGTTTTTCACTAAAGTCATTAAAAGAAATAAATGCAAATGTCTAAATAATGTTGAGTGAGTACACCATTAATAATCAAATTCCTATCAATGATAACTAACATTATGTAAAATTCTTGCTTTGTTCTCAATTCTGCAGCCAACATTAATATTTATTACAATGTGGGACTTTTAGTTGTTGCACCCACATACAAGGAAAAAACTAAATTTATCTTAAAGGACAGGAATCTTTGTTCAGTGTTCTCCTATACAACAGACAGGCAGTACAGAGTGAAGGCTTCTAGGTTCTATGAGGTTTATTCTAGTTTTGTTGGTTCAGTGGTTTTCTTCTCTATAAAAGAGTCCTTAGAGATCTCAAATATTGAGGTATGTGCTCATTATTAAACAGGTTAGGTTCATTTGAAACATCATATAGTGGGAATTTGTGATGAGCAATATGTTTTACACAACCCTGCCAGCTCTGTGTGGCTGAGAGTGACTGCATCATTGTCTCTTGTGAGAATGAGAGCACTGTTCAAAACCAACAGGAGGAAAACAGAAATTGCTGTAGAATGAGAGGGAGAAGTAACATGATCAAGTTCTGTACATTCTCAGTGAATTTTCAACTGTGATGAGCCTGGGGAGAAATGGTTATGTTAAACAGCATCGCAACACAGAAACCTTATTAAGATGTAGAAAACAAAATGAGAACAAGTGTATATGAAGGGAGAGAAGTGTGTGTTAAAGGGAAATCAAAAAATGAATGGAATTGTGATTAAGGGCTGGGAAAATGGCACATTAGGTAAACTGTATAGCTATGATGACTTGAACCCTCATAAAACAAGACACTGTGAAAACATCTGTAATCCTAGCCCTGTGGAAGGGATCCTTGGATGTTCCTATCCTTGAGGTTTGCTGAGCTTCCAGCCTAGTGATCTATGGGGTGAGTGAGCAGCCTACCCTGAAATAAATAACATGGTGATGTGACTCTGGATTCCATATCTACCATTGTAGGTGGTTGCACCAGTAAATAGAAAATACATCCATACAACACAAACACAAACAGGAAAGTTGGGATTAATCCATATCTTATTGAGTTATTCATACAGCTTTCCAATTCATGTAAATTATCCCTCAGCATTGTTAAGTGCTTATCATCATAAGGAATCCTAGAGTTGAATGATAGTAGTACTAAAGACAGATTATAAGCACAGAGTTTTGAAAGAAAGGAAAAGATACTCAGTTATAGGGCTAGACCTAACCTACTAGGTTCTGGAGGTTAGTACGGATTTTGCAATCAAGAAGCTAGCTGGAAGTGGTGGGGACAAGTTATAGAAGAACCAATGAATGGAGACAATAGGCTAAAATGACTTGACATTGGTCTTATCGAAGACAGATTTGAGTGGCATAATTATCTTAGTTAATGCTCTATTGTGGAGAGACAGCAAGGAAAGCTTTGACTTGGCACTTTCTTATAGTTTCAAAGGTTTAGTCTGTTATCAGTGTGGCAGGAAGCAATGTGGCATCTAGGAAGACATGGTGCTGGAGAAGTAGCTGAAAGTTCTACATACTGATTTGCAGGTAGAATGGAGAGAAAGAGTGCCATCACAAGTAACACACTTCCTGCAGTAACACCACATCTACTCTAATAAGGCCATACCTTGTAATCCCTGCCAAGTGGCACACTCCCTCATGACTATGTTTTCTGATATATAGCCTATGGGTGTCATTCCTATTCACACTACCAAATGAAGATGACTTTGAGCATTTGGAGTTGGACTACAGAAACACCAATGGTTGGAGGATTTGGACTAAATCAACTTGACATTATTCTTGTTAAACACGGATATGAGTGGCTTATGATAAATGTGTAGTGGATAAATGTATGATAAATGTGTAATGTTTGGTCAACTAAGTAGGATGAACAGAGTTTGACAGCAAGGTATTCTTACCAAGCTGTCAGACTAATGTATATAATAATGTTAAGCAATAAGGAAAGAACAAAGAAACCCCAAAGTCAATGTATATTTGGGGAAAGAATTCAGGAGGGTCAAGATAAAAATTTATCAAAGAGAAAGCCTTTATTACCAGACTATGATTTAAGATAATGACACCTATATATTTTCCCCTCAAGATTTATGGTCCTTACACATTTTCAGAACTAAAGTCTTTGTTTACAATTAAGAAATATCTAGACTAAAATGGCAGCACTTTGACTTTTCTTGTCTGGCCTCAAGTCTTATGTGGAAATTTATGTTCACTTAGAGTCGATCAATGATTCTCAGAGTATATTGATGTGTTAGATGTGTCAGAGAGGATTGAAGGATTGATTACTTGGAAAAGAAATAGAGATAACAAAATAAAATAGAAGCATATTGAGTGTTATTAAGGATATCGTTAACAGAGTTTTGTCATTGCTCTATGTTTCTGTTCTTCTGGGTACAAAAAAAGGCATTTAAAATATTTCAGGTTCTATTCTATACATGTGTGCTAGTGTTGGTGTCAGAATAACCTCAGGCTATATACTTTAAGATTCCTAATTAGCAATAAGAAAGCAAAACTATAATAATAGAATGAAATTAGTTGTATTCAAACAGTCTGCAATTTTTGTATTAACAAATAAGTCACCTTAAAAAATTAATTCAAGACAAGTGAGTTATGAGCAAAACAAATCTCATATTTATGCATTTATTATTGTTTTGGCAGCCAGTGTGCATGCATGTTTTGTTTTATACATAAAGTTTTCAAGCCTACAAAATAGCAATCAGATTAAAATATAATCTCACACAAACAACAGAGAAGATGCATGCAAATATTTTTAATTATATTCTTGCTTTTTTCGCTGTTCTTTTACCAAGATATTTTTAGAAGAATACTAGAACATAGGAATTTTCAAAATATATTTGTTAAGTGAATGAATGCAATTACTGTTTTAGTTCTGCTTTTAATTTTTAATTATCTTCAAATATTTTGAAACACAAAGTGATACTTGATATAATAGCAACAACCCAGAGAAGAGCTATGCATTTCCCTTTTGAAATGTCAGATCATTAATTCTAAAAATCATCATTATATTTGCTATTATAGTAGATATCTCTAGGCCATTAGTTCTGGTAATGGTTTCATTGTGGAAGGTAGAAGACAAATCAATGTGAACCATGAAGTAGTTGGATGATAGCATTTCTAAAATTAGCTACAGAAGAAAAATGCAATAAATAGCCTCTATATTTTCAAATTAAATAAAAATTTGATTACAGAATAGCTCTTTGCCTTCTTTGTTCCTACAGGAGGGCTTTTTACTTTAGCAAATATTTCATATACATATGGGTTTATAAATATATGTGAATATATAGTTATTATTAGAAGAAAAGTTAGTCAGTTACCATTATCAATGGAAAGGGAGTATGAAAAATATTTTATTTTAACTTTTATAACATAAAAATAGATTAAAATGTAGGAAGGCAAGTTTATTGGTTCTGTGTGTATCAGGCAATTAAAAGCCCTCAAAAGGCCCTCAGAGCAGGCTTCTGTGGGTTTTATTTAAATATAGTGTGCACAGACTAAAAAGAAAAAGGTGGAGGGTAACAGGAGCTGAAAATTAGAAAGTGTGTACAAGTGTGTGCATATGAGTGTATGTTTACCTCCGTGTGCATGTAACTTCATGTGTTCATGTGCCTGTGTGGTGGTTTGAATAGGAATGCCCACTAATGGTCTGTGAACTTTAAATAGCACAGTAAGTCAGTAACTAGATCATTTTAGCCATAATTTGAATGTGAGGAATTCACTTCCATTTATCCCAGAGATAAGTATTTGATCCAGAAGATCTAAGAGATAAGCTCAGCGAGATGAATGATAGCCTACTGTGTTAATGCAGCTAGCTCTGAAGGCATCCTCCTGCCCTTGCCGGTAAGAGGGACATTTCAGTACTCTACTGTTTTCCTTGTTTCAGCATGCGGAGACATGTGAGCAAGAGCCTCCATTCTGGCTAAAGAGTTTACTGCTTTTCTGCAGACAAGTTGATGTATCAGCTGTACTCTGCACAGGAAAAGAAAATATATCTGCCCATTTTCAGTGCACAGTGCTAGAGTAGGCCATTGATCTCCATGATGAAGTTTCAGTCACCATCCGGGTAACTAGTAAAACTCTCTTTTGAAACTCAGCTCTCACAGACAGAACTTCAGAAGCCAGGAGTCATGCTCGTGTCCAAAGCCCAGCCCTTATTGGACTAAACATATTGGCCCAAGATTTGTAGTTGTTTCCCGCTCCAGGAAAGTTACTCACCTACCCCTTTCCAATTACTCAACCAAGTCTCCCATTTTGTTGTTTATTTTTCAAATTAAAGTAGTAAAACATATGACAACATTATTTTTATAATATTTATTTTAATTTGTACTTTCTGAGGTTTTGATTTTTTTTTTGAGGCAGGATTTCTTTATGTAGCACTAGCTGTCCTGGAACTCACTCTGTAGACCAGACTGACTTCAAATTCACAGAGATCCACCTGTCTCTGCCTCCCCTGTGCTGGCATTAAAGGCTTGAATCACCAAAGCCCAGCTTAAATTATAATATCTTTAAAAAAGAAAACAATAAGGTCCTTTTTATTTGTGTAAGTGTTACATGATAAAAGACAACAATTTTAAAATATTCAGCAATTTAGCATACTCACAATGTTGGAAAACTATCACTTCAATGTAGTTTCCAAATTGTTATTGTTACTTACAAGAGATATTAAGATAGAAATTCCCTTCTAGGTGAGGAAGAATCAGTTTTCTTTTCTTTTATCTTTGATATTATTATATAATCATATTTTCTTTTTCCTCTCCTCTCTCCAAATCCTTATTAAATACACACACACACACACACACACACACACACACACACACACATACTTACATATAACATGTATAATCGATATCTGTATCTATATCTATCTACACACATATATATACATACATAGCAATATATATCTATCTATACAGATACATGCAGATATTCTGATATAAAACATATTTATTCTCAATAATGTTACTTTATGTATGTTTTTCAGAACAGAACTTTCGATACTGGGCAACACATTGGCATAATTACAACATTTTTCCCACTTTTCCTTCCTTCCTTCAACCTTTCCAATGTTATGCCTTAGATTTCCAAATTCATGGTCTGTATTCCTTTAATTGTATATGTACAGTTACTTGTATGAAAACTATTTCAGGGTTGGCTACTTGGTATTGGACAACCAGCTGGTGTCCTTTGACAAGAGGAAGATTGTTTTTCTTGTTCTGAGGACTCCACAGTTTCCTGCATTTGTTTGTCTAGGAATGAGACCCCATGAGATTTTCTCCTTTCATATTCACATGTCTGTTGGTGTCATTCTGCAACATGGCTGCCTAAACATGATTGTTTTTATTGATCTTCTTTCCCTTTCTTCTTTTGAACTACTACACCCTATCATTCCCAAATCTGTATCTTTGTGACATCTGATCTATCACTTCTCTTCTTTCTCAATATTCCTTCTGTGATTCCCATTCTCGTTTATGGCTTATACCTCACTGACCTCATACTAAAGTGTCTCTGCTAATTTACATTCATACTGACAGTGAATAAGATTTCCTCTCCGAATGACAGCATTTGTTGAAAAGACAAAAAGTATAACTTGTATGGCTATTGAGAAAATTTATGTTATTAAATAGGTAAAGGAGAAGCAACCCTAGATTGCATGTATATCTCTTCATTTATACAGGACATTAAACAGAAGGGAGAAGGAAATGGAAGACTCATAAGAGACAGGAAAAGGGAGAATGGATACAGAAGAAAGTATAAATGGCATATATTTAAAGTACAAGATCTATTTTAAAAATATTGTCTTTATGAAATCCATTGTTACATGAAATGAATATATGTGAAAAATAACATTTCTGCTAAAGAAAAAACAAAAATAATGAAACAAAAAATTGTAAGATAAATCAGAGAACTTAAAAGCAAAGAATCATTAGCTGTTTTACAGAATTGAGAAATAAAAGGAAATTGCCATATCTGATATACTATCTGATAGATAAATAAAAGGTAGTTAGAGTCACATGAAGTTAAAATCATTTAAAAGGTACAGCAAAACAGGGGTGTAGATTAGTATCTAGTCAGAGATATTTTAAATGTAAAAATCACTCTGTCCTTGCAGAACAGAGCCATGCTTGGTACTTGGCAAAAATAGCACTCATTAAGTGATTGGAGAATTGCAGTATGCATATTTAATCACAGATAATTTTTAAGTAGCAATAAAATTGGCTTAGAATCACTTACTGATTTTAAGAACATAGGAATTCAAAGAGTTAGTCCACTTCATGTTCCAGGAGCTGGTATGTTTAAATAAGAATTAGATTGTTTTTCACAAAGCTCTAAGAAAATTGTATGTGAATCTTCATGAGTAGCATTACTGACCAGCACATAGCACTGAGGGACTTTGGGAGGATAGTTTCTACACTGTTTGTCTTAATCCATGAGAGCAGGGACTGAGGTGATGACATGGAGGTAATCCAAAATTAATAGGCATAAGAATGCATTACTACAAAGCTTATCACGAGCTTGAAATAAGCATGAATCCAAGTATTGGAAACTATTTGACCACCTATAAAGATGAACTGGCCACTGAGAAGAAAGAGGTATAAATTGTAATTGGAGGGATAACAAATAATCTGCAAGCCAATGTATAGGGATTATACTTCAAGAGATATGTTACGTCACAAAGCCATGGTTTTTTATTATATATATACGCTAAATCGTAATGAAATGTGGTCCCATGAACCTATTTAGTGATTGGATTTTCACTGCGCTTCTCTCTAGGACTTTTAGAAATCTAGTTTTGTGCTTATTTATTGATAATATGCTACTGACTGCACACACAGCATGACTATTGCACGTGTCTCCACATAGGATAATAATATACAGTGTGTATATGAAATTCTTATCTTTTGTGAGAAAACATATGAAGATTATGAAGATATTGAAGAAAAGTGAGAGAACTGAAAGGGGAGCTGACATGGGGATGTGATGAAGAGACATGTGGGAAGAAGAAAGGCATTGGTAGCCTTATTTTCAGGAATGATGTCACTAATTCTTGAGCCAGCCATAATTACAATGACTAAGTCCATTTTAAAACAGAAGTCAGAAGTCATTCTCTCTCTCTCTCTCTCTCTCTCTCTCTCTCTCTCTCTCTCTCTCTCTCTCTCTCTCTCTCTCTCTCTCTCTCTCTCTTATGAACCAGGCCTTTGTGTACAGTAATATACTTTGCTGCTAGGATCAGCTAAACTTGAGGTGACTCCAGACTCTAGTACAACTGTAACTGATTACTGAGTCACAGGAAATTGACCTCAGCTTTTTTTCCAGAATGAACCACAGTGTGTCTGATTGGTATATTTTGTCATAATGAACAGACTTGTGTCTCAGTTAGGTTAGCTGTCAACTTGGCATAGCCTAGAATCAGCTGAGAAGGATATTTCAGTTAAGAGTCTGACTATCCACATCACACTGGCTTGTTCTTGTTTCTGGGAGATTTGTCTTGATAATTAATAGATCCACTGTTGGTAGCAATGTTCATTAAGTAGATAGTGTTGGGCTGATTATGAAAGCTAGTTAATCATGAGCCACCAAGATGCATTACACCATTATTTATGCTTCTTCCTGTTTGAAATCCTGCCTTGGCTTTACTAAATGATGGACTTCACCTGGAATTAGAAGCCAAATCAATTCTTTCATTCCCTAAGTTGTTTTGGTCAGGTGCTTGTCACAGAAACAGGAAGAGTTAGAATAGTTTCTAAAACATGGTAATTGATCATTTGTTCATTGAAAATTGAAGTAATAAATTCATCTGGAATTGTAAGTAGCACTATACTTTAGCATACTGATTCTTTTTTTTTAATTTTTTATTTAATTTTTGAAAGTTTTGCATTTCACATTTTATTAAAATATCAGAAACATGGAGTATGCATTAAACAAAAGTCAGATTATACATAAATGTTTTCTAGATTTCATGTAATAGGTAAAGATTTTCTAAGAGGCACAAATAAAGGGGGCATTGGCCCAGTGAGGTGTCTCAGCAAATAAAAGCATTTGCTGCCAGACCTGATGGGTGAGGACCTGAGTTTGATCCCTGGCCCTCACGTGGTAGAAGGAGAAAACTGAGTCTTACAAATTTCATCTGACCTCCACATTCACACACATATAGCATGGCATGCATGCATCCACAAACTCACATATAAACAGATATACATCTCTCTCTCTTACTCTCTTCGTGTGTGTGTGAATACATATATATGCATATATATTAAACACATATATTTATAGAATATATTATTAAAAACTTTAAATGAGGAACATGACCTGATACTGGACACTGGCCAGATGCTTAGGTCCAGGTACTTTAGGGTTATTTTTGGGTTTATTTCTGAATTTTTATAGGTCAAGACTCACTTGTAAATTCACCTGAAACATGAAATGTATGTTTGTTTTCTTATATAAATTTTTAATTTAAATTAGAAACAAGCATGTTTTATATATCAATCCCAGTTTTCACATTCTCCTGTCCTCCCCTGTTCCTCCCACCAACACCCATCCCTTCCCCTTTCTGCTCCCTATGGAAGGTGAGGCCTTCCATGTGGAGTCTTCAAAGTTTATCATATCATTAAGAGTAGAGCCCAGGCCATCTCCAATGTGTCAAGGCCAATATGTCCGTGTGGAATGGCCTCCAAAAGTCCATGTGTATATTAGGGATAAATACTGGTAAATACAAGGGGCAGCTCATGGACTCCAGCACGCTGGTTCTTAACCTGTAAGTCATGACACTTTTAGGACCAAACAACACTTTCAAAGAGTAGTCTAAACACATCAGAAAACACAGATATTTACATTATTATTCATAACAGTTGCAATATTACAGGTATGAAGTAGTTGTGAAAATAATTTTATGCTTGGGGTCACAACAATATAAGAAACTATATTAAAGGGTCTATATAAAAGGAACTATATTAAAGCCTTAGAAAGGTTGAGAATCACTGCTTTAACATAATATATATGTATATATATACATATATATATATAATTAAATTTTGGATATTAAATTTTTTTGTGAAAAACAGGAAGAAATTTTGTTTTCTCCAATTCTCTGATCTTTTAAAATGAAAATCAACCTTATCGCAGAGTCTTTGGTTTTATTTTATTTTAAGTCTATGGGTATTTTGCCTACATGTGGTGCTATTCTTAGAGAATAGAAAAGGGGGCTAGATACACTGGAACTAAAGATACAAATGTTTGTGAGATATAATGCGTGTGTGGTGCATTGGAAAAGAAGCCAATGCTTTTAACTTCTCAGCCATCTCTTTAGTCCCCACCACCTGTCCAAGTGTTATATTTATTTTCTACACTCTTTTGTGTATGAATTCTTTGTACACTCTTAGTATTAACTTTCCATCAGATATTTCTGTAGAAAAGATTGTCTGTCACTCTTTTGGCTCTGGCTGATTTTATTTTATTCCTGTAAATAGCTTTTTAACTTTAGGAGTTCCCGTTTGTCAATTGTTCTTAATTGTGGATAAAGCCCTATTTAGATTTTTTTTTCTACACTTGTATCTTGAAGGTTTTGCTTTAAATTTTCTATAATTTTCTACATACCAGACTTCACATTGAGATCTTTAATTAATCTGGAGTTGATTATTGATCAGGGTGATAAATATGGATCTTCTTTGATTTTTGTGCCTGTGTTTATATGGCTTTCTTACACCATTTATTTTATTTGTTGTATTTCTTCTAATTGTATTTTTAGTATATGCCAAATATCAAATAGATTAATTGAATTCAGTCATATTTTTGGTCTATTATTGGCCTACATGTCTGTTTTTGTACTAGCACCATGGTGTTTTTATTAATATGGTTCTAATTTAGCTTGAAATCTGGTATCCTAATCCTTGCCCATTGTTTTTTTAACTTTCCAGGGTCTCCTAACCTGCCATATAGATTTTTTGGATATTTTCTCTCTTTCTGTGAAGAATTAGATGGAGATTTGTAAATGATTTGCTTTGAATCTGTAAATTGTCTTTAATATATAATCATGTTCACAATATTAATTATACTAGTTCATGGTTATGGAGGTATCTTCATTTCCAGTATTTTCCTCAATCTCTTTCTTCATAAATTTAAGGTTTTTATTATAGCTGTCTGTGCCCTCCTCGGTTATGTTTATTTCTGGATAGTCTTTGAGGCTAATATATATTGGGATGCTTCTGTAATTTCATATCAGCATCTGCATTATAATTTTATAGAAATAGCTACTAATATTTCTAAGTTGATTTTGTAACCTGCCACTTTGATGTATTGATTATTTTAGGATGTTACCTGATGAGATTTTAGTTATTGGAATGAATACAATGAGTAGGGATATTTTGACATCTTTACCTATTTGCATTCCTTTAATATCCTTCTCTTATCACTGTTCTAGCTAGTGCTTCAAGTACTAACTATATTGAAAAATAATGGGGAAAATGGAAATCACCATTTCTGATTTCATGGAATTTATTTAAAGTTTTCTCCATTTAGGATCTGTAGAACTTACATTTTGTGGGATTTTGTCAAATGATTTTTCTATGTCTATTGTAGTGATTAGATGACTTTTGTCTTTAAGTCCATGTATATGATTTAACTCATTTATTGACTTATGCACGTTTAATCATTCCTGCATCTCTGAGATGAAGCCATCTTGATTGTACAGGGTGATCTTTTCCATATATACCTCTATTCTAGTTGCAAGTATTTATTGAAGGCTTTTATGATTATGTTCATTAAGGATGCTGGCCTATAACTGTATTTTTGCTATTGTTGTATTTATTCCTGTTTTTTTTTGATATGATAATAATATTATATTCAATAAAGTCATTTGGAAATCTTTCTTGTTTAACAAAAAAATATTTTGTATTGCTTATAATTTTGTGGAAGTCTGAAAGATTTTTATTTTGGATCCATATACAAATGGACATGGGCATATTTTAGTCAAAAAGCTATATTTTCCTCTTTTGAGGCTTACATATTATCTATCGATCTGTGTAAATTTTGGTATCATCTTAGCTCAACTTTTATGTATCAGATGAATCTAGAAATTCATTGATTTTTTATTTTGGTATTCTAATTTAGTGAAGTATATGTGTTTATATGTTCCCTTAATATGTTCTGAAGTTTGTGCTGTCTGTTGTAAATTTTCCCTCTTCATGTCTCATTCTGTTTCTGTTAATTTGGTCTTCTCTAATTTCTACTTTTGCTAACTGAGCTAAAGTTTCTTCTTCTTTAATCTCTTCAAAAAGCCACCATATAATGGTTGCTTCTTTGTATTGTTTCCTTATCTCTATTTCATTAATTTCTACTCTTGTTTTTTATAATTCCTACCCTTTTCCTGAATTTGGGCTTAATTTATTCTTATTTTTTCCAAACCTTCAGTGCCTAAAATCCTTTCTTTTTACTTTTTCTGACATTTATTTTAACATAGGCACTTAGAGCTATGGATTTCCCTCTTAGGATTGCTTTTTAATGTGTCCCAGAGGTTTTATTATGTAGTGTTTTCATTTTCATAATAATTCTAGTACGCTTTTTCTTTTTGGATGTCTTTGACTCATTCAACATTCACTAATGTATTGTTTATTCTCCATGAGTATGTGCAATTATTGGGGTTTTGGTTACTATTGAATTTAAACTTTATTGCCTTGTGGTCAGATAGGATTGAGAGCTATTTCAATTAAGATTTGTTTTGTGTCCTGATATGTGTTCCATTTAAAATTCTTCCATGGGTTCCTGAGTAGAATGTGTATTCTTTTGTGTTTCAATGGAATAGTTATAGACATGTGTTAGGTACCTTTAATGTATGATGAAATGTAACTCTGATATTTCTCTGTTTAAATTTTTGTTCAAGTCACCTGTGTATTGAAGAAACTAGAGTATTGAAAACACTTATTGTTTTGAGTTGTAGTTAATCTGTATCTTTAAATGAAGTCATGTGCTTTCTATGAAATTATATGTTCCAGTATTTAGTGTACATGTTTAGTACTATTACTTTTGGTCATATGTCCCTATTATTAGACTGAAAGGTCCTTTTTTATCTCATCTGAATTGCTTAAGTTTGAAGCTTATTGCTCAGTTATTAGTATAATGACAGCTGCTATCTTAATGGTTCCATTTGAATGAAATATTTTCATTCTTCTTTTCACTTTAAGGTAGTTACTGTCTCTATAAGGTAAGATGAATTTCTTATAAACACAGACAGATAGATTTTGTGTCCACTAGAAACTCCATTTTGATTGCCTAGTTGAAGCCGTTAGTTTTTAAAGCTTTTATTGAAAGGTTTGGCTTGATTTCTATCGTTTTTTTGTATTTTTGCTTATGTTTATGTTGTTGTTTATGTTATCCAGTAATTGTATCTTCATTTCTTTGTCTTACCTCTCTTAAATGTGAAATATCCCAGTGTTCTCTGAAAGCTTTCTTTGGTAGGCTGGGATTACTTTAGCTTATTTACACTATGGAATTTATTTTTACTTTCTCTTTCAACTATGGCAGATAATTTTGATAGATATAATATCCCAAATAGACTTCCACAGAGCTTTGCAACTTGAAGTACATTTCTCCAGGCTCTTGTTGCCTTTTTAAAGTTTCCATAGAGAATCTAGATGTTATTCTGGTGAGTTAACCTTTACATGTGACCTGTATTTTGTCCTCTTGCATGTTTCCATAAAACATTATAATGTGCTCAGAGGAGTTTAATTCCTGTGTCTGTCTTGTCACTTTCTGTGTGCTTCTTATATCTATGTACATAACCAAATCACTTCCTAATTTGGACAAGTTTTCTTCCTCTTGCAGATCTGGCCTATGCTGTTAACCTGAGGTTCTCCACTTCCCTCTATGTGTGTAATTCATATATTTGGTCTTTTTATGCTGCCCCAAAGAACCCACATATTCAAATTTTTTTTATAATTTTTCTTCATGTTTTTATTATTTAATCTAATTATGTCATTTTATTTTATGTATTAGATTATCTTCTGCTGCTTTATCATTTTACTGTCAAGGTTTTCCCTTGAACATTACTAACTGGGTTTTGAGATTTTTCATTCCATCTTCACTTCAATTTGTGCTGCCTTCAATATTTCACTTTTCTTTCCCAAATTTTCTTCATTTTTCATTTTGTCCTATATTTTCATTTGTCCTATTTTTTTTATTTCACTTAGGATTTATTTCTATCCTCTTTGATTTCACAGAGCTATTTGTTTACATTTTCTTTAAAGTTCTTGAATCCTTATTTATGTCCATAATAGTTCTTTCAAATTCTGTGTCTGCATCGATCTTTCAATTCTCATAGAAGGATAATTCTATGATACTAGCAGGTTGGGAGGGAGATGTAGTCTCTTGGTCTTTCATATTATTTGTGTTTTTGCATTGTTCTCTCTGCATAAATTCTCTCCTTGGTTATGTGTCTGTCTGATATGAGATTGTAGCCTGCTTTCATCTTGTGGAGCATTGGTTTTACTTTTGTTGTTGTCTGAGTTTGGTTGATTTCAGATCAGTTATGAAGAGTTAGCAGGTCAATTCTTTAATACATTATGATAGTTTTGGACAGGAATGGTTGTATCCCTGTGATAATCAAGAAAGTGTGGGAGTTTGACTTCCAAGTTGGTCTGCATGAGCTCAGCTATATGAGTTTACCCTGAAAGTGTGAAGATAGAGCAGAATCTGGATGACTCAGTGGACTGGACTGGTGTATGACCCAAACAAAGCCTGAAGGTGTAAAGCTTGTGTAGAGAGTTGGAGATCTTGCTCACTTGACAGACTTTGAACCCTGAGCTAGAATTTCTGGGAGGATAGAGATTATTGCAGACAGGTGAGTTTCTGAGCTAAAACACTGAGCTGAAGCACAAGCTGTTCAAAACCAGTTCATTCTGGGAATTTGAGGATATCTCATGTGAGAGATGTTTGCTGTTTTGTACTTCTCCAGATTCTTTGGAGGTAAGACTTTCTTATTCTCAGACAATGACAGATGTAGAATATCTGTCTGCAAATGTTATGTCTAGATTGCTGGTACCCCAAAAAAACCACCACGGGGACCAAATGTGTATGAAAAGCAAAGAGCCTTTATTCAAGCTAGAGCTTGAGCTATCCCTTTGTCCAACATAGTGGTTGAGAGCAGAGAATGCTGAGCCCAGGCTAGGTAGGGTTGTTTGTTTTTAGAGTCAAGGTTGAGGATGAGGGGATTTTCAGGATTCAAGACCCTAATTGGCTGACATTTGTCTATGGGTATATTTGTGAAAGCAAATGGGTATATGCCAGGCTGAGGGACATCAAATAACCCTATCTACAATAGTTAGAATGATGGGAATTTCCTTAAGAACATTAGGGACTTTCCTCTTGGCTGGTTCATTCCTGGGTAGCACCTGGATAGTCTCAGTTTGTAGTTTTCCTGGAACTAGTTATTGCCTTAGTGTAAGCTTGTAAGCTGAAACTCAGGCCAGTTTTTATGGCTGGGACCTACACAAGCACACAAGCACACAAGACCTGGTAAATTTTTTCTGTATTTTCAGTCACATAGATAAAGGAGATTATACACATATATACATATATGCATTACATATATTCATTTTTTAAAAGATTCTATTCTTTTTATTAGATACAAAATAATTTTATTTTAAGCATGTTTCTTTAAAACATGATCTCACTATTTGGACAAGATGACGTAAAACTTATAGAGATTTCTTTGTAACTCTGCCTCTCAAATCCTTGGAGTAAAACTGTGCACTGCCATTCCAGGCCAAAATATTTTCACAATTATTTGTGTATTCATAAAGACAAATAAGAGATAGCATCAAAATACATTATTTCTCACATCTTCCTCAAAAGGTAATGATTACTAAACAATCTGAAAGATGCCATGTTTAAGTTACATTTCCAAAATTACTCTCTGATTTGAGGGTTATTGGGAACAGCTAGGCTTTACCACCTAGACAAACCATATTTGAAGTTGCCAAAGAATGCTGTTGTCAATTGAGTCAGCATGATAGCATGACATTGAATTCTGGGAACTTCAAACTTTGAGCTTAAGTGTGCTTTACAAAAAAAGCCTAAACCCAACTAAAACCAACAACTCAGGATAAAAGTAAACTTTTACTGAATAAACAAATAAATTATAAGCCGAGAGGAAAATAGAATCAGTGAAAAATTGTTACTGTTCTCTTTATGTTTCACATCAAGATCTATTAACAAATGTTCCTGGGCTTAAATGACCAAAGAGACAAACACCTCAGGCAAGACAATGTAATTTATACCATAGCAAAAATCACCTTGCATTCAATTAACAATCATATAATTATCATCATATGTTTTTCAAACTTAAGACAGTTATAGATTTTCTTGTCCTTTTAATGAGGGAATCAGGAAGATGATGATTGGATCCCAGTCTCTAAGCATTGCTCATTAATAAATGATGTTCACCATTTCTGTTTCCTGTAGTTTAATCCAATTTTCAGTTTCTTACTATACTATTTGTCATCAAAGATATAGTAAAGTGTCTCACCTACAATAAAATTAGATACACCTGCAAATTATATATTTTTCTGTTTAACAAAATTTCATAATTACATTGTCTTAGTGCTTATTGTAAATAACATGATTTTTTGTATATGGATAGTGTATACAATCTTTTAAAAAACATTAATATAATGAAAGTATTTTAGATGATTGAATTCATAATCTTTCTCCATTTTGAAGAGTCACTTAAACACTGGAAGATTAATGGAAAGATTCATTAGGGCAATGGACCTAACCTAGGAATTAGGAGGGAATTGAAAATAAGAACTATCTCTTACAGTATAAAAAAGCAAGTATCCAGTACCTGTGAACTTGAAACTGAGAACTGAAACATAATATTCAAAGCAAGAGAACAGATAGGAATTCCATATATGATCTGTAAAGGTGGCTGAATACCTTGTACTAATGTGTACTAAGTGAAAGTAACTGGAAGGTAGAAACTACAGTTACTACATAGTTTACCAAAATATGTCTTCAAATCACCTTCAAAAATCCAATTTTTATGGCTCTGGATTACAATAAAACTTACAGAACAAATACTGCAAACATATATATATATATATATATATATATATATATATATATATATTATTCCTTACTGTGACTCCCTTAATCTATTAAAGAAAAGGCTACTTTCCATGTTAAAGCCTTTCTACTGAAAATCAACAATCATTAATTGAACATTAGTTTTAAATTAAATTGTGGGAAAATCAACACACTTTTTATAAAAAAAAATTGAGGTAATTCAGGAGATAAAAAAGTACACATAGGGAAGTCTAAACAGAGGTATTTTTAGAAGCAACTTAACTGAAAAGCTCAGGTCTATAAACTAAATGCACTTAAAGAAGTTGGCAGCAGGGAAATAGATTAATGGAGTCCCAAATGCAACAGGAAAGCCAGTCTTGGTATGAAATAAGTACTGTGCATCTTTCTTGACTGCTTCATAAAGTCAAACCCCTCATTGGCCTAGGAGCTGCATTCTTCCTGTCTCAGGATGATGGACACAAAATCAATACAGCTCACGGAGTTCAAGGCAGAAAATTCTGAGACTAGACTTTCTGACTCTACATTTCAAAGTGCTGTATTTTGACTGTTTATTTTCATAATTTAATGAAAAGGTTACTTTTTCTTTTGAATTTGGAATAGGAATGAGAGTTTAACAGGGAATAAAATATATTGCCTCTGGGCAGTGTGCTAACCTAAATGTAATCTTTGGATTATGGGTCTTTTCTTTCTTATAAAAGATCAGTGCAACAATCTTCCATGTCATATGAATGTTTCCATATAATCCAGCAGGAAGGGTACATGGCAATTTCCATGATTAGGCTACTATATTCTGGCCTAGTTTTAGGCATAAACATTGCCACCTACTAGATTCTGAAAATAGAAAAAACAGTTTGCTTAATAAGAGAATAAAAATGTAGAGACAAAGGCCCCTGGTTTAATTTTCTGTGCCTCTGTAGCTTGACCAGGACTCCTATTTGGTTGCATTCCATTCCTGAATGGACAGAACTATGGATAATTGACATCTGACCTCAAACTCTGGATGAATGACTTTGAATTTTTAACCCTAGTACCTTCTGTCTCATGAGTACTGATATTTCCAGTGGGTTATTGTCATACCCAGCTTATACCATTTCAGGAATCAAACAAAAGGCTTTTATGAATTCTAGACATACACTCTACCAACAGAGCTACACTCTATCTCACCTTAGACAAAAGGAACGAAAGCTATGCCCCAGTCTTCCAGATTATCAGAGCTGAGAAATACAGACTCACAAACTGAACAATTACTGAATTATTAGTCTCTCCAATGCGAGATAGCTTTGTTGGGCTACTTGGATTACATCCTGTAAACCAACCTAATACCTCTCTATATGTAATCAATCTATTATCTATCTATCATCACTTATATTCATATATAGTGAGTGTATAAATATATATATATATCCCCATTGTTTTAGTTTAAAGTTTTCTATAGGTGCCCAGGAAGAGAATATTCTTTTCTAGTAGTCACAGAGTTCAAGGTGTCTGAAATAAAATCTAAGAAACTAATTCTCATTATAAGATAGGCTAATCTACAATGAAAATTCAAATCGCAGTTTGAAGAGTGTCTACAATAAAGAAATGTACTAAATGAATAAGCATGGGATCCTGTAACTTGAGATGGAGGTATGTGGAAGGACCATAATGAATCTGAGGATGCTTTCATTCTCAAGATTTTATCCCTTGAGATAACTCAAAGAAGTAGTTTTTCAAAATTTAGCAGAGGAATGGTTCAATAATAAATGAGATAGGATAAGTTGTTCTGTGAATAGTTAGAATATTTCTCCAGCCATCTTTCAATAAAAACTGGGCCAATGAACAAAATTCCAATGATGATAGAAATGGAGATTAATCATGATCTCAACAACATGATCTTCTGCTAACCAAGACTGACTTGAATATATTTACTTCTTGTTGGCAGCTCAGCATTAGAAGCAGGTTCCTAAAAGCCAGTAAAAGGACAGGCCCTGTTAGTGGGCAGTCTTTCAAAGACATAATGAGATCATCAGTTTTGTAGCTTTAGTGTGTAAGGCTGGAGAAGTGTTTCTCCAGAAGGTGGTATATGTTTTAACTCAGTATCAATATATTGTCTTTTCAATTGTCTGGATTCATGGGTCTAAAAATCAAAGGGTAAAAGATTCTATGATTTCACTATTTTTTGCAGTGAACTACTAGTAAATTTTGTGTTTCCCAATTCAATGGCATTATGCTGTGTTGGCATAGAAGTTTTTGTATAAGAGGGTGGGACACCATTGCCAAGATGTTGAACAAATATTCTACTGGGCTGGAAGTAAAGACATCTCGGTGCCCAATTTGGGATTCTTATTATCTAAGTCAATAAACTTAGAAATGAATAACAGTTTTAGGAGGGGTGATTGATCATTAATGCCTAGAAGAGATGAATTGCTTCTTCAGAATGGAGGTAAGGAAGATTATGTTTGAAGTTCAGGAGACCTTGAGGACATTTCTGGTTACCATATCCTGTGATTAAAATTAATAGAACACTGAAGTCATACAATGTAGGGACGATGACAAAGGACAATATACTTGGGTTTGAACATTTGGCTCTTAGTTGGTGGCTCTATTTTTATAGGCTTGCAAGTTGCAATAGTGCTGAAGTAAGTATGCCACTGGGGACAGGGTTAATTCATGTTTACATTTGAGCATGTGAGCTCCCACATTTCTGCTTCTGTCATCATGTCTGCTGTTTGCTGCTGTGTTTCACTGCCTTAATGGGAATTATTTCTTGGAAAGAGTAATCCCTAACAAATTCTTAATTTTGTAAGTTGCCTGAGCATGGTGTTTTACCATACAAACACAAAAGCAACTGATATAAGTGGAGAATTAAATAGACAGGGCATTTACTGTGAAAACATGATCCTCAGCCTGGCATTTTTTTGTAAATGATGAAAACCTTTAACAGTTAGTTCCCTATACTTAGTGGTTTTGGTCATTGGTGACATTGACTCTAAAATGTGATTGTGAGAAATGGGACTGTTGCCCTTTATTCTTTCAATCTGGCATGTGTCAGTACCTTCTTAGGCACAAACTCCTATGATAATGCTCTGTGCTATTATATAGGTCAACACCAATTGTGTCAAAGGTCATGGACTGAAACCTCCAAATATGAAAACCAAATAAACTTGTTTTCCAGAAGAAGATCATCTCAGGTAACCTTCACTATATCAGACAACTAGCTGGCACCATGGCTTTCTTCTTGTTTTTGTTTTTATTTTGTGTGTATGCTACAGTTTTCAAAATTTTATATGACTTTCTTTTCTTTACTTTATCGACAGTTATTACTTTATTATTAGTGAAACCTATTTACAGATGCTTATATTAGTCATGAACAGCACAGTAACAAAATAATTCTCATTCTCATGTCCTGTTCCTGTGTCATAGCTGCCGTCATTTTTCTTATGTAAGCATGCACTGTAAAGCGCAATTTTACACAGTAATTTTGGATAAAATTATGTTAGCATAATTAACAATGAGGAAGCATGAGAGACATTAAACAATATTTCTCAGTAGTGCTCATTCCTTATGCAGGTCCATGTTTCTGATCTTTATATGTTCTTTTCTATAAGATCTTCTCTTTTCGAGTATTTTAAGGGGGATCTTCTGGCAACCAAATAACTAAACTTTTTCATCTGAACCAAAACTCAAAACTTTCTTCTTCACTTTTGAAAGGTAATTTTCTACATGGAGAGGTGAGTTCTGGTTCTATGTTTGAGAATATATATTTCCATGTTGGTGAGTATGCTATTGTTCCTCAGATTTTTAACTCTCTCTACTCCCTTGTTATTGGCAGCAACTTTTTAAATCAGACATAATGCTTTATAGTTCTAAAATTGGTAGTTTCTGTCATTCTTCTTTTAGGGTGTTTTCTTCTTTGTTTTTCTATGTGTTTAAATTGACAGGTCTAGGTGTACTTTCTTCTATCTGTTCCATTTGTTGCTTTAGAAGAGTCCCAGATCTGTGATTCTGTGATTTCATACATTATAGTAATTTAGGAAATTTAGGAAATATTTCTGGGAACATAATTTCAAGTAGTTAGCTTAATCCTTTCTTAAACTCACTCACTCTCTCTCTCTCTCTCTCTCTCTCTCTCTCTCTCTCTCTCTCTCTCTCTCTCTCTCTCTTTCTCTCTCTCTCTCTCTCTCTGTGTGTGTGTGTGTGTGTGTGTGTCTCGCTCAAACACACACACACACACACACACACACACACACACACACACACACACACACACTTTCCATTTTATATAAGTTCTAGGTTGTATGTCCTAAAGTTTTTGAATTTTTTGTCTTGTTTTCCTACTGTCAGGATTTATTTTGTTTGATTTGTGTCAGCTGTGCCTCCTCTATTGCTAAAGCTATTACAATAATTTTTGTTTATATAAAGGTGCTTTAAACTTTTGGGGCATTTACCCTTTATTCCTGTTCTTAGATTTTGCATCTCGGTGCTAATATTTCCCAGCTGTTCATTTTTGGTGTCTGCTTTATCTATAATATCATCTTATTAGAGTGTTCTTCTTTAATTTGAATCAAATTGTGATTCTTGCTTTCATCCAACTTTTTTTTTTCCTATTTTGGATCTTGGTAAATCCTGCTTGACAATTGGTCATGAAGCACTCGGTGAATGAATATGTTGTTGGGAATTTTAAGCAGATATTCAGCAACAGGGCGTTACATTTTGGGAGGCAGAAGCTGTCTCTAATCAGTGTCAATATTTATCAGTGTACACTGATCCCAAAATGCTACAAAATCCTTAATCTCCCCCAAACCTACAGGGAAGTGCCAAGAGTAGTTTGTAGCTGCATTTTGCTTCCATCAGGTAATTTGTCTGAAAAAAAATTAAGAGGGCCAGATTTCTTGTGTTTATATCTTGGCTTAAATAATACATAGTCATATCATCTTTCACATATAACTAAGTCCGCAGGTCTTTTCATTCATAACTATAAAACCATAATACATAACTACTGGTGTTTATAGAAATTAAATTAGTAAATGTACTTAAAGCACCTGTAAATAATGTATTACCATTCCAGTGTTAGTTTTTTTAAAAGGATGATAATGTACAATTTTGACTTCTTTGTCAAAAATCAGGTGTTCATAGGTGTGTGGATTAATGTCAGGGTCTTTGATTCAATTCTATTGGTCCATGTGTCTGTTTTTATGCCAAAGCCAAGCTATTTTTACTACTTTAGCTTAACTCTATAGAAGAGCTTGAAGTCAGGGACTGTTATACCTCCAGAAGTTATTTTGTTTACAAGAATTTTTTAGTTATCCTGTGATTTTTGTTTTCCCTATGACATTGAACGATTTTCTTTAGAGGTCTGTGATGAATTGTTGGGATTTTGAATTGTAGATTGCTTTTGATATGATTGCTATTTTTATTGTGTTGATGCTACCTATACAAGAACATGGGAGAGGAGGATCCTAAAAGGGATCCATGAATCATCTTGGGAAGGGAAAATAAATGAGATTTCCTGGGTAAACGGGGGTGTTGAGAGCGCGAGAGTGGAGAGGATGGGGGATGAGAACATGAGGGAATGGGATGGTCAAATTTGGGGAGGTATGGAGTGGGAAAGCGATGGAAGAGATATCTTGATAGAGGAAGTCATTGTGGGATTATGGGAAAACTGTTGCTAGAGAAATTCCCAGGAATCCACAAGGATGATGCCAACAAAGACTACTAGAAATAGTGGAGAGGGTGCCTGAACTGACCATCCCCTGAAATAAGATTGATGAATACCCTGATTGTCTTTGTTTTTGTTTTTGTTTTTAAATTTTTAAATTTTTTTTATTTAAATAAAAAACAAACTTATTTTGTATACTAATCCCGGTTCCTTATCCCAAGCATCCTACAATGTCCCTTAATAATGCCCCCATTCTATCCTGTACCCACTCCCCAGGGAGGATGAGACCTTCTATGAAGGATCATCATAGTCTATCAAGTTATTTAGGGCAGGGCCTAGGCCCTCCCCCATATATTTAGGCTAAAAGAGTATTCCTCCATTGGGAATGGTCCCCTGAAGTCTGTTTGTGCACTATGGATAAATACTGGTTTCACTGCTCAGAAGCCTTATAGACTGCTCAGGCCACATAGCTGACACTTAAGGTCAGGTGGTCTGTTTCAGTCCTATTCTCGTACTGCATCTCTCAGACTGGTGTCCTTGAAAAAAAAAATAAAAATAAAATATGGAGATTAATTAACAGTACTATAAAGCTTATTGGTGTTGCATAGAGTTTTTTCTTGTTTAGCTTGTGAGGCTCAAGCTCATCTTTCTTCCTTCCTTTCTTTCTTTCTTTCTTTCTTTCTTTCTTTCTTTCTTTCTTTCTTTCTTTCTTTTTATTTTCTTATTTTAAATTTTCATTCCAGTTCCCTCTCTCTCCTTCCCTCCCTCCTTCTCTCACCCTCCCATGTTCTCATCACGCTCTGATTCCGCCAACCCCCACTCCACAGGGAGGGGTCAACAAAATCTTTCAAATCATTTGAAGTAGGGACTAAGCCCACTCCCTTTGCTCTAGGTTAAGGGAGTATCCCTCCAGGGAGAATGTGCTCTCAAAGTCCTTTTGTGCACCAGGAATACATCCTGGTCCCATAGACTGCCCAGTCCTTCTATGTGAGACCCATGTTCAGGGGGTCTGAGTTGGTCCAATGCTGGTTGCCCAGCTATCAGTCTAACTCCCCCTTGTTAAGGTCAGCAGTCTCTCTGGGTTTCTGTAGCCTGCTCTTGTCTTTCCTCTCTGCATCTGGATTCCAGTTCGGCTCAAAGTTTAGCTGTGGCTGTCTGCTTCTGTTTCAATCAGCTACTAGATGAGGGCTCTATGATGGTGGATAAGTTAGTCATCAATCTCATTATCAGAGAAGGGCATTTATGGTACCCTTTTCACTGTTGCTCAAATTTTTAGTTGGGGTCAGTCTTGTAGGTCTCTGGACAGTTCTCTGGGTTCAGTTTTCTCTTCAAACCTATAATGGCTCCCTCTTTTATGGTGTCTATTTTTTCTCTCTTCTATGTCTATTCTTCCCCTGACTCAATATTCCTAAGCCATGTGCCTTCTTCCTGTTTTGTTTCTCTGAGCTCTCTCTCCACTCACTGATCCCCCACTGCCAATATTCTCAGAAGATCTTGTTCCTTTCCCCTTCTGCGATGGACTTTGTATGAATCTCTTAGATTCCTCCTTGTATCCTAGTTTCTCTGGCGGTGTGAATTATAGGCTGTTGGTCCATTGCTCTGTCTAAAATCCATACATGAGGGAGTATATATCATGTTTCTCTTTTTGTGACTAGGCCACCTAAGTCAGGATGGGTTCTTCAAGTTCCATCCACTTGGCTGCAAATTTCAATATTCCTTTGTTTTGTGTTTTGTTTTGTTTTTTTCTTTCCCCACAGAGTAGTATTCCATTGTGTAAATGTGCTACATCTTCTTTATCCATTCTTCAAACGAGGGGCATCTAGGTTGCGTCCAGATTCGTACTAATTACTAATAAAGCTGCTATGAACATAGTTGAACAGATGACTATGTTCCATGGATGTGGATCATTTGGGTATAATCCCAAGAGTGGGATTACCAGGTCCTGTGGTAGACTGATTTCCCATTTTTGTCTCAGGCTCATCTTGAATGAAACTTTCATTTTATGTTGTCACACTGGTACTTTCTGTAACAGAACATAGATTTTAGAACATTAGCACATAAGAACAATTTGAATTTTCTGCCTCACAAAAGGAACTCCACATTCATTTCTAATTTTAAGAGGTAAATGATAGGCAATACATGAATATAAATTGCGATGTATAAGACTTAAGATAGAACATGTTTTCCAAAATTATTGCCTCTGTGATTTGGAAGCACACATTTCTAGAGTATGTTTATATGAGCAGAGACTATCCAGCTAGATACCTTGCAAAAAAATGATGCAATAATTAAATATGTCAGAAAATGTGCCTTAAAAATCTAAATAGCAAAATGAAATCAGACTGTTGCATTTATGGAATGTTCTCTGATATCCCAGGCATGATCTGCCTCTTCATTTTTCCTCAGACAAACCTCTAAACCATGGTAGCAAAACAGGAGTCTAATTCTGTGTTTAACATATAAAACTTCACTGACTGCATTTTAGTGAGACCACATTATTACTCCATCTTAAAATTTAGAATCCTTGCTTTTGACAATATTTATTTGATAATAATTATTTTTAAATATACCAATGAATTTTTTATTATATTTATGTTTCTAAGTTTAGGACTTAGTTCTATTTTTTTGGGTGGTGTTATTTTTCCTACTTTTTTTTTTTTAACAGTAAAAGGACCTGATCTTGCTTATTAGCCATATGTACTTTCATCTGATGTTTCAAATGTTGTCCTTCAGACTTGCCCTGGCTTCAAGGTTGTGCTTCATGTTGAGAACTGGTTCATGCCACAAGGGGACTATATCTGTTCACAGTAAAAAAGAAATGAGTACTGTTTTATCATGAAGCTAAAGTAAGTCAAAGAGAAATATGTAGGTCAGCCTCCTTAGTCACAAACTTTCGGTCGGAGGAAATGGCAGGTTTTAGGTATCGTAAATTAGTATAGACTGAGAAATAAAATTTTGTGGGCTTACTTTTGTCAGCTTTGAACTTTCTGCTCTGCATTCCTTTGTTATTCTAAAATATTAATCAATCCATTGAGCTGTTTCTTTAAATAAATTGTTATCCTATTTCATGACTTGAATTTTCAACAGACTTTCTTTTTATAGATACATGAGATGGAGTTAATGATAAAGTAATCAAGGTTATTTTTATTTTCCATTATTTTCTGCCTCAAAATAAAAGATCGGTAGTGGGTAGGGAATGTTTCATTCTGAGTTCTATATACATATTCATTTTACCAAAGGAGATAGAATGTTCACATTTCAACCTTGATATCATGTATTCACCCTGTCTTCTCTAGGTAAGGATACTGTAAGACATAAGCCTGGGTATTCATGATCATATTTCCTTTTGTGCCTAACAACCTGGTTTTCCCCAAATATCATTTGAACAATCTTTTTTTTACTTAATAATAACTATTTAATAATATTAATAGTTATTATTAGTAGTGGTTTATATTTACACTTTCATGTATTCTTTTATTTTATTATTTTTATTATTTGACACATCGATGCCAGTTCCCTTTCCCTCCCATCCTTCCATGCCCCTCGATCCCCCCTCCCATGCACAGTCTCAATGTGAAAAACACTGGCATTCACTCTTCTCCCTTAATCTGGTTTCTTACCCAGGGAGGTCAATGATTCCTTAAGAAGCACACACAAAACTAAAGTGTCTCCTTCAGAACTCATAGTTTCATTTTTCAACCCCCTTCTTTCTCCTTGGTGTTTCTCATGTCAAAAACCCAAAGTAAACAATAACATCCTCAGGTGTCTGTATGCATTTGTGTCTACAGTCAGGAGACTATGTTGGTACTTTTCATAATTAATTTTAAAGTCTGTCCTATATCAGGCTTTGTTTTCACTACCATAAACAGTGAGACCAGCATTTTTCACTGTGATAAGTAATCTTTATTTGAAGTCAAATTAATGGTTAGGACCATTTTTTCTTATGGTTCATTTTACTTACTATCAATGACATCTATAACTTCCCTAGAAGAAATACATACAATTGTCTTATGAATATAAATTCCGTACATCTTTCAAAGATATTTTTCAAGTTAATCTAAATTGTTTCCCTAAACCCAACTTCATAATAAAGTTTGTTCTTATATATTATAAATTTACTTTCCTCATCATCTACTCTTCTTACACAATTTGTGAGTTAATATTACATTTTCCCTTGCTTGTTTCATTATGTAAGTTTTTTCTTAGTTATTTAATACTACAATCATTCCTATTTTCTTTATCCTAATGTATTTTGCTAATCTTTTATTAATCCTTTGCACTATTACATAATATTTGCTACTGTTTACTACTATTATTTATGTACTGCTAATTATTAATACTGTATAAAGTGTTCATATCATCTTTCTTGATCTATATATTTCATATTATATAGGTGATTTCATTCTCAGATGAAATACTTAAATAATAAATAAAATAATATCTTCTTTCTTTATCTTCGATAAATTGTTGTTCATTGTCAAAATTCTTGAAATAGCCATCTCAAGTTTCTTCAGTCTTTCTCATTATTCCACAAATCAAAATTTTAATTTTTTTCTGTATTAGGTTAAATATGACAATATAGCCTTAAACTGTAAAACAAACCTATTTCTGTTTGGTGTTATCTTGACTTTTGATCAGCTTTAGGCATTATTGAGTTTCTCTTTCTTTTGCAAACAATGATGACATATATATATGTATATATATAAAATGTTCTTCTAGTAGTTCTTCTAGTAGTCCTAGATTCATTAACTCATTCTATACACACCCCTTTCTTTTCCTTTTACATCTCTAATTATGATCTTCAAAATAACTGTTTCAATAATAATTTTCTTTGACTCAAAATTTTTGTTGATTATTGGACACAAATTTTCTACTTACTGTTTCAAAGGCAATTGTATGTCAGTCTATCCAATATTTTACCCATGCACCAACCCATGACTGCTCTGACAAATAGAGTTAAAGTTTCTCTTAAGTCATCGACCTCCAAAAGGGGTCCACTCCCCTTGGTTTTTTTTTTAAATAACACTATATTCCAAATAACTTGTTTTAGTAATACTGTGTTCCAAATACTGTTTAGTAATACTGTGTGCCTGAAATAACATCTCTCCATTTTCACTCCAGAGTGTTTACAAAAAAAATTGTAATAAGCCAGTTTTGACAACTTTTTTTCTTACTCATTTTCACATCAAACCTACTATAAAATTCTATCAATTCTAACCACAAACAATTTTATGCAGTTAAATTAATTTCTGTATCTGATCATGGTTTTTGAGGAAATAATAGCAAACCTTCTTTACTGACCTCTCTTCTATCTATTCCAAACATCTACAGTCTGATTTTTATACTACATGTGAAGTAATTGTTTACAAAAACAAATGCTACATAGGATTCTTCACTAAATTAATTAGCTGCCATTTCATCAGGTTAAATACCACCAACACTGTCTATCTCAACAGCCTCTTCGAGAATATTTCCTCCAAAAATGGGATGTTTTCTTAATGTTCTTTAACATATTTAGCTATTGAAAGAAGCCACTTCCTCAGACAAGTTATTTTATTTTAACTTATGGATGATGTTTCTTAAAACTTCTGTTATACAGAATAAATTTTTATGTTTTTATTTTAGTTCATTTTCACTTTACACATCAACTCCAGGTCCCCTCCTTCCCACCTTCCCCCCAATAGACCACTATTCATTTCTCAGAAAGGGTAAGGCTTTTTCTGGGAAGTTATGAAAGTTGGGCATATCAAGATGAGGCAGGACTCATCCTCTCTTCACTGTAACAAGGTTGAGCAAGGTTTCGCTCCATAGGGAATGGGCTCCAAAAAGCCACTTCATGACTAGGGGTAAACTCTGGTCCTATTGTCAGTGGCCCCACAGATTTCCCAAGCCATAGAACTGTCATCCCATTTAGAGGGCCTAGTTCAGTCCTGTGCAGGTCCTAGTTGTCAGTGAGCTCCCAGTAGCTAGTTCAGTTCAGTTCTGCTGTCCCTGTTGGTTTTTTCATCATGATCTTGACCCTTTTGCTCATATAACATATATAATCCCTCCTTCTTCTCTTTGACTACACTCATGAATTTCAGCCCAGTGCTTTCTGTGGATCTCTGCATCTGCTTCTATCAGTTACTAGATGAAGGTTCTGCGATTACAATTATGGTGGTCATTAATTTGATTATAGTGGAAGTCCAGTTTAGGCACCCTCTCCACTATTGTTTGGAGTCTTAACTGGGTCATCCTTGTAGATTCCTGGGAATTTCCCTAGCACCAGGTTTCTTTAGAACCTCATAAATAGCTCCCTCTATAAAGATATCTATTTCTTTGCTTTCCCTGCCTGTCCCTCCCTCAACTGGACAATCCAGTTGCTTCACGTTCCTCTCCCCCTCTCCTTCCCTCATCTCATTCCCTCCCTTTCCTTTTCTTCTCCCCTTCTCCCTTCAATCTCTCCTCCCATTTACTCAGGAGATCTTATATCCCTTTCCCAGTGGCATCCATGCCTGTCTTCCTTGAGCTCTAGACTCAGCTGTTCAGTTGGCATATTATGTTCCCTATAAAATTATTTAGATAACTAATAATTGTATTTTGTTCATTTTGAATTATAATGCATGTAAAACTTTGAAAAAGTATCTGTCATGTTAAACAAAATAAATTATAGAGGACATTTTCCATTTACACTAATTGAATGTACTGCTTGATTTTTCTTTCCTATCTATACATTTTTAATTCTTTAAGTAGTTACTATTTTGAACTAAAAATGAATTTTAGTAGTGATTTATAATACAGTAAACTTTTAGCTTTTAAAGCTACCCAGAGTATTTATATTGCTTAATTTTTAACAGTCTCTTGAGCATTTTAGTACTATTCTTTTTAGTAGAATTTGTTTAAATCTACTTTAAGTTTTATAAAGGTGTTTGTTTGTTTGTTTGTTTGTTTTAACTGGCAGGCTAACCCATGTGTCTGTATTTATCATTATGTGTCCCTGAATGGTTTCAATCTCATTATTCTTCTTTTGCCTCCCAAAACCACCCTTGTTTATAAAATAGTTTCTCACCCCATAACTTTCCATGAGTCTTTAAAAGTGTATCTATTAGAATGTTCTATTCAATTGTATTTCATATTTTTATGCTACTTTTTTTAGTTTTATAGTCTCTAATTGCAACTTTCACTACAGAAATTTTGTCTTTGTGTATATATAATTATATGTCTCTATGTATTTGTGTGTTATGTGACACTGTATATACACTTGTGTGTGTACATGTATATGGATGTCAGAGCTCACATTCAAGTGTTCGTCTAGTGCTGTTCACTTTGGTTTTGGATACAGAATCTCTCAATAATTTGGAACCCATCATAAAGCAAGGTTTCCTGGATCTCTTTCTGTCTCTCTTCCTCTCTCTCTCTCTCTCTCTCTCTCTCTCTCTCTCTCTCTCTCTCTCTCTCTCTCTGTCTGTCTCTCTGTCTCTCTTTTCAGTACTGGGATTATAAACTCCTTTATTAACATAGTTCTAACTTCTTATTTCTCATCATTTACATTATATTTTTACTTAATATATGGATTTATTTTTCAATATGTTTACTCAAATTCTAGATTCCTATAAAAGTTTATTTTTATGATTTCTGTTTTACCAAAAAACACAACCATTTTAAGTCATTTAAAAAGCAGCAGAGCTGCTGTGCTTATTGAAAAAAAAAGAAAAAAAGAAAAAGGACATATTGGTGGAGGTGAGATACAGGGTAAGCAGTAGAAATAAAAAAGAATCTCCCTTTAGCAGTCAACACTAGCAGCACTGGTAAGTGACTCTGAGCTCCTGAAGGGCCATGGAGAAGATCTTCTTGGGTAAGCCGGAGATATTAGTCAACCCCTGGAAGAAGGCTATTGCTACTCTATTTGCTGTTAGTATATTGATCAGCAGCAGTGTAAGTTAGAAAGAAGAATTGATCATAACCAGAAGGAAGTAATAGCAAGGTGTTTCTTGCTAGCACCTGATATCTCTCTCACTTCATCTTTCTATAAGCACATTTGCCCTTATTTCCCAATATAAGTATAATTACTTCACAAGAGCCCACTTCTGAATATTTATTTAGGCATGACTTTTTAACACATGAATTTGGGTGAGGAGCAAAATGAAGCCACATCAATGCTTAAGATACTGTTGGGCTCCTGTTTAGTTTGTTACCCAGAATTTAATTTTAGTCAAATATGATTCCTCTTCCCTGACTTTTTGTCATATGGCTACTTCTGTCTGTATCGGACTGCAGCAGTTTTCCATCAGCTCATCGTAGAACAAAGAAGAGGAGTGCAAAATTTTGCCTCCATTACAGAAACAACCCTTTTAAAGTCCCTTTCCCCCATTGATGAGGATAATTAGCCTTTGGGACATGCTGGCTCTCATGCATGAGGTGTTTAAAGTGACCAGGAAGCACTTTCATTTTCCACTTTAATGAAATCATTGCTGTGTCCCAAGGTGGAAATTGTCTTCCCTTTCAAGCCAAGAATCTTGGAATAGCAGAGTCAGAGCTTCAGTAATGAGAAGCAACTTCCACTGGAGGACCATTAGATACTGTAATGGAGGCAACACTTCACCTTTGCTCAAAATGACTACGGAATCTGCTAATGCTGTTTATGTGAGGAACAGCCCTGTGCCTTTACCACTAATCAGAACTTTCTCAGTACTGTCCTATTGCAGAAGGTGTTGCCCGAGACTCACGGTGTATTATTATACCAGTAATACTATACTCAGGTCTTCAAAATTCCATTTCACTTTCTGTTATCTCTCATTCCATAATTATACAAGCAAATTCCAAAGTGGAGAAATTTTGCCATCAACTCTATGATTTGAATTTCCTTTTGAAGTTAATAATTTTACAAAATACCAGGTTTCTCTGTAGCACTTTCACATTACTTACTATTGATGAATTTCTCAATCCCCAAACTTCCACACAAGCCCTGCCCCTACTATGTACCCATCCTTGACTATCTAACTTCTCCCATCACAAGGGCCTATTTCTTGTTTTCTGACCTCAACTCAAACTTTAAGCTTTGTCCTAAGTATGCATCATGAACATAGATGCCAAACTATAACCATGAATTGCTGCTCCTGTAATATCAATATGCTGCTGCTTCTGTTTCAGAGATACATTCAGCCCAGGCAACTCCTGTTCTCATCCACATAATCACTCTGTGTCTTTATTCTGTTTTAAACTCTTCCTGTTGTCTTTTTATAGTTATTTTTAAGGTTAATTTTATTTTTTCACCATGAATGGGAAAAGGACAGTGCTTTATAATGAGTAGTTATTATTTTTATTCTTATAATCTATGTGTAACCTATATTGTATATTTTCCTGTTTCATAGAATATTTTATTAAAAGTAGACTTTTTATACAATATATTCTTACTATTGTTCCCCTCTTCCAACTCCTTCTGTACTCTCCCAAGTTTCCCACCCACCCAAATCCACCCCACAGTCTCTCATTAGAAAATAAGTAGGCACTAAACAAAGAAAAAGCACACACACACACACACACACACACACACACACACACACATACCAAAAAACAAAAAAACAAAAAAACACATATGGACACAGACATACATTTGTATATACAGACATCACATACAGACTTAAAATCACAAAACCATACTATGTAAACAAAATACAAAAGTGTTAACAAACACCCTTGAAAAATATTATAAGATAATAAAAAGCCTTCCAAAGTACCACTGAGTTTGTTTTGTGTTGGGCATCTATTGCTTGGCTTCGGAGTCTGCCCTTTGGCATAGTTTGTAGGCTGAGTTTTCCTTTGGGAATGGTTGTCAGTTGGAGCTAACTTTTGACTTTGGAGATGGAGGCTTGTGTCCACTTCTCATCTCAGCACTAGGACCCCATCTGGCTTTAAACTGTGTAGGTCTTGAGAGTACTTTCCATTTCTCTGAGTTCATAAATCATCAGTGTTGCCGTGTCTAGAAGGCATTGTTTTCTTGGTGTCCTCCATGCCTTCTGGCTCTTACAATCTTTCTGCTTCTTCTACATAGCTCCTTGACCCCTACGAGGAGGAATTTGATGGAGACAGCTCAGCTCATCACTCTCTGTACTTTGTCCAGTTGTTGTTGATCTCTGTTTGTGTTTCCATCTCCCAAATGAGGAAGCTTCTGTGAAAATGGTGGAGCAAGACACTGATCAATGAGTATATCAGAATGTTACTAGTGGTTATTTTGTGCTATGTTCCTTTAACAGAACAGCAGTGTTTGGTCTTCCCATAGGTATATGGCCTATCTAGTCTTATATTCATAAGAGAGAGAGAGAGAGAGAGAGAGAGAGAGAGAGAGAGAGAGAGAGAGAGAGAGAGAATATGTAGTTTTATGAGTCAAGATGCTTTCAGAGTCCAGAAAAGGGTGTCAAATCCCCTAGATATAGACTTATAGGTAGTTCTGACCTGGGTTCCAAATTTTAGTCTTCTTCATTCAAGAAGACTATGTAATTTTAATTACTAAAAAATTTATCCATCCCCTTTGCTATGTTAATTTTAAACATTCAACAGTTGCTTAACCTTTAGATGGGAGCTTAATATTGATGACATCATTCATCCTCCTTTATAGACACCATATGTCTTGGGTGGGGCACTGGAATTTCAGATGGTCCCTGCCTTAAATGTTAGCTTTCACCTGATATCTGGGATCCTTTGAAGATGCTGGTCTAAACTAAAAACTCAGCAGTGATACATGCATATGCTCTCAGAACACACTCAGAGACACATGGTAATACACCACTCATACTTGAGATATTCTCACCAAATTATCTATTCAGCCAGTATATCAGCCATGCTCATGAATAGAGTAAATAATTTTCTCTACTTTCTTCAAAAAACATTCTAAAGCTAGATATACTGTTCTGTTTTGATCACTGTGAAATTTTCCCTTGAACATTGTCACCATTGTATTTCAAATATTTCACTATTTTTACATTAATTAATTAATTAATTATAGAGAGTTTCACAATATAAGAAAATCTAGACCTTACCTGACAGTCCATGGCATCCTGAAACTTGTCTGCCCTTCCTAATTCTGGAACCACAGGCATTGGCTATCATGCCTAAGTTCTTAAGAAGTCATCTTTGATTACTATTTTAATGTTAAGAGTACTGCTGCGAATATATATTATGTTCGACAAAGTCTCTTATACCTCTGAGGAGAATGCTTGCATACTGAGTTACTGCTAGTATCTTTTTTGTAATTATCTCCTGTGCAGTTTAACAGCTAAAAGTTGTCCCAGCATTTCCTAACTCTTGGAAATCTGAAATTTGTACTTGATTTTTGTTTTTGTCAGTGTCACGCCTATTTTAAAAGGCAGAAGTAACAACGTTTCCTCATGACATTAAGCACTATTGTTTCAAAATCCACAGTGTGAGCTGAGGGTAACAGCAGAGAAGTACTCCCTGTTATACTAAAATTATTTTATGATAATATGATTTCTGAAAATTTCAAGCAATTGTACAAAGTATATTGAACATATCCATCTTCCAAATTCCCTCAGAACACACGCATTGCATTTTCCTTCCAACTTCACGACATTGTGTAAGTATGAATGTATGTATGTATGTATGTATGTATGTATGTATGTATGTATGTACTCACAAAGTGGTATTAGTGTTGCTAATTTGGATATAGACTTGTGTCATCTACAAGGCAACCATCCAAGGGCTATACTCGTAAAAAGAAAATACAATTTTTTTTTAAACTCAGAGAACCTCATTATATTTAGGTTTCTGTTTAGTAATTTAACAGTAAGTTGTGAAAAAACATATTTTCAAAATTAGTTATGATTTTTCAAGTTTTGGGGTTTGTTCATATACATTGTTTTATTCTGGTATTTATTTATCTTAATTTTTCAACTCCTTTGAGAATTCATATCTTAAAGACTTAAACTCAAGGTTTCCAAATAGCACATTGAATGAGACCTATATTTGCTTTTGAATCTTCATAAAATTATGACATGTCATAATGCTATTAACCTTGATATGTATTTATAGTTAGCCAAAATTCTCAGGGTAATTACGTACTATACCAAACTTATATTATTTTTCACCTTTATTATAGCCAGATCCCCTATATCTTCACATAATAATTTGTTAACCATTTTCAATAGAATAAATGGCTGGTGCCTGAATAATTGTCTTTGGTGTATTTTGTAAAAAATAATATAAAATTTAAACAAAAAGGAATCATTAAAACTTAGCATTATATGTGTGTGTATATGTAAACATATACATATATATTCATATGTATATGTGCACAAAATGTATCAATATGTTCAAATATATCTTTAGGAAACAATGTGTAGAAAACAGTTTCACTTTTCAAATGTCCTAATGAGGAAGAAAAGAAATTAAGATGTATTTGTTAAATAATCTGGCCATTATGCTTGTGAACTAGAATGGATGTTGATGGTAAATTAATATTTATTGCTATATTGTATTATTTCTCCATGATTTATCTGTACGTAATAATACAGAAAATTCTCTACTTTATTTAATGATACAAGAAGAACAATACAGGGCTCAAATAATCCTCTCGTTGGCCATTTTAAGCAGTTGCATCCCTTGGAATTAGAACACCGGTCAAGTGACTTGAAGTCAAACAATTCTCATAACTTTAAATAGGATTAGAAGGGAACATTAAAGTCAACTGGGTGAATAAATAAATTGGAAAGAAAAATATCTTGGAAATGTAGATGAAAATCTTTACAACTCATATTAAAGTAATGATTGATATATGCAGCATGCAGTACTAAAATTATTCTAATCTGTTAAAGAAGGTGTTTTTGTTTTAACCTGAAATTGTAGATTTTATTTGTCATTAGAATTAAATGTAATGAAGATACAATAATATGTCTAGCTTGTAAGGAGAGTGATCTCAAGACAGATGAATTGAGAAACTAGATAACCCATGGACAGAAATTTCTGTCCTGCCTGGTTCCTCAGCTATTTAGTCCCAAGCATATACATAGAGATATACATTAATTATAAACTGTTTGACCAATAGCTCAGGCTTCTTATTGGCTAGCTCTCTCTTAACGATGAACCAATTTCTATTTATCTATGTGTCTGCATACTGTCTTGGCTTACCCGGGATCCCCTAGCCTCTTGCTTTCTTGGCAGCTGCATGGTGTCTCCCTCTGTACTCACACTCTGTGTCTTCTTACCAGCTTTCTCCCAGTTTGGTAGACCCACCTATACTATATCCTGCTTAAGAATTGGCTAAAACAGCTTTATTCATCAACTAATAAAAGAAACCTATATTCACAGCATACAGAGGGACATGCCCCATCAACAACCTTCTTTCTTTAAAAAGTCACAAGTTCTAGAAAGGGTATCTAAGAATGAACTCCTATCATTCACTATAGAAAACAAGGAGACTTGTGCACAATCTGACAATTTGATTCCTCTTATGCACTTGCTTCAAATCACAAAATATTTTACTTCATCATTCTAATGACCCAGATGCCTTTTGACAAATAACAATATTGTTTGGCAATACTTTTAAATATACACTGTTGGTGCAAAAATACTTTTCTTTTGAAATTATCAGCTTGTAAATTTCATATATACCTGACAACAAGCAAACATAATTAGAAAAATTTGAAACATATTATTGATACACATATGCATACATACATATGTACATTATATGTATATATATATTTAATTCTTGTATACAGTATGTACAGTGATGCAAGGGTGTGTATACATGGACATATTTTCCATAATTTATGCATGGGCATATTTGTTATAGCTTATTAAAATGAACATTTTTGATAATAAATCATAAGAAATTTACTTTAAAATTATTTCTTATTATAGCTATAGTTTTGTCATTTATCAAGACTGAAAGCAAACCATGGCTGATGAGGGCATGGACCCTGGAAGATAACCTATTATTGTCATTTCATTAAATCAGTATAATTACTTTTAGTTTTTCTTTTATTGAAAATAGATTTTTTTCTCACATATTATATCCTTATTATGATTTCCTTTCCTTCTCTCCTATACAGATCCATTCCCTTTCTGTCTCTCATTAGAACAAAATAGACATCTAAAAGACAATATTATTATTATTATTATTACTACTAATAATAATAATAAAATATAGTAAATACTCAATTAACTAGAACAAAACAAACAAGCAGAAGGAATGGGGCCCAAAAGAAGTTATAAGAATCAGAGAGTCATTCCTCTATATCACAGGAATCCCATAAAAAAATGCTGAACTAGAAGGAGTAATAGTTCACTAGGATCTCTTGCAGATCCATGAAGGTACGGTGCATGCTGCCACTCTCTGTGAGGTCATATATGCTTTGAAGGTTTTGATTTAGAGTGCTTGGAGTCCTCCAACTACCCTGGCTCTTATACTCTTTTCTGCTGCTTCTTTGTCAGAGTTCTGTTAGCCCTGAAAAAATAATTTGATGTAAACATCCCATCAAGGGCTCATGTCCCAAAGTCTTAATCTTCTGAATATTGTCTGGCTGTGAGTGTCTGTATTTGTTTACATGTTTTGTAGGAGAAAGTTTAACTGATGATGACCAAACAAGGCACTGATCTATGATTATAGCAGAATCATTCAGAGTCAACAAAAGTAGCTTTTAAAAAATTTTTTTGACTTGAGGTTTAGGCCTAAAGCTGCTAAAAATCATTAAAACCAATTATACTTGCATTGTAAAACAATTCAAAAATACGGATGAAATTTTTCCTAATTCTCAGTAATAGAAAGAATATTTGGCTATTTGCTTATTTTGCAGAAAGCTTTCCTTTCCTTGAGTTAAATAAATCTTGAATCAAGACAAATCCTTTCCAAAAGGTGGCTATTTCTGTTCCTTCCTTTTGGATAGCCCTTTGACTTATGTTTAGATTACTGTATGTTAATCATTTTTCTGTTTACTAGGGTCTTCCTGAAGAGGATCACAGAAACATCAAAAGAAAAATAAATAGTAAATAAACAGAATACTGTCTCCTAAGTAACAAAGTTAGAATGAGAAAGTATTCTTTTAAGCTCATAGTCACTTGGGAAAGTAATTAGGCTTGAATGATTCTTGTCGATGTCTCCTTCCTTACCCAGAAACGCTGTAGTGGAAAAACATTGAAGAGTTTAGTGATAGAAGGATAGAAAACAATTGGTTTTGCAATTTAGAGAACTGGGTATTTGGACTTTCTAAAAGAGCTTTGAGGAATTCTCACAATGTTCATTCATATTCAACTCAATGTGGTCCCATACTTAGGCCTGCATTTCAATCTGTTCTTTTTCCTTTTTCTTTTTTCTTTTAAATGTCTTTTATTTAAATTTTAAACAAGCTTGTTTTACATGTCAATCCCAGTTTCTGCACCCTCCTGCTGTCCCCTGTTCTCCTCACTAACCCCCATCCTATCCCCAATAAGAGAAACATATTTATAGAATGTCATCTCCCATCATCTCATTTTTTCTGTCTAAAATAAAAGAAGGGTTTTAACTTTAACATAGTAAAATATATAACAAAACAGTTATCAAATAAGAATCACAGTGAACAATATTCAGTTCATTAACACTTAGCAAGATTTATTTTATCATCTATCCTATCTTTGTGAATCTAAATTCCTATATGTAACGTTTTAATCCTAACTAAGGAAAACTTAATCATAACTATCTGTCTTCAAATCCACCAAAGACCATAGAAGGATAATATATAACTCCAGAAATGATAGAGACAGCTCACTCTCTGGTCAGTCACCCAAAGTTGTTCTGTAATGTTTCATCTTCAGCCTATAGGCCATAGTGTGTCTGGCAGACTACTCAGCAAAGCACGAAACTTTAAACTGTCCGTCTGTATTGCCAGTTTGTCAGTCACTTTTCTCTGTGTCCTGCAGAATGTCTGGCAGATTCTTCCATGAAGCAGGAACCCTCAATCCGATCTTTTTCTAACACACAGTTCCCTTCCCATTATGCTACTAGGACTTAAAAGGGGACCATGGGGAATGACACAAAGAAAGAATATACTGACACTAGAATTGCATCATTTCAGTCTGTTACAAGCAATTGGCTTTAGAAACAGAAATGAATCAGAAATGAAAGTAGAGTATTAAACCAGAGGGTCTGTATTTTCCTACTGTGTTTAGAAGACATGTACTCAAGAATGGAGAATGCGGGCATTTTCATTTATTATGCAAGGTAAAACTCTCATGTCAGTCTTATTCTTTTTTAAAATCTATGCAACAACACTGTTTGGGTATGCAGGCAGAAAGATTATGAGTTCAAGTGGAAGGCCAGCCTCAGGTACATAGTGGGTTTGAGGATATTGAATCTCTGTTTCAGAAACAAAAACTATTCTCTGTAACTGTGAATCTGGAAAAATATATATAAACCTGGAAATTACAATGCAAAGTAAGAAAAACTAAATTCTTGAATAATGCTAAAAAAGATTTGTGCTGGGTGAATATTCTCCTTTTTAATTTATTCATTGCTGTAAGTGCTAAATAATATCTTACACATATACACAGAACTAGTATATACGTATCACACTAAACACACTATTTTAAAAATAATCACATGTCTCTTATAAAGAATATAAACCAGTGGGTGTTTTTCATTTTTTTTTTATTTTTAACATTTGAAGCACAGAAATGCTTGAAATGGGAATTAGATGCAGGTGTACATTTATCATTAGTGAAATACTAATGTGATAATAAATTTTTGAGAATTATGCAAAGTACCAATTTGGATAATGATCTTGCATCATGTGTGATTTGTTACCATTGTAAACTACAAGGAGATCTTGGATTTTGAACATTTCTCCCTTTTGATGACTGCTTGGACAGCATGTCTAACATTGTGAGACCTTGACATGATGGGATGTATTTTGTTTTCATTTTGGACATGATGTGATCTCAACCATTACCCATTCTCAATGAAGTTCTGTGTAGAGAAATTCTGGGGTAACATTGGATAAGAGAAATTTCTGAGGTTGTTTTTAGTGTTTGCCTTAGAGTTCTGAGTAAAGAGACTTAATTTGTAATACAAAATTAAGAGATAAATTACTGATGGTCATTGTGCACAATGTTTCATGTCTTTCCAGGTTTTTGTAGACTTCCAAAAGAAATTTAATGGGAATGGAGGGGTTGAGAAACTAAAGATAGTATATTAATGCAAGTTAAATAATTTCTAGTGAAATGTAACATTGCTCTGACAAAAATCTTTAAATAATGTGTATTTTTTACAAGTAAATGTGCAACAGATTGTGAACAAAGAATTGAATGGGTTGAGTGGGCAATGATGAGTTTTCCAGATAGTATTAAAAAATAGTGGTTGCCATGAATTTGTGGGGTTATTTTTGCATTATTTCTACACCACATATGGAAAGAAACCATTTGCAACTTGAAAGACAATAAAACATAGACCAGCCTTTATTATATTATATCCTTCTTCTTTTCTTAGTGGATCCAACTACCAAAAAATACTATTTTTTTTTTTTAGTTTCTCTTTTGCCTCTATATTTCTGTTGCCAATGTTTAACACCATTTGTCTTTTCTGAATATTCTTGGAGGCCCGGATGTGTTTTTAAGCACTATTTAGCAGAGTGTTAGTTTCATAAATAAGTCACAATGCCAATCACTTTCATTATTTCAATTATCTCAGACAGTTGTTTCACCAAATGCAACTTTTTTCTCTCTTGTGTTAAACAAACAACTCTGAGTGGATTGTTTATTATTTACACTAATGTGTGTGATAAACATACTTCTGATGACAAGGATAGACATTTTTGAAAAGAAGGGAACTTTTTTATAAAGACAAAGTTTTCTAACAGAAATTTTGACCGTACATATGAGTATCTGACTCATGACATTCACAGCAACTTCACTAGCATGGTCACTGTGGTCAGTATTTCTCTTTTCGTGTATATTCCTCTGTGATTTCATTTTCTTAGTCACCTGTTGAACTTGGTCATTATGACAAATGACAGGCAGCTCCCTATTACCTGGCAACTGTAAACTACATTTTTTTATACAAGCAATTTTAAGTGTATCCTATATTATACACATATTTTGAAAGGAAGAACTACAGCTTCAGAAAAAATATAAAGTCATTATTTACCTTATAAGAACAGCTGTAGATTTTGCTAAAAGTGTTGAGCTCACTAATGCTACTTCTGAAGGAGGTCCTTGACAATCATCAGCTTTGTTCTTGTTGATCTAAAGGCCCTGTGAAAATACTTCTCTACTGTTGTTCAGGAAGCCTTTCTATTGAACTCCCCTGGCATCAGCTCATTCGATTCCTAACCAGCAGGTATTGCTAAAGCATGCTGTGGGCTCATATTCCCAGCTTTGATAATGCAGAGAGGAAGGCAAAGAATCTCCAGGTCCAGACAGACATGCTGTTCTTGCTATAAATACCATTAATATCCTGGCTTGCTGTTTTATCCTTAACCCTGCCTCTCTTTTAATCACCCATATAATCACAGCTTTTAGTTTAATTTCATGACTGGCTGGGAGGGTAGTTGGGCACATGGATTAACAAAGAGTAATTTGGAAAGTCATTTAATTATATAACACCAGTTTTACCAAATAGAATTATAGAATGTCTCACTAATTGATGTAATATTATCAGGAAAGCCATATGCTAAATTTGACGAATGCAACAGAAAAATCTCCATGATTTCTTTCTTTTGTATTTAAAATCATTCCTGTTACTGTGAAATTCAAGTAGCATATCTGTAAATTGTCAACTATCCCTAAATACCATTCTTTAGTGGTCAAGATGATGGAGGAATAAGAATCTCAGTGGTCAATCAACTCACCAAAGAGAAAAATAAATGAAAAGTATTCAATCACCAAACTATTTTCCTAAGAGTTTCAATAATCAGAAGGGTCCTATATCAGCTTCCATCAGTATAACAATGTAAAAGACAGTCTGATGATGGGAGGGAAAGTGTAATTTGCCTCCCCGCTTCTCTCCTCAGCGACCAATGCAGCATGGAGACTCAGAAATGTAGTAAACATGGGACCTATTCTTTCTACGGAGACCCACATCAGAGAAATTTAGGCCATGCCTGAAACTCCATACTCCAGGCTGAGTCTCCAGATAATCCAAAACCTTCCCTTATGTTTCAGCCTGTAATACCCTAACTTTAACATAAGCAGAGCCCCCTTGATACCCTTCACACCATCATTCCTGTGAGATTGAGATATAAACACCATAACAGCAGCCTAAATCATCAGGAGAATAACTCTATTATCCTTCTCCCAGTCAAGGACCACAATAAATAATACTTCCCAATTGCCAGGGAAGGAAAAAGAAAGGAAGGCAAGGCAAGGGAAAGGAAGGGAAGGGGAGGGGAGGGGAGGGGAGAGGGGAGGGGAGGGGAGAGGGGAGGGGAGGGGAGGGGAGGGGAGAGGAGGGGAGGGAAGAGGGGAGGGGAGGAGAGGGGAGGGGAGGAGAGGGGAGGGGAGGAGAGGGGAGGGGAGGAGAGAGGAGGGGAGGGGGGAGGGGAGGGGAGGGGAGGGAAGAGGGGAGGAGAGGGGAGGGGAGGGGGTAGGGGAGGGAGGGGAGGGAAGAGGGGAGGGGAGGGGAGGGGAGGAGAGGAGAGGAGAGGAGAGGAGAGGAGAGGAGAGGAGAGGAGAGGAGAGGAGAGGAGAGGAGAGGAGAGAAGAGAAGAGAAGAGAAGAGAAGAGAAGAGAAGAGAAGAGAAGAGAAGAGAAGAGAAGAGAAGAGAAGAGAAGACTGTCCTGGTATTCATTGAGGGCTAAGCAAACCTAGAATAGGGAAGATTCTAATAGTCCTGTCTCCAGGTTGTGCTCTTAAATTGATTTTCTGGATATGCTCTGGGGCCAAGTGGCAATTTGCAATTTCAACCAGCTCAGCCAGCATAATGTGTGGCTGTTTGCAATAGTCTAAGTCACAGTCCCCACTTTATGTGAAAGATACACAGAAGCATAAACTTTTGTGTATTTCAGTGTTGTGTTGGTTTAGGTAAGATGTGTTTTCAAGCTGCATCACATTAATGGTTACAGATAGAAGAAATATCATCCTACATGAAAGAAAACTCAAAATATATTCAATATTTTAAAGTAAGAACTGAATTTAGAAACTAAGTTTAGAACTTAGAACTAAGAAAACAAAAAAAATTTCACAAGGCTTTTTAAAATACTTCTAAAGTCTGGACATAATACAAACAAAGACAAATGAAATTACAAAAAGTAAAACTATTTCTGCAAATAAAGGAAAAATAATGGACAGAGTATCAAGTCAGATTACAGACTGGAAGATCATTCATGAAAAACTATATACCTGAGAAGAGGGTGATTATCTAGAAAGTTCAAGAAACACAGTTCAATGACAAAAACATTATGAAATGTCTGAAAAGGTGCATTTTACTACATATTTCTCAAAGAAAAAGTTCAGACCTTTAATAGGTACTGTTTACAAAATTTATCTGCATTAATTGTTTTGAAAACAAAAATCAAAACTGCAAGAAGCTATTGACTCATTCCAGCTACAACTGTGAAAAAATATGAAGAATAACAGTTTGTCAAGGATGAAGAAAAAGAAGAAATTGTTCCACACTGAAATATTTCAACTGTGGATGTCAATGGAATTAATATAACCATTTTGGGAAATGGTTTCTCTAAAAGTAAAACATGAATTTAATATGCTCGTAATCACGTAGTACATTTATAAGGCAGAAATGTAAAAATCCCTAGTATTTATAATATATATATATACATATATATATGTATATATAGATATAGATATAGATATAGATATAGATATAGATATAGATATAGATATAGATATAGATATCTCCAGTCATTCCAAGTGCTTAGTATTACCAAAGGAATTGAAACTGGTGCATTGAATATAACCTGCATTCCCAATTCTATTGTAGCTCTATGACTGTATAATGAAAATGATGTATCTGTCAGCAAATGAATAGGGTGAGACAAGTGGAACAGACTTTAAATAGAATCTATTTAGTCATCATAAAAGTGTAAAAATCTTTTTTGCAATGAGATATATGGAATTGGATAGTATTTTACTAAGAGAATTTGCCAGGCACAGAAAGACAAACACTGTATGATCACAATCATGTTGCTTCTAACAAAGTTGGTATCATAAATGTTGATTGGAGAACAATAGACAAAGGACTAGGGAGGGAAGAGTGAAGTGTGGTATCTTCAGAGTTCAAATAGCAGATACAAAATTATAGTTTATGAGAGAAAAGTATTCTGGTATGTTTTGCATATTAAGGAGACAAAAGGTAATAAAAACATCTGCATAATATATTGCATATCATTTATACATTATATAATCACCACAAGAAAATTATATTTATATATAATATATAATATGTATAATATATGCACATTATATGATAACTTAAAATGTTTATGGAGATAAATAATTTTCTTAATTTGAACATCTCCAATGTTTAAATATATATAAACTTGTTAATTTTCCTCATTGCAGTGTAAATTTGTATGTGTTAATTAAAAAAGGTTATAATAGAAATGTAAAATTCTCTAGTAGTTAAATCTATTTTATGACTACTTTAAGATATAATATTCCTAAATGACATTTGGCACAGGAGCCATGAAATGCCTTCTGTTATTGTTTAATCATATCTCTTAAATATTTCAGTATACATGCACAAAATCTCAAAATTAAAGTTCTAGAATATAAAATCTTTTACTGGAGCTTAAGTGCCATTTAAAGTAGCCCTTAACAATAATAAGGCCTGTGGTATTGCACTCCTAGGCATAAATATTTTCTGTGATCATAAATAATGAATACTTTTTTCCATCCTCATTCTCTAAGTAGCAAAATTTGTAACACTTACATTACATTATCTTATGCCTCAGCTGAGAGAACCAAATGAGCAATTTCTAGGGCTGGAAGGCAAATTAAATATTTCTGAGTGAAAAACACTGCTCTTTTATTTTACACATTTAGCTCTTATTGGTATTAAATGTTCCAATACTATGGCGTTTATCTGATTTACTAAGCCTGAAGTAAATCATTTGGGATTCAATTAAAAGACAGTTTTGAATTGTAACATGAACAGGATAAAATGTTATGTTACTTATTTAGTATTAAGTTCTATATTTTATGTATAGTTATTGTTACTAGGATATCTGCCAGTATGGTACAGAGAGAACCTAGAGAATAAAAGAATATAGTACTGCACTAAACTTCTAAAAATAGGTTCATGTCTAAAACACATAAGAAACATCAAGAATGCAATGGAAACAATAATCAAATACAAATAGTATAATTTTAAAATGGGCAATTGGGAGATTTCTAAATAGTAATATGTTTTTGGATTATCCATTACAGCCACTAAATTGTAATATACAAATCCAACAATATGGAAATGAAAGCATTTTCCTTTACAGTAACAAATATGTAACTTATTAAAATATACATAGTCATGGCACATGAATGAGTAAAGAAAGCAAAATGCATAAATCTCTCTCCATTCCAGATTCTTTTACCAATCTTACCACTTTCAGTGCTTGTGTGTGTGTGTGTGTGTGTGTGTGTGTGTTATATGCACATGTGATTATGTTGTGAGATACATTTTGCTTCTTCCAGTCATTAAATATTTTAAGGATTTATTCATGATGATATACCATACCAATAATTTAACATACCAATAATTCATTTTATATAGTTGTATTAATACACACCTAGTACCATAATTTAATCATATATGTACCTAGTACATATAATTTATTCATATGAGTATAGCACAACATACTAACCATTCCTCTTGATGATATTGAACATTTTTACTGGACTGCCCTTTAGGTAGCCTTGTACATATCCTTTTAGAGATATAAAGTCTTTTCTGATGAGTTTTGAAAGAGTAAACTTTCTAATTATGCAGCATACATGTGAGTTGGGAAAATCTTTAATTAACCTATGCTATTTCTGTACCTTTTGGTATGTTATTTTCTTGTTTAATAGACACATTTTTAAAGTCATATAGAATAGATGTACTCTTAACAATAATTAACCACCCCACACTCACTCGTTGAGGAATAGAAACATTGCTCAAAGTACAGAACATTTGCATGTACAGAATGGAGATGTTGAAGTTCGGAGAAGTTGTAGGATTAGAAGTTGTTACAGTACTGTGAACCAGTCTGTGCTATTTGACAAGCTTATAACAAACACTGCTGAAACTGTGCTTCAAAAGGTGGATGACATGAAAAAGATGTGTAGACAGCGAATGAAAAAACTTGAAGATTTGAGAGTATTTAAGGAATCAGAGAGCGCAACCTTAATATATACACAAGAGGGAAACAAAAGGCTGTGCAGCAAGCTGATGAAGAGACAACTGACAACCAAGATGGCAGTGTGGAATCATCTGAAGAGGGTGAAGAGCAAGATGATGATGATGGTGAAGATGAAGATGATGAAGATGAAGATGATGGAGATGATGAAGATGGAGAAGAGGATAATCCAAAGTGATACTATCTTAGGCAGAGAAAAGCAGCTGTTTACTGTCAAGTATCACTAGAAAACTTCGTCACCAGAGAAAGCCCAACATATTTTATAGTGGTGGCCAAGCTTCTCCTGAAAGACCAAGATACCGAATATCGTCTACAGGACTAAGAATTTCCTATGGTAAACGAATGAACAAGCGAAGGCATGCAATCATCAGTAGTGACTGTACTTCCTCTTCCTTTTCTGAAGATGAGCACTTTGAGAGGAGAAGAAAAAGGAACCGAAATAGAACTGTTAACAGGTGCCTTCCACTAAATTTTCGGAAAGATGAAATAAGAGGGATTTATAAAGGTCGAATGAAAATTGGAGCAAACCTTGCTGATGTTGACCCAATGCAACTAGATTCTTCAGTAGGCTTTGATAGTGTTGGTGGCCTGTCCAGTCATATTGCAGCACTAAAAGAGATGGTAGTCTTTCCCTTACTTTACCCAGAAGTCTTTGAAAAGTTTAAAATTCAACCCCCAAGAGGTTGTTTGTTTTATGGTGCACCTGGAACTAGGAAAACCCTGGTTGCTAGAGCACTTGCCAATGAGTGCAGTAAAGGGGACAAAAGAGTGACCTTTTTCATGAGGAAATGGGCTGATTGTCTGAGTAAATGGGTCGGAGAATCAGAAAGACAACTACGATTGCTTTTTGATCAGGCCTATCAGATTCGCCCAGTAATTATTTTCTTAGATGAAATTGATGGTCTGGCTCCAGTGCGATCTAGCAGGCAAGATCAGATTCACAGTTCTATTTTTTCAACGCCGTTAGCTCTTATGGATGGTTTTGACAGCAGGGGAGAAATTGTGGTCATTGGAACTACCAACAGACTAGATTCCATAGACCCAGCTTTACAAAGACCTGGCAGATTTGATAGAGAATTCCTTTTTAGTCTACCTGATAAAGATGCTCGAAAGAGATTCTGAAGATTCATACAAGAGATTGGAATCCAAATCCACTGGATGTAATCCTAGAAGAACTAGCAGAAAACTGCGTTGGGTACTGTGGTGCGGATATTAAGTCGGTTTGTGCTGAAGTCGCCTTATGTGCCTGCGTCGCCAGTACCCACAGATCTACACCACCAGTGAGAAGCTACAGCTGGATCTCTCTTCAATTAATATCTCAGCTAGGGATTTTGAGACTGCTATGCAGAAGATAATACCAGCTTCCCAGAGCTGTGATATCACCTGGCCAGGCACTGTCTGCAATTGTGAAACCACTCCTGCAGAACACTGTCCATATGATCTTATAAACCTGACAGAAAGTATTTCCACACATGGAAGTTGAAACAAGCAAAACTTTAAATTCAGATGTTTCTTGCGCTTTGCTAGAAAGTGATTTGGCATACACTGATGATGATATACCATCGGTGTATGAAAATGGACTTTCTCAAAAGCCCATTAATCAGGCAAAAGAAAATTTAAATTTCCTTCATTTAGATAGAAATGTTACCAACCTATGTCTTTTCAACGAAGATTACTAATAGTGGGAAAACCAGGATTTGGACAGAGCTCTCACATGGCACTAGCTGTCATCCATGCTTTGGAAAAGTTTACTGTATATACATTAGATATTCTTGTTCTCTTTGGCATCAGTAGTACATCTCCTGAAGGGACATGTTCCCAGATGATTCGTGAAGCTAAGAGAATAGCACCCAGCATAGTCTACGTCGCACATATCCACTTGTGGTGGGAAATAGTTGGACCAACACTCAAAGCCACATTTATGACATTATTACAGAGCATACCTTCATTTGCTCCAGTTTTACTGCTTGCAACTTCTGACAAACCATATTCAGCTTTGCCTGAGGAGGTACAAGAATTGTTTACTCATGATTATGGAGAGATTTTTAATGTCCAGTTACCAAGTAAAGAAGAACGGACCAAATTTTTTGAAGACTTAATTTTAAAACAAGCTGCGGAGCCTCCTGTGTCAAAAAGAAAGCAGTTTTGCAGGCCTTGGTGGTTCTCCCAGTAGCGCCACCACCTGAACCAAGACCACAACAGCAGAAGAAGTCAAACAGCTGGAAGAACAAGAAGATACATTTAGGGAACTCAGGATTTTCTTAAGAAATGTCACACACAGGCTTGCTATTGATAAGAGGTTCCGAGTCTTTACCAAGCCTGTTGACCCTGATGAGGTTCCTGATTATGTCACTGTAATAAAGGAACTAATATACCTTTCATCTGTAATCAGTAAAATTGATTTACATAAGTATATGACTGTGAAAGGCTATCTAAGGGATATTGATCTAATCTGTAGCAATGCTTTAGAATACAATCCAGATAGAGATCCTGGAGATTGTCTTATTAGGCATAGAGCCTGTGCTTTAAGGGACACTGCCTATAAAATAATTAAAGAAGAGCTTGATGAAGACTTTGCGCAGCTTTGTGAAGAAATTCAGAAATCTAGGAAGAAAGAGGTTGTAGCTCCTCCAAATATGCACCATCTTATTACCATATCATGCCAAAGCAAAATTCTACTCCTGCTGGTGATAAAAGGTCAGCTAAAGAGCCCAGTGAAAAGCTAAAGGCACCTTGTACCCCTGTGTCTTGCAGTACCCCTGCTCAGTTGAAGAGGAAAATTCATAAGTCAAAGTGGCATATAGGCAACAAAATGAATCAAAGGAAACTTTCACAAGCAAAAGACAATAGCCAAACTGCTGTGAGCAATCAAATCAGGAGCAGTGACACAGAGGAGAGTCAGCACACAGGTGCAGATCACACTGAGCTCGGGAAATTCCAGAGAGTCTTCAGTAGAAGAAAATGAGAAGCAGACCGCCTCAGAAAGCAACACAGACCTGAAAAATTCCTCGAGCACCTCCAATATTGAGAATGAACTTGGAGAATCTAATGCAACTACAGAGTGTACAGACTTGAGAAAAGAGAAAATCGATTGCAGTGGAGATGCTTCTATCTCCCAGGTCATAGACATTCCTGATGAAAGTGAATCAAAGGAAATGTGTATTCTTTGAATGACTCAAGCTAGACATTCCCAAATAGAGCAGCAGCAGCTCATCAGTGTGGAGAAGGCTCTGGCAATTCTCTCTCAGCCTACACCCTCACTTGTTGTGGACCATAATCGCTTAAAAAATCTTTTGAGGACTGTTGTTAAAAATAGTCAGGAATATAACACATTCCAATTGGAGAACTTATATGCAGTAATCAGCCAATGAATTTATGAGCAGTGCAGGGACTATGACAAAACAGCTCTTGTTCAGAAAATGGAGCAAACAGTAGAAAACTTCAGTTGTCCCAGATCATGATGTCGTTGCGCCAAGTATTTTTATATTCAGTTCCTGTTTAATTGTCTTCGGCCGTGTCCACATAGCTGATGCAAGATAAAATGAAATCTTGCATCTTGAATAAAAATTAAAGTAGTGAAAGTATTTTAATTCCCTGGTACTTATGTACATGTGGTGAGATAACTGATAAGTCTTGGATGTTTGTTTGAGCAGAACACTGTAACAATAGTAACTGTTCAAGTTTGGCTAGACCTTACAATTTTGATAATAATAATAATTTATTAATGGAGTTTTTGTTGTTGTTAGCTTAAGCACTTTTAATTTAACACTTCCTAGTAGGTTATTGTATCAGACTAGAATTATCTGTTGTGTTTTTGCCATCCTTTTGTGTTTTCCTTTAATGCCTTTCTTCCAACTGCCATAATTCAAGTTATGACTTGCAAGGGGGCCTCAAATACAATTCTGTGCTTAATATAAAAATTAATGTTTTTAGATAAACATTTTTATAATTCTAATTTGGGTTAATAAAGGTTTAAAATTTTATCATTAAAAAAGAATTAACCACCCCACATAAGTCCTAACAGCCTTTACCCTTTCTTATCCAAACTTGTATAGTTACTTAAGTCATTTATATTGTGACAATAGAAGTGTAACATAAAAATGGGCTAATTGAGGCTAGATGATGGCTCAGCATGCAGGAGTACCTGTTGATCCTATTTCAGCTCTTAGAAGCCATGTCAGACAAACTGCAGTCATCTGTTGTTATTCCAGCTCCAGGGTTTGGAAACCTCTAACCTCCAAGGCACTTATTCCCAGATGCACATACACACTAGTAGATGCAGGTATCTATAAACAATTTAAGCAATAATTTTAAATGAGCTATTGAAACTTATTAAAGTCTATTTTCACTAACATCACAATTAATATGAAATCACCTTTTTTTTAAATTTAGAAACAAGCATTTTTTTATATGTCAATCCCAGTTTCTCCTTCCCTGCCTAACCAACCCCCTATCCCATCCCCTTTCTGCTCCCTAGGGAGGGTGAGGTCTTCCATGGGGGAGCTTCAAAGTCTTTCATATCATCTGAAGCAGGGCCCAGACCCTCCCTCTATGTATCTATGCTGAGAGAGTATCTCTCCATGTGTAATGCGCTCCTAAAGTCCATTCATACACTAGGCATAAAGACTGATCCATTACCAAAGACCCCATACATTGCCCAGGCCTCCTTACTGATACCCACATTTAGGGGGTCTAGGTCAGTACTATCCCAGCTATCAGTCTGGGATCCATGAGCTCCCGCTTATTTAGGCCAGCTGTTTCTGTGGGTTTCTCCAACCTCACCTTGACCCCTTTGTTCATCACTCCTCCCTCTCTTCAATGGGATTCCAGCAGTTGAGGTTAGTGTTTAGCTATGGGTGTTTGTTTCTGCTTCCATTAGCTACTGGTTGAAAACTCTAGGTTGGCATATAAGATAATCATCATCTCATTATCAGGGAAGGGCATGTAAGTTAGCCTCTCTACTATTGCTTAGATTCTTAGTTGGGGACATCATTGTATATCTCTGGACATTTCACTACTGGAATGTTTCTGATTAAACCTATGATGGCTCCCTCTATTATGGTATCTCTTTTCTTGTTCTGTTTTTCCATGACTCAATATTTTTGCCCCCTCATGGCCTCCCCTCCCCTCCCTTTTCCCCCTTCTCTTTCTCCCAACTCCCTCTTCCCTCCTCTACTGCTCCCAATTTTCTCAGGAGAGTTTGTCCATTTTCACTTCTCTTGGGGATTATGTAAGGTTCTCCTAGGGCCCTCCTTGTTTTCTAGCTTCTCTGGCAGTGTGGATTGCACTGGCAAACTGAATCCAAGAACACATGAGAGAAGACATCCACCATGATCAGGTAGGCTTCATTCCAGGGATGCAGGGATGGTTCAACATATGAAAATCTATCAATGTAATCTATCACATAAACAAACTGAAAGAGAAAAACCATATGATTATCTCACTAGATGCTGAAAACTCCTTTGACAAAATCAAACACCCCTTCATCATATATATCTTGGAGGCATCAGTAATAACAACATGCCTAAACATAATAAAAGCAATATACAGTAAACCAACATCAAACTAAATGGAAACTCAATCTAATTCCTCTAAAATCAGGAGTAAAACATGGCTGTCCACTCTATCCATATCTCTTCAATGTTGTACTTAAAGTTCTAGCTAGAGCAATACGACAACAAAAGGAGATCAAGGGGACAGAAATTGGAAAGGAAGTCAAATTTTCCCCATTTATAGATGATATGATAGTTTACATAAGTGACCTGAAAAACTCTCTCAGGGAAGTCTTACAGCTGATAAACACCTTGAGCAAAGTGGCAGGGTACAAGATTCACTCAAAAAAATCAATCAGTAGCCCTACTATATACAGATGATAAGTGGGCTTAGAAAGATATCAGAGAAACATTACTCTTTACAATACCCACAAACAACATAAAATATTTCTGAGTAACGCTAACCAAACAACTGAAAGACCTGTATAGCAAAAACTGGTTTTTTTTTAATCATCTATATTGATAAACATATACCTCTATTATTTGGTGTCCTATTATCTGGTGAGGACTTGACTATACTTAAATAGAAAGATATTACATCACAGATTAAAGCACAATGTGCAGCATATTGTATAGGGCTGTGTTAGAATATTATTTTTGGGTGTGTGATTTTTGTTTATGCTGCATTTCTTTCACACAGTGAAGCAGAGATGCTTTGTCTGTCTAAAACAACAGAAGGTTTAATAAAGAACTACATGGCCAATAATGAGGCAGTAGCAAGGATAGGTGTGGCTGGCAGGCATAGAGTATAAGTAGAAGGATAAACAAAGAAGAGGGAGAGAGCAGGAGAAGGACAGGAGGATGTCAGGGGCTATCCACCCAGCCACCCTGCCACACAGCCACCCAGTCAGCCAACAAGTAAGAAGGACAGTAAGATATATGCAGTAGACAAAGATAAAAACCCAGAGGCACAAGGAAGTCAGAATAATTTAAGGAAAGCTGGCTAGCAAAAAGCCAAGCTATGGCCAGGCATTCATATGTGTGAATCAGTGCATATATTGTTCACATAATTGAAAAATGATGTACATTCTCATTTCATTTTTGTCTCAATGGCAAATGATGGTAGAAATGTCAACCAATAGTTACTTTATAATTACTGCACTACTGATTAATTTTTACTAAGGTTGGCCAAGCTATATCGAATATATTTATTTATTTATTTGTTTGTTTATTTTACAGCTCAGTCTCAGTTTTCCCTCCCTCTTCTCCCGTTATCCCTCCACCTTTGCTATGCTCCAACCCCATCCACTCCACCTCATTTTCTGTTTAGAAAATGGCAGACTTCCATTCGGTGTCAACACAGTATGGCCTATCAAGTTGTGATAAGATTAAACACCTCTCCTTACATTTTTATACTGAATTAGTTATATACAATTTATGGTAAATAGAATTATGCTATTATGTTGACATTTGGGCATATGTATTTATATGTATAAGTTTATTTCAGAGAGATTCTGCAAAATATTTTGAAAAATGTATACAACTTTAAGCAGTATTACTCTAGTGACTTTTGAATGAAAATGGATAACAGGACTTTTATTTACTTCTTGATTTCTTTAGTGACACAATGATCATTAAACAATGTGTTCTTTAATGTCCATGAGCTCATATGTTTTTTATTACTATTGATACATAGCTTTTTTTTCCATTGCTATAAGATGTAAGAAGTTAAGCTAATTTCTTTTATTTGTTGATAATTGCTTTATATTTTAAAATGTGGTTGGTTTTGGAATCTGTTTCATAGGATACTGAGAAGGACATATTATTTGCTTTTGGGGTATAATGTTCTCTCAATATTTATTAGGTCTATTTGATTTTTTATGTCATTGAACTCCAACATTCTGTTTAGATTTTGTCTAGACCTGCTTATTTGTTAGCATAGATTACTTAAGACATCATCTATAACTGTTGGGATAATTGTGATTTTATATTGAATAATATTTGTTTTGTAAGATTGGGTGTTCCTTTGCTCGATGCATGTATTTTAGGACTGCAATATCCTCTTAGTGTACTATTTCCTTAATAAATATTCAAAAAACCTTGCCTCACTTGTATTATTTTAAAATCTATTTTTTCATATATGAAAACATCTGGGACAGTTTATTTTTTAGTATCAGTTGCTTGGAATCCACTTTTTGATTCATTTGCCTTAAATTAGTTTCTGTCATTTTTGGCAAGATGTGTTTATTGGATGCAGCAAGTAGTTGAATTCAGTTAACTAAATCATCCTTTTGTCCATGTCTCTTTTTGTAGAAACTGAGACTGTTGATCTTAGAAATTATTATTGAAAATTGTATCTCAATTTTTGTTATTTGGTTAATTCTGTGGCATTTTCTTAACACTTTTTAATTAACTCTTACAATATTGTTTTTTAGTTCTTTTATGAACCTTATAGTGTTTATCCTTCTCTTCAGCTAAAACCATAACGTTAACTATCCTCTGAATAGTTTAGTGTTCATGAATTACTTTAATCCCTTCTTATTGTGAAAAATTTTTCTTTCTTTTTCAATTTTATAGATAGTTCAGATGGGTATAATTTTTGTTGTTGATGCTAGTGGCCTTTAAGAAAATCCCATGTGTCTTTCCAGGCATTTGTGACTTTAAAATGTTACATACAATAAGAAAGTATTAATTTTATTGACTTTCCTATATATTTGATTGATTCTGCTTTTTTATTTTTCAAATTCCATTTTTCCTGTGGATTTGTGTTTCTTTTCTTTTCCTATCCATTTGTTATTCTGAATGACATTTATACATGGGCAGGCATCTCTTTCTCTTGATTTGGCTAATTTTCTTTGCAATGTTATTGACAATATCTCTGTGCCTATAACATCCTTATCCTTCTTCTATACATATAAGTCAAAGTTCAGGTCATTTTCATCACCCCAAAGTTTTAAGTTGTGAGTTTAAGGTGCTTTGTTTCATTTTGCAGTGATATTACTGGTAATTGTTTTGTTTATTACTGTTGTTTGTTGTTGTTTTGTTTTAAATTTATCATTAAGCATTATAAGTGATCTAATATTATGTTGTTCACCAAATTTCATAGTGTGTTTCCCACACATACCATCATGAGGTCTTTCTTGATTTAGGATTATTAACTTTTCATTTGCAGCAACCCCCCCTGCCTTTTCAGTTATTTTATCTCCTCATTGAATTCTGTTTTCATATCTTAGACTGATTTTCTCTTGTCATTTCAATTGCATGACATCTCTGGTTTTTGTTCTGTTGGAGTTCATTACATCTTTTTTAGTTGTTTGAATATAGTTATAATTATTCTTTTGAGTGCTTTGGAAATTCTTTTGGGTCATTCTCACTGGAGACCCATTTTATGAAATCAGCAATTTAGAGAAGTGACTTTCTGTTACACTTTTCATGTTACTATTGTTTCTGCTCTTAACTTACAGATCTGGACACATTTTCTGGTTCAGAACTCCCTTTGTTCAAATAACTTTCCTTTCTGTTGAGATGTGTACAGTACAGGGGAGGGTTAATTGGGAAAAGGGTTGAGATCTTGTTTTTCCTTGTGCGACTTGTATTGAGCACTTCAGGCTCTATTCCTCCTCTTCTTTCGATATTCTACTTCTGTCTGTGCTAACATATACCAGCCAAAGATCAGAATACATTGTCAATCCCCCTCAAGAATCATTCAACTCTAATATGACCTTCATTTTGCCACCATCCTATACCTGCTTCAGAACTTTCTGAGCCTGGGAATCTTACCTTCTTTGGGTTTTCAGTTTCTTTCAGGCATTTTGTAACTATTTGAGCTATAGCTTGTGCACTGTTGCTCTGAGTTAACTCCAAACTTTTCTCTAGATATGTGTCTTTCCTGCCTGAGTTGTAGATTTTGTCCCCTTTGCATTGATTCTCTAGATTGGTACTTACCTGCTCCCCAGAATACAACGTTTTGTAGCCACATGTAAGTGGAAACTTTCAAGATATTTGTGTGTGGGGGGGGGTCTGGCTTGTTTTTTCTAATATAATTGCCTCAAATTTTGCTCATGATGTTTTCAAATATGAAACAGTATTGTAACATTTTATGTTTTTGGCAAGTTCTTTGTTCATTTTTAAATTAGTGGCATCTTCCCTTATTCTTATCTATTGGCTATTGAAGCAGAAGTGCAGATGACTTTTCAGAACTGAGTTCATTTCCTGAGGATCTTAAGAGTGGATCATCAAATAGTTGTACTCTTTGATTGATGAAATATATGTATACTGTTTTCAGTAATAATAATTTTTCTTCAAGCAAGTGATTAACAATACTCTGGTTTTCCACTGTATTAGTTCATCTTATGTTTTTTTTTTTAATTTTACTACATTTATTTATCATGTGTGTGTGTGTGTGTGAGTGTGTGTGTGTGTGTGTGTGTGTGTGTGTGTGTGTGTGTGTGTGTATGACTATGCTATCCAATGCATATATGTGCTACATGATGCATGTGTGGAGGTCAGAGAACAAATAATAAGATTAGGATCTCTGAGTCCATCATAGAAGTCTCAATCAAACACAGGTCTTCAGTTTTGAGGACAGGTGCCTTTACCCACTGAAACATCTTTGCAAGATCCTGTTGTCTTTAACATTTAACCATTGACATTTAGTATTAAATGTTGTATTGCTAAGATTATTATTTTTATGATGAATGGTACTATTTAATGCATTTTTCCACAATAAGTTAGTCATTTGTATTTCTTTTTGTAAATATTTTGCATATATTTATTGAGCCCTTCAGTTGGGGTATCTCTATTTATTTATTAATGAATTTTATGTGTATGGAGGATTTTTTATGCATGTACAATTATACTTTATTTATTTATTTATTTATTTTGGTTTTTGGAGACATGGTTTCTCTGTATTGTTTTGGAGTGTTATCTTGGTGATCAGTTGAAATAAGGTTTTAGGAGATCTACTTTCTACTTCTGGGATCTTCATTTTTTTCATCTACATATTTTTATTTATACAACCACACACTGTGTTATTGTTACAATTTAACACTAAGTCTTTAGGTCAAATACTGTGATTCCTCCTACTTACTCTTAGCTGTTAGTTGTTATTTTTTGTTTGAATTGAATTCAAGTTTTACAATTGTTTCTAATTTTTTCAAGTTTTGAATATTGTATATATGATTTCATTTTTAGATGATATATATTTTGTAAACAATTTCAAGTCTATAGCCTGCTAAAACTTCTTTTTTAAGTAAATTTTTATTTACATTAAAAACAATCTTATTTTATATACCAATTCCAGTTCCATCTCCCTCACATGGGACCAACCAACCCTCCATCCCCCATACTCCATCTACTCCCCAGAAAGGAAGAGACCTCCCATATGTGATCATCAAGGTTTGACATCATTTGGGGCAAGACCTAGGGCATCCTCCACATTTCTAGACTAAGAAAGTATCCATCCATAGCGAATCTGCTCTCAAAATCCATTTGTGCACTAGGGATAAATACTGGTTCCACTGCTACAGGCCCCATAGAATTCCCAGGTTTCCTAAATGACACCCAAGTTTGAGGGGCCTGATTCTATCCTATGCTGGTTCCCCAGCTGTAAGACCTGGGTCTGTGAACTTCCACTTGCTCAGGTCAGCTGTTTCTGTGGGTTTCCCCAGCATGTCCTCGACCCTCAGTACTTGGCTATGAATCTCTGCTTCTGCTTCTGTCATGTACTGGATGAAGGCTCTATCACAGTTACAACTTCTAATGATGTATTTAACAGGCCAAAATATTAATTATACTATTTATCTCATGAATAGTTTGCATCTTGGTTGTATCTTTGCATGTGTAGTTTTGGGTTGCTTTGCAGACTGAGGGGCTCTGCATGTATGCTTCACTTTAAATCACTGCTTATATATGTTAGTGGGAATTGGGGAATATTCACATTTGAAAGTATTAATACCCTGTTGCTAAGTATTATCTATTACAAAGGCCCTCCTTCTGCTGTAGTAAGAGCTGGTTAACTTTCTTTCTTTTTCCTTTTTTCTTTCTTTATTCATTATATCTTTTATATGATCCTCTCAACCTCCTTTTACTATCCACTGTTATCATTTGGTGTTGGGCACTTTTAGACCATTTCAGAAAATGTATTTAAATGTATCAAATTATTAAGGTAGATATAAAATATGTAGATGGTGTTTCTTTTCATCTGGTCCCACAGCCTTGTAGAGCCAAATAAACACAAAGAGACTTACATAAATATGAACTGTTTGGCCAAAGGCTTTGGTTTCTTACTGGTGAGCTCTCTCAATTATTAATCTATAACTATTAATCTATGTATTTCCACATGGCCTTATCTACCTGAGATTGTCCAGGCATTCTATCTTCCCGGTAGCTACATGGCATTTGCCTAGCAGTTATTCTCTGCATGCTCTCCCCAGAATCCTCCTTGTCTGGTAACCTTACCTACCTGCTCAGTTACTGTCCAATAAGTGTTTATTCATCACTCATAAGAAAAACATATATTTAGAAGGACATCCCCTATCATCTCTTCTTTTCTGTCTGCATAAAAGGAAACATTTCAACTTTAACATAATAAAATTATATATAAGAAAACAGCTCTCAAATAAGAACTATAGTTAACTATATTTAGTTCATTAACATCTGTCAAAATTTAAAATTTCTATCACCTATCCTATCTTTATGAGTCTCAAGTTTTATGTAACTTGTCTTCTACAATAACTGAGAAAAATCTTAACAATAACTATCTGTCTTCAACTCCATCTAATACCTAAGAAGAATAATATATAAACTCTAGAATTTACAGAAACATCTTACTGCTTGGACAGTCATGAAAAGTTTCTCTGTAATGTTAGTGTATCTATCTTCACTATAGAGGCCATAGGATCTGGCAGATTTCTCAAGTAATTTGAAAATGTCCTGCCCGTTTTAACAGTTTGTCAGTCATTTTTCTCTATGTCCTGTAGAATATCTGGCTACCTCTTTCATGAAGGTGGATCCATGAATGACTGTCATATGTTGTTTTGGCAAGTTGAGCAGTCACTTTCCTGTGGGTATTGAATATCCAGTTTATACAACATACAGTCAAACAGTCTAGGCAAAGAAAGTCTCTTGCCCAAATGTCTAGTATTGCCATGTCAAGGGCAAACTCCATAATGAGATTCATTGATGCCTATCTTCCTCTCTAACTTAATTGGTGTTGCCAGGAGCCGTTGTGTCTCTTAGTCATAAAAAACCCTAATAAACCATTTTAAATGTTATATTCTGTATGTCTTTGAAAGATTTTGAAGAATAACTATCCATTTGAAATATATTTTAGTATATATATATATATATATATATATATACATATATATATATATATCATAACTATAAATATTTGGCTGTGATAGGAGACTATTATCACTATTATCTGTATTTAGTTATACGATACATTTTTAAAGACTGTATTAACACAATAACTAAATAGGAGTTGAAATTATACATATGACAAATTTGACCTTAAATTTGTATCAATAAACCAAAATCCATATCTTTTAAGGTGTACATTTCTATCTCATATTACCCTTTTCTCCTTTAAAAAGAGATTAGCTGTAATCATTAACCATTTATAACCATCTCCATTTATATGAAAAAATTATAAATTGGGCATCATTCTTTCCAAACAGCTTCCTGCTCTTTGGGGGCTCATTCAAACAAAAGGGAATTCTGAGAAAACCCAGAATCATGGCCAACTTCTGGCTGTAGTAATCTGTAAGGCAGCATCGTTTCAGATGTCTTACATGTTGGATCACCTCACCCACTGCTTCAGGGGTTCTTGTTTGATTAAACCATTTTTGTCTGAAAGGAATTCATAGCATGTCATCTTCTGTGGAAACAAATACAGAACCTTTTTTCCAAAACAACATGTTGTTAGACTTAAATTTTGAAGTCAAGGCATTTTCAAAATATATATTTTGGAATAATCTCATAGCATTTATAATCAAATATCTTCTAGCAGCTGATACTCCTTTCTAAGGAAGCAATTCAAAGACAACACAATAGCATACAGTGCCCAGACGTTCTGTATATTTTCTATTTTATATGAGTTTTTTATTTCCCTTTTCTATTACTGTTATTATATTTTTTGTTTTGTTTTCTTTTGTTTTTGAGGCAGTGTTTCTCTGTGAATTTTTGCCTGTCCTGGAATTCACTCTGTAGACCAGTCTTGCCTTGAACTCACAGAGATCTGCCTGCCTCTGCCTCCAGAGTTCTGCACCAAGGACTGTGCCAGCACAACCAGCTCCTCTATTTTTTAAAGGACTTTTTCTTTTCTTTCCAACGCCTGTTTTATTTTTGAACACACTGTTAAACATTTAGAGTATTTTTGTTTTCTGAATCTGTCTTTACTCTATATCTCCATCTTTTCCAGATCACCAGTCTTTTATCTGCTAAATAGCATGGCTAAAATTAAATTGAGGGCTGGCCCTGCCAAACTCCTTGACCTTCTGAGAGTAACTTCATGGCTGTGTACTGATGGGAGCAATGCTTATTTCCACAATTTAGTGGATTTTCTAGGTCCATACCACCATCAAGAAGCATGCTGCCAGTTGCTTGTAAATACCATTTAATTGTTTGGTAGCAGGGCCTCTTAAAAGAGCCTTGCAGTTTTTGCCACAATTGCTAATTCAGAAAGCCTGTCTTAAAGGAACCATGGGCTTTTGCTTGTGTCTAGCAATTAGAGCCCATCCGAGAAAATGCTACTACCAAGAAGATGTGCTTGATTTTGTTCTTTTGTTTGTAAAATCCCTTTTTAAAATTTGTCAGGTTTTAAGTAGAAATTCTTGACCCATGTTGAGGGTACCATTCTGTAGATGGAGTTTCTTTCCAACTGGTCCCACAACTGTTTAACCCCAAATAAACACACAAGGACATATGTTAATTATAAACAGTCTGGATGATGATTAATGCTTCTTACTGGCTATTTCAGTATAGAACTCTTTATATGTGATTAACTTTTGGATTTTGTATGCTTGAATCCATATAGCAGATTATAAGAGATGAAGTTAAAGATAAATTGAAGCAACATGGAGAAAATCAGGTGTAGAAATATAGTCACAACATGTGATAAATTAAGAGAAACCTCAGCAAACTTCATGATGCAAAAAGCATGTTTTAAGTGCCAAAACAAAGCATGTTTTAAGTGCTGTCTAGAGCAATGTGGTGAATTCATATTTCAAAAGGGAGAACAGATGATAATCTCAAGAAAATGTCATTCATTCTCACAATTAGGAAAAGTGCTGACTACTGGTGTCACAACTCACCCCTCAAATTACTGAATATTTTACAATATATAATTCAAAATTATTTTAATGCCCTGATTTAGTTGAATGCCATTATACATATTTAAAGATACTTAGTAATATCAACATACTATTATTTTTTCATAAACTATATGAACACTAATTACACAAAACCACAGGCCACTAATGTGAATCTGAAAAAGAAGGTAAAGCCCCGAATTTAGCATTTGCGAATAATGCTGATTTAAGTAATATTATTATAAACAATTCCAAGCTAGTGGAATAATTCATACATTAAGTTAAGTCATGTTTCTTTCAGGCTGCCAAAAACCAGTTTAAAAATCCATTTGCATGTAAATCTATTTTACTTTACTATAACATTTTAAATCACAGTAAATACTTAAAGGGTAAAATCTGGACTTTTAAAACAAAATTAGTTGCATTTACAATGAAATAGTCCTAAATATGCTTTTATCTCTACAATTAGAATGTGAAATCAATAGATTTTGCTTTAGGAAGCCCAGTATATAAGTATAAAATTTAAAAAATTGAAAATATGGTTATGGTCTATAACATAATAATTCTGCATCTAGGAATTTATTCAAGAAGATAAAAATAATGGTACACAGATTTTATCTAATGTTATTATTTCATATTCTAAATACATAATGATAATTATAATTCAGTTATGATTAATATAAAAGATATTTGTGTAAGTCTATAGACTTACATGAAATATAGATACATATGCAAACATATCTCAGTTATATTTTATTACATAATGTTTTATTCACTTAACTGAATGCATCTTCATTAACTTTACATATATAAAAATTTACTGAGGTAAATTCTTATGAAATCATCCAGGCTGTCTTCATATTCTCTATGTAGCCAAGGCTTGTTTCAAACTCAACTTTTTTGTGTGAAAATTATGTACATAATCTCTATAAACAGTTTATATTTTTACTCTTCTATATATATATGTATATGTATACTTAACATGTATATATATATATATGCTATACATATTAAATTGAGTAAAATAGTCATATAAAGACTTATTATTTCTGTTTTCCTTGTTTCATCATTTCATATCATTTTATAATTTTCAATGTATTCTATGACTAAAAATCTGATATTCAATTTGACACAGAAATGCAAAGAATGGACATTTTTCTGCTTAAGTTTGCCAAGCAATGGAGTCAAGTCCCAGGGCTATTCAGTGCACTTAGCAGAAAGTTATTAATAACAAAGGAAACTTTTAAAATGAATACTAGTTGATATTAAAAGCACATATCCAGAAAGAGAGAGAGAAACTCATAAGTCAGAGAGAGAGAGAGAGAGAAAATGTGTGTGTGCTATGGTTATTATGATTAAAATGTTTTCATAAATTCTGATCTTCCAACCTTCGTTTTATTTTTAGTTTAATAAAGAATACATATTCACTAATTTATTAATGCCTACAGAAAACCAAAGTACTCAGTTTCTTTTATTTTCAGCCACTTTGCAAATTATGTTAAGTAATGAGAAATATATCATCTACAGGTTTGAAAGGTAAAGTACCAAAAGCAATTGAGTCTCAGGAATAATTACATGTGTAGCAGTACTGATTCTGGAAAATTACATATTTGAAATTGGATTAGCATCATTCCCATAATTAATATGCTAACAAATTCTAATGGTGAACTTGTGTTTGATCTGCATGGTTCACTGACTTTGCCACTATGCAATCTTGAAAGCTTCCAGCTCCATACTCCACCTATATACTTCCAAATACTGAACAAACTGATATACAAATACTACAGGACTATTTTCATTATTAACAAAATAATAATTGAGTGTGTCTAAACACACATTCATTCACATAAAAGCAAACACACATTTTAACACTAATCAATATGATTCATAAACGCAATCATGTTTTATATATAAATATATATACATATACATATATATCATCAGAAAGGAAAAGTATAAAGATGAGTAAATTTTTACAATTTGAAGTCACCAAACGCTATAAAGTCTGCTCAAGAAGAATGGAATATTTAAATATTTAAAAGAAATATATAAATCATGTAATAGTAATATATTACAATACTGTATTATAATAGTACAAATTAAACATTGATGGTCCTGACTGAAAATTGAAGAAAAGCAGTCAAATGGTAATTGTATGCCATAAGTATAAATTTGAAAATTAATTATATGCATTATTGTAAAGATTAATTTATAGGTGTAATGAAAAGTGGTAATACCAATAGTTTGATCCTTATTCAGACATTAGTTGTCTTTGCAGAAACGCATCAACTATCAACATTAAATTTATTCCATATAGCCTTATGGATTATCCTGCATGTGCTTAAATTATTTTCATTACAAGATTTCTGCCTGTTTAGTATGCTCTAGGAAAGAATTAAAAGAATTAATCTTCCAGTTGATTTAGACAGTTGACAAAATCTCTTTCCTAAGGCTACAAACTAAGGTCCTCTTTCTTTTTTTTTTTTTTTCTGTGTGTCATCTTGTGTTCTTCCTTTATGATCCTCTACTTCAGACTTTAAATGCAGTGTGGTTGTGATGTTTCATATGTCAAACATCTCCTGGTACTTCTTTCATTGTCACGATGTCCCTGATCTATCATTCTGTCTTAGATTTTTAAGAGCAAAAGATTATATTAATCTCATGAACACTGTCAATGTTCATCTATTTTAAAGTCTGTATTATAATTACAACTCCAATTTCATTTTAATTTATAAAGTAATGAGTTTATTGATTTCAACAAGTAGACTGCCATTATTAGTAGTATTGTTACTCTGTCTATTGTTATATTAATCTTTAAATTAAAATGTGTCCATGAATTTTCTTTTAAAAGCATATCCATGCAGAGTGTTTTCAAAAGACATCATTTTTTCTTTGCACATTTCCTAGCACCAGCCAGAACTTCTTACTCACTGGAAAGGATAAACTACCTAATCCTATTCAGTTTCCACACATTTGGCAATTTAACCTTACACTCAAAAATGTGTGAACATGAGCACTGCCAAAATCCCAGAAGAAGTCTTTAATAGTTCAATCTCTATAGCCACTAATGTTCAGAAACATCTATAAATCAGGTCTTAATCTTACCGTTTTCAATTATCCAATCATCTGCCACAATCATTGGAAACATAGATAAATGCTTAGAGACAGAGGTATTGTAAAAGTAATAATCATAGGAATTTGGTGAAATTATTTTGTAACTGCCTAGCTGCGAACCAATAATGTATGTAACACCTCAATTTTATGATGATTTGCTCCTATGATAGACAGTTCAGGTCTCATGGTAACTGAGTAGCCCATCTTCAAACATTCAATTTCCAATAAATTTCAATAACATAAGAACTACGTTGTGAGATAATATTTTTGTACACAGTAAAGATGTATCTCTGCCAGGGCACCTTCTGAATGGTTTGATAAAGAGCTGCATGGCCAATACCTATGAAGGAGATGATAGGAGATACTTCCAGGAAGAAATAGAAACTGAGAAGAAGAGACAAGACCTGCAAGTCATGGAGGAAATGGGGTGCATGGTACTGATGTAAGGATAAGGAGCCATATGGTAGGATGTAGATTAATACAGATGTGTTTATTTAAGTGCTAAGAATAAGGTGGGAACAAGCCTAAGCAAAGGCCAAGCTCTCATACACAATAAGAAGTCTCCATGCCATTATTTGGGAGCTTGTGGTTAAAACAAAGAATGGCTCTCAAAGGGAAAATAGTCATCTATAGAAGACATGGTCATGCCCAAAGCCCAAAGGACTTTCTCTATGATTTTAAAAGGAGGCCTGTCACAGATTACAAACAATATCCCCTATGCTACTGATGCCTCAAGTACCATGAGGTCAGGTGAAACAGTTGGCTCAAGTAGCAGAACAGGTTGGACAGTGGCCTGGAACTCTTAAAGAGCCTTATTCTGTTCCAGGTACTGCTTGAAGCTATTGCAATTCTGGATCATTTGGTGTATGGGCCAGATCCAAAGTAAGGATGTGCTGCCCAAGTAGGATCAATAAGCACTGATATTATTTCCTCATGATGGTGTGGACTGCAAACAAAAACGTATTTTCCACTTTCAAATGAATACTTTACATGTCTCATACCACTGGACTACTAGGAATGCCCCTGAGCCAGGTTATTTAATTTTGGTTGAGTTTATTTCCTATACTGTGATACACATATGCTTTTTTAACAAGTCAAAAGTGTCTGCTACCCCTTGCTCAGTTGGCCTACCCAGCATAATATCATTAATATAATGGACTCGTGTAGAACTTTGTGGAAGTTGTAGATGATCAAGATCCCTTCCAATAACTTTTGATACAAGGGTGGGGAATTCATATGTGCCTTAAGATAAAAATGTTAAGCTACAATGGTCACCTTGTCAGCTAAAGCAAATGTCCTTCCATGGTCCCTAAAAATAGGTTTTGAGGAGGAAAAGCACTTTTGAGATTAATACTTCCATATAAAATATCAGGAAATGTGTTAATCTTTTCTAGTATGAAAAACACATCTGAAACAACAGTTGCAATTGGATTCACTTCTTAGTTAAGTTTGTAATAACCAGTTTCCAATCTCCCTAGCCTGTCCCTGCTCCATAAGCCACACAGGAGGACAACACAGAGAAGTGATAAGAACCATGTGCTCCTGCTCTAGCTTTTCGAGATAAAAATAAGTTTTGCATGTTCTATTTTTTTTACATAGGACAAATAAGAACACTTAACAGAAATGTGGTGATAACCATCAACTGTGACCCCATATTTTTCACATCCTTGTTTGTGGTAATAATTTTTTGTAATCCTTCTCAGGATGTGATATTATTCAGGGAACATGGTTTTCTCTAGGTGACTCAATTTCAGTTGTTCTCATTTCTTCTTCCTAACCACAATAATCTTCACTGTGGTCAGGGTGTCAATGTGAGTATTCTATAAATTCTAAGACTTTCTAACTACAAGATGAGTTTGGGACACACATGACCCAACATGTACCTTTCTATCCAAGATGACTTTTGTCACCTGATCTTTCTAAGCCCTCAGTTTATTGGAAGGAAACAGTGCTTTTAGCAGTACTTCCTGGAATCAGTGTCAATTTAGAATTAACGTCAAATAGGCACAATTATCAAAGACAAAATTCATGGTCCTTCTTGGAGATGAAGGAAGACATGTTAATATAAAGCTATTATCACTTGTACTTTGTATAAAGGACTTGGCTTTTCCTTCATTCAGGGAAGTCTGAATATGTAACCTTGAACAAATATCAAAATTGGTTTATGGGTCATGATTCTCTGTTGTACTGGTCAAATATAGCTATCTTTCATTTATTTCAGAGTTTTTATTCTTAGTCAGCTCATAGAGAAACTTATAGGACTTCTATTTCTATTTCATTCTGAAAACACTATCCTTAACTATCAGGTATCAAAGTCAGGCTAGTATGTATGTTGCTTCAGTGTGCTACCTATCAGAATAACTGTGTTCTTATAGCCTTTGATGATTCTGTGCTATCATTTGCCCCCCACTATTCAGAGATGATATTAAATTCCTTAGATTTAGTTTATCCAACTCAACAGTCTTCTTATATCCCATACTAAGGTCTGTCTGTGGCAAGGTAAAAAGCAAAAACAATGTTCTGGTGATATCTCTACCATTTTTTCATTTTAAAAAGAGCATTTCTTATGCATCTTTGCATTGGAGAGGATTAGTTTTTAAACAGGGAGTCCACTCTGGCATTTTAATCTCTCTGATTGATCAAATTCCTTCATCAAGTCTAAGCCAAGGAATAGCATCCTCTTCATTTTCTCTTCAAAGCTCATCTTTTGATAAATACTTCATCCTACCAAATAAACTGTATGAATACTTTTCTAACTTTGAAAACTTCAATATTAAAATAAAATTTTTGCTTAATAGTTGTATACTAATAGATGCAGACTGACCAAGTTTTGTTTTCTCAATGTCATCCCACAGCCTTAAAGTCTATTTCCACACACCTTTCTCAGAATTCTACTTGAATTAATTTGAAGAGAACTTAGTTCTTCATGGGTATAGCTCAACTTCTGGACAATTCTTTCTACCTTATTGTTTGGAGCCTGCTTAGCATTGAGGCCAGTTGCAGGTCTAGAAACAATGTGTGGGCCCTGAAAAAAAATCAATATTGTCTTGCATGATTTCTTCTTCAGAGAGAGTCTACAAAGGCAGTCATCTCTACAAAGGCAGATCAATATTCACAGCTTATGTGGATAGGGCAAGACTGCAAGATATAGATATGGGAGTGCATCTTTTATTAAGGTAGAGGACACTATTTCTTCATAGGTATTGCTCTTGGAATATAAAAACTCAATGCCCTCAGCCTCATTTGTGAACCCCACACATGTGTATCTTAAGTGATAAGGTCCCATCTTTTCTCAATCACCTTCACTTTAACTGCTGAAACCCTCCAAGTTTGGAAATTAAATTTGTTTTGCAAGTCAGCTAACTATGTAACAAGGGCCTACCTAGGCTTGTTTTTCTACAACTTGAGTTCTGTGGCTGCTGGGCTAAATATTTTCTTCAGGGCACATTTAGAAACCTTTAAATAATTTACTTGCTTCTGGAGCAACTCAATTTTATCACTGAATTCATTCCCTCCTGTCATTTTGTTCAAAGATGTTAAAAGGAACCATCCAGCATCATTATTTTCTTATAGAGGGTCAATGAATATGGAGATTGTCCAAATCACTCCCTCCTCACTAGAAGTGGATCAGGGTTGCCAAATGCAATTATCTTGGTAAAATTGTTAATAGTTTACTTCATAGATTTTTGTTTAGCTCTCTCCCACTACATTGGAGTCTTCATTAAGTACAGGCTTCATTTGTTTGGAGACCTAGACATAGCACAAGATGTCACTAAATCCATTATGTGTGTGCATGTCTGTGTGCATGTGTGTGTGTGTGTGTGTGTGTGTGTGTGTGTGTGTGTATGCATGTGCATTAGATAAAATATATATCAGATGATATGATAGAATATTTTATACTATTAATGGAAACAAAAAGAATTATGAAAGATCATAATAATGTCATGCCCTACTTTTTTATAATGTAACATTCTAAAATAGAATTCCATTTATGAGAACCACCAAAATGAAATAATTGGATAAAAATATTAAACTGACAGAGACACATAAGAGGATAGCTGCATGAAGAGGCTGATGAACGGTAGGCACACTGTAAGTACTATAATATGTTAGTAAGCAAGTAACAAAAAATACATACTAAAAATAAGAAATGTAGAGAATAAAAATATGTGTCATTTATCAGTAGTAATAAAGAGCCTAATTTAATAGTATTCTTTTACCTCTCTGGTTCTAAGGTATATAATATTGCTAATGTCAATAGGAAGTAATGAAAACTACCCATTGCCATATAGTGCTAGGGATAACTTTGTTTGCGAACAACCATTGCTAGAAAAAAGTTTACATAATAGGTTCCTGAACTTTTTTTAATAAAAAGCAAACAAATAAACAAGCAAAAATAGCAGCAAAATATTACATCAAGAAAATCCTGTAAGTTAAATAATTTTTATTTAAATCTATCCTTTTTATGTCTATAAGTATATTATAGTCTTTATGACAGAGAAATCCCTAGTATTATTGACTACATAATAATATGCCTATTTTTATTTATAAGAAAAAGATAAAGTTGAGCAACAAATTACTAATAATATCTTTTGGCTCTTCTATGATTCATAGTCACTACCACTACAAAGACGAAGGAATTAAGTAAGGGATTGAGACAATCTTTGTAGATAAAGTAAATATATTGTTTTGGGACATTAGTGAGGTGCCAGGCAACATAGGAAAGCAAAGTCACACAATGAGCGAGGAATCAAAAAAGTGAGAAACCCAGTTCTCAAATTATCCTTCAAGGGTGTGTATGCAGTGACTCAAGAGATTCTCCTACCTCTATCTGCTAATGGTCCTACTATATCACTACAGCCTTGCCTTGATTCATAAGCCTTTAGTGAGTAGACCCTAGAGAGACAATTCTTGAAATCATAGCATTCTTTTCTGTTCCCCAAAGGCTTACCTCCATCTCATATTTCATGATGCATTCGGTTCATCCTCAAGAGTCTCCAAAATTTTATTTTTGTCAGCACTACTCGAAAGTTCAAGCACAAAGTTTCCTCTGACTATCAAAGCAAACTCATCTCTGAGCTGTTACATCCATCAAATGTGGTATGTTTCTGAGATGCAATGTGGAGTGAAGTGTAGGTTCAACATTCTTATCTCAAAAGAAAAGCAATAACCCAGAAAGAAGAGACACCAAGAGAGAAATTAGAATTCAAAAGACAAACACTAAAAGATAAAGCTATCTATAAGCAGAGGTTCATTATGTTAGAAAGTGGGCAACAATGTATTTCATATATTGTCTCTATATCATTTTTGCTATAATTTACATGTTTCATCTCTTCATCTAGATCTGTTGTCTGAAGCTTTCCCTGATGAGTACTGCATGATCCTGGCACCTCTACTTTCCTTGGGTCTCCACTGAAACTTTACTTTAATCATACCACCAGCTCCTCACATCATGCTGTTAGGGACTATCTATAGAGATTATAATCACATAACATACTAATTGGTCACCTATTTTTCCTATGACATTCAAGTGGAAGTCACTGATATTATAACTCTTTCATTATGCATGCTCACAAAAATAACACACAATATGTAATAATAGGATATTTGACCACTGTGAGCTATATGCTAGCCATCTTGAAGTATGTTGGCTAATTAGTCTTTCATTGCTATTTCAAATATATAATAAAATCAAATGGATTTATTTTGGCTTACAATTTTAGGGATTATACACGAACATGGCTGGTTTGTTTCTCAGTTGTGTTAGTGTCTCAGTAATCACTAAATCAGATGTTGTTTAGGTATTTGTGAACATTATAGAACTTTTATCAATTCGGAGGTCACCAAAGCTGCTCTGAGACAATGGCTTTGGGATGTTTGTTCCTTGAATTAAAAAAGTTCATGAGCCAGGCAAGGTATATTTTAGGAAGTTTATTATAGGTTCATGGATAAAAGTTTAAGAGACAGAAAATTCATGTACAATAAGAAAGGTATCTCATGGTGCTTATCATAAGCTTTGAAGATGTAGTCTGGGATTTTTTAAAAAGACTTGTGGAAGAAGCTGAAATAAGGGATCAGGAGGGTAATGAGCTGGTTAATCCAGCAAACAGGAAAGTAGGTGTCCAGTATCTTCTGTCCATGTCATTCATCCCTCAACTTATAGCTTTCAGGTTGAAAATAACAAACAATTCATTTTAGCTTTCCTTTCCTCCAGCAAGGACATTCTCAGAACTGTTGCTTTGCCAACTATGGCCCACTGGCCAGTATCTCTTTACTGTTCCTATCACGATCATCATAGAAGACTTGTGTGATCAAGTCATCTTGCACTATCAAATGCCATCGGTTACCACTTCCTTCAGATTCACCACATTCTCAATAATCTCTTCAATTCCTAATGTTCCATTAAACATTCAAAGTCATCAGATAAGATCCTACAAGTGCAGGTTGGTAAGGATGAACATAGATTAAAATTTTAAATACTTCAATGGGTTAAACTTTAATGAAGTAAAAGTATCCCTCTATGTAGAATGTGCTCCCAGAGCTCATTCCTATACTAGGGATAAATACTGATCCACTACCAGAGGCCCCATAGACTGTGTAGTCCTTCCACCTAACACCACATTCAGGGGATCTGGGTCAGTCTTGTGCAGGTTTTCCAGCTATCAGAATGGAGTTCAAGAGCTCCCCCTTGTTCAGGTGGACAGTTTCTATGGATTTCTCCTGGCTGGTCTTGACCCCTTTACTCATCAGTCCTCCTGTGCAACTGGATTCCAAGAGTTCTGTTCAGTGTTTAGCTGTAGGTGTCTACTTCTGCTTCCCTCAGCTACTAGATGAAGGCTCTAGGATGGCATATAAGGTATGCATCAATCTCATTATTGGGAAAGGGCATTTAAAGTAGCCTCTCCACTATTGCTTAGATTATTAGTTTGGGTCATCTTTGTAGATCTCTGGACATTTTCCTAGTGCCAGATTCCTCTTGAAACCTATAATGGCTTCCCCTACTATGGTATCTCTTTTCTTGTTCTCCTCTATTCTTTCCCTGACTCAATCTTCCTGCTCTATCATGCCCACCTCTCCAATCCTCTTTCTTTTAACTCTTCTCCCCTCCCCCCCATGTTCCCTATTTGCTTGGGAGATCTTGTCCCTTTCCCCTTCTCCAGGGGACCATGTATGTCTCTCTTTAGGTCCTCCTTGTTTCCTAGCTTTTGTGGTTCTGTGTATTGTAGGCTGGTAATCCTTTGCTTTATGTCTAAAAACCATACATGAGTGAGTATACACCATGTTTGTCTATTTGAGTCTGGGTTACCTCACTCAGGAATATCTCTTCTAGTTCCATCCATTTGCCTGCAAATTTCAAGGTTCCATTTTTGTTGTTGTTGTGTTTGTTTGTTTGTTTTGTTTTTCCTGCTAAGTAGTATTCCATTGTGCAAATATACCACATTTTCTCCATCCATTCTTCAGTTGAGGGGCATCTAGGTTGCTTCCAGGTTCTGGCTATTATATCTTTTGGGTATATGACTAAGAGTGGAATTACTGAATCTTAAGTTAGTCTGATTCCCATTTTCCTGAGGAACTGCCATAATGATTTTGTACTCCCACCAATAGTGGAGGAGTGTTCCCCCTTCACCAGATCCTCGCCAGCATAAACTGTCTTTGGTGTTTCAGATTTAGCCATTCTGATTAAGCCCCAAACTTTTACATTTAATGTATATATTCATATATTCTTGGTAATATTTTGTCTTTCTTAGTCCTCATAATTTCTATGTAGTAACCTCCTTTCTCAATATTTACAGTATTTTTAACTGCTGTTCATTTTTTTTATATCTTCTTCTTGAAAGGCTCTTGGAAACATAATAATTGATCCCACAACTTGGTATGGTTTTTTATTTTCTATTTCCATAACAATATACTTGAAATAATGTTGTTATAAATAAATGCTTTTGACTCCAATAATTACATTTCCTTTTGAGGGTGTCTGATGGCAGTGACAGAGATTGTATGGCAGAGTAAACAACTTTTATCACAAGCCAGGAAGCAAAAATTAGTGAATACAAGGTGTCCACAATTCTCTTAAAAGGCAAAGATCTTTTGACCTAACTAAACCTAACTACGTTGTACTCCCCAGATTCTACATCTCTGGGCTACCTACTGGAAATTAGTCAATAGATAATGGACCTTTGTAGGGGACACATCATTGCATGGAAGCTCAGATTTCCCTGCTTGTTAGATGGAATCATTCCACTAACTACTTTCAGTCTCATTATCTTCATGCTCTCTAGTTGTTGTCATCCCTTGGCACTTGTGTTTACAGCACAATATTAAAAAAAATTGTCCTCTGACTTTCGAAAAATCCCTATTCACACCAGAGCCCATTTTCCAAGTTGTTGCTTTACCTCTGAAAACAATTCATAACTCTGTTTCCCCTATATTGCAATGTTACCACTTAAGAACAACAATAAAACCAAATATGAGCTACTAAAATATTTTGGGATTACAATGGCTACAACTTCCATCTAGCAAAATACTTGGGTTAAGAAGCTGTCCATTTATTGCTACTACACTTAGTAATAGTGAATAGGTTATTAAAATGTGTATATAATGAGAACTTGTTTTACTTATCCAAACCTAATTAGTGTAATTCAAGTAACTGTGCAGTTTCATAAATAACAATATTGTAATGCACAATGTTTACTACTCTAAGGAAACATTATCCTGATGCATAGCACACTAGTGTTCCTACTGTCTGTAATTAAACTGTGAAAATTGGCACCTGTGTACAGATGCTATAATACTATATAAAACAATACAATTAAAGTACTGTTCTTGCCAGGGACTTTTCAGATGAGGCTCAGAATATTAGCATATGAATTACAGTCTGGAAAACTTACATTGAGTTTATATGGAAAGTGTTATAAATATGATCACTATAAAAATGGCATACATAAACTGACTTTAAAGCCAAATTTCACTTTAAATATAGCTGTGTGAAGCTGGGCTTTGGATGACACTACATATGGTGTTTAGATCTATGCTTAAAATGCTCCTACAAAGTTCTTCGATGAGGAAACACAATTTGTTAAAAAATAAAAAATGGGTATCAAGTAGGAGGTACTTCTTTACATCAGTATGTTTAAATTAAAGAGGTAGGTACATCTGTTTCACATGGGAATTTATGGTTGTTATTTCCTTTTTTGTAGTTGTTACAATAAGGATTATTTAATAAAAATATTATAGTTGTAATTTTTAATTGAAATTTTGCATACAAATTGGGTGCTGTAGCAAAGCTGATTTTAAAAATCAAATCTCATTATGTGTGCAGTGTATTAGAATTTTATACTTTAGTCCAAGCATTTTAGTCTCAGGCCTTGTAGAAACAAATTAACCAAACTTTTTGGTCTGTTGTACTTGAAAAAAGTCAGAAATTGGGCTGCTTTATTAATAATTGGGTTATAGTTAGCGTTAGGGCTATGGTAAATTATTCTGTAAGTGATTGCAGGTAGACAAAGAGAATCTTGTGAAAGTCATATATCTTTTCACTACAGAATTGTACTGCATTTTATTTACTAGTGAACTTAGTATCCCTATGTGTAATCTCTTCAATTGCCTCTTATTCTGAATGATAATATTTGGTATGCCGTTCTCTCTATTTATCTTAATGTATCATTTCCATTGTAAATCTGTTATAAATATACTCTGATCAATAACAAGTTCATTCTCTGAGGTAGACTATTTACATTGTGATTAAAAGAATCTGTTGTTATTTTATGTTCAAGTCATCAGGACCATCAAAAGGCATGGAAACTTTTAGTGATCAATTGGAAACGAATTTCACTAGGCTATGAATATATTCCTTACACATACTAGTTTCATTTGTTTGCAAGTAGAACAAATAAACGTGTGTTGTATTCCAAAGTAATGTAAAAAGCTAAAATATCTACAGCTAGTCATAAACTACTTATATTTTCAAACATCAAGACAGTATTTTGATGTAAAACTCTTTCTTGTTTCTCAGAGCTTCTTCTTTTTGTAAAATAATCTTATTAATTAGCCTTTTTATTGAACTTTGTTTGGTTTTTAAATTGAAGGCTGCTTACTGGTCCTTTTTCCACGAATGTCCAAGAACAAGGGAAAGTAGAGAGCAACCAGCTGGAGCAGGGAGGGCCATTTCCACATTTTATTTACAACTAAACAGACAAGCAGAGTCATTATTGTGGTTAGAAGTTGGCACCATGTGATGTGGGGCAAGGATGAAGAGTAAGGGTGTCATTTAAAACAGCAGGACCCCCCAAACTGGTGGAGGGAAGAGGACAGTCCAGGCGGTGGGGGGGGCATATGCCAACTTGGGTGAAGCGGTAACTCTCCCCCTGCTAGGATCCCCCCCAGCTCCTCCAGTCTCGCAGTAAAGAGGCAGCCTGCATACCCATGAGTAGGTCTGGGACTGCTAGATGCTCCAGGCAGGGGCTGGAGATGGCTCACAAAGGCTTGCCCTCCAGAGAGATAACAGAGCTGCCACCTAGATTATCTGTCAGGATGCAGTGGGTTCTTGACCTCCTCGTAGCAGTTTGCTTGTAATTCATGCTTGATTCCAGTCAGCTGCTTCTTGATGGCATCCTTGGAGCTGGCATAGATCATTTTGATTTTAATGGGTGCACTCTCAGGGGCCAGTGATGAACACCAGATCCACCTTCTTGGTCTCCTTAGTCTCTAAGTTTCATCATAGGGAGCATAGTGGCAGTCCTTGCCTTGCAGCATCTTGACAAAAGTGGTGCAGGAGTGGTTCACAGTCTGCCCTACATCTCCTACCAGGATCTCATTGCCCTCCTCCAGGATGATGCTTCAATTTCAATTTGTAGAGCCCTTCTTTATTACACATTTTAAACTTAACACTAAAGTTATTTTTCTTGAAAATCAACATGTAGAATTAACAATAGCTGCCCAGGCCTTCTAGCTGAGACCCATGTTCAAGGAGTCTGAGTCAGTCCCATGCAGGATTCCCAGCTATCAGTCTGGGGGTCCCTTAACTCCTCCTTGTTCATGTAAGCTGTCTCTATGTGTTTCTGTGGCTGGGTCTTCTCCTTCCTCTCTGAATTTGGCTCAGTGTTTAGTTGTGGGAGTCTGCTTCGGTTTCCATCAGCTACTAGATGAGGGCTCTGTGATTGTGGATAAGTTAGTCATCAGTCTCATTATCAGGGAAAGGCATTTATGGTAGCCTTTCTACTGTTGCTCAAATTGTTAGTTGGGGTCAGTCTTGTAGGTCTCTGGACATTTCCCTAGATTCAATTTTCTCTTCACACCTATAAGGGCTCCCTGTTTTATTCTCTCTCTCTCTCTCTCTCTCTCTCTCTCTCTCTCTCTCTCTCTCTCTCTCTCTCTCTCTCTCTTCTCTTGTCTCTTGTCTCTTCCTCCTCTGACTCAATCTTCCTAGGCCCATGTACTTCCTTTCCTCCCTTTCTCTTTCTCCTAGTTCCCTCTCCACTCACTGCCCCCCCACTCCCCATATGCTCTGGAGATCTTGTCCCTTTCTCCTTCTGTGAGGGACCTTATATGAATCTCTTAGAATCCTCCTTGTATCCTAGTTTCTCTGGCAGTGTAAATTATAGGCTGGTGAGCCTTGTTCTATGTCTAAAATCCATTAACAATAGCTTTCAATATTAAGGTAAAAAGCTCATTGCCTATATGTTGTTTATTTTAATTCAATGTTTTCCAGAAATTTTCCCACCAACTTTCTTTCCTTTCTTACTACCTGTTCGGGCAGTACTGAATGATCACAGCCTGGGACCCCCACTTGTGTTTTCACTGTCTTCTCTGACTCTTCCTATTGCAAGGATAATTACTAGTCTTGCGTCCATCCTTACATTCTAGCCACCTTATAGAAAGATGACAAAAGAGAAAAAGCTCGGGTATGTGATTTTAGACTTTTCTTGCCAATGAAATTATTGTATTTCCTCAGGCCATCTTTCACATTTTGAATAATTATATATGGTATTATTTTTCTTACGTATTAGAAGTACCTATAATACATGTGTACAATAGCCTTAGGAAGAAAACTTGCATGCATTAGAATAAATTGTATCAATTATTTACACATAAGACAATGTCATAGAATTCTTCCATTGCTATCTTTAAGTATAGGAACAGTTATAGTTTCAAGTAAATATTGTCTTACTAGAATACACTTATTTTTTTAATAAATCATCCATAGTATATTATCAAGTAAGATTTTGGAGTCGTTAAATAAGAGGTGCTACTTTACAGTTAGTTTCCTCCATTGTACTCTATATGGAGTATTCTAGTACTATTGTTCTAGAAATTATGTGATATCAGTTTGTAGGCAATTAACATTTTCAAGCCCCAAGTAACAATCTTAGTCTATAAAAAGGTCAATAATAATAACAATATATCCGTACAGTTCAGGACACATTTTGTTGTACAATGTTTGAAATTACTAATTTTATTGTGAGATATGAGAAAGGTTCATAGTGCAATGCTGTCTTCTGTCTCTTAAATGAATACTTTAATGTCTGAGATAGCAATAGATGAGTTGTGAATTACCAAGTTGTTGCGGTAGATGAGGCTTCAATTTGAATAAGTGATATTCATAATACCTACTAACAATCCTACTATCTTACAGGTTCCAAGAAACCTTAGTAATATGTCTGTGTCTCTGAAGCTGAAAAGATGGGTCACTTGTTAGAGATACAAACAGTAGGAACTTTTTAAAAAGCAAGTTCCATTCCTATAACCTGTGTGGGCAACTTAAAACTGTCCTAAACTTCAGTTGCTAGACATCTCACACCCTCTTTGTGGTCCCTCCACTCACATGCAAATACCCATACATAAACACACTTTAAAAAATCTGGAGGTCATTGTGGAAATGTGCACAACAATTAAATGGGAGGGTTCTTTTTTTTAACTTGGAAGAATCATGAGATATTCAGATAAAAATGTAAATTAGCAACAGTAGAAAACCAGAGAAGTATCATATACAAGAGCAGCTGGAATGTAACTACAGGACTATATGACTAGAGATCATGGTATAATAGTTACTATGAGGACAAGGAAAAAAACTGATATTTGTCCTGTTATTTTATACTATCTTACAATGCTCTTCAACACTCATGGCAATCACATCATGTAGTCTGTAGCATGGTCTTCATTTTATGTTAGAAGAAATTCAAGAAAAAAAGGTACCAATTGACTTGTCTAGGATATGCAGATATACTATTCTTTTTACACATACTTGTTTATACTATTATGAGAGGATTGGTGTAAGAATGTGTCCAAATACAATGTCAACATCAGGGCACAAAAAGCATGGATTGGTCCATTTCTTCTGCCATATGAGTTCTGAAGTTCAAACTCAGTTTGTCAAGCTTGTTGGCAATTGCTCTTACCCACAGAGCTGTATTTCTGGCCTAGTTTATCTCTATATTTAAAAGGAACACTATCATGCATTTGGGTGCCATCGTAAATGACCTCCTTTGTTTAGGGATTATTTTTAAGGACTGGACATTAAAGTAATAGACTTTGACTAAATGAAAAGCTTTATACTCAAATATTTATTGCAATGAGTTATTGGTCCAATAACTGTGTTACTTCTGACTGTAAAGGGACAGGAAACTTTTCTTCTAGTGGTATTGATGACTTCAGGTTCACAGTTGAGCATGAGAGACCGAGATGGGTTCTGTGACAGCCTCTCTCTCCCAACTCATCAGAGCTCTCTCCCTTACAGAAAGAAACAGTCTAGACAGGAAACCACTGAAGAGAATTCTTAAATTTGTGACATGGTATGGTGGCATGGGCAGAGATGCCCCCCCATGTTCATCAATACTTGAGACAGAAGGGAGAGCTGGCACCATGGTCAGAAGAGTGTGAGTGCTGTCTCTAATCCATACCAGCCACAACATTGGGAGAGCATGCCCTGCACCTTTCTTCTTTTCTTTTAGGGAGGTCACAAGGGTGGGGAAGCAGTGGGGGGGTGGGAAATTGTTAGGATCTGGATGAAACTTTGAAATAATCAATAAAGATAATACTTTGGAAAAGAAAAGGTATACACTAGAGAAGGTAGAATGAAAGTTAATTCAAGTCCAGTCTCCAGTAGAACAGTTAGATTTTGAGGATCTTAGTATTGTTGTGGGGAATAGATAAGATTGTGCGTAGGAGGATGAGAAATTTCTTCATACTGTCTTAGTTTGTTGTTTCTGCTATTTTTGTGGAGAAAGTTAAAGAGGATTGATTTGATGAAAGGAACCTGATAACCATATAATCTTCAGTTACTGCTTTTACCTACTCACCTTTCCAGTCAATGAGGCAAAAGCTTTTAAGTAGCGTACATTCATATCTATCTATAGTAGGAATTGTCTACATGCAGCATTTGCTCCATGCAGCAAAATGTGGTAGCATATAAGTGAATTAAATGGGAGAGGTAAAAGTTATAAAATTTTATATAGTCTCAAATATTTTGCATTTAAACCCAATGATCATGAAAAAAGGTTTCATAGAGGACACATTTCTGCTGCAACTCCTGAGGTGAATGGGATTTTGATGGACAAAATTTTATAAAAAGTATTAGAGATGGAGGTGGAAACTTGAAGAAAAGCATGACTGCAAGTTCTAAAATTGGTGGGAATTAAGTATGTAGTAGGATATGATTTACCCAAAATCCCAGTGGCATGTTTTCAAGGGATTTGAATGCCAAGATATTTCTAGAGTTATTCTGCAATACTATGGGTGATGCAATAGATTTAGAAGCAATACAATGACCAAAGCTAATTTGGAAATAGATAATAAGGCTTACTTCACTATAGGTGAGACTGTTTTTTTTGTTTTGTTTTGTTTTTGTTTTTAGCATAAGCTACTCTTTACACTGAAATAACATTTTCTTCTATCTTTTCTGTTTTAAGACATGCACAACATATTAGGTCAGTAGTCCTTTGTAAGTTTATGGGTGTGTCCTAAATACAATTTTTAAAGAGTGTAAACTACATTAGAGCAAATTAATTCTTTGTTTTGTTTTTCTTTTTTATTTAATTTTTTTCAATTCATATACCAACCACAGTTTCCCTCCTTTTCCTTCTCCAGTCCTCTTACATCTACACTTCCCATACTCTATCCATTTCTACAAGGTTGTAAGTCCTTCCTTGGGGAGTCACCAAAGTCTGACATACCAAGTTGAGGCAGGAATAACCACGTGCCCCGTATGAAGGCTGAGCAAGGTGTTCCACCATAGACAATGGGCTCCAAAAAGCTAATTCATGCACTGAGATAGGTCTTGGTACCACTGCCAGGGCCACCCCTTCCTGAAGTGAGCAAGCCAAGTAATTGTTACCCACATTCACATTCAGAGCATCTAGTTTGGTCTCATGCAGGCTGGCCAGCTGTCATTCCATAGTCAGTGACCTCAGGTCATCTGTCTCTGTGGTTTTTCCCATCATGATCTTGATGATCCGCCCCTTGCTTATATGATCCCTCCTTCTTCTTTTCAACTGAATTCCAGGAGCTCAGCCAAGTATTTGTCTGTCAGTAGCTACATTTACTGGATGTAGGTTCTATGATGACAACAAGGGCAGTCACTAATCTGATTAAAAGGGAAGGTCCTTTCGCTATTGCTATGATTCTTGGCTGGGGTCATCCTTGTGGATTTCTGAGAATTTCTCTAGCACTGTGCGTCTCTCCAAATCCATACTAGCTCCCACTATCAAGAGATCTCTTTCATTGATCTTTCCCCTGTTTCTTCCCCCAACTGGGCCTTCTCTATCTCTCATGTTCCCATCCCCCATCCTCTCCCTTTTAATTCCCTCCCAGTTTACTCAGGACATCTTAATTGTAACAAGTCATTTTAACCTTTTAGCATTCTACAGAAATTTCTAGTTTAAAATATGTCACACCAAAATGATTCTTGTTTTTTATGAAAGCTCTTGCCTACTGCTAGAAACCTAGCAAAGCATTCCTATAAATGTTAAAATAAAATTTGGTTTCACCTGTAACATTCCAAAGAAAAGTTTAGTAGAACAGATATCTGCAATGTAAAGCCATTCTACTTTTAAGGTTGTAATTAAAAACATACTTTTTTTTTTAATGTGCTTCAGTATAGACAGTTTTACAGGATATTGTGACCTGGGAAATAAAAGTTCTATTAGCAAAAGTTTATATATAAATCCTCATCCTCTGCCTCATATATCCTCTGCCTCATCCTGTCTACATATATCTAAATAATTCATTCTGCTCATAGCAGTTTCTCTTCACATCAAATATTAAACTGTGTATAAAAATTGGACTTTCCTTTTAATATAAGTGAAGAATTAAACATATGTGATATTTCAGGAGAGTAATGTAGTAGATGTATATGAAGGTATGATAGATCAAATCCTTTTGTAATAAATTACTAAAAATATTTTCTTATAACTGTATTATTTAGATACCAAATGTGCAATTTAATTCCATACAACAAACACACAATTCTTAAACATGTGTTATCCACCACACATTGCAGCAGGTACCAGAGATAAATTTTAATTAGCATGTTTTCCTTTCCTTCAAGAAACTAAAACATTCATAGAGACATTAATAGAAGAAGGAGCCCTTAGGAAGTATGTGACCCTCATATATATCATTTCTAACTAATTTTATGAACAAAGTTTGAATAATTAACATGATGAGGCAGTAACCTTTACTAGCCCTGCTAATGGATATTCTAAGTGTTCTGAAAATCCTTCCAAATTATTTAATGAACTTCTAGAGGTGACTAGAGTTGTAGCTTAGACCTTAATCATGTCATGCTTGTACTTCACCACCAGGCTACAGCTTAATCAATAACTAATAATGGTTACGTTTAATAAACACTCACTGTGTTTAAAGTCCTATAGAAGGACTCCCTGTGAACTAACTGCTTTCACAATTTACCACATGTATTTTTCTTCCTCCTTAAATTAATGAATCAAAGAGGAATGATGGTAGACATGTTCCGTGCCCCTTAGCTTTGTTTCAATTGATGAATCTTAAAATCTAGAGTTTGAACCAATTTAATTATACTGTTTCCTTGGAAACAGAATCATGACAGATGGCATTGATTTTACTTTCAATGAGGTTAAAAAACTGGGATGGTAGAAACATACAACCATATAACTACTGTTTTTATGGATTTGATCTTGAAATATATGTAATATTTATTTGATGTCAAATCTATTTCTATTTGGTAGCACTATGCTTTACAATTATAATGGTTCTGTATGTAGAATGAACTGATAGCATTTTTCATAATTCATTCTTATATCCAAAATGCTAAACATACTCTGAATATGTTGGTAAAAATATATAATATATACAGACTTTATTGGTATAACTTAAATTTTTTAAAAAGTAGACAGTTTAGAAATAAATTATTATGTAATATCTATAATTCAGCAAAAGAGATCTCTTAAATTGTATGCAAGAAGGTAGAGAAATGGAATTTACACATAGTTAGACTATCAATGGTGATATTATGAAGGTAACAACAGAAATGAAATGAGAAGATTGAGAATTATACACCAGGAGATGGAAAAAGATGTAGCTTTGTTCATTTGTTTATTTTAAACATTGTCTCACAAAATAACACTGGAGGAATTAAACTTGCATTCAAAGTCTCTCTTAAACTCCAAAGTGTAAAATCAAATATACCTTACATATTCACAGTTACAGTCTAGCTCCAGTCTATTCCCATTGCGATCATTTGTTGTAGTCCTATTATATTGGCATCTCCAAAATTCTCTGGTTGCCTTTGCAAAACCAATAGCCATTCCTGGGTTGTCTTCAGTGACTCTTGTCCTGCCACATGGTATTAAGTTCAACTTTTCTCCATGACCCCTTTAATTTTGGGGTTTCTACTACTGCTGAGGCTGCAACTTCACCAATGACCTCTCTTAGTCTTTCACAGTGCCAACCCTCAACTGCTTTCTGATCTATCATGCCTTTAAAAAAACAACACCACCTGAGAAAACTTCTACATATTTCTAAGTTTGCCTACCAGCATGAGGTATAGCTTCATCTTTAATGGACCATTGCTTTTGCCTTCTGGCCTTGAGAAAATATCTCAGAATAGTTCATTTCAACAAGGCTAATTTCTTCTTAATCACTTATTTTTGAGTTATATAACCATCTTCAATTTTCACAATAAAGCAGAGGTTTCACTTTAGTGATTCATTTTCTTGCTAATCGTGGCTGACCAGAGCTATACTTTCTTAATTCAAACAAATTAGCAGGCACAATGGAGTTTCCAAGAAACTCATGAAATTCCCTCTGAAACATTGCAACTGAGGCCTCCATCATCTGAATTGTTTTCAGTATTAAATTTCAAGTTCCACAGAACAGCCAATTAAGCTCAAGCAATCAATGGCCTTTCTAACCCAACGGTCCAAAATCCTTCCATAATTCATGCATAAAACAATAAAATTAGATTGGTCACTGCAATAGTTTGCTCTCCATTACCAATTTCTATCTTAGTTAGGACTTCTGTTGTTGTGATAAAATACCTTAGCCAAAAGCAACTTGGGGAAGAAAGGGTTTATTTCATCTTACAATTCTCAGGACATATTCTATTGCTGAGGGAAGTCATGACACAAACTCAAACAGGGCAAAGCTCTGATGGCAGGAACTGAATGAGAAACCATAAAGGAGTGCTTCTCACTGATTTTCTCTTCATGACATGCTCAACCTGCTGTCTTATACCATTCAGGACTACCAGCCCATATGTTGTACAACAACAATTGAGCTGAGTCCACACAAATCAATCTTTAATAAAGAAGATGCACTATAGACTTGCCAGCAGACAAATTTTATGGAGAGTGGTTCCCTCTTCTCAGATAACTCTAGTCATGTCAAGTATACAATAATATCAGAAACAAGAATTCTTTTTTTATTCTCTTTTGTATCATTTCTTTTTTTCTTTTGCTTTGAAACAGGATCTCACTGTATAGTAAAGGCTTACCTGGAACTCACTATGAATCCCAGACTATTTACAAACCGTTAGCAATTCTTCTACTACAAGCAATTTTCATCTAATATAAAGCTGTGTTAATTTATTAGTGAGTTAGTTAGTTTGTTTGTTTGTTAATTAGTTGTTTTGTTTTTTCTCTGTAGCATATGAGCCTTGGTTTGTAGACCAGGCTGGCCAGGAACTCAGATATCCGCCTGTTTCAGCCTCCCCAGTACTGGGAATAAAGGCATATGCCACAACTGCCCAGCATAGCTGGATTTTTTTGTAATATAAATATTGATTGATTCTATGGGAATTTCATATCATGTACCCCAATTCTGCTTATCTCCCATTCCCTCCATATTTGCCTCTCACACCTGCAGCATCCTTCCCCCAAAAAATCCCTCCTAAATTAATTTCAAACAAAATTAAAAACAACAACAACAAAAACTTACTCGTCCATTCTTTTCATGTCTCAAAAAACTCCATTCGTCCTAGTGGCATGGACAGCGATGGTGTATCACACAGCATACCATTTTGTCTGATCAGCCTCACTCATGAATGTTCATTTCAATGAGTCATTGTTCTGATTCAAGGCCTCTGACACACTCTCATCACTGGACCCTAATAAAATTCCTATCAGATATCCTGTTGTTGCCCTGAATTATGAAGACCCCACAGTTATCATTCCTTGACCAGTCCCTTCACGTTACTTCATCAGTTAGATGTTAGGGTGGGCCAACCTAAGGCCGAGGTTGTGTGTCTGCGTGATAACAAAGGTGGACAATTTTGGTCATTGGGACCTTCCCCCACTCAGGTGATGGGCAGAACCAACTTTCCTAGGCCCATAACATCTTTCTCATGTCCATGTTAGGGATGAGACATTTCTCCTGAGAATAAGGACTAGTACTCCATGAAGGAAAAGACCAACACGTCAACTTCAGTGTCCAGCAAGGTGTAGGGCCAGCCATCCCAGGGTCAGTGAAGGGTAGGGCTGGTTCAGCACAGTGCTCAGATCTCAACATGCATGTCTTTTATGACCCCATGTGATAATATGGGCTATGGACATGAACACAGGCCCAAGTTGCATGGACCCAGTCAAATCTTGGTTCAGATGTCACCATGGCCCCTGTGGCAGCACAGGCCACCAAGGTCAGTATGGTCCCAGCTATAGCATGGCTCTTGGACACCAACACAGTCTCAGGTAGCTGATGAGACCTAAGTTGTTCTCATAACCCCCAGTAGACAAAGGAGCTAAGGACCTCAACTCAGACACTAGCTGTTGTAGGGTTAGTTACCCAGCATGGCCCTCAGCAGGCCAGGCCTGATGACCACAAAATCTCATGGGACAGTGCAAGCCACTCAGATCAGCATGGCCCTGGTTCTAGCATGGCCACAAACACGAGTATGGTCATACTAGACCACAGGCGTCCAAGTGAATTTTGGTGGCAACATGGGAATGGTCACTAACCACAAACCATGGCTGTAGTAGGACCATGGACCCAGATATGGTCCTTGGCATAAAGGAGTAATTAGCTCAATAACAATGAGTTATATTGTTGTTGTTCTATTCCCTAGTATTGTTAGTTTATAACATTCCTTCTTATACCATTGTCAACAGTATTTAACAATGTTATAGTAATTTATAATATAGAGACAAAATAATCTCTTTTACCATTTAAATTTGGGTAAGTTTAATATTACATCATCTTTATATATTTTTAAATATATAAATTCCATATGTGGTTAAATGAGTAGTGATATTTAATTATGTATCCTATTTTATTAATGAGTATTTAAATTTTATATTTTATGTCAGATTTTATAATTATGTCTTGACAAATAGTTGTCAATGTTGCATACATTTTCAGATAAATTTAGTCAGATATTCTAGTAGTTTCATTATTTTTTTTAAAAAAATGTAGTCTTTACAAATGAAACTTAACAGGGCTGGAAAGATGGCTCAGAAGTTAAGACACTGGTTGGTCTTCTAGAGGACCCTAATTTAAAACCCAGAACCCACATGGCAGCTCACAATTGTCTGTAAACTCCAGTTTCAGGAGATCTGATACCTTCACACAGATAAACATGCAAGCAAAAACATTAATGCACATAAAAAATAAAAATGACCCATTAAAAAGTGACACTTTTCTTCATTATTTATAAAAGTAGGTCATTATTTTAATGATTACTTAAATGATGCATTTATTTTATTCTATATTTAAAATATTTATCTTTTTCTTTATTTTACATGTCAATCCCAGTTCCATCTCCCTCCCTTCTTCCCTTCATCCCTCCTTCCCTCCATTTTACCCTTTCTCCCCCCTCACATGCACCCTAACCACCTCCCCTCCCATCCCCCTACCCCCATTCCACATGTAGGGCTATGCTATCCAGGTGAGGTCATGTAAATCTGTCAAGTCATTTGAAGTAGGGACTAGGACTTCTCTCCTGACACTAGGTTAAAATATTTATCTTTTCAAAATATGTCTTTAGATTGCATTTACTATTTATCACTATAAATAGATTATATAATTTGATATAGTTTTCACTACATTTTGCTTATTATGCTGTATTATGGCCAATGTTCTATATAGAAAGTACATTGTTAACATCTGTAAATATGTAGAACATGGGTGTGTAACTTCTAGCTAAATCATAAAGAAGTTTGAAAAATTATTATAAAAAATTTTACTATTTGAAATACATGTACTTATTTTAAATAAAATAATTTGGGATTTTAAAGTAATTTGTGTTTAATGCGAATATTTTTCCCTTGGTGTAGCATTACATATATATATATATATATATATATATATATATATATATATATACACATATATATATTAAGTAAATATTTAATTAATTACATATTTGTGTAATTATATATGTGCTAATTTTATATACTACACCAAAACAAGTAGTTAGCAGCATTTTTATTCAATAATATATTTTAACTCTCCTCAGTTTATTATATCATGTATATGAGGATAGAAAATTAGATTAACCTGATTACAGATTTCAATTTTCCGTACATTTGAAACTATATTGAAAATTCATATTTGTAATATGTGTGTCTAGTAATACTTTGGGATTTAATATCGATTTTTTTTTCTGTCTTTAAAATGTTTCCTTTTTTAACATTTATACACATGTCTTCTTTAAACAAAATTGTTTGACATTTTCTTTTTCTTTCTTTTTCTTGATTTTTGTTTGTTTGTTTGTCAAGACAGGGTTTCTCTGTATTGTTTTGGAACCTGTCCTGGAACTAGCTCTGTATACCAGGCTGACCTCCAACTCACAGAGATCTGCCAGCCTCTGCTTCACAAGTGCTGGGATTAAAGGCATGCACCACCAATGCCCGGCTTAGTTTGACATTTTCAGTTCACTTTACCTTCTAGTTGAAACATGCTAGCTGGTTCGTGTTTTACTGAAAAACTACCATAATGTGTGGTCTAACATGTAGACATTCATTTTTACACTTTGGGTGTAGAAGTATCATGTCATTATTCAAGGTGTTAGAAAGGTTGCTCTTTTCCTAAAATGTCAGAGAACATGTGTTGCATATGTTCTACTTATGCATGGTTCTGGTTGTTAACTGGCAATCATTGGCGTTAATTAGTTAGGAAAGTAATGCGACTTCTAACTACTCTTTTAAACGTTATTTTTTTTTCTGCATGTCTTCTTGAAGGTCTACTTTTTTCATATTTGTTTAAAGTATGTTGTAAAATGCTTCCTTGTTTTATTGCTTAATTAAATACAAAGCAAATGAATCAAAATACAAAATTGTTAAAATAGTTATCAATTTGTATTTTCAATTGCTTTGTACTCTATTTTCTGTAGTGACACAGGTTTAAATTAGTAGTCTACCACATTGCAATATTACAATAACTACACTATGCATAACCAAAGATTCATCATTTTTGTTTTTGTTTTTAGTTTTGTTTTTGATTTTTCAGTTTTTTTTGTTTTGTTTTGTTTTGTTTTTTTTTTGGTTTAGTTTGCTTTTGCTTGTTTACTGTTTTCTTTTTCTTTCTTTATTTTTTATCGATGATTTTTGTTTGTTGTTATTTTGTTTTTCAAGAAAGGGTTTCCCTGTATAGCTTTGAAAACTGTCCCAGAACTCACTCTGTAGACCTGGCTGGCTTTGAACTCTCAGAGATTCACCTGCCTCTGCCTTCTGGGAGTAAAGGCATGCACCACCACTGCCTGGCTTTAAAGTCTCATTCTTGTATACAGTGTCTGAAGATTTAGTGAAATGCATTTCAACCCAACAAAGTAGATAATCTATTAATACATCATATAAATTTTAATAGCCTTTTTCCTTTTTCTCAGTGTTATCTAATTTTACACTGTTATTAATTTTAAAACACTGATTTTTTTCTGCTTTTAATTTAAGAACTATAATCCTAACAATCATTTCATTTTATGTGATCACAAATTCATCTTCATTTTCATCAATAATTAAATGTTTAACTAGTCTTTATTTTAGGATATCTTTATATCACTTTTCATGTATGATATAAGAAAGTAGATTTTTTTCCTTATTAATATTTGAAAATGCTGCTGTGGATTCAGCCTATATGCATTCTTGCCATAAAACATATATCACTTTCAAAATGGTCCTACTTTTCACAGACTTAGAGGAGCTAGTCATGAAGACAGTGACAAGGTTACCAATGTACAGGCAGAAGAATTATGTCAGCTCTTAAATCTCTATGATTGAAATAATTAGAATTAACTGTGGGTACAAATGATAAGTAAGATTCACTCTGAGTCATAGTTCAAGTGGATTTAGCCTGAATAGCTTCAAAAGACACAGGAAGGGATAGTATGGTCACACTGCCATGGTCATTGCTTCAATGTGTAATCTGTACCTTCAGTTCTACCCTGTTATTCTTGGCAGTGTCTTAAAATATGATATAGGGAAATAAAAAACACTACACTTCATTTTGTTTCCATCATCTCATAACTGCCTGGTTGGTATCTTTTTCCCACTGCTGGAAACCTTACTTTGTTATAAACTATGGTTGGTTCAGGCTCCATACCCAGCATTATTAGGAATCTTAGCTAGGGTCACTCTAGTAGATTCCAGGATGTTTCCACTGAACTAGGTTTCCACATAGCCCCCAAAATGCTCCCTAATTCCAGTCATCTCTCCAAGTACATTCTCCTTCCACACCATATCCCCACACCCTTGCGAGATTCTACCTCTTTCAATCTTCACCCATCTCATGTTCAATCACAAAATCTATATTTACACATCCAGGGAAATCTACACCTCATACTTTGAGACCTCCTTATTACTAAGCCTCTCAAAGTCAGGGACCATAGCATGATTATCCTTTACTTAACAGCTAATATCCACTTATATGTATGTACATGCCATGTCTGCCTTCTTAGGTCAGGGTTTTACCTCATTCAGGATGACTTTTTTTTTCCATCCATTTCTCTACAAATTTCATGCTGTCATTTTTAATAGCTTAGTAATATTCCATTGTATAAATACACCACATTTTTATCTATTCTTCAGTTTATGGAAATCTAAGTTGTTTCCAGTTTCTGCCTACTATGAATAAAGCCCTAAGAATATAGCTGAGCAAGTGTCCTTAGGGTAAGATGAAGCATCCTTTTGGGTACTTGTCCAAGAGGGGTATAGCTGGGTCTTTACATAAATCAATTCCAATTTTCTGAGGATATCACATATTGATTTCTCCAGTGGCTGTAGGGTTTACAGTCCCACCAGTAATGAAGGAATGTTTCCCTTGCTCCACATCCTCTCCATCATGAGTTGTCACTTGGGGTTTTAATTTTAGCCATTCTGACATGTATAAGATGGGATATCACTGTCATTTTGATTTGCATTTCTCTAATGGCTAAGGATGTCGAATATTTCTTTAAGTGTTTCTCAGTCATTTGTTTGTCGTTCTCTGCTGAGAATTCTCTGTGAAGATCTGCATTCCATTTTCGTTTGGATTATTTGGTTTGTTGATATACAGTTTCTTGGGAACTTTATGTATTTTTTATAATAGCCTTTTGTTGGATGTTGAGTTGGTGAAAATCTTTTCTCATTTTGTCTGCTAAGGTTTAGAATATTGATGATGTCTTTGCCTTACAGAAGCTTTTCAAGTTCATGAGGTCCTATTTATAACTTGTCGATCTTACTGTTACCTGTACCTCTTCTTTTCAGGTAGTTGTCTTCTGTACCAATGCATGAAAATCCATTTCCCTTTTTCTCATCTATCAGGTCAACTCTATCTAGTTTTATGTTGAGGTCTTTGATCCATTTAGACTTGACTTTTCCAGAGTGATATATATGTCTCTATTTGAAGAAATAAGAAATATTTGTATTAAAGAACCCTATCAAGCACAAGACACTTGAAAGTTTCAAAATTATAAAAATTAAAACATTTGATGGGAAAAGTATATGCATCCATATATAATATATATATATATAATATATACACTTAAGTACTTTATGAGTAATTATTTGGATACTGTCCTCAATTGAATTGAGAACAGTATCTAACTATCTCTTCAATTGTATACCACAATAGTTCTGCCAGAGCCAATTCATAAGATGTAGAAAATTTGTGACTAATTCCTTTGGACATATACATCCTTCAGACTTTTACTATATTCAGGCATCTGTACTGCCCTGTCCTAGAGATTCTTACAGGATACACCCTCAGCTGCAGCCACTAAGAGTGCATTCACCATGTTCCCTTTTAAAAGGGTTCTGCCAACCTTTCATTTTTTTTTTCTTTTTCTCTGATTCTTTGCTCTTCTCTCTGACTTTCTCTCCTGTTCTGTCTGTGTGTGGGGGCGGGGAGTGCCTCTCTATTCTCTTTTGCTGCTCTTGTCCCTAGAGACCAGTCTTCCCTCTCCCCTCTTCTCTTTTCCCATTTTCTTTCCCGCAATAAAATACCCTCCTCCTAAACTCTGTCACATGGCATTTTTCTCTCATGAGCCACTTTCTAAAATTACAGCAACTTGAATTATTTTTATTTAATAGTTGTAAATGTAATCTTCTCTATTATATTTTTATTCATGAGAATTTATGTATATAAAATGAAATATAAATATATCCAACTTCATTTCCTTCACCAGTTTTTCCACTATCATCCCTGATATGTCCACTTCCCACTGTATGTCTTCCTTTTCTTTTTGCTATAAGCCACTGAGTCTAACTAGTGCTAACCTTGCAAGCATGCATGTGAGGCCATGTAAAGAAGCACAGGGATTGTCCAGTTTGACCACCATCAAAATGAATGGTTTCTTCTCTCCCTGCATCTATCACCTGCTAATAACTCTTCATTAAATGATATATCCTGGTGATTTACTCTTATAGTTTTCCCTTATGAAAATATTATTCAGTTCACCAACTTACAAATCCTTTCATTCTGCTTTGAGTAGACTGTTTCTAGTTTGCGCTTCTTCCTGTGCATAATCACAAGGTTGTTTTGAATTCTCTAATCTAATCAACAGTAAAAGCTATCCAATAGAAATTATCCTTGAGACATAAGACCATGTGTATAATGGGGTCTTGTGTTTCTTAGATGCTAGACAGATAGGCTTAATTGTGTTAACTTCATGCAGCATTTTAAATGTATTTCCATTCCAATCAAATTATCTTGTACAATCAGAGTAAAACTTCTATAAAGCAGTATACTTAATAGTAACTTTTGTGTACATGCTTGGGCACACAGTCATACTTCTTATACATGCTCATTTGTGATGATAGCAAAAAAGGAATATAACAGATATTTTTGTTTAAATATTTTATGTAAGGTTTCTATTGATGTCAAATTACACTCTCGGTGTAACTATGCATATTCAAAGTCAAATTAGTGGTTTCACTGGGCTCTATAAAAGTCTTCTGCCTTTGTTATATTTATCAGTTAAACAAGGATACACCATGTCTTCATTGGGAGAGTATTAAACACTAGAGAGTGAAGTAATAAGAATATTTATAATTACATGACACAACTTAAAACATATTTTCTTATCAATTTAACTATACTGACTTTTTGTGAGTCATATTACAACATTAATTGGGCTGTCATCCACTTGAGCACTTTATTTTCAGTAAACATCTGGACTGTATATGTTAGGGTTTGAGGTTTGAAAAGCTAGGCATTCACTTTCTTATTTATAATTCAATGATTTATAGACATTGGACCAAGATCAATATTAAAAATATGACTTATACCAGAAAATGTGTCTGGCTCAGTTTTCTAATCCCTAAAGACAAATAATAGATACTAGATTTATCTCACCTAAAACCACTTCATTTACTCAAAAGTGGCCATTACTTTATGCAATAACAAATAACTGTGAAAATGCTTCCAAATTTAGATAACAGAGGCTGCCAAGAAATCCAAAGTAAGTATCTTGTTGTCTTAAAAACAACCTTGTCCTTCCTGTCCTTCAGTATTTACACTCCCATTGACTTTTATATTAGTCAGTAACTAATTTTGTCTCTAGCTGTCAAACAGTATACATTCCTTGAAAATGGTGTATCCCAATCCAACTCAGCATCTTCTGTGAGGCTCAAATCCTTTTTCTACGATAGTAATTAATTTTATTTTATTGATTAATTGACCAAAGTTTAAATTAACTTCTGAATACATTGCATATTTATGATTAAATCAGAAATCTTCCTTCTTTTTTCTCCCATAGTCAGATAATATCTGTTCTTGAAACACTGAGTAGTTTTTATGAAATTTTTCTTTCTTAGCTAACATAACTAATGAATTTCCTAACTAACTTATTATCAAAAAGTGCCCAAGGGTGTTTGCTTAGCATGCTTATGCTTACTCATTTGTTTTTTTGCAATTGAATTGTAGCCCAGAGCAATAACTGTCAAAACCTTGTCAATTAATACACAATTTTCACATTTGTGACTTAAAGCTATCATCGATAGATAAGTATCAAAAACATATGCTGTTTTAAACTTTTAAATGTATTGGAAAATATGCTGTTATACATACATATTAGGAGGCTGTACAGCTATATAGATTTTCACATTATATAATCATTTGTTGTCACTTTAGTTATTTAAATTATGTATTCTATTACTTTCAAAATATTCTTATATAATCAATTTGGGCTAATGTGTACATGAATAAACTATTTTTCAAAATAATAATTTAAATAATTTTCAAGAAAATTCGGGTTGCTTAAACAACTTCCCAACAAACTGGAATGCTTTTTGTCTAGCCAGGTTGGTGGCACATCTGAAACCTCTTTATTGTGGACATTAAGCCAATATTTTGGGACTTTAAGGCAAGCCTGGGCTATTTAGAGAAATTCTGTAAGAAGGAATGAAAGAGAAATGAAGGAAGAAGAGAGGGAAGTAAACAGAAACAGCTTCCATTTTGCCTCCACATAATTTTGACCCTCAAGGTCACCTCCATGTCCAAGGTGACTGCTGAAGTTTCAGATACTATATCCAATAGAGAAAGTATAGGTAGGGTGTCTCGTGTCTCTGTTCTCTCCCTTCAAGCCATATCTGAAGTTCTAAACATTTTTTCTTAATCGTTGTTGAAGGTAGTGATTTGCATGGCTATAACTATCTCCCAAATGAGGCAGAAAAAAATCTATGCTGGAAAATGATCTATGTGGCTGAAGAAGTATGAAATGGATTTGGGAATGGAACTCAGCACTTTCTGGGCTCAGAGATATATGTTCTCATATACACAACAGGTATAAATGTAGAGTTAAGTAAAGTAGATAAATGACTACCTGCTTTCTCACTATTTCCCTATCTGTCTTCAACTTATTTATGGTTCATAAACAAATATATACCAGCTTCACTGAAATTTTACCAAGAGAAGCAGCAGACTCCACCCTCACTTCAGCAGTGAGGATTCAGCTGCAAGCAGCTATCATAGATATAGCATCCCATCCTGGGTAAATGGTCTAAATAATACCTCAAGTGCATGCTACACACATAAAGCTATATATTACTCTTACTTTTTATCCTGGATTAGTGGACTATTGGATTTCAAGGACAGAAACATTCCAACATCAGTCACAGACACCTACAAATCATACAGAAAAAAAGGACCCTGCCCCCCCAAATACAGCATAATCTTCTACAGGATAATATGTCCTTAATATTTGAGAGAAGGGGTGGGGGAGTTAACAGAAGATTCTCATCAGTGTTATGAAAGCTTCCATATGGTGTTAGTTTGTCAAAATATTTCAGTAGGCGTCCTGCCGGAACTTTCTGCCCACACATGTATTCAGTAGATAAGCCATCAGTAATTCCATTGATTTCTTTAAGGTGTGTGCATCTTTCTTTTCTATCCCCATCCATTTTTTTTTTAATTATCACCTTAGAGGATCCCTTCTAGTCCATTAGTTTCTATCAAAAGTATCCAGGTTACTACAATGCCTATAATTTTCTTAAGTGACAGATTTAATTCCCTGTATTTTCCCACAGAATTATCTATATTTCTAGTTATCTGAATTCTCTCATACAATGTCTTCTTGATTAATATCTTTCTGTACTGCTCTGAAACTGTACTTCTATAATTGCTTTGACAACTGCACAACAAAGCCACCATTACACTAGTTTGAAGAAATTCTAACCAGCAAAGGGGTAATGGAGTTTGTGGAATAGCAGCACATCAGAAATTCTTAGACATTCCATTATTATAATGTCAAAAAAGTAGGTAAAGTTATTCACTTTATTGTTTGATATGGTAATGTAGAAATTTAATTTACTATCATATAATATTAAAATTCATTTTAATTCAAATTTTGAAAACTTTTTAAAACTGGGTTCCATATGATTTTGATATGCATGTCATACCTGTCTTCTTAACCATCATTTCTTTGTGTTGAAAACTTGAGATATGGAGAGAGGTTTAACAGTCAAGAATAACAGTCAAGAATTTTCTTGCAGAAAACCCAATTTCTTTTTCTGGATTATACATTAGGTAGATCATAGCTGCATAAAACCCAAGTTTCTGTAGCTCCATCTACTATACTCCTCAGACATGGCACCCAGTTGCATAATTCCACACATAGACACATGTGTATGAACTTAATTGCCTTGTCCGGTCTTGATGTGAAGGTATGTACTTAATCTTATTGTATCTTGTTATTCCAATCTCAGTTGATATCACTGGGAGGCCTATTATTTTCTGAAGGCAAATATAGGAACAGTGAATCTGGAAAGAGGGGAGTTACGGAGGCAGTGTTCAAAGAGCAGGGATGGGAGGGAGGGGATGCTGATGTAGTGTATGAGAGAAGAAGAAATACATTTTTTAAAAAAAATTATTAAACTAAACTAAACAAACAAAAAGCCATTGGAATATCCCAACACTTTGAAATATACTATGGTAACCTACCAGAAAGTAGAACACCAGAATTCGTTATTCTTCATAACTATATAGTGTTTGCAGTTTCCCCTGTCTTTATAGCCTTATACCATTTTATACTCAACTTCTACTTTCAATGTTTTTACTTTTTGGTGGAGGAGAGATAATTTTCATTAGTTCTTTGAAAATTTCATGCCATGTATTTTGATCACATTCATCCTCCCAACTGTTCCCCAGCAGCCTAGCTTATCCACTCAATTTTGTGTCTACTTCTTTTCCTTCAACTCCAATTTGTGCTGCCCATCTTAGACACTTGAACATGTAGCCTTCAATTGAAACTTAGTGAACTAACAAGGGTCACATCCTGAACAAAAACAAACCCTTCCTCTTCCGGCAGGTATCAATTACCAATAGCTCCTGCTAAGGGTGTTAATTTCTGCCTACCTCCCATCTGCATGCTGGAACCTTGTTTTGCCTGAGCTTGCACAGGTCATGTCAGGCAGTTCCAACCAGTATGAGTTGATATGCACAACTTCCCTGCTGTGTCTAGAAAACCATGTTTCCTTGTAGTTATCCACACCTCTAGCTCTTCTAGTTTTTTTTTTTTTTTTTGCATCCTCTTGCTCAATGATCCCTAAGATTTCAGAAGGAGAGGTGTGATGAAATATCCCATTTAGGATTGATCAATCCCCAGTTCCTTATCTTCTGCTCTTTTATCAGTGTGGATCTCTCTGCAAATAACTATCTAATGAAGCTTTTCTGATGAGGGATGAGAGATGCAATAATCTGTAGGCATAATGACAAGTTATTGGGAGTCAGTTTAATACTATGTCCACTTAAGAGAATATTAATAGTAGGTTCTCCTCTAGGGTCTATTGACTTCTTATAGATTTTTGTCATAAGCTTTTGACACAGGAAAAGCTATCAGAATTCATCTTATACCAATCAGAATGGCTAAGATTAAAAACCAAAAAGCAAAAAAAAAAAAAAAAAACTAATGATGAAAAATGCTGATGGGGCTATTCAATGCTGGTGAGAATGCAAAACTAATGAAGTCACTACTAAATCAGTACAGAGGCTCCCCTAAAACAGACATAGAAAAACTATACTACTCAGGAACTCTTGGGAAAATGCCAAAGGTCTCTTTATATTCCTATGGAGATAGTTTCTCATCTGTGTTTATTGTTACTCTAATCACAATATTCAGAATATGGACAAAACCTATAAATCCATTAGTTGATGAATGTATATTTAAAATGTGGTACATGTACACAATGGAACATTCATTAGATAGTTATTAAAACTGAAAGTATGATACTTGTAAATAAATGGATAATGTTAGAAATAATCTGTTGTTGATACTATCTATAATGTTTTAAACTTTAGTATATTTTTAGCTCAAGAATTCTGTTTCATTTTTAAAACTTCTTTCATCTTTCTGTTATCATTCCGAATTAAAATGCTGAACAATTCCTCTGAGTTCTCATAGTTTACTGAATTTCTTAAAAGAGTTAATTTATGTTTTCTAACCAATATTTCCAAGTGCTGGCTCTTTGTTGCATGTTTCTAATTTCTCTGTTTGACCATTAGGTGAGACTATGGTTCCCTGTACGTTCTTAATGTTTATGGGTATGCAGGATTATCTAGAAATGAAAAGACCAATATTTATTTAAATCTTGATCTTCCTTTTCATGTACCCATCTTTCTAGAAATTCTTATCCAACTGCTGAGTCTATAGTCACTTTACTTAATTTGGCACTAGATGGCACCCTAAGTCCAAGTTTATAAAGATTCTTCCATGTATGTTGACACCTGTCCAACATTAGAGGGTAATCCAAGTACATGATTGCGTAAAATTCTGCAATTAAAGTGTTTGTCATGAAATTGAAGGATATCTAAAGAGGCCTGCCCAATCTGTAAGCATCTCCTAGACTCCAGTGAGGTGACATGCCTTGGCCACATTCACTTACATTATGGTCAGATACATAGACTCTAATATTGGGTAGAAAAATTGCTGAAGGGCTGGTTTCAGTCTCTTAGTTCTTTCCCATAGCTACCAGGGATGCAAATATGCAATTCTGCTCTACACAATGAGTCCATAGTTTTTCAAGACCAACAAAGCTTTAAGGTACAAAATCCACATAGCTATTGGCTACCGGTTTCTAGAGTCACCTGGCCAACATCATTACTACTAGCCACAGGTGATGCTTCATGGAGAAGTTTAAGAACCACATGCCTCTGGCAATTTAAGAGCTCTTCTGTTATTTTCATGAAGCTTGGCAGGGAAAGTGCAAGACTGTACTCACTTTAATATTGCAACAGCCTAACACTGATTCCTTAAAATTTTTGCCAAGTATTACCCCTCAATAAACATGCTTTCACACCATCTTTTGTTATTATAAGAGGTATAAATGAATGCAAAGAATAGATTTAAGATTTGTAGACAGAATGATTTACATATTTTTTGGAAGGCTTAAGCTACTCCAAGGCTAAATATTATGTTGTATGAAACATGGGCCTGACCGTGGAGCACTGTCCCCACTTTGTATGAAAGAACATTCAAAGTTTCTGTGTACAAGGTTGTGCCTCTTTTTCTCATTTGACGTCACTAATGGCCCAGAATTGAAATAAAAGTCACAAGCCTATAGTGATTCTTGTGTTTATTGTGTTCCTTTCTCCATGAGATGGAAGGAAATTTTGCAGTTGCAGTACTGATGATACCTGGAAAATGATTTTCAAGTGACACAAGCTGTGGGCACTGGCCAGGGCTTCTGTATTAGGCTTGCTATTAGCTTTACTTCTGAGACAAATTCTCTTATTTTGCCAAGCTAAAAGCATCTCTGTGGAGGTTTGGAGTTTTATTCAAGATTTATAAAAACAACCATTTCTTGTTTGCTCCTTCAATATGATTTATTATTTTATTAAACCAGTTACCTTTGCTTCTCATCCAGTTTCCTTTGCTCTTATCAGGGTAGTTTGGTATGTGACTAGTTACACAAATTGGTATATTTGTAAGGAGACAATTGATAGAGAATCATATCCAGATTCCATCTTGTATTGTAGCTCTTCCTTTAAAACGTAAATAATAGATACAATTGTGTTTATTACGTACAATATTATGTTTTCAATTATATGTACAATAGGAAACAGTTAAATATAGCTGTATATCAAATTCATTATTCTAAGTTTGATAAACTTTTACGTGAACATTTAGGAGTCAATCCCTTCATTTTTCAAATTACATTATCACATGAATATTAGCGTCACTACACTCCATATCAATTTCTTCAAATGTTTTAACATTTTGTGACCTCACATGTTGTCCTAACCAAGGTCACTTCTAAGTATTGGAACTTCTATAGTCTAGGAACTTGAAATGACACAAAGGAAATGACATGGCTATTTAATTGAAGTACTTTTTCTCATGTTGTTTTATGATTGATTATCCTGTATCCAATGATAACTTATCATTCCATATATAAATGTAATAGAAACATTAAATGTGAGCCGTAACTTTAGGTATCTAATGATGTGTTTAGTTCTTCCCAGAGATAAATGCTTCATTCTACAAGAAAGAATCCAAGTTCTTTTGTTTCCTTAAAGACACTGATGATTGCAAGAAAAAAAAAGTACCTTCTGAGTTTCACAGGAATGGAGAGACAGTATCTACAAATATCACAGGCAAATAGGTGTTCTCCTAAGATCCTACCAACCACCCACTTCCACATCTGAAGAACACCAACCTGTGAACATTTTATAGGGGAGCTTTCTCTTCCTTCTTCATTATCCCTTCTTTGCCCACATTTCATTTTTATTTTCATACAAGAAAAATTTGACTTTCCCTTATCTCATTATAACTTTTAAAGTCTATAAATTGGGAAATGAAAATTATTTTCAAATTATCAAATTATGTAAATATCTATCTTTGCCACAGATTGTTTATATTGAGACACTGCTTCCTTAATTACTACAAGTTTGAACTATAATTTTCTCTTTTTTGACACATATCAACTCTTTTACAAAGTGCTTCGCATTTATTTCTGACCATGCATGTGCAGAGCTTACGTTCCACAGAAATTTAATTTAAGAAACACTTGAAGCATGTTCCAGTTGACTGCTGTTACTATTTCAAGTTACTGATACCATAGCACTGTTGGGAATCTTCAACTGTCCTGTGCTGGGCTGTCTTTTCTGCAGACAATTTTTCTGTAGGAAATATACTCATCCTAGTTACTGGTGGCATTTCTCCAGATTCACAGATTTCTAATGATATCATAAATTCTCAGTGAGGGCCAAAGTTCCAAGTATGCAAAAGGGACATCTGACAGCATTGAGAGGTATTTTGGTAAAGAAACCAGCCTCCGTTTTATCAGTTAATTTATATATTCTTTAAAACATACATAGAATTCAGGATGGAAGCATTTGGAGGGTCACAGCCATAATTTGTAAAGAACAATTATAAATGATTTTTAAGCATGAAATGTGTATTGCTATCTAAATAGTTTTAAGTCCAACATAACTATAGTATTCAAAAAATCTGAAATATATGTGAAAAATTATGTTAAACATTTAAAGAACCATAAAATCAGTAACCTTTTCCACAGTCATCAAAGCACTTTCCAGGTGATGTTGAGTACTTGTAACCTAGAACAGTAGGTGTGACCTTAGTATTGGCAATAACTTAAATTTTGTTTGCCTCTTCTTCATTTACTTGTATGACCTGGAATGAATTATTATTTCTACTTCTGAGTTTATTTTTGAAGTGAAAAGTATGTACTTTACATGTCATCATTTGAAGATTAAAAAGCATTTGAAAAAATTCTGTGCATGCCAGAAGAAAAATAAAATTATCAGTACATCCAGAAACAAGCTCTGAAACCTACACCAATGATATACCAGTAAAATACTAGCACAATATACTACAGAAGTAATGAATCCCCCTTTTATTGGATTTGAGGCCCATTTCATAAGATTGAAGCAATATCTGACACTGCTAAATTGGCACAGAACCTGAGATTAGATAATTCATGGGGTAAAGGAAAAGCCTACTATTATTTTGCTGAAGAAGTATAGCAATAAGATGATTTCTAATGACATATTGCTATACTCACAGAACAGAGCATTGTTCAGTCCTCATAAGACAAGCTTCTTCTTGTAGCAGATAGTAATCAAAATGGAGACCAAACATGTGGACACTGATAAGTTTTTAACCACTCAGTCTTGACTGGAATATCTGCATTACATTCAGAGTCAATGCAGAAGAGCCAGAAAGATTTTTAAGAGCTGCAGGTGGTAGATGATTCCAAGGAAACCATGCCTTCTAGATGCACTCATATGAACTCATAGAAACTGTGTCATCATGCACAGGATCTGGGCACATTCTAGTCAGACTAGACTGGGAAGGACAAGAGGACAAAAAATCCCAGCCCTAACAAAGAAGTTATTTGCAATTCCTTATTATTTGTATGCTGTTTGTTTTGTTTGGGTATTTTTTGTGTTACTGGTTTTTAGTTGTTTGATTGTCTTGATTTTTTTTTCTGGGTTTGGGGGAAAAATCAAATTGAGTGGTAAGAAGGTAAGGAAGATCTGGTAGGAGTTGGGGAAGGAAAAGAATGTGATTAAAGTATCTTATGAAAAATGCTGTAGAAAGCAAATTGTTATTGAAGTGTTCATACATCAACAAGGCAGATAGAGAATAACCAATTTCTTTAAGCAAATATAACTTTTTGTATTATCCTCATATCAACTTATTCATTTTCTAATAAATCACATCTTCATGTTGTGCTCAATAAATGTTAACTATTGATTTATTACTTATAGTTATCCACTTTTTCATAATGCCCATTTACAATAATTTCTTCTTGTGGATATGTTATGGTGAAGTGCCTGTTCACATTTATTAGGTATGAAAATGTCATATAATGTGACACTAAAAATTCAAGGACCTATTGATTTATCTAAATATAAGTATCAAAAGATATGTTACATCAGAAGTTTTCTATTCTACCTTTTGTTTTCTTTGTTCTACATAGAAGCTACTTTCCTTTTTTACCCTTCCTCCAACCCCTCCTCCTGTCCCTTGCATCCCCCTACCCTATCCTAGTACACTTCTCCTCACTTGTCAGTGCTCCCATGAGGAGTCAACCAAGTCTGACAATATGTTGGGGGAGAGCAAAGCCCCTCTTCCATGCATGGCATTCCACCATAACATTTTTTTAATTTTTTTCTATTTTTAAAAAAGTCTTATTTTGCATACCAATCCCAGTTCCCTCTCCCTCCCATCCTCTTGCTCCCCCACCTCTCCACCCATCCATCCCCCATCCATTTTGTATCAAGACACAACATTTTAAATAATATACAAAGTCCAATCCAATGTAAACTATTTAAAACTAGTATTTGCTTTTTAAAAGTAAATTCGGTAGTCGGCCCTTTTTATCCTCTCATACCTTTATCTCCCTTTTTATTTTTTAAAACAATATTTCCCATACCAATCGCAGTTCCCCCCTCCCACACTCCTCCTGCTCCCCCCAACCTTCCTCCATCCAAGGTCTCATCCACTCCTCAGAGAGTCCCATGGGGGTCAACAAAGTCTGTCATGTCACCTTGAGGCAGGACCAAGGCCGTGTTCCCTATATCTAGACTGGGTAAGGTATCCCTCCATAAAGAATGGGCTCCAAAACACTAGTTGATGTACTAGGGATAAATCCTGGTCCTATTACCAGGGGCCCCACAAACTGCACAAACCACATAAATGTCATCCACATTCAGTGGGCCTAGTTCAGTCTTATGCAAGTTCCCCTACTGTCAGTCCAGAGTAAGTGAGCTCCCTCTAGCTCCACTTTGCTGTCTCTGTGGGTTTTCCCATCTTGGTCTAGTTTTCTGAGCTTCGAGTGCTTAACAATACAGGGATCTTTTGAAGGATTTTATGTAATTGTGTCCAATCTGATAATGAATTTCACTAATAGCTATTAAGGAACAAGAGATCATTTGTATGTCATATTTTGACACATGAGTGTGATAGGTATACTCACAACATGTGCTTTTATGCAGATTGTGGTTAAAATTATTTGTATTGTTGGGGCACTTGTTGTTACAAGGGCCTAAATTTGGTTCCCAATAGTAAAGTCAGGAAGTTTCACACCTCCTTAAGTACAGAATCAGGGAATCAATCCTCTTTACTGACCTCCTTGTTCATCTCTTACACTGACATTTACACAATAATTAAAATAAGCAAATAAATACATTATGTTTGTATGTTCTCCGGGGACAAATAAGGATGCATAACCACCCCCGCCCAATAAAACTATATTGAAAATTAAACAGTCAATTCCATTTCATGAGCAAAATAAGCTTATCTGGATTTTAAACACTTCAGTAACTCTTACATTCAATCATCAGCATCAGCAGACATTACAATTTTTTGTCTCTGGATACTAGCCTCATCATCTTATGCTAGCTGACATGTTAGAGCTAGTCTGAAATGAGTCAAGCAGCTGCAGGGGAAAGCAGCAGTTTAAATGCTGCCATATTGGTTTCTCCAGTCAATACACTGTAATCTGTGTTTCTTGTAACATCTGAATTTGCTTTGATATCCACTCTAGTTGCAAAATAAACACTAGCTCTTGAGCATATGTGATATAACAGCCACAAATAGAGAGATGTATAAAAAGTCATTTGGAAGTGTGTGTGGTGGTTTCTTCTTTGCTTATATGAGTTACTTTGTGTCTGAGAAGAGTTTTCTTGAAAGGACATATAATGCAAAGATGTGCAGAAATTATCTAAAGAGCTACATGCCTTCTAAAATTCTTATCAAAATCTGTTTGTATAATTTACATTTTGTTATTTCTAGAGAGCAAGAGACAGATGTTTGTAATGTTTATTTGCCTAGATTAAACAGCAGTGTGTTGGTAATATTTATGACTTTTTAAACCACTATTAGGGCAAAGCGTGAGTAGCAAAGTCCCCATTTCATTTCTCCAAATGGTTATGTATTGGTGTAATGATGATGGTAATAAAATATTAGTCATGGACTAGAGTAGATAAAAGAGCCTCCTTAAAAGATTCCAAGATTCCTATTCTTATCTTATTTGAAAACTAGATGTTTACCTTGTGATACTAATATTGGGATATTCCTTAAGATAATTTGTTTTTATCAGTACTTAGAAATGTTAGAAATTAAAGGCAGTGGTTAGTGAGTTTTCATTTCTATGCTAAATTTACTCTGACTTTTTAAACAATCAAAACATCGGAAGAGTTGCCTATGTTGTCATTTGATACAACAGAAAGTCACGCTGTGATTTAGGAAACAATCAGTTAGACATAGGGCAGAACTAAGGAAATATTAAAATCATTACTCAATTCTTATTGAACTACAGTGTACCATTGTACAGCCTATCCATCAGTATAGCTCTAGAAATTTGCAACAATTACATGGAGAGTTTCTGTATAGCTTTTACCAAGTCTCATAGATATCCCCATTAGCACACACAAACACACACACACACACACACACACACACACACACACACACACACACACACACACACAAGACTCTATCTTCCTGTATGATCATTTATACATCTTCAGTTTGACTTAGAATAATTTTGTGGTGATTGAAATACAGCTATTCCTACAATATGATATTTTTCAGGTAGGTTGTCTCAGTATATTGTATTTTATGATGAATTTGTCCTTTGAATTACATTGTCACAGTTGCTGTCATTATATAGCACATTAAATTCACATTACATTCGTCTTTCAAAGTCCTTTTCGTTTATCTTGGTATTTTCCTTAATATTCCCTTTATTTGGGATCTTGTTTTGTCTCAGTTTTTACAGTGGGAAGTTTATGTCAATTCTACAGTGCTTTCTAAAAACTTACTTAGATGTTTTCAATTTCAATTTGGTATTTCTATTTCTAATTTGCTTTTTGTGCTCTCATATGAATCATTTCCATTTCTTTCTCTTTACTTTTTGCCTTTTTTTCCTTATCTGGATTTTTATATTTCATATTAAATTGATAGATTTATTTGTGCTTTCTTTCTGAGATATACAACTACTCTACTGTAGTTATCTAAATGGACCATTTCTTTGAATCACATGAGTTAAATTACTTTGTTTTTCTATAATCACCACAATATGATGCTTTTATCTTAAAGTGAGGTTTCTTCCCCTTGGTAGCCAGGGAGGCAATGGTGATTTCTTTTCACAAAAAAAGAAAAAAAATACATGCACTAGTTCTATACAATACAAAGATACTTTGTTCTTAGCCAAAAAGGTATCATAGCTGCAATTCTCCAATGGATTAATAAAGTTTCAAGTTTCCAATGTTAGACACAACTTTCCTCCATTCTGAAGAGAATATCCAGCCTATCTTCTTACAGCTAATATTCTTGTTTGTTGATGGGAAATACATATGTTTCTCAGATAATGATTTTCTTTATTTTTATGTTTTGTGAAAACATTACTTTAAAGAAGTTAAAATATTTCCACTTTATTAGAAGTGAATTTGGACTCATATTCCTTATTCCTTATTCCTCATCCTTTATCTATGTAGAAGGGTCACCAACCAGTCAGTACTGTTTTTATGCTCACCTTACAATAATATCTAATATATTTCACTTGTTGGAAGGCTTTTAAGGTTTATTCCCCCTTCACTCTGGTTATTTACAGCTAGATTATAATTTCTCTCAGTATGGCTTCTTTATGTTCAGCTCAGACTGACACATTTTAAAACAATATTTAGAAAATGGCTTAGCTATATTTCTACAAGTGTATTGTTGCCTTCCTTCTTCCTCTGAACCCCAATTATACTTGCCTTTGTGCTGTTAGTATTGCTCCACACATCACATGATTTTTGTTTAGTTTTTCCAGCAACCTTTTTGTGATTCACTTTGCAAGATACTACCTACATGTCTGCCCCTGGCCAAGTTGTTTACCAGTCAGGAGCTCTTCTTCAGCCCCTCCCTCTCCTGAACTGCTAGTGAGTCACCTGCTCTTTTCCCCTATGCTGTGATTTTGATAATGTCTCCTAGAGAAATCAGACTTCACTTTTTAAATTTACTACTTCACTTTTCAGAGCTTCATGCATCATTATTAGGAGTTTCTGAAAATTGTATGTTCTTTTTCCATTTCTGTATTCTCTCACCCCCTCCCTTTGGAAATGATAATTATTAAGAAAATAAGACTTTATCAGTTGAGAATAGTTATTGTTACTAATTATATCCACAAATTACTAAATATTATGATATAATACTTTTAGAAAAATATGTAATGCTTTTAAAAAATCTACATACCTTATTTACATTACATTAAAACTGGGGTGATAGCATAGCATTGGGGACACACACCTTTAATCCCCACATTCAGGAGGCAGAGTCCAGTGGATCTATGTGAGTTCAAGGCCAGCCTGATATACAGACCAAGTTCCAGGAAAGGCTCCAAAGCAATGCAAAAAAATCCTGTCTCGAAAAACAATACAACAAAATAAAACTGAGGTTATATCCTACAGCTATTTTATTTACTGTTGTATGAAATTTTCTTCATTCATGTGTGTGTGTGTGTATTTATGTATGTATGTATGTATGTATATGTATGGGAAATTATAATTACAGTTATGTTGCTATTTTACTTTTCTTGAATGATTTCAAGGCATGCACTCAATATAAAAATGTGAAGGGAAAGAAAATGTCATATCTTTTGGATCCAGTCTTTATTATTTTAAAAATTCTTTTTCAAATAATTTTTAAAAATCCATATTCATAGGTAATAAAATATTTTACAGTGTAAGTATAAAGAGTTTGAGATTTTATGATACATTTTAAGACTCCTTTTGAGAATAAGATTTTATTTTGTGGCCAGATTATGAAAGTTAAACAGTGTACCAAAAGTTTGTAATAATAAATATAATGTAACCAATAATTTCCTCTAAGTGCTTGTTACAAAGAAATACAACTTAAACATTACACTCCTCCTTCTGCATCAGACAGGAAGTGAATATGCTCACGTATTTTAAACTCACTTGTGTAAAAATAATTTTTCGGAATTCAGATTATTTTTTTGAATGCCAAGTTTTCCAGTCCCTTAGATCTCCAATTGCTGGATCAATTCTTTATGTTTGTTTTGTTGTCATTGGTGTGTGTGTGTGTGTGTGTGTGTGTGTGTGTGTGTGTGTGTGTGTGTGTGTGTGTGTGGTGTGTGTGTGTGTGTGTGTGTGTGTGTGTGTTGTGTGTGTGTGTGTGTGTGTGTGTGTTTGGGTGTTTTGTTTTTAGCTTTTTAAAGTACCTTGAAATTATTTCAAATGGCCTTTCATTTACAGAATGATGGCACTCTTTTGACATTTTTATCTATTTCTCCTTAAATCCTATGAAGAGATACGTAATTCTGCCGTAGTGTCCATCACAGGTTCTACTAGAGAAAGTACAATTAATACTACCTATGTATTTAACCAATATTACTGTTTTTCTATTCCTATCTACGTGAACTGTTCCAGTGTATATATGACATATGCAATGATTGGACTTTAAACTCTCCTTTATATCTTTCTTTGCAGGCTCTTAAACCTGATCTACAATGGAAAAATTCCTTTTTTACCTGTTTCTCATTGGCATAGCTGTGCGAGCTCAGATCTGTCCAAAGCGTTGTGTCTGTCAGATTTTGTCTCCTAATCTTGCAACCCTTTGTGCCAAGAAAGGGCTTCTTTTTGTTCCACCAAACATTGACAGAAGAACTGTGGAACTACGGCTGGCAGACAATTTTGTTACAAATATCAAAAGGAAAGATTTTGCCAATATGACCAGCTTGGTGGACCTGACTCTGTCCAGGAATACAATAAGTTTTATTACACCCCATGCTTTTGCTGATCTACGAAATTTGAGAGCTTTGCATTTGAATAGCAACAGATTGACTAAAATTACAAATGATATGTTCAGTGGGCTTTCCAATCTTCATCATTTGATTCTGAACAACAATCAGCTGACTTTAATCTCTTCCACAGCATTCGACGATGTTTTTGCTCTTGAGGAGCTGGACCTGTCCTATAATAATCTAGAAACGATCCCCTGGGATGCTGTAGAGAAGATGGTGAGCTTGCACACCCTGAGTTTGGATCACAACATGATTGACAATATTCCTAAAGGAACTTTCTCCCACTTGCACAAGATGACTCGATTAGATGTAACGTCAAATAAATTGCAGAAGCTGCCCCCTGACCCTCTCTTTCAGAGAGCGCAGGTGCTGGCCACCTCAGGAATCATAAGCCCATCAACATTTGCATTGAGTTTTGGTGGAAACCCCTTGCATTGCAATTGTGAGTTGTTGTGGCTGAGGCGCTTGTCCAGAGAAGATGACCTTGAGACCTGTGCTTCTCCTGCACTCTTGACAGGTCGTTATTTTTGGTCAATTCCTGAGGAAGAGTTTTTGTGTGAGCCCCCACTTATTACTCGTCATACACATGAGATGAGAGTCTTGGAGGGTCAAAGAGCAACTCTGAGGTGCAAAGCTAGAGGAGACCCTGAACCTGCAATTCACTGGATTTCCCCTGAAGGGAAGCTTATTTCAAATGCAACAAGATCTCTGGTGTATGATAATGGAACACTTGACATCCTTATAACAACTGTAAAAGATACAGGTGCTTTCACCTGTATTGCTTCCAATCCTGCAGGGGAAGCAACACAAACCGTGGACCTTCATATAATTAAACTCCCTCACCTACTGAACAGTACTAATCATATCCACGAACCTGATCCTGGTTCTTCAGATATCTCCACTTCTACTAAATCGGGTTCAAATGCTAGTAGTAGCAATGGTGACACTAAAATGAGTCAAGACAAAATTGTGGTGGCAGAAGCAACTTCTTCAACAGCACTACTTAAATTTAATTTTCAAAGAAATATTCCCGGAATTCGAATGTTTCAAATCCAGTACAACGGTACTTATGATGACACCCTTGTTTACAGGTAAGACAGATACATCATCTTGTATCTTTGCTGACTACAATAGTGCAAGGTTTGAAAAGCACCACTGCCTTGTTTTGACTCTAAATTGACACCACTACTCTGTGATGTAATTGTAACCATCTGACTTTATGCTGTATAATTCAATATATGAAGTGGTGGATACATATGATGAAGTATTTTGAATGGCATTATTTTAAATAGTATGCATCTCTCTTTAATAATATGCTTATTTTTTGCCTCATATGAGGGATGTGACTATCAGACAACAAGGAAGAATTAATTTAAAATTTCAAAAACATACCAGAATTTACACATCCACATGAGTGTTCTTTCCTTCAAGGAAGTCACGTTGGGAGGCTATCTCATTACCCCAATGATGCTGCCTTTGCTCAAAGCAGTTTTGGAATTATCTTTAGAACCTTCGGCATACTATTTTGAGTATCCTCAATGGTGGCAAATCTTCGTCTTTTGAGGGTGAGTTTCAATTTTGGAAACAAGCCTTTTGGAGCCAAGTCTTGTTAATAAGGTGGGTGATCAAGATGGGTACTGCCACTTTTGATCAAAGCAATTGGATGTAACTATAAAGTACTGAGAGTGATTCTTTGGGTGACAGAGTTATGTGTTTGTGTGTTGTGTCATGTGCATTGGTTCTTAAGACACTTCCAAAGAGGATATTCAGAATAATTTGAGCAGTGACCATGTCACTTTAATTAAGCATTCAAATACTGATAGAGAACACAGTGGAGAACTTATATCAGCTAGTGAATTTCTGGTATGTTTTTCTAAAGTTCAGCCTCATTGATTTATAGTCACATCTTACCCAATTTGAGTTGGAAAGGCACATTTTTACCAAATATAATTTTACTATTGACAGATTATTATTACCTCCAGGAAACAATGTAAAGTCACAGTTTTGAAAAAAATAACCTTTTTAATGATCAGTTTGGTTGCTATATACAGTAGCTAAATTCTTGAAAATTAATTGCTTTTGGTTCATGTCTGAAAATGAGATTAATTTCTTAAAATAAGTTAAGACCAGTGGGAAGAATAAAAAAGCATCCTAGCTAGCAATATAATCAATCCTGGTCCAGGTTCTACCTGGTTGAGTTTTAATTTCCTCATCTTTTAAAGAACGATTAGGCTAAGTGGTTTCTAATATCCCTCTCATCAGTAAATGGATGTGGTGGATACTATGACATATGAGCATTAGTGAAATGTAGTTTACTCCTGTCTCCCACACACTTCACATATCCTCAGATGGCATTCAACCAGTAGTCCATGAGAGAGGCTGAATTCACCACACTTTAATTCACTGATTGTACATTTCTAGAGTTAACTCTTGATAAGCTGCAGTTTGATTACAAAATCCCAAAGTTATTTTCCTGATCTGAGAAATAAATTATGTGTGATTCTGAGAACCTTGGTGAACCTATAAATGTAGTGGTTGCCATCCCTAAATGCCATAAATATTCATCCCATTATGTCTTATAAAGAATCAACATTGATGTAATCAAGTGCTTAGTATTATCTAACAGTTAGGATACACCCACTGAATGACAGGCATGATTTTGGTTATGAGTTCATGCTCTTGTGAGTTTCCTGGTACATTCATAACATACTGTATAGCTTGTATCCCATTTTAGTTATGCCATGGTTTGAAATTTCTGTAACTCATTTTTAGGAGAAGTTATAGACCCACTCTTTACTTCCAAATTAATTTTACTTTAACTTATATTTGGTTATGCTTTCGGGGAAAAGTTAACAACAAATGGGAATACAGAAAAGTCTTTATAGTAGAATGGATCCAGAGATATCTCTAAACCTAAAAACTGTTTCTTGATGGAGAGTCTCACCCAAATATGATGGTTGGGTGAATTCACACTCTTATCAACAGCTTTGCTTCATCGTGTGTTCAGGTTATTACTCACACATGCACATCACACTCATTAAAACATACTGGGAGCTAAGGCATAAGAAATCACTATGTCTGTAAATAAAATCTGTTCATCCTGGTAGCATTAGAAGGTATTACAGACAGCCTTAGTAGATACCATTCCATAGTAGCTCATTACTGATTTGGAAAGCCAGTGCTCTGAATTTCTGTTCCATTCTGCTTGCTAATGTGATTGTCAGTATTTTCTCTTTTTTCAAATTGCTTTTCAGTCATAGAGGTGTTGTAAGTGCTAAATGGATTTGTTTAGTAGTCAGATAATGTCACAGTCACACCTTTCCAAAGCAATTTGTCATAAATGATTTTTAGCAATGGCTTTTTATCAAGAGCTCTGCTTTGCCAAGCAGTGTAATTAGTAAGCTTGTCAAGGCATGGTGCAGGCACCATTAATATAATGCAGACGGTTTCAATGAGCTTTCAGTTATTCCAACTGGGTAAATATAACATTGGATCATTTTTCCATGTTTCATATCTGTTATAAAAGTGGTTATCTTGATGAGTACTGAGGGAGACAGAACTAAAGCTATGATGATTTTGTGTATGTGTATTTTGTTTTTTTTTTAATATTAACACATATTCCATTGTCCTTCAGAATGATACCTCCTACGAGCAAAACGTTTCTGGTCAATAATCTGGCTTCTGGAACTATGTATGACTTGTGTGTGTTGGCTATATATGACGATGGCATCACTTCCCTCACTGCCACAAGAGTCGTGGGTTGCATCCAGTTTACTACGGAACAGGATTATGTCCGTTGCCACTTTATGCAGTCCCAGTTTTTGGGAGGCACCATGATTATTATCATTGGTGGGATCATTGTTGCATCTGTGTTGGTTTTCATCATCATACTAATGATCCGGTATAAGGTTTGTAACAATAATGGGCAACACAAGGTTACCAAGGTTAGCAACGTTTATTCTCAAACTAATGGGGCTCAGATGCAAAGCTGCAGTGTCACACTGCCACAGTCCATTTCCAAACAAGCCATGGGCCATGAAGAGAATGCCCAGTGCTGTAAAGTTGCCAGTGACAATGCGATTCAGTCTTCAGAAACATGTTCGAGTCAGGACTCATCTACCACTACCTCTGCTTTGCCTCCTACCTGGACTTCAAGTGCGTCTGTGTCTCAAAAGCAGAAACGAAAGACTGGCGCGAAGCCAAGTGCTGAGCCGCAGAGTGAAGCTGTCACAAATGTTGAGTCTCAAAACACTAACAGGAACAACTCAACTGCCTTGCAGTTAGCTAGCTGCCCTCCTGCTTCTGTCACAGAGGGGCCCACAACTCAAAGAGCACAAACCAAGCCAAGTAAGTTTCTCACTGTTCCTGTTGAGAGAGCTAGAGCCAAGCACAGGCCTTCTCTCAATGGAACATTAAAGGAATATTGTCCCTATGATAACTCATTGAGGTCATGTGAGCTATCTCCTAAGAGAAACATATCTATGAGTTGGATGTGAACTCTCCTCTGCATTTCTGACATTTGCGGCTGAAAAGTAACTATTTCAAATGTGCATTACAAATAAGAAAGGTTTTTGTAATCTATTACTTTGAAAAATCACAGAGGAAAATGAAAATTGAAATTTTTGTCTGGGATACTTACACTTTGGGTTTTTATAATAAACCTTCTAAGGAAGAGATAGGCAATATAATACCTTAATATAACTGCATGGAGGTCATATTAATAAAATGGCAAGAGTGGTAGCAGCAAGAGATGGTTGCAGTGACTTCTTCTACCCCATGGCTAATATCCAAAAGTGGAAGGAGAGGGTGGACTTCTTTAAGTTTTCCTCTGACAGCCATGCTAGTGTCTCCCCCAGCCACACAGAATAAGTGTGTGTGTGTGTGTGTGTGTGTGTGTGTAATGTAATATCACAAGAAATGTCTAATAAAAATCTAATAAAAATTAGATTTGTTGTAATTTAAAGAGAAGTCTGTTTATACATAATTGACATTTTAAAATTAAGGCATTGCTTATATAGTAGCAATTGTTTTGTAAAGAACAACCCAATGTTTAAGTTTATTAATCAAATCAAGAATTCACAGGAAAGCTAAAGGAATTCACCTTCTAAACCACAGTCTTGATTTGGCTATAATTCTGCTTTTGAATGTTTTTCTCTTAAAGTAAATGCATTTGTTCCAAACCAAAGACTGTGGTAAATGTAATCATAACCAATTCAGCGTAGTGGGCATGTATTATCTTAAAGAATTTAAAATTAGTCTTATGTTTCCTGGGAAAAATGTTCTTGGACATTCATTGAAGTCATGATTCATGTATATTTAACTCTGGTGTTGCTAAGAAATGATACGCATGGTTTTATTTTGTTTTTCCTACTAGTTTTATTATGGTTTTGTTTTGAGGATATATCTTACATAAAAACATAGGCCATTTACTCAGCATAGAACATAACATTTTAGCCATAGTGTAAGTTGGTATTTTATGTATGATAAAGAATCACAGTGAGCAAGCTTAACACAACATTTGATGTTATTAATTAAGGGGTTTGGTTTTCTTTTTGTTGCTTGTTTGTTTTCTTTCATATGACAGAGGAAATCATGCTTTTGAAGCTGACCCCAAACACATTGTAGAATTAAAATTACCTAGTGGGTCTCCCAAACTCATTGTTCCACTGCCAAGGTGGTGATTACAAGTTTGCCCATAACATCTGCCTCAAAATGATAGTATATTAACTCCCATTGCTCAAACATTGCTTAAAAGCTAAACTTCATATTTCAAATCATTAGCTCCATTTTTGCCGCTGTGCACATGCAAAACATTCAATTAATTTTCACTTGGCAGTGGTACATCTTATATGTACATTCTCTTGATACTATTAAATGGAAGGTCAGATAGAAGCAATTGGAGATGACTTTAGTGCCAGTCTTGAGATTTTTTTTCTTAGTTTATATATCGATCCACTTCCCTATTCCTCCCTCCATCCATCCATCTCTCCCATCTAACCCCAACCCCCTCTCTCCCTGAGGAGATTTTTTTTTAAGGCTTTGCTTTTCAATAAGCCAAGCCTAATCCTTCTCCACTGTTCCTGTAGATAGCTCCCATGGGGAACACAAGAGGTCACCTGTCTGGTCTTACTTCATAAAAGCAAAGCAGAGTGACTTTTAGCACTTTTATAAAAGTGATCCTAATTTCAACTATGTATTTGGAACTGACCCTGGTAACATTATTCTTAATGAAGTAAGTACTGAATGGCAACAGCATGTTAATCTTCCCATTCTGAGTTTTCAAACATCATACTAAACTATTGAATGGACAAAGTTTTCTAGTCTTCATAAGGGAGTGAATTCTAGAGGACAAAAAGACCTTGAAATTATACAACACAAAGCAGGCAAGTCTGCATGCCTGCTCTAAACTACTAGAAAACTTAAGATTTTACAATTTCCTTGGTTTGAAACAGGATCATCTTATTTATACTTCTCCTGGAAACTTGAATGTGAATATTACATTTAAAAGTATTTGACAGAAACATATGGATTATATTTTGACTGCTGTAAAAATAATAATTTTACTATTTTCATGATACTTTTAATGGTATATTTACTACATGCTTGAACACTTGTCTTTTAAACATAAATATCTAACCCTGTGCTTTAGTCTTTAAAAGTTTGTATTTTGAGAGGTCACCCCAAGTCTAGCCTGTCAAGAAAGTCATCTGGTCTTTATGTGCATTTATATAACAGCTTATGGAGATAATTAATACTATTTATTACAATGACTGTCACAGAATAAATGCTTAGGTTACTAGGTGACGAAATGAATAGATAAGCATCATGATAATTGTGATCCAGAAATGATGTCATGGATACAATCAGCGATACTGTGTTCTCCTTGTTTTTCATTTTCCCATGTGGTACATTGTGTACCTTACCTACCATGTATTGGACATGCCACTTCCATTTTATTGTTTCCAACTACAAGCAAAATGGATAAAATACATTACTTCCTTTTTCTTAATTATTTAGCCTTTATTTTAGCCAAATAATGCCATCAGCTTGTTAAATGGAAAAACAAGCAAATGCTCTTATAGTTATTAGAGTATTTTTAAAAAGTTATTTACTCTAAATGTTTAGACAGAGCATTGTGTATCTATCTCTAAACTGTTTTTGTTCCTTTTGGATAAATGTCCTTTGATTAATTAATATGAAACCACAATTCAAGTGATAACATAAAGGGTAAACACAGCCTCCAAATTGTCTTCAGTGTTCTTGCAAATAACAGTTTATTTTTATGTCTGTTGTATTTGAAACTTTCAAATTGATTGATACTTAAATCAGTTGTATAAAACAATTTAAATTAGATGCAGGAATTAGAAATCCTGACACTGTCCACTTTATTTTTTATTGACTTTTCTATAAAATTAAAGTAGTCAAAAGAGGTCTAATACATTAAAACAATCGATTTTTACCTACTTGTAAGATATTGTTTAACTAATTTTAAGATATATCCACTGACACAGAAATATTATCACTAAAATATTTGTATGTCTCTAAAATAATTCATTTTCAAAACCTTAATACAATCAATCCATTTTCTCCTTTTTTGTGAAATATTTTCATTCCAGTTTTCAGCATACTAACAGCACTTGCTGGCAATATAATTTTAGTCATTTTATTTGCTTCCATTGCAAAATTGTAACTTCAACGTAGAAAATAAATAATCACAAAATTCTTGTCAATAAACTGCCACCTGTTTCTTAAATTTCAGTAATCCCTCTCTGCTTATGTTCAGGTATAAAGTTAAGAGCACTTCTTTTAAAATGCAAATAAAATTTCTGTAGAAATAAAAGATACTGTAGGTGTCTTGTAAAAGGAAACTACTATTTTCAAAGAAGACAACAAATAAGAGATTGTTGTTTTCTTAGCCTCGATGATTTACAACTGCAGTTTATGATTCTAAGTAAAGCATGGTCATTCCAGCCAGCTAGAGTGAGGGTCATTCCCTCTCTGCCTCGGACCACTTTTGTCATGAAGGCAGCCTTTAGCATTGCATGCTTCTATGTGAGCCTGGGGAAAGTCTTCAATAGAGCTGTGAGCTGGATAGAAAAGAGCTGTGCTTTTCTTCTTAGGTTGTTAATATTACTATTGCATTATTTATTATTATTATTATTATTATTATTATTATCATAACAATAATTGAATGCCTTATAATGAAAGTGGAAAGTGACATTGAATGTCTTTTATGGGTAAGAAATATGTCTTTAAGGGCCTGGAGAGACAGCTCAGTGCTTAATTACACTTAGCACTTGCAGAGTAGCTGCACACAATTTCCAGTACCAACATGGAAGCTTCTTCTGCAAAGTAATTTCAGTCGTGGCGACTCAGTGTCTCTTCTGACTTATTCAGGTTCCTAAATGCATATGGTTTGTATTCTTTCAAACATGTGCATCCTTATATACATAAAATAAACAGGTAAAATTTGTTAAAAAGGCAATCTCATAAAAATGCATAGAGGAAAGAGAAAAGTAATCAAAGTCAGCAAATTTGTTACATAATTTACAAAGACCAGCCCTAAAAATTACTCAATTCTAGACACAAAGACTAAAAAGGAAAATAAGGAATCTCACTAAGCTGTGACATTATAAGCACCATGAGTTTTGTATTTCTTTTCATTGTTTTCCAGAAGAAATGACTTCTTCTTAACAGAATAAAAGTCTACACAAAATAAAAAGTATCAATAATATATTTCTGTGTCTCAGATATCCTGGCAATATGGTGCCATCACAAGTAAGGCAGAAATTAATAGTTTATAGCTGGAAATATATTAGAATATTAAATTGTAATATGAAAATCTTTGAAACTTTATTAAAATTTGCATCTTATAATTCTAACAAAGGAATTGGTAATCGTTCTGGTTATGTTTAGCTGTTTCAGTGTTAATATTGAAGAGCTAAAGTAAATACTGAAAATATATGGACATTGTATATGTGTACAGGTCTAAATATGAACAGATATACTTCTAAATAGACACTGAATTCTAGATGAAATTAGCTAAATAATATTTTTCATATAATACAAATTAATAACTTCGCAATTACTTAAACATAATTAGATTTCAAGAGACTATCATAGAAATGTTCCCAAATTACACCTACCATTTTGTTTTTTGTTTTTTGTTTTTTGTTGTTGTAGTTTTCTCGGGACAGGGTTTCTCTGTATTGTTCAGGAGCCTGTCCTGGAACTCACTCTGTAGAACAGGCTGGCCTTGAACTCACAGACATCCACCTGCCTCTGCTTTCCGAGTGCTGGGATTAAAGGCATGCACCACCAACGTCTGGCTACAACTACCATTTTTAAGAAAACAGTCGAATGCACATATTTTTTATAATAGTACACATTTGCCATTTTGTACTTTCTGATTATATCATTTGATCTTCTCAAAATGGTGAATGTTACCCTCACAAATGTCAAAACCAATAAAAGAAATAAACATCACTGCTAATATCTTCCTGAGAAAGGCATGATGAACCTGTTGTTGTTTTAAATGTACTTGTTTTGTAGTGTGATTATACATCTTATCTCATTTGACACTTATGCAGTTGATGCCACCCTGCTCTGCATCTTACCAAGTCAATAAATACTTGAGAATTTGAATAGAGAAGGAATTATGAAGTATATTTTTACTTCACCATAATCAAATAACCTATCTATTTTTCTTTCTGTAACATTCATGAAAATCTTAATCTTTAGTGGTTTATTGCAATTTCATTTGTGCTCAGTAAGTTTATATAAAATCAATATTTCATCTTTTCTAACATATTTTATAAAAGCTGATAACTGTCATTAGAGATCCTTAATCATTTCCATTCCCAAATAATTAATATGCTCACATTCTTCAAAGAAATAGATTATTTCCAATCAGGATTGTATTATGAAAATTTACAGTCAAATGATGCATATGGATCTATATTCATTAAGTATCTCATTCTGGCTCTTTTACTTAGAAATGGGTGGCATAAGAGTAGTTGAAGACTAGGTATTAACTGATGGCTAATATTGTTTTTAAATTTCTGTGGCAAGTATGGATGAAATTTATTTCCGATTTTCAACTCTGTGGTTTCCGTGTTTTCATAGATAGCCCTGTAGCTGAAATGCTAATTCTGGGATAAATAGAAATAGAAACCTGTCTCATTGAATTGCATTAATCCTACATTAGAAGAAATATATTTGGTGTTTTTTTTTGTATTTTGTTGTTTTGTTTTTTGAGATAAAGTTTCTCTGTGGCTTTGGAGGCTGTCCTGAAATAACTCTTGTATACCAGGCTGGCCTCGAATTAACAGAGATCTGCCTGGCTCTGCCTCCAGAATGCTGGGATTAAAGGCACATGCCACCATTGCCTGGCTGAGACATTTTTTATATATTAGAAATATGTATTTTATAATCAATTGTTATACTAGTAAATATATGAAATAGCTATGGAAAACTGTAAAAACAAAGTAGTTGTTCAACTTGTTAAGCAAAGTGAATAGAATATTAGGACCAAATCTTAAGAAAGAAAACAAGAACTGATCATGACATTGAAAATTTCATTCCCAGATGCTTTGCTGCCTAATGTTGACCAGAGTGTCCAGGAAACACAGGTGAGGAACTTATTCATTGTTATTTACTTCAAAAACCAGTGATATTTGCTATTGTATACATGAAATGTATAATTGTTGATGCTTTGGTACCCATTTTGAGATCATCAATTCAATGAAGTATTTAGTAGTATAAGTGGGAGTTCTCTTGGATTCAGTGATTTTCAAAACAGGAATATTGTGGGATGAAATGGGGCTCTAATTATGCTGTTAGTGTGACCACTTTCAGAACTATTTCTGTACACACAGATATCTTTGTATGGATATACTGATCCATTGATACATGTATGACCCATGCCAGAAACCCATCTTTGTAAGCATATGCACAACCACATGTCTCATCCTTGTCCTACTCCAGGTTGAGAAGATAAATTTTTGTCTTGTTGAAAAGATGAAGGTTTCAATAATATCTAAGATGAATGAAGTAATTTTACAGTGAAGCAATGATGTTGCACATGTGTTATTTGTGGCATTATTTTTATTAGTCAGCCACCAATTACTCTTCTCGAGAGCTTTGTTGTTGTTTTTCAAATGAGAATGTGATTCCTTCATTTGAATTGGATCAGAAAGTGTGTTTCCAGAATGGATGAGCAAGTGTGTTTCTAGAATGGATGAGCACTGAAGCAATCTGTTCAAACAGCTGGAATTGTCAGCCATTTGCTGAGGTTTGAATTTGGGGGGTTGTTTTTAAAATTAACATCATCATCAACAAAAAAAAACCTCCATGCTTTCATTATTAAAGGTTATTTTTGCCCCTTATAATATTATGTGCATTAAAACAGTAGTAATTTGTTCAATGTGTCATAGTATCCCCTAGCAAATTCTATTGCTAAACCAGAGCAAAACTTTCATGTATCATTTCTTTCCTGACCTGATTATTGAGTATTAAGGACAGATAGTTCAGTAGAAACCAAGAAAGCAAGTCTGGGTGCCAGGACAGAGCTGGTCTGCAGAGGGTACCTTGCCTGTCCACTTCCTTTCTCTGGGTTTAATTTCTTCTTCTCTCTATAGTCTTCCCTTCTCTGCCTATTACATTTCCTGGGTTCTCTTCCTTGAGCCCCCTTCCTCCCCCAACACACAAGTCTCCTCTCCTTTCTTCTCTATTCTCCCCCCTTCCTCTTCCTGTTTTTCTATTACTCTCAAAAGCTCATTCATTTTTTCAATTTGAGCACCCAGCTGACTTAAATGTTAAGGTAGCTTAAATGAGGGATTAGGTGCAGGTGATTGCTAAATCAAAAACATTTCAAAGTGATGCTCAATGTGATGCTACAGATAGAAGCAGAAGAGTGAACACAAATGTATCAAAATTTCCAAGTACAGATTCCAAACATATTAACAGGGCATTGCACATCATTGTGACTATTTTCTTTCATTTGGAAGTGGAATTTTTTCTTATTCTGCAGAATCTTTGTCCTGAAAAAGAAAAATGACATTTTTTCAATGTGATAGACATGAAACTATTAACAATGACTTTTCATCACACATAAATCAGTGTTCTTCATAGAAATTCTGAACATGTGATTAAAATAAAATGTCAGCCACTATCTTCCACCACTATGTATATTCTAACAATCCAGAATATCTTATGGGGTTATATTTTGCATTTGAGTGAGGGGAAAATGATGGAATGTGTCAGTCTTTAAAATTCTTGATAATTTTTTTCTTAGATATTTTTAAGAAGTAAAACTGATATCTTAATGTCACAAAAATATTTTATTTTTAAATTTTCTATGCTGTCTTTTCTATGATCTTATCCTAGAAATTTCACATGCAAAGAAAAAAATGTTTATTAAATCAGTGTCAAATCTCATTCACTCATTATCCAGTTCTCATTCTATTTATATGTATGTGGATATAGTTTTTAATTGATATATGACCTCACTATGGTATTCTTGGAACTGCTAAGTTATTTTGGCTATTAATGGCTTTTGATTTCCTCCATGGTCAGCAGGATCAAGAGTGATGCCTTTCTGAATATGCCATGACTCTCACTCTCTCTCAACTACCCTTTCTGAATGCTCTATATGTGTATGGCGGGCCCCAGAACAGACAGTAGCTTTTGAGAGAAGTTTCAGTTTCATAGATAAGAGCAGACTCAGGGCATCCACAATGAGGTATCTGTTAAAGAAAATTTTCATCATACATGGAGTGTTTGTAATAGAAGTTTATTCTACAAAATACTCCTTTCTGTTATTTGTCCTTAAGAACCCTCCTGACTAAATGTGGAAATACAATAAGCCTAAAATAATTCAATGAAATACATAAACTTATTGTGTAATAAGATCATAAGGGTATAATTACACAAAGCAGACTCAAGGAAAAAGGGGAGTGGAGTCATTCATAAGTGTTGTGATGATAACCAAGGCAATTGGGGAATGAGAAAAAACATGTATCCTTAAAACAAAGGATGGCCTACATTAGCATGTAAGAAAGAAGGAGTGTGAACAGAAGTGAGAGGATTAGTGTATACTGATGCTGAATTATGTGAGTGACAGTTTGAAGAAGGACTTGCATACTCAAAATAATAAAAATATGCATAATTTTCTGTGTTTGCATCTGCATACAGTCATAGGAAATGTGGCATAGTCTATATTAGTTTGTAACAGCCTTAAGATAATTATTTTTAATTACATTTGACATACTTTACTATATGTTAGCAAGTAAAGTAAATTTAAAATTTAGATGATTTTGTTATAACTTCTCTACTAATGGACTTTAACTATGAAGTGAATACACTAGTAATTTCTTCAGTCTATCTGTATAAAGGATCTGAAACATAAATACGTTTGATGATTAGATGTGTGACTACCTTTAGTTATAACTAAAGTATGCCAAATTATGAAAAAATCCAGATTTTAACATATAAGTGTGTGCCCCTATGCATTTTACAAAAGGGATATTTTACCTGCAGTCAGCTATTTCTTTAAGTGAGAAGAATCAGTGCCAAGTGTGGACTTTGAGTAGCTTTTGTTTCCTTCCTAGTTCCCTTAAGGTGCATGTGTGTGTGTGTGTGTGTGTGTGTGTGTGGTCTTGTTTTTGCTTGTTTGTATTTTGTAGTGGAATAGTAGAATAATTTATGTGACATACATAGAGGATATTTAACTGATTTTATTAGGAGCTACCTTCATGCTATTTGAAAATATTTGAACAGAAGAAAAAAAATAGAACACCGGGATATAGAGATTAACTTTAATACTCACCTCCTTTGCTTACAGGGCATAATTTCTCTGAAGAAATTCTTTCATATCACTTTTGTACAACATATTGAAATTTCCTCTCTGTTGGAATGGATGACATTTTCCCTTTACATTTTCTACAAAGTTAAGAGGTGTAACTGTCCCCAAAGTAGTCTGCATTACATCCCTTCTTTGTTAAATTTTGTCCATTACCTGATTATTTTGGCCCAAGAATTTGAATATTTTAGTCACTAGACTAAAATCACCTTCACCTTTGCTGTGCTTATTTACTCCTTATCCCTTTTTCCAATGCTAATGACCTGAGCACCCCTCATAGTTCTTCCTCTACTCCTCTCTCCTCTTGATTCTTTTCAGTTGCTAAAACATGGCAGGAAATGACAAAATGCCACTCAACAGGAAAGAATTAAGTACCAATAGCTTTTCAGGGAAGGGTGGAGTCTCATGTGCAACACCACAATTCATGGTACAATGTTGATTTTTCCCATCTTATTGAGGCCTTGTGCAAGTAGCATATGTAGCTGCTATGAGCTTAAATAGTGTAACATGAAATATTCTCTTAAATGAGATAAAGTTATCCCACATAAAGTTATCTCAATATGATATATTATCATTTTTGCATAGGATATTCAGTAAACTGAAATTTTATGTGTTTGTCTTGTGCTGTTTATTTTAAAGACTAAGTTGAACCTTTGAAAGATTCATTTTTATGAAATAAAGCATCACTTTTAGTTTATGTACTTGAAAATGCACACTTCTTTAACATTCCATTCTTTTCTTTAAAAAGAAAATTTCAAATATGGATTGTGTGTGTGTGTGTGTGTGTGTGTGTGTGTGTGTGTGTGTGTGTGTGATTGTACATGTGCTATGAAACAGGCTTTTCCTGTGGAGGTCAGAGGATAAGTTGCAGAAGTCAATCACCCTTATCCATATAGATTCCAAGAAGTAAAGTCAGGTCATTAGGCTTGTTGACCAGTATTTTTACCTGCTGAGTTATATCCCTGACCATTTTCTTTGTCAACATTGGAATTTGTAGAAATATATTACATCTATGGGACATTTGAAGCCATACTTGAGGAACTTATAATCACATTTAAATATTTAAATATTTTTAAGACCTGACTTCATATAGTTTTGTTCAGATTTGTTTTTAAATTAACCATGTAGTGTCTTCCTTGTGAATTATATTTATTCATATTTACTTTATTTGCTTTGTGAGTAAAGAACTAATTAAGAAAAGTGAGCAATATTCTTCACTGTCATTAAGGATACAACAGAAACTCATGAAATCTTCATACAAAATTCTCTGCAAAATATAAAGCACAGATATTATTTAAGTTTTAGAAATGCTGAACAAAGCTGATCAAAGATATCCATTATTAAAACAAATCAGCAGAGGTACATGTTATAACAAATGGCATGCGAAAATAAAATCAATCTTCATTTTACCTGGAGGCTGTTAGGAAAGATGATGTAAGAGCAAATTAAATATACAATTTATGTTTGACTCAAATATGGAGGTTTTACATACTTAGATTTGTTTTCAGAATGGGTGGTTTTTATAGATTTGCTAACTTTTAAATGATAATGTAGTGTCTTCCATGTTGGTGTGAGTGCTTGTGTCTGTCCTATGTGTTGAATTGTGAGTCTTCTGCCTGAATTTTACCATTCAGCGACTTTCGAATTTCTGCAAAATGGTCTTACTTATTTTGTGTCTTCTTTCTTTTCATTTCTTTGATTGCAGAGGCTGGAGTCAATATGAAGAACACTGCTTCCCTCTCTCTTGAAAACAGTTGCCCCTGATATTTTTACTGGATAAAATTTCAAAATGTTTCAGTTCACAACGATGGATTGTTGAACTGCTGTTCTTGAAGGATTTACTCATGGGAGCCAAAGCGATGATGTCTCTGATGCGGTGGAACTGGCTCTCTCACACCATGATTCATCCTGTTTTAAAACCAAATTTTTTTCTTCTGCTCTACAAATATTTTTTTTAAGAAAGGAAAAAGAACAATGCCTTCATTGGCATCAAGTTCTGTATCAATCCATCCCACATTGCCATCCATGATTTAACAGACTGTAGAATCTTGAATAATCTATATCACTTTAACAAATAAATGTTTTACTATGACACAGTTTGCACATTGCCTTATTTTTGGAAATGCTTTTTGTTTTAAGCCTGAATGGTGGTGTGATTTTTATAATAAATAATATGTTTAATAATAAATTTCTCTTATGCCTAAGAGGCAAAAATCTTAAGGAATTCCAAATTGCTTAAAAATAGTAGAACATTTTTTTTTCTTTAGGGTGTTCATGACAAGGGACAGCACCACTATCTGAACTCACTTGTGACAGCTACAAGTATTTTGTAAGATCCAAAGTGATGAGGACTCTCTTCTTCTAATGCATCTTCAGAACATGAGCCCAAAGGGGAAATTACTAATAGTAGTTTTTGTCTTGGCTTTTCCCGAGAACCAAGGAAATAGGAAAATGCAGTAACTTAGGCATATGTTTCATCATTTCATGCTCAGAACTTCCTCGCTTTCTTTCTTCTTTCTTCCTTTTTCTTTCTTTCTTTCTTTTTTTTCTTTCTTCCTTTCTTTTCTCTACTTTTTCAAATTTCAGAGTAAATAAAAAAAAAAAAAAGCTGACTTCCACTTTAACAACAGAATATGTAGAAGGAGATATCGTTGACGCTTTCAAATAAGAGTAAAGCCACACTCCCATGGTGTACAATCTCAGCCTGTTAGATTTTATCTTGAACTGAAGCATCTGGAGTAATTTCTATTGTTCATTTTCTAAATTGTAAAATGTGATAATGCACATAACCTGTCTTAGTTCTTTCTGTGAGATAGAGGTTTAATGATCCGTGTTTAGTATTTCCTTTTACTATTTGAACTCGGGGTTTTTTTAAGGCTTGTAGATTCTATTTGTATTCCTTTGCCATCATAATTATATTGAAAACAGGAGTGTGAAAAATTTTAAATATAAAAATTGTTTTGCCAAAAAAAAAAAAAAAAAAGAAAAGGAAACTAGGAGCAAGAATACTTGCACATACTTGCCACACATGCCATATGTGTGATCGAAATGAAAGTCAATTGCTTGAATTGAGGTTTGGGTGATGATTACTGACAGTAATTCGCTTTATTCTCTGTATTTCAAAATTTCGATAATTTGGGATAATGTGGTCTGAGGTGTGTGTGTGTGTGCGCGCGCGCGCGCGCACAAAAAATTACGATGTTTTTGTAACATTAAACAATTAGAATTGGCTCAAAAGAGTTCTACAATGCACCTTTTCCCCTCCAATGATCAAATGTCAGCCCAGAACAGTAACTCGAGGTCTGTCCTAGAAACAGTCCATTTTGTGCCCTTACCCTATGGGCTCTGATTGTTATTTTCTTTGTGGTGATAATCAGAATTTTCAGCCTTTTCTGTCACTATTTTTTCTTAATTATTTTAATTTTTTGAAAAACATCATAATTTTCTTTTTTGCAGAGTATACTTTTAATATGTTAAAATAAAAATTTAAATTTCTTATTTTTATCTCCAACAATAAATAAAAGTCTTTCATTTATATTTGTATTCCGTCAAGCATTGAGAAAACAACCATGTTTACACTAAAAATAGAAATTATTAGGAAGAGTCTCAGTAGATGAATCTCAAGATATGCAATAATGAATAATTTTATGTGGTGATATACATGGCTTTATTTTTGTTTATTTTATTCATATATATGCATTCATATTATATGGGTATGTATATGGATTGGCATGCATGTGAAGTTGAGGGGAAAACTTGTAGAAGTAGGATCTTTCCATCATATATATTCTGGAGTTTGAACTTAGGTCATTAGAGGTGGTAACAGGCATCTTCACCCTATTAGCCATCTCACTGGATCCAAACTCCCAGATATTACGGGTATGTAAGAGAAAGCAAATGTATAATCAAGTGAAATGAATGATTATCCACAAAGTTCTGCATGAAGGTAACAAATAATTTGAAATAAGAGGGAACAATAAACTTATTTCATTGTGTTATAATGCAACAGAGTAATCTAAGCAATGGCAACAAATGTCAAACAAAATTAATGACCACACACAGAAGTCATTGCTATTGTTTCATTTCTGAATTAATTTGTGCAGTAAAGTGTGTGTTATGTGTGCATGCTCACAGAAGCTATTAGGCAGTATCTTAGACATGACACTTTATGAATTATAACAAGCACATAAATTAGGAATTCAGTCAAAGAGTGACACAAGTGTTCTTCATGCAGAGCTCATGAATTTTTGGGCAAACTGGATGCTGTTATTCAAACTACAAATCTATAACTTTTATAATCATAAAATCTGAAGAACTGAAAGTGCCTAAAAAAATAATGTTGGCCAAAAAGAATAATATAAATAGGGTTCAATTAATTTAATAATACTTTTTGTTTACATATGTTAAATAATATCTTACAGTAAATTCAATTTTAAGATCAATATTAAAATATTTGATATTTTTGTACAGTCTTTCAAATTTGTTTTTCAATATATGCTAATATACTTGGATTGTTTAATTTTTGTGTTTACTTAACTTTCAGTTCATTCAAAAATATACTTTTAACATTTTTATTTCAAAAATGTATTTATATTGGCATTTTCTAGATTTACTGATGAAATACTTTGTTCAAAATATGTGGCAACCTTGAGAATATTACTGATGTAAACTCTACTAAGTTCAGTTAGAGCAGAAGGTCACCACTGTAGGCAAGCTTTATTGCACGTGCAAATATGATGGTTAGAAAGTTCTCTACTCTGCTGTTCATTGAAGAAAACATACTTAACACAATAGGTAGTACATTGACCGTTTCAATGACTGCCTGTAGTGTTAACTACATTTATAATATTTGGCAAGGTTTTTTGACAATAGGTGGTCATTCTATTTATGTAGCAAAAGTGGTAATTTCTCCCTCCCTAGTTCCTGATGAACTCATCAAACTTTACTCACTATGATTTTGTCTAATGTAGATATTATTATGTAATATTTGTCCTTTCCTATCTAGTTTATTCCAACTACAAAAAAGTAAGATTAATTCACAATGAATAATAAGTAACAGCCTTATTATTTTTTACACACACACATACATACACACACACACATACACACACATATATACATGGTTTTAAAATTAATTTCTATAGAAACATAATTTCCACTCTTTGGTAATCTTAAATATGTCAAAATGTATATTTATGTTCAAGAGTCATTTGATTCTCAGTCTTTAATTCTTTCCATTTATATTTAGATTTTGAGTCACTAGATTAAGTGATGATTTTTTTATTTTTCTTTCTTATTTAAAATTATTTTAATTAACTGCTGCATTGATTTTTACTACACCTAGATTGGTTTACTCTCACTAAGCAATTTATGGGATTTATTTTTCACATTTACAATTTTCAAATAATTTTAAGTTATAGTCATAAGGTGTTTAATCATGAGGATACATTTGAAGAATTGTTCCCTTAAGTAATTTTTCATTGTAATAAGGTTAAAATGTGTACTTTACAAAACCAAGACAGGTATGATATCACTACATAATATAAACATAGGGGACCAACAGCACACATGGTATCATTCACTGAAATGTTATGTAGTGATTGGATATTTCCATTGAATTTGAATGTATTTCCCGCATTTCTAATGGTGTACTTTGACCTTTCATAACTTCTCTGGTGAACTTTCCACTAAATTTCTTTTACCTTTTATAAATTAATAGTATCTTAATAGTATCTATGTATCTATATCTATCTATCTATCATCTATCTATCTCTATCTCTGTGTGTATGTGTATGCATTTTTCTCAATTGTTTTTGAGATGTTGTTTAGATATCTGCTACAAGATTTATGATTTTTGAATATTCTCCCATATTATTGTGTGCCTTTCCATAGTCTGCTTTCAAACTTTTTATGTCATTCTTTATGTGGTGTGTGAGTTGTATGCAACAACACGTGCTGAGATCTAAGAAAATTTCAGAATAAGTATTTGCTTTTAACCATGTAGGTTTTGGAAGTTGAATTTCTGTTGCCAGGTTTTCCTTTATTATAGCCCCACTTATTTATATTATTATTCTTTGAGGAAAAAACAATCAATTATTATGAGATCCATATACCATACATGCTTCCTTTCTATTATTGCCTGTGAATTTAGTGTTAATTATATAATTATTTTCTCCACCCAAGGAAATGGTGATTTTTTTTTTATAGGTTTAGTACTAAATTTACAACAAGCTTGTGCAGAGTGTGAAATAGAGAAGAAACCCATCGCATTTTTCTTTTGACTGAAGAATCCAGTTATGTCAGGACCATCAGAATGCAATGCTCATTTTTTTCATTTGTGCATACTTACCAAAGATTAATTGATTTTCACTGAGGGATTATTTCTTGCACATCTACTACTTTCCACTAGACCTCATGTTTGCGTTTGGTGTGTTTTCTGGAATATTCTTCGTATAAACCTAGGTATCTGTAAGTGCAAAATTTTTATCCTTTTCTATTAGGAGTCCCTTTGATTTCCTTTTTGATTATTTTCACTGGCTGTAAGCAACAGTAATAAAAGTGGACATTTCTCTCTTTCTGTGTCTGCAATCAGAGAAAAGGTTCCAGCCATTAATAATGATTATATGTAGTCTCTGGTTTACACATAAATTGGCCTTACATTAAAGAATGTACTTTTGTTACTATATGTCAGCCATTATATGAAAATGTGTTAGGTTTCCGATTTTTTAAGTCAAATAAGATATTAATGAGTATCTTTTATTTTTACATGTGTATTCATTTAGTATATTTCATTGGCATAGTTTTCTCCTCTCCACTTACCATAGTAATCCTGGGCTAAAATCTCCACAGTCATGTGTAGTTTGTCTGTTTTCCAACAGCACGCGGGCCACCAGTCTGGGCCCACAGCAGCCACACCAGCCTCAAATAACACACTGAGACTCTATATTTGATACAATCCTGTTGGCCAGTTACCATTATTGTTTATGGGCTAGCTCTGTCTTAATTATTAACCCATTTCTACTTATCTAAGTATTTCCACGTGGTCATCTTATCGGGGAGTGGCGGGCCTGGCATCTTGCTTCCTCTAGCTCTACATGCTGACCCTCCTAACTACTTCCTCTTTCCTCCTCCTAGTCTCCTAGCCCTACCTATCTTGCTTTCCTATTGGTCCAGCAGTGATTTTATTATTAACCAGTATGAGAAACATAATTACAGAATAACGTCTCCCATCCTCTTTTCTGTCTAAAATAAAAGAAGGGGTTTAACTTTAACATAGCAAAATATATCATACAACAGTTATCAAATAAGAATCACAGTTAACAATATTTAGTTCATTAACATTTTGTAAGACTTAAAGAAAATGTCATCTATCCTATCTTTGTAAGTCTAAAGTCCTATGTGTAACTTATCTTTAATCCTAACTAAGGAAAACTATAACCATAACTATCTGTCTTCAACATCTTCAAAGACCACATAAGGATAATATATAAACTCTAGAAATGACAGAGACAACTCACTGCCGGGGCAGTCACCTGAAGTTCTTCTGTAATGTTCCACCTTCAGCCCATAGGCCATAGTGTGTCTCCAGACTCCTCAACAAAGCAGGAAACTTTAAACTGTCCACCTGTATTGGCAGTTTGTCAGTCATTTTCTTTGTGTCCTGTAGACTGTCGGGCAGGCAGCCTCTTCCATGAAGCAGGAATCCTATAGCAATGTCCATCTTGCATCAGCAGTCACCTTTTTGTGGGTCCTGCATGTCCAGTTTCTACAACATAAAGTCAAACAGTCCAGAAGAGCAGTACCCTGTCCAAATGGCTAGCCTTACCATATTAGAAGCAATATCCATAATGTGTTTCTTCGATGTCTTTCTTTCTTTCTGATGCAGGTGGTGTTACCAGGAGCAGTTGTGCCTCATTGTCAAGAAAAACCCTAAACCATTTTAAATGTCATATTCTGTAGGTCTTTGAAAGGTTTGAAGAATGCCTATTTATCTCAAATACATCTCTGCATATTTAGAAATCCAAACTAACTTAACTCCAAGTTTTAACTATCATATGTAACTCTCTATAATCTGTACTAAATTATACATTACATTTTCCAATGAGCTATATAAACACATACCTAAACAAGATGAGAAATATACATATCACAAAATTGACCTTAAATTGTATCAATGAAAGAAAATCCATTCCAACGCAAAGTATTCATATCTATACCACAATTCCCTTTTTACCTTTAAAAAGATTGTTGGTGGTCAATATCCATGTATAACCAAGCTCATTTAAATGAAAACAAACATTTGTAAACAATATTTGGGAATTTGGGCGTCGTTCTTTCCAAACTACTTCCTGCTGATAGGGGGCGCTGTCATGGGGATCCTAAGAAGACTCAAAAATCTTGGCTGTTGTTTGCAAGGCTATGTCTCAACTGCTTTGAATGTTGGATCACCTGGGGCACTGTTTCAGGGGGTTTGGCTTGATCAAACCACCTGAGTCTGGAAGGAATCCTCAGCTTTTCATTTTCTGTGGAAACAAAAATAGAAATCCTTTTACCCAGTTACTTGTCCTTATGCTTAAATTTTGGAGTCAACGCATTTTTAAAATATATAAATTGAATTAATCCAGCAGCATTTCTTTTATCAGTAGTTGTTATTTTCTCAGAAATCAAATAATTTAAAGACAACAACAGAATCGCATATAGTATCCAAAATTTCTCAGTGCTTTCCATCTTTACATGGCTTTTTTATTACTCTATTTCTTCTACTTCTAATTTTTACATATTTTGAGACAGGGATTCTCTGTGTAACTTTTATCTGTCCTGGAATTCCCTCTGTATACCAGGTTTACTTTGAAATCCCAGAGATCTGTTTGCCTCTGCCTCCCCAGTGCTGGGATTAATGGCGTGCACCACCACACCCATCTATTCTACTTCGTTTTTCTTTTTTAAACTATTGTATCCTGTTTCTTTTTCTCTCCCAAGCCATCGTATTTTTTAAAACACAGTGTAAACCTTCATTGCAGCTCTCTTACACACCAATGAATTGTTAGCAGAGCTCTTTAAAAGAAAGGTGTTTTTTTGCCGCTTATGCTAATTTTGGAAATCTCCCTTAAAGGAGCCATGCAAATTTCTGTCTACAGCAAAACAAATCCAACTGAGAAAATGCTGCTACGAAGAAGTCTTGCTAGTCTCTGTTTCTTTGTTTTTAAAATCCCTTTTTAAGCTTTTATTAGTTTTAAGTGAAAGTTGTTATAGCCACGTTGGGCACCATCTGTCTTAATTATTTACCCTTCTCTACTTATCTAAGTATTTCCACGTGGTCATCTCATCGGGGAGCCGCAGGCCTGGCATCTTGCTTCATGGAGCTCTACATGCTGACCCCTCCTAACTACTTCCTCTTTCCTCCTCCTAGTCTCCTACCCCCACCTATCTTGCTTTCCTATTGGCCCAACAGTGCTTTATTTATTACCCAGTATGAGGAACATATTCACAGAATAACATCTCCCTGATAAGATGACCACGTGGAATTCACTAGTGTATCCATTTGGGTATTGGTTTTCATTGTTTGAGACTTTTAGATTATTGGTTTCTTGACTTTAAGTCTATTGAAATTTTATACTTTCTTAACAAGAAATTTATGTAACTTGTTACCATAAAATTCTCATTTTTCCTAAACTAGTAAATATAATGACATTTAATTCGTCATAATCTCAGAATTATTGTTGTTGCAGTGGTATCATATCTTATAAATTAGTGTGGTATATATAAAAACCTCTGACTTTTGTTATAGGCATGCTTAATATTCTTCGTATTCTGCCAATGTTTGTTTCAGGTGTGTTTGAGATGTATGCTTGTTCAGGTAAGTTAAAAACCACTGTGCCTTCTTGATTAAGTATCCCTTCTATCAATTACAGTGTTTTTTCATATAACCATCTTCAGTTATATTTAGATCCTCTAATATTAGCTCACCACTTTCTTTTTGTCTTTTGCTTAAAATGTATTAATCATTCAGTCCCAGACATTTGTTTACTTAAACACTGGACCAGCATGAAGTCTTTTGTCTATTTGTTTCTTATTTTTTCCTGTTCTGTTTTTGCTTTTTGATTGGAATGCTTAATCAATTCACATTTGAAATAATTGATGAGAACTGATATAAATGCTCCTTTTGTTTTAATTTTGTGTGTGTGATGTCTTAAAATAAAAAACAAGCAGTAAATTGTTTTGAATACCTAAATGACTTAGAATGTGGCAAATTGTATATTATTTGTTCCTGGGATTTAAACAGTTTGTTTTATTATCATCTCACCCCAAATGTTTAGAGTAAGCAATGACTGAGATATCTGTGCCCAGAGTACTGATTTAGGAAAAACATGGGTGATTATATAAATATACACCTTCAGGTATTTTCCAACAGGTTAGAACAAACAGGCATCATAATGCTATATTAGGTCTACTGTCCTTCATCACAATAGAGAACAGTGTGTGACTAGATACAGAAGCTAATGCTATGTCAATATTTCTGTTGTGAAAGTAGAAGATTGGAAAAAAAAAGAACTGGAAATGCCATCATGATTCTGACATCTCAAGTTTCTCCCTTCAACATTTCTGTTGCTGCTGTAAACTTTGATTTTTACCCAGAGATGTAGACACACTTGTTCTGATTGGTTATATTGTTTCCTTTAATATCTCTAGAAGAATAAGCTAAGCTGCTCATCTCAATATTTTGCTAACACCCCCACAAATTAAACTCTATAGCATTTTATAATTGTGTAAATGAAAAAATAATACCTGTTAGACATTTTTAGAGTTGTAATTCTTGTTTATCTAATAAACTTGAGTGCAAGATGTTCATTTCATGTAATTTATCTGCTACTAGATAATTACATAAATTTTATGGAAAGGAAAAGTCAGCCACCCGACAATCTAAAATTCCCCAACACTGAAAACCAAAACCCAAATGGATTCACTGGTGAATTCTAAAAACAGAAGGGTAAGAAATTATCAGTGTAAAATTGCAATATAGCTTTGCCTTTTTCCAGTTCCTACCCATAACTAGTTTGTTTTCATGGTATATTCTTGGCTTTTATTACCTCATTTTTGTCTTACTTAAAATTTACTTCAAAGACCTAATGTCCAATATTCTTCTGAGTCTTAAAACTATTCTGAATGGCAATCATTTTAAAATTAACCTATCAGAAATGTTTAAACTTTCAATGGTAAGCCAATACTCATGTCTGCAGATGTATGTAATTTTCTTATTTATATTGGTAAAACAGAGAGGAAATAGATATAAAGCATGACAAAAGTTACAGGATTGTAAAATGCAATGTCTTCAAAACCAGAAAAGGACAAATATATCCACACAAATAAGTCACTCATATCTTTAGTAAGAAAAATTTATACATGGAGGCATTTTTAAGCCAGTCCTAATTTCTGTACATTATTGTAGCAAATACATTCATGGGGCTGCTTTTTGTATGTTTTTGGATTTATGGTTCTTATAATATTTAAAAAAGAGAACATCACAATCACAAAAAATGTGTACTTAATATTTTATTACTCCAAAGGTTTGAGATATATAATTATTCAGAAAAAATAATGAATGGGTCAATCTTTTCTCCATATAAATTAAGAACACACCGCTGATACTCTTCAAATCTTATTACTTTCCATGAAAATTTAGGCAGAGAATATTAAGACGGATGTATTTTGAACTGTTTAATTTGGGTGGATTTCTGAAATGAGAGACATAGGAAAGTGTTCATACAATCTCCAATCACTAACAGACATCTGTTGCATTATAAAGGTAACATTTTAACAAGTTACATTCCTGTTAATTTTTACTTTTATATCTGTTTGTTTAACATTTAACGCCCTAGGTGGTTATTGCCCAATGAAACTATTTGCTCAAAGAAAATCCAAATACTGATTGGTGTCTAAGTACTGAAGTAGTATGGAGACACATGTTTACCTAATCATAGATATTACTAGGGATTCAAGAGTCTAAATCTGAAAGTTAAGTACAGACCAAACAAAAGATTCACTGAATAAGAGACTAAAAAGAGCCCAGAGACCGATGCTTCTGAATGTAAGATGTAATAGTATGTCCATCCAATGACTACATTCACAGAGCCACAATGTGACATGATCCCAGTTTGAGATAAAGCAGTGTTTCCGTATATCAACTCAAAGCCACATTACCAAGCACTAGTCCCCATAACCATTGATGCGATTTACAGAAATGAGAATTTTTACTTAGAAATCATTTTCCTAGAGATCAGGCACTATGTGCTATGGAGCTCTGGGCCTTCTTCAATACTCAGCAGTGCCTTTGTTAGATGGGACAAATAATGCATATGGGTGACATAAATACACTGCAATAATAGCTTTACACAGAATGAATGATGGATATAAAAAAGCTCTGATTTGTTTTAGGATAACAGCTAACAAATATAAAGGAGGTGTAATAACATGTAAAGTATATCAATAAGCCTACATTTCCTAATTCAATTATCCAATTTGTCCATGTTTTTATCCAATATGTACTTGTTAGAATAATTTGCTTCATCTTTCTGTTAATCTTGAAAAGTAGATAATAAATGAATTTCAAATATCAAAAAAAAAAAAAAAACAACACGTGCTCATATCAAACCAGTGTACTGAGTATAATGTAGAAATGATGGATCCTGACAGAAAAACATTATGTTGGTAGGAAAGAACAAATGTATAAATTCAAAATTTTATTATAAGCTGTACTATATGTATGGTTGTAATTTGTGTGTGAGAAACCCACGGGAAACCTCTGACTATATGTGATTATTCAAATTTGAATTTAGTATAAAAAATATGGTTATAACTCTGAGAGTACTAAAGAATGTTTGGTATAAAAATGTCACCACTTTATCCAGTGTAATTTCAAGTTTGATACGGATGGCAGTAGATTATTGGAGCTTTGAGAGACAGCATGATGGTACACTCCTGCGATCATGACAATTTGCTATATAGGAACCCCAAGATAAGAAGTTCAATACAAGTGGAAGCTTGAGATATCTGAAACTAACTGGAAGACTGAAATAAAAGAAAAAGGGGATAAAGAAAAGAAGTAACTAAGGAAAGAGAATAATCTTGTAGTTTTGAGAATGTGTTGGAATTCAGAGGTCAACATTTGTGTTTCTGTTATCTCACTCCACTTTGGGATCTGGGAACTAAACTCTGGTTGTCGGGCTTGTGCGGCAAAGGGCATAATAATTTACTCCTACAAGTTATAAAAGTTATCTGAGAATCAATTCTGTTTAATAATATTAATTTCAATATGTTAATATATTAAACAATCCCCTAACACACGATGAGCTTATTCTCCATAGATAAGCTAATTGTAGGGACCTCAACATCATTTGGAACAACATAAGATAAATGTATAAATAATCATCTTAAAGTTGCATAAGGAAAATGCCAGGTAGTCATTGGTTATTATACACTTCATAGTATGAAATTTTCTTCTTTCTATTAATGTTACCAAAACTGGGACTATTATATGTTATAAGCACTTTCCTGCAAGCCTGGTCCACTGCCACTTCAGCAGACCCAAATAACACACAGAGACAATGTATTAATTATAATGCTATTGGGCATGTCTAGAGGTTCTTATTGGCTAGCTCTGTCTACATTTTTAACTCATAATTACTAATGTATGTATTTCTACATGGTTTTATCTTACTGAGAATGCCAGACTCATGTGTTTCTCTTTCTCTCCCAAGCCTATGTATATTTTCTGGATATTTTTTATTTACATATGAAACAAGTTTGTTTTACATTTCAACCCCAGTTCCTGAACCCTCCTGCCTTCTGCTGTTCACCCTAAAAACCCCAATCCCATTTCCTTTCTGCTCCCCAGGGAGGGTGGTGCCTTCCATTGGGGAGTCTTCAAAATCTGTCATATCATTTGAAGCATGACCCAGGCCCTCCCCCATGTGTCTAGGCTGAGGGAGTATCCACTATATGGAATGGACTCCCAAGGTCCATTTCTATACTTGGGATAGATACTGATCCACTACCAGAGGACCATAGACTGCCAAGTTCTCCCAACTAAAACTACATTCAGGGAATCTGGGTGGATCCTATGCTGGTTTACCAGTCCATGAGCTCCCGCTTGTTCAAGTCAGCAGTTTTATGGGTTTCTCGAGGCTGGTCTTGACCCCATTGCTCATCACTCCTCCCTTTCTGCAACTGGATTTGAAGAGTTCAGCTCCGTGTTTAGCTAAGGGTGTCTGCTTCTGCTTCCTACAGCTACTAGATGAAGACTCTAGGGTGGTTTATAAGGTAGTCATAAATCTCATTACTGGAGAAGAGCACTTAATGTAGCCTCTCCACTATTGCTTAGATGATTTGAAATCAGCATGAGGGTTCCTCAGGAAAATGTTAATCAGTCTACCTCAAGATCCAGTGATTCCACTATTAGGCATATACCCAAAAGATGAACATTCAGACAACAAGGACATCGGTTCACCTATACTGATAGTATCAATATTTGTATAGCCAGAACCTGGAAGCAACCTAAATGCCCTTCAAATGAAGAATGGATGGAGAAAATGTGGTACATTTACACAATGGAATACTAATCAGCGAGGGAGAAAAATAATGAAATCTTGAAATTCGCAGGCAAATGGATGGAACTAGAATAAAACATCCGGAATGGGGTAACCCAGCCTATGTTTATTTTTTAACACACTGTCAAAAATTTTTTTACTTCATCTGAATCTGTCTTTACTATAAATCTCTACCTGTTTTTCTAGCCACATATCTTTTATCTGTTATACAGCATTGCTAAAATTAAAGTGGCAGGCAGCTGTTTTAGCCCTTGTATTTCCAATATGGCAGGGGTACATTTACTGCCAGCACCAAGAGCTGTGCTCACTGCCTTGGTTGATTCTGCCATCAAGCAGCTTTCTGATAGCTTGGTGATATGGTCACTGCCACTGCCAGCTGCTCATACACAACATTCAATTGTTAGTAGGGCTTTTTAAAAGTGACCTGTTTTTGTTGTTGTTTCTGCTTATGCTGAGTCATGAAACATCACTTAAAAGAAGCTGCACAAGTCTCTGCTTGTCTCTAGCAAAACCGAGCCCACCCAAGAAAAATGCAGCTACCAAGAAGCCTTGCTTATTCCTGTTATTTTGTATCTAAAATCTCTTTTTTAAGATTTCTCAAGTTTCAAGTGGAAGTTCTGAGTAACCACATTACAGGTGCCATTTTGTTATGAGCCTTAGTTATTATCCAATAAGGGAAACATATTTACAGAATGTCATTTCCCATCAATTAAAAGAATTTGATGAAAAGAAAGGGCAAAAATAAAAATTCATTATTCAAGAGTTTATAGAAGTCACACCTTTAGTTTATTAAAGTCATCAAATGATTCTGTTTTCTTACCTTTGTAACTACAGGTATATAATATTTTAATGTCATTAATGACATTATGTAACTTTTGACTTCCTTATACTCTCTTCAAATACCCTACAAGCATTGCAATTTAAAGGCACCCATATCAATCACACAAATGCATCAATGTTTACTTATACACCGATGGCAGCTTCTTTGCAGAATGATATGAGAGAAAGGAAATTCTAGGTGATTTAAAAGTAATGAGTTATTCATAGAAGGTAAAGAACATGCCAGTTATCTGAATCCTTAAAAATATCAATGTTGGCCAGCAAGATGGCTCAGCAGGCAAATGTAATTGCTAACAAGCTTGATGGCCCAGATTTCATCCCTAGAAACTTAGGGATCAAATGGACTGCAAGAAGTTGTCTTTTGACCTTTATAAACAGGCCAGGGCATGCGTGCTTCCTTCCCACTGCCCATGAAATATCAAAATATAAATTGTTTTGAGGAATAAACACCAAGTTTTTGAAATTCCTAATTATGTTCTTTTTTTTCAACCTTGACATTGTCTTTATTACATTATATTCTTTTAGATGAATCATTTAACAGTACTATTATCATTTCATCAAATTCAATTAGATTTTCAGGCTGCAGCTCAAACTATTAAAATTAATGTAATACACTCTACTCAATTGTGGTGTGTTTTAATTAGAATAGTCTTATTGATTATTGAATTATAACACTTCTAGTATTATGGTCCTCAGCATTAAAATAATTTTCAGTTTTTTTTCTGACACAATAGCCAAAATTATAAGCATAAGAAGAAAATTAAGTGTACTAAATACAGTGAATTGAACAACACATTTACAAGCACTCCAAGGTGGTCTGAAAAAAATAAATGGTAGTGGGATTTGATTTGAAAAATTAGATCTGAAGAAGAGCTGAGTGCTGGGCATGATACTGAGAATCAGATTCCAGAGCTAGTGATGCAAGGGAGAAAACATAACAGCAGGAATGCATGAGAGCAGGCATTGGTGTAAGAAAATAGGCATTTTCTATGTAGAATGGACCTTCTTGATGTTAGCATGTGTCGTATAGACATTTGACAAAATTCTTTAGTGGATAAATTAAAATTAAGAACACTCACAAGAAAACGTTGTGATTTCTACTGCTATGTTCAAGATTATTTACCATAAAGAGAACATTGAACACTAAATTTATAATAAAAGATAGTATATTTTTTAATAGTAAAAAAAAAAAAATCTAAGGCCAGTGTGCAATGGCATAGTGGTACTACTCACCTTGAGAGGAAACTGAGATTGACATTGTGTTTGATTGCACATGTCCTTTTAGAGTCTCACTCATCTGGCTGGTTCCTCAGTTAGGAAGTTACAGAGGCTTTCTGTTTGAGGAATTTTGTTTACTCTTGTACACTTTCCTGAACCTGCCACTGCATATGCCCCACAGAATGAAGATTAAAGCTATGTCCATGCAGATACTCAAATTTTAAAGCATCAGCATAGCAACATCAAGCTCTATTCAAGGGTAGTTTTGTTTGGCTCTTACTTATATGATTGATTTTCTCAAAATTGAAAACAAAATCATTACATGAGGGAGAGTACATTTTAAGAATTATGACTCAAAATTATAACCAAGTCATATTCTGATGACTTTTTATGCTCTCCCAGAAATAATTTATAAAGCTTGAAATAATATGTTCTATAATTTGGAGTTTCTAGCAAGGACTTATATATCTTAGAGTAACAGCTACTTCATCAAACAAATCTAAACTATTATGGTCATAAGTTTAATTTTCTTGCCCTAAGTTATTTAAGTATCACTTATATGTACTAAATTATAGCTGGGACCTTTGTCTTCAAAAATAGAGCAAGTCATATTACAAACAGCAGAAATCCCAGTTTCACTAAAAAACAAGTTCACAAAACAGTATTTTTCCAAGTGTAGATTGAAAGTCTATTCAAAATGAGATAGAAAATTTATTTAGTTCTAATTTCTAATTATTTTATAACTTTGAGCACTTTAATGCAACATATATTTGTTCTACTTAATGCATAGAGCATAAATACATTATTGATTTCTATATTCTTTAATATGAGAACCTGAGCCTTCTTTTCAATGGGACTCATAGATAGCCCAGTGTGGAATTAAAAGGAAGCATGTCTACATCTGAATCTTACTTACAAAGCCTGGAAAATTCCTCATTCCAAATAGGGCTTAGTTTCTTGAATTTCTTTTTATTAACTTTTAATGCATATTAATTTAAATAGAATTGCTTTACTTTCCCTGACCCTCTTTCTCCATTCAGCCTTGCTACAACCCTTTCATTCACTCTTAAATTGAGAGCTTCTTGTACTTCAGTGATTATTCCCTACACACACACACACACACACACACACACACACACACACACACACACACACCTTTTCTTTTTTTGTTTTTGTGTGTGATTTTAGGACTGGTTATTTGTATGGGATAACCAGTAAGGAGAACATCCCTGGGAGAGGTTAATTTTGCTGTTCTAACAATCATTAATTTCTTATAGTTCTATGTTTTGTAGTGAGACACCTTGGAATTTTCCTTTATCTCAACATGTCTATTAATATTAATATGTTTGTACAACAATTTGTAGGAGATATTTTCACAGAAAATTTCCTGTTGTTCCCGCTCTTATAAATTTTCTGACCCCTTTTCCAGAAGATATAGATGCAGGAGCTGTAATGAACACACAATGGCAGATATGTCCATTGGGGCAAGGATTCCTATGGTCTGTTGATCTCTGCATTGTGTCCAGTTGTAGTTTTCTGTAATGATCTCCATTTTCTGTAAATAGAAGCTTCGTTGATGAGGGGTAGTGACCGCTCTTATCATCGGCACATGGATAAGATTTATAATGTATTGAGGAGTTATGCTGTTCTGACAAAATGGTGGTAGTATGTTCTTTCTAAAGTCTGTGAACTCAATAGTCCTGAAAAGTTGTCTAGCTTTCTAGTGGAGGCATGATTTCCCTCCTCTTGAGTAACACTTAATTCCATTATAATATTCTGACAGCTCAACAAATTCCTCTGAAGGAATACACACATGGATAGAATCCCTTGAATAAAATACAGAAAGCTGTTTTTTTTTTTTTTTTTTTTTCACAGAACATTGTGGTAACACAGTTGAAACTGATTAGCTGTCTTCTGTTCTTAATGTTATCTCTTCAAGTAGCTAAGCCCTCTCCACAGATGAATAGTGAAAACTCTAAATTTTCTCTGCACCAGCTAAAAGAAGTTTGTCTTTGGCAAATTCAGTAAAAGACCTTGTCAAACTTCCACAAACTTAAAGAGCCTAGTTTTAATTAGATCAAACACCACTTGTATATTGATTAGATCTCAGTAGTATGCTGAATTGAACTTTACCAACTCATTAGTCACCAAATATTAAGCAAGTCATGCAGGGAAACAGCGATATGTTAATTTAGAAGTATTAAACTGCTACAATTAGCTAAGGTCAGAATGGATGGGGATGTAAACATCCACACACATCTATTCTAAGATAGACTGTCTTAGACAGGGTTCTCCACATTTAATAAATCTCTCATCAATTCAAAACCCAAATCTCATGAAGGCAAAAGACCTCTAAGTTAACTTTAAGAGTCCAAGTTTGTTTACTTAAAGGTAAAGTAGAAAAGGAAGAAACAAGACAATTTATATTACTTTTAAAGAATAAAAAACATTAATTTATCCCCACTTTATGGGTGTGTTGACTTTTCATTTTTAAAGTATAGATAAATTACTATAGTAATTAAAAATTCATGTAAATGTGCATGTGGCCAAGAATCGGTGTATGTGCTGAATAAAGAGAATAAAATGGTAACAAAGGGATATAGCTTTAAAGCTTTCACAAATAGCCATTAAATCATAACGGATTGACATGTAAAACAACCTTGTTTCAAATGTAAATTAAAAAAGAAAAAACTATTAAATACTAATAACAATCTCGAGAGCAAAGAAAAACTATTCATCACATTTACAGCAAAGTGAAAATTACTGAATGGTTTTATGCATCTAAACTTTGAAGAAAGGGTAGGAAAATAAAATTATAGACTCAGAGTACTCAGAAAAAAATGTCAGTCTAATTTTGGCATCTGAATAACATATAAGAATAAAGGAAACTTTTTGATAAAAATGTCATGCAAACACTGATAAATGAAATTGAACCTCAAGGAAGACTGGAATGCTAAAACCAGCATTGCTGCACTATTTCCATGGTAAGTGTATGAGAAAATCTGAAGACTCATAATGTGAAAATGGACACATTCAACCAATATAGTATATTATGAATACATGAAAATATGTATTTATAACTATATGATTATGTAATACATAATAATTTTAAGTATGTATAGTATGTGTTGGTCTATATCCTTAGAATAACAATATGGAATAGAATTTAGTATTTAAAATTATGTGAACCGATATATGTGCTAACTTAGGTGTTTACAGCTAACCACGTATGTCTTATCAAGTGTGTATATATAGATCAGTAAAAAAGAGGACATTATTTGACTAACTGATGTGATTCCACAGAAAGTTGATATTGATGTTTAATAAGTATTAGGAGAAACAAATTGGCTTAATAGATGTTTATTCAGGGAAAAATAACTTACAACATAGAAATATAAACACCAGCAGTTTCCTAGTCTCAAGGATGCCTCCGGATGTCTTGCTGTCCCCATTCTGCAAGAAAGAGCCTCTCAGAGCCCCCTCCTCAAACTTAGATGTCCCAGGTAACAAACGCCGGTCTCCACCCCCCAATGGGCGTGCCACAAGTGAGGACAAAGTGATTATCTCACTACAAGCTTAAGTCATCCCAAATGCTCTTATACCTATGGACAAAATTCAATGATTTTTGGTAACATTTTATTTATTCTTTGATAATTTCTGGTAATGTATTTCGGACACATTTACTCCCAAATCCTCACTTTTCGACTTTCTCTGCACTTAACTCCCTCCCTTCCCAAAAATGTTTTCTTTTTTATGTTCTCCTTATTAAGTCCAGTTTGTTTTGTCCACCTACATTGGGTATAGCAACCTGTTCTTTGAAAAAATTTTATTATCCGTGTGTGCTTCTTCCTTTGAGAAGTATGTAGCCATATCCATAGCCTGTGTTTAATTTGGTTTTTTATTTGTTTTTTGTTTTCTTAGTTGTTTACTATTTTAGTTTTTAGACAACACCCCTCAGAGTTATAGCTGTCAATGACTTTTTTTGCCCCACACTTAATTATACTTCTCCATATGATTGATGGTTTAATTTGCTTACAAAAATTTCTAGTTCCTTGGGATAACAATTTTCAATAGTTGATCCTATTTCCTACACTACTAAAACTCTATTCATAAACTTATTTCCTTTGTCCATATGTTGATGTATACTCCCTAATTTTTTCTCTAGTTGTTACAGACTATATGGTCTTATATTGCACTCCTTGATCCATTTGGAGTGAATTTTCTAGGTGAGAGATAAATTACCCACACTTGTTTCATTTTTCTTCATGTGATTTCTAGAGCCTAAACATAATGTGTTCAATATACTATTTCTTGAGTGTGTATTTTGTCAGCTCTGTCAAAAATTAAAAATCTATAATTGTTAACTTTCATCTTAGTTCTCTGTTCTACTTTATATATCAATGGGTCTTTATTTGTATTAGTTTTTTACCAAGCATAATTTCTTTTCTTTCTTTTATCCTAAGCATATTTTCATTGTACCATGGTTTTGTTTCTTTGTTTACATTTCTTTCCCCCTCTTGCTCTGTATATATGTATGTATGTATGTATGTGTTATTGGTGTGTCTATTATAATGGGATGTTGTCTATTTTCAATATGTTTCTCATTGTTATCTGAAAAGCTAATTATAACTTTTTAAATCCTGCAACCTTGATAACTGTCTCTCAACTCCTGGAAATTTTTGGTGAAGTCTTTAAATTTTCCTTATAGAATCATATCATCTGATAATATGATACTTAGATACCTGATTTCTTTCTTATATTACTGTTATTTACTGTCATATTGCTTTAACTATGGTTTCCAAACACTGTGTTAAATACAGTGGAAAAGGTGGACACTTGGCTGTTCCTAATCTAAAAGACAAAAGCTGAATTTTTCTGCACTGAGCATGATAACAGCTATCAACTTTTATTATAAGTTGAGGAATGCTCCCTACAATTCCAGTCTCTTCACAATTTCTGTCATGAAGGTGTATTGGATACTTTGCAGTTCCCATTAATGTATTATTTTTCTATGGTTTCACTTTTTAGGGTATCTACTTTTGTTTCATTGTGACCAGATAAAAATGCAGGAAGGTTGTTAAATATTTTTGTGTTTGTTTAAACTAATATTTGTGTGCCAGTACGTGTACTGTTTTAAGAAAAATTCATGGATTGTTGGGTTGAATGTGTCATCTCTAGTCTTTAGGTTGTATATTATGTAGCACTTTGGTCTATGATTTTGTTTAACTTCTTTAGTTCTCTGTTCATTATTTGTTAAGATATCCTGCAAACTGGGTGAAAGTAAGATATTGAACTTTATTATATCTATGTTGTTACTAATCTGTGGATTCATTAATAGAATTATTTATTGCATGCAAACACTCATGTTCAGGTTTATATCACTTTAATAGACTGTCCTATTGGCCAGTATAAAGTGACATTCATTACATCCCCATCCATTCTGACCTTAGCTAATTGTAGCAGTTTAATACTTCTAAATTAACATATCGCTGTTTCCCTGCATGACTTGCTTAATATTTGGTGACTAATGAGTTGGTAAAGTTCAATTCAGCATACTACTGAGATCTAATCAATATACAAGTTAATAATATATTATTATTAATATAATTAGTTTGAAGTCTTTATGTTAGAATTTAAAATTGCAAATCCAACTTGTTTCATGATTTGCTTTCCTTGGAATACCTTTATCCATTTCCCCCATAGTATTGAGGATATCTTTAGTGGAGAATTATATTTCTCAGAGGCAACAAAGTGATAAATGTTGTTTTCTAATCCAGTCTGTGAAACTGTATGTTTTCATTGTAGAGTCAAAACCATTGATAGTTAAATTTATTATTGAAAGTCATTTACTGATTGTTACCATTTTGTTGACATTGACTTGAATTGTTTATTTTTTTTTCTTTTGACCTCTTGCGTATGTTTACTTTCCACCAAAACCAATCCATTGACTAGCCTCTCAGGGACTGGTTTGGTAGTCAAATTGCTTAGCCTGCTCTTACCATAAACATTTTTTCATTCTCCTAAAATGGTGACACATAGTTTTGATAGACATAGTAGATTGGATTGGCAGCTATAGGCTTGCTAGTATGGTAATATAGAATACATGCCTTATGAATTTTAAATGTTTTTCTTTAAAAGTCAGTTTTTATTGTTCAAATTGCTTTCATGTGACTTGGTCCTTTACTCTTACAACTTTCAATAACTTTTGTGTTTTGTGTGGATGATGCTTTGACTGTTACTTGACATGAGGAATTTCTTTTCTGTCCCTGTCTATTTAATGTTTTGTAAATGTCTTTGATTTTGAGTGTATACTTCTCTAGACTTGTGATGTTTTCTCTTATGGTTTTACTGAAAATATTTTTGGTGTCTTTGACCTGGATTTCTTCCCCTTCTACTATGTCTATAACTCATAAATTTTATAATTATAGTGCCCCAAGAATACTGAATATTCTCTGCTTGGGTTTTCAGCAGTTTACAAATTTCTTTGACAAAGTAGTCCATTTTTCTAACTTGCCTCTAATTCCTAATATTCTTTCTCCTTAATCCATTCTATTAATAAAGCTTGTAACTAAGCTTTGCTAGACTTACTAAGTTTTTCATTTAAAGCCTATTCCTCCCCATGCTTTCCTGAGACTTTCTCTTTACTGAATTCTATGTTTATATCATGACATGTCTTTATCATTTTAGTTAGGTATCTGTGTTGTTCCTGGTCTTAATTCTGACATTTATTCATCTCCATTTCAAGACCTTGAACATGTTTATAAATATTCTTTTGAACTCATTGTCTTGTGGTTTGCTTGTTTATTTTTTCAAGACAGGATTTCTCCATCATTTGGGAGACTGTCCTGGAACTAACTCTTATAGACCAGGCTGGTCTCATACTCACAGAGATCCACCTGCCTCTGCCTCCAGAGGACTAGGATTAAAGGCATGTGCCACCCAGCTTAAACTTTTTTTTAGTAAGAAATTTGTATTTAGACTCAGGACTATGTGGTGATATTTTGTTTATGATCTAATCTAATAAAGCTGGCCTAAGATCAGAGTGCAAATCTAACCACAGCCATAGTGGCCAAGCAATGTTGATACATATATTTAATCTCAGCACTCAGAAGACAAGGGCAAATGCATCTCTATGAGTTCAAGGCATCCCTAGGCTACAGGAGAGTGAATCAGTCTTAAAAGGAAATAGAGTTCATGCCTTTAATCCCAGAACTAGGGAAATAGAGACAAGAGTGATATGGCTGGGCAAATAAGAATAAAAGGAAGGAGCAGACAGGAACCATTGCATTTTTAGTTTGTCTGAGCAGCACTGCAGTCAGAAGCAATTTGAGGTTCCCTGGGTCACCCCTTCAGTCTGAGCAGTTGTAGAGGTAAGAACTCTCTAGTGGCCAGCCACTTTGCTTTTCTGATCTTCAGCTTTAACCCCCAATATCTGCCTCTGAGTTTTTATTATTTGCAATACAGGACTGCATAGAAAAATCTGATGATGTGAACTTCCGTTTCATTCCTACATTGCAGTTATACTCAGTAGTTAAACAAAACATATATTTTAGAATAAAATAGTACCATAATTTTAAATAAAAATTTCAAGATCTTATACCACTACTCTAAAACATGAGAAAAATGTTGACTTTATCAGTTGCTGTGAACCATTGTTCCTTTGAAAGTAAAATATAGTTTAATTTGTCCATTATGAGAATGCATATTATACTAATTTACTTTTAAGTGATAACATACTTCTCAGAAATTTTACCCATAACCTTGAGCTTTAGTCACATCATGTTTCTGAATTTTCTTATTCATACTAACCATGCTTAGTCAATAAATCATTAGGTGTGTGGTTACTTCAATATGTAAAACAATAAAAGAGAGATTGATTAAAAGTTTTTGAAAGACACTACTATAATACATATTGCTTGTATTAAATGTGTCAATCAATTACATACTGTACTCACTAACAACCAATGAATAGGCTAACCATTCCTATAATATCAAATATACTGTCAGCAATACAGTATTAGTCAGATTCAGGCATGTTGGGGATAAAGAAGGAATCACTAGACTACTATGGTCATTTCATGATTAACAAACATGGCTATTTGTGAATGATATCATCTGTCAGTTGTATAGACCCTTAAGTATAGTTTCTTCAATTTGGACTATTTCAAATGGCTCTCTTATTACATGCTTGATAAAAGCTTATATTTTATTAAATAATAAATAAAACTTAGATGAAAATAGGAAATAGCTTGTGAAAATTCAAAGTTAACGAGAACTATTTGGTGAATGTATTAGAAACAGTCCACAGAAGTTAAGGGTGTTTGCTTTTCGTGATATTTATCATTTCATCCTTGAGCATTGTGTTCATCCCTCTTATCTTTTTCTCAGAGATTTCAATTCAATTTGATATTTATTTAAATAAGCTTTAAAGGGGTCAAGAACATAAGAATTCATAACTTAAGAATCAATCTATATATTACCATAATTAAAAATCCAAGGCCCCCCAAAAAATCCAAGGCCAATAAAGCTAATTGTTACAGTGTTCTCTTAAATACAGGTTAAAAATTAAGACTGAGTACACACCAGAACAGCAATGTTTAATCTGTAATGACATAAAAGTATATTAATAACTTTGGCAGGTGTGAGGTTCCAGCCAATGTTCCATTCTCTTCCAATGTAAAATAAAGTTTTATGATGTTGTATTACCACAATAGTTACTGTGGAAGGCAAGGAAAGTGGAGCTCTCCTACAGTGTGGCAGAATCACATGGATATCTCAACAGAAGGAAAAGGAATGTGATTTTTGTGGTCATCAAAGTGTGCTTACAGCTGCAGAAGCCAATCATGATAGTTATACCAGGATCAATGCCTTGGGGTTTTCTTCTCTCTACTCATTTCCCACACCTATTAGCATGAATAAACATATATGTCCCAAACATCCCTATTTTTATAAATAGCTATGTGTATAATATGGCACAATTAAGATTTTTATCAATGTTCTAAATATTATTTTGTGACTAACACAATTAGTTCATCAATTCAAATTAGAATTTACATATGTTACATATACATTTCTTTTCCTAAATATTGTTTCAAATCAAGAAACTTAATGCTTTGATAGTTAGTGTGCCTATGCTCTGTAATAATCAAAACAATAATGAAGGACACAAATTGCACATTGATCACAAAAAAGCTACATTTTTACACTGTTTATTCCACTAAGGATAGAAATGAAATTTTAAAAGAGCCATAAAACTTGATTACATACCTAAATTTAGTGAGGCTGTATATAACCACTAATGTTCTTCTGTGATAAATTGTTTTCAATGTGAGAGATGTGGTATGATAAAGGGATAAAATGATAGACCAAGTGGTTCACAAACTATGTAATACTTAGACAGTAGAAAATGATGGCAAGTAGGATATACTTTAGAATAATGTTAAAAAAAATTTTACAAATTTTTACATTAGTGGATAAAATATGGTGATTGGTAATTTTTGTAATCTTTTCGAAAATTTGAACATTACTTGAGCTTCTTTCACTAAAGTTTATTTTTGTTCTCACATTGAGATGTCAGTTAAAGAAAATATACCTTGAGAAATAACACTTCTTTCAACAATCAATATTTTAATTTTATTAAATATTTTTGTTCATGTGTTCTCTTAGAAGAGTGATGCCCCTTTTCTAATATTTTACTATTCAAAAATAAATTTTGTAGTATGTATTTGGCCCTTATAATATTATGTGGTTTAGATGTGCTATTGGAATGGGGCTGGAGAGATGGATCAGTAGTAAGTACTTGCTGCCCTTCCAGAGTACCTAAGTCTTACCAGTGACTAGAATATGCAGCTTATAAGTATCTTAACTCCATTTACAGAGGATCTGACAATGCAGGTCTCAATAGGACAGTCATCTGATGAAACACACATGCTGAAACTCCCAGACAAACAGGATACATAATTACATACAACAAATTTTAAAAATAAAAGGAATAAAATGATTAAAGTATAGATTAAAGCAGCTATGGTTTTATATCGACTTTTCAATGTAGAAAGAAATTGAATCTGCTAAAACCCAAGAAACAGGAAGGGTGATGCCTTCCAGTAGGGATCATCAAAATATGTCAAGTCATTTGGAGTAGGGACAAGGCCATCTCTTCTGCCTCTAGGTTAAGGGAATTTCCCTTCATTGTTAATGTGCTCCCAAAGTCCTTTCATGTACCAGGAATTCATCCTGTTTCCACTGTCAGAGTTCCCTTAGACTGCTCCGGCCTCTGAAACCCACGCTCAAGGGATCTGAGTCCATCCAATGCTGGTTTTCTAACTATCAGTCTGGTGTCCATTAGCTTCCTCTTGTTCATGTGAGCTATCTCTGAGGTTTTCTGTAGCCTGGTCTTGACCCGTTTTATTATCACTCCTCCCTCTCTGCAACTAGATTCCAGGAGTTTGGCTCAGTGTTTAGCTATGGGTGCCTGCTTCTGTTTCCATCAGCTACTAGGTGAGGGTTCTATGATTCATATGAGTTAGTTATCAATTTCATTATCAGGGAAGGGCACAGAAGGTAGTCTTTCCACTGTTGTTCAGATTGTTAGTTGGGAAAATCCTTATAGGTATCTCAACATTTCTCAAGACCCTGTGGAGTGAGAGGGTGTTGGGATAGGAGGGTTTTGGGGGGCATGGGAGGGAGGGAGAGGGAACTGGGAACAATATGTAAAAAAGAAAATATAATATATATATATATATGTACATATATATATATATATATATACATATAACTTAAATTTTAAAAAGAGATCCTGTTTTAAAAAATAAAGGTGATTGTAACAGGAAAAAAATAACAAGAATCAATGATACTCTAAAATTTAAAAAAATATATACTCTTTATATTTTCCAGGACTATTGCTTCTTTGTGTACATTGGTTTGCAGTCTTATTATAGTCTTTGAAATACATCCTGTTGCTCTCCCTAATCCTTTGCCCATATTAGCTACTCTTTTCCTTGTATTCACATTTGAAATCTTTCCTTTTATTCCTCAGTGAAATGAGACCAAGAAAATGAGTTTTTTTCTGTGTCGATCTTATTTTACTTAATAGAATATTCTTCTTAACTAGTTGTTCATAGCATTAAGCCAATGAATGACTGGATTCATGTCTAAAAATTGATGACTATGGAGATGTACGCACCAGCAAGGAAGACGCAACTCCGGAAAGATCTTCATGTGGTTTTAATCAGGAACCTTGAACAATCTTCTTCTGACCCCGGGGAAACACCCACACAGCCTTAAATACCCTTGTGCTGACCAACCTCAGTGAGTCACGTGGACCCTGCAGATAGGCTACTCTAACTGGAAGCAAACAGGCTGAACAGGCTTAACTAAATAAGGACTTGTTTACGCCAGAGAGCACTCATCATCAGGAAAGTGGAAGGCAGAAGCCAGTGCCATCTTTAAGGTGCAGCACTTCTCAACTCTCTACATGGAGAGATAACTCTAAAGCCTTTAAGTAGCTCCAAGAAGCAGCTGTACATACACTTTTGTATTTCTCTGGTCGTTTGAAATTTCAATACACACACACACACACACACACACACACACACACACACAGACACACACACACACACTAAATAAACAAACAGAAAACAATTCCTTTTCTTTTTGTCTATGTGATGAGAAAACCATGATCTTTAAGGAGTTATTTTTTTTTCAAATTCCTACAGTGTCCTCGGCTAATTTCTTCTCAAATTTGCATGTACCAACCTAACCATTTGGATAATGGTGTTTTGTTTATTATCATAAACAAATGTGTCTCAAACCCAATGAATTGAAATGATCATCAAGCAAACTTTTAGGTTATTTCATGCATAGTATTTTTATTCTAACCAGGAAAAATCATCTCTAAGGGTCAGTATATTTGAAGATAAAATAATAGGTGGGAAAGCTCTTTTATAAGCCAGACATAATTCCTGGAGCACGGGTTGGGACTGCTTGAATTAAAAGCACTTTCAGGCCTGGTAATGAAATTAAATGCATTTAAATCACATATTATATTCCCTCTGAATTTTCCAATTAATATAGATTCTGTACATATATAAATAATTATGGAAGTAAGGATCTCTCTATAGTAACATTCCCAGGAGAATATAAAGAAATTCCAAAATGGGGAATTGGATACCACTGGACCCTGATACCATGCCACAGAGATGTCAAATATTTCAATTCCTCATCTATCTTCCTCACCATTTTTACCCTGCCTTCATGGGCTAGGAAACATGGCATTTTATTGGCTGCCATAAATGCCCCATTATCAGCTAATTGTAAAAATGATCTTTGTAGTTTTCACTTACCATTCTTACTATTTATTACTATGGTCTGCATCTCTTATCATTGACGTTATTTACAAGAAATGTTTGGATTTTATGAAGCAAATCATGTAATCATGGAACAACATATCTTCCATAATCCTGTCCCTTATAAACCTCTGATTGTGTTCTCTGTACTTCCACAGGAGCTTTCGCTTTGGGCTGATAGAGGAAACATGGAAATGTGTGTAAATGAACTAAGAAATCAACCCTCCCATTCAAGTTGGTTGACAATAACCCTTATGTGTTTATTGAACAGATAAAACAACAATAGCAACAACACACAAACATGTATAAAGACACCAGCCTTACACACAGACAAGTTCTTCAACTACAGGACCAGCACAGTAGCAATATACTTCCTTCTAACTCTTTGACTTTAAAAATAGTTCTGTGCTTTACAGAAATTTGAGAAGTTCATAATTTCTCTCACTTTGAAGGTATAGGGGTAGACTGGTAGACTCTGATTGAGTGAGGCATAGAAAATTGTATCATTGAAAACTAAATTAAAAAAAACAGGCATTGCAGTTGTGTCCTTTAGCTTTCTTTAATGGATGGCACAAGATAAGTAAGAGTAGACTACATGGTGTTGCTCCTAGGAGGTTTTCAGAAGCATTGAATTCACAGTGCTTCCTTAAGAGAAATCACAGAGGACACTGGGATTAGAATTAGATAAAACAATCAAAAACTTCATTATAACAAGCCAGAAAGGAAGAATAGCCCAAACCCAAGCAGCAGAGCAACAGCCGAGGGAGGATTTAGCAGTCATGGAGTTCACTTCTCCCTTGTACCTTCCACAACATGGCCACTTCTAAAAGAGTAACATGTTTGGAAGCTCATTTTATTGGGTTAAGTGCACATATAAGTTTCAGGAATATGTATATCATGTTAAATACCTCTAAAGTTTACATATCACTGCAGGAAAGGGTAACAGTGCTATTTACTTGCTTCCCTTGCTCAGATCAGTTGTCCTGAACTGACACAGTAGAGTAGATAAGTACCACTGTTGTTCTTTACCTCTTGTTTCAAGGAACTGGCCATCTGGAGTAAATCATGGCTCTTGACTTTTAAACTTAACCATGTGTCAACCACTATGAGTGGTTTACATTCTATTTTGAGTACCCCATTAGTCAAGCATTTCTATATCTAATGCACTTAAATTGATCCACAGTTACTGAAAATACACTATTTTCTGCTAATGTCTATTATCTCTCATCTCCATCCACCAAGCCAAATACATAACCAGGATAATGAAGACTGTTATTTTTATATAACTAGGAAAATGACCACATGAAATCTGAAACTACTAAAGCTAACACAAGTATACCTCTTTTAAGATGTTATCCAATCTCTAAGCCTCCTCAGTCTTCCCTCCAGTTACACACAGGCTGAAGTAAGGAAACAAAAACTGTATTCATCTTACCAAAATGATGTCTCACATAGTAGAGGTTCTCAAGTAGCAAATTCAATGGGTCCATTGAATCTATCTACTTTGTAAGGCAAACATGATTTTTTTGATGGACTACAGAGATTGTACACAATTTAAGGACCTTAGAGGATCTTTGTAACCTTCCAAACTGATTTGGTAGCTAATGACTCTATCTCCATCTCCAAGAGGATTTGCTACCACTTTCTGGGCTTGATAGACACCATACACCATATAAACATGGTGTACAGATATACATGCAAACCAAACAACCACACAATAACATAAAAAAGAAATCTAAAGCAATTAAGTTGCTTTAGGAAGAAGCACATATTTCCTTAGAGATTCTCTCAGGTAATGTGATTGACTGTCTAAAGACTAAGGAAAAAAAACAGCAGAATATTTAACCACATAGAATTTCTTTTATTTCAAAATTAGAGCTGATCTACTATACCACTATACCTGAGAAAACATTATGAAGTTATGAAGTGATTATTGATGATTTTTCTCTTTCTCTTGATCTTTAGCTTCTGTGAACACTCACCAGTGAGGGGAAGACTTTAAATTCACTTTTAGATTAGTTTATGTCCTATATTCAGAATGCTTGGTGTCTTTATCTCAGGTTCATATTCTACAGTTCCCATAGACATTTGTGGTGGCACTCCAAGGTTCATGTATTTGGATACTTACTCTTCCCTGGATGGCACTGTTTGTGGATATTATGGAACTTTTAGGTTGGATATGGAGCATTGCTGGAAGAAGTCTGTCAGCAGTGTCAAATATTGAGAATGTATATCCGCATTCCACTTCTAGTTCACCTTTTCTGCTTTATACGTGTGGTTAAGATGTGAACTCTAAGGTTTTTGCTCCATCCTCATGATCTCATAATTCCTCCATTTTCTATATATTCTTGAACTACAAGCCAAAGTAAAATCTTCTTTGCTATATGTTGTCCTTGCTCATGCTATTTCTATCATAGTAACAATAAAGCATTCACTTCAATATTCAAGGTCAATGTCAATAGTCACTTATATGATTCTAGGTAGCTATTCCACACCTGGAAGTGGGATTTAGGTTTGAAGAACTGTGACTTCTGGGAACAAAATATGCAGAGTGTATTTAGTGTATTTATTCCAGCTTCTTAAAAAAAAAAAAAAAAAAAAAAAAAAAAAAAAACCAAAGCAAAACCCTGTATTTTCTGACACCTAAAGACAAGACATTTGTACATCAGTGCCTCATTCAGCCATCAACAGAGAAGCATCCTCTTGCAGTGTATGGAGAAAATACAGAAACCCACAGCTACACAGTATGCAGAGACTGAGAGACCTTGGAATACTCTACCCTAAATGAGATGTCTGGATCAAATCCATCCCCTGAAGGTTCATGGAATCATGAAGAAGAGGACTCAAAAATAATGTAAGAGCCAAAAGCAATGGAGAAAACTAAGAAAGTGAGGCCTTCTAAATAAACATGACCAATGGACATATAAGCACAGAGAGACTGAAGCAGCAAGCACAGGGCCTGCACATGTCTGCACAAGATGGGGCCCTAGAACTGAAAGGAGTTCAGAGCACAAGTTCCCATTCCTAACCCAGCAGAACTCTCTACTTTATAAACACTTGCAGTGAAAATATAGTTCCTTGCAAGTGAGTCTCATAGAGGCAACAAACTCTTGAGCGTAGGATATATGTCCAGCAGTTGATGAGAAACAGAAAAAGACCTCAATGGCATGCATCTTTGGAAGTTTCTTGTTATATGAGGACTCCTTTTAATTTCTTTAAATTTTATCTTATTTTTTAAATTTTGTTTTAATATATATATATATATATATATATATATATATATATATATATATATATTGCATGGTAAATAAGAATCTTGGAGACGACGAGCTAATGGATTTTTTTTTTCAGGGAGAAATCACTTACACCAGAAACTTACACCAGATTACCAACGTAGGTTCCCATTCCAAGGATGCCTCCGGATGCTCTCTGTCTCCCTCTGTTTTCAACCAGGAAGCAAGAGAGTGAGAGAGATGTCCACTCGCCCCAATGGGTTTGGTCAGTGCAAAAGGTGCGGGTAGGATGGATATCTCACTACACATATATTTGTTTTCTTCCCTTTTTTAACATTTAGGTCCATGGCTTAAGGCTTCCAGTTTAGTATTTTTACTGGATTCCTGAGTGTGTGAAAGAATGGGTATATGTTTCTGTGTCTTTTCTCGGTCTCTTTTCTTTCTGCTTTCTTGCTTTGCCCTATTCCAACATGTTACTTTTTGTTCATCTCGTTTTATTATTATTACCTCTTAGAAGGCTATGTGTTTTCTCATGAAAGGGAGAAAGGGGGTGGCATACATATAAAAGAGGAAGTACGGAGAAACAGGAAGGAGTGGTGGGAGAAAAAAAACTGTAATCAGAATATATTATGAGAAAAAAATCAATTATTATATAAAACAACCAGTGTATTTTTCAGTTGTCCCTTCCCTCTCAACTACATCAACTTCATTCTCTCTCTCTCTCTCTCTCTCTCTCTCTCTCTCTCTCTCTCTCTCTCTCTCTCTCCTTCATCCTCTTTTTCGAATTAAGTCTAGTTATGATGGTAACTACTACAGGATTTGAGGACTGTACTGATATATGGACAATATATGAGAGATCACTACACCACACCAAAGAAAACTGACTTCCCTCTCCCAGTATCAATCAAATGCTAGTAGTTCATTAGATTCCAGTGTGATTTCATGCCACCCACTGTGATTTTTGCCTGGTTTTTATTATGTTCAGTTGTTGTGTATACAATAACAATTGCTCTGAATTTCTATGTTCATCCTTACTTTGTGTCTGGAAAACATTCTTTCCTTTAAGTCATTTACTACCTCCAACTCTTACAGCCTTTCTTTGCCCTTTTTCACATAGATTCCTGAAATTTAAGAGTGGTGGGTAATATAAACATCCTACTTGGGACTGAATGCTCAAAAATTCTTGTTATCTGTGTGTTACCAGTTGTGGATATATGTTAATTACCATCTTCTATACTGACAAGCTTCTCTGACAAGTGGTGAGTGGTACAGTAGACTATAGGTACAGTATAAGTCATTTAAGAGTCATTTTAATCCTATTTCCATTAAACAAATTAATATAAGTTCTCCTCTAGGACCGTATCTAATCTTAGGTTCTTGGCCTTAATGGTATTTCTTGGTTTAGATTCTATCTTGAAGAATATTTTTTATATCTAACAATCAACTGATCTACTGTTAACTTTTAGCTCAACACCTGGTATTATAATTTTATATTATGAATATTTTTATAATATTTTGCAACATTTTACATTCATCTATACAAGTATGAGATGGGTTGTTTCTTTATCATATATGTATTGAAATTAAAATAATCCTGTGTTCACATTACAAACATAACAATACAGAACTGTCTTATAGTGACCTGTTTATTAACTGTCTTCTAGTTGTATAAATTGGAATCTATAAATGGTAGTAGTTAACAGTATTACTACATATGATGTGATTGAAAAATATTTCCCAAGTTGTAATAAGTGCAAAAAAATGTTATTATTCTTATCAATATTATATAAGTTTCTTTGTTAAAAATTTTTGTTTTTCCATAAAAGCTACAAAATATGTATTAATGAATTTGACTTTTCTAAGACTAAATATACACTCTGAAGTAATGCAATTATCTGTTGTTACTGATATTTGCAATATTAATACTATCCAGTTCAATATTCAAATGGAGTTGTAAGGATGTATTTATATCTTTGCTTAAGTTTAATTGAAGATGCATAAAAATATATAGACATTTACTTTCAGCAAAAGCAGTCTCAAACTTTAAAAATATATCTCATTTATCTCCTGATGTATGCATGTGTAATTGTGCATGACAATATTTAGATAAAAATATATACTAAAAGTCATATATATATTGTGTAAATTGTCTTAGTTTGTTCACAATGAATGATATCTATTTGAATTTTTAGGAGGCACAGGTATGCCATTTGCTGCTTATTTTCATGGCATCATATACAGTATTTTCATATGTAACAGGAGTATATAGCACCTACTAGCCACTTCACCAAAAGTGTTGCTTATTTTTAGTTTTTAAATTGTTGCAATGTGAAAGCCTTATTGTGAAGCCCCCAGAGAACATGAACTCTTGCTCTATTCTGAAATATCTTTATAAAACAGATGATGAAGAATTGGTTTGCTGGGTCAGCTTTCTTGCACTGAATATTCAATAATGAAAAATGTCTAGGTTAAAATACATTCTTAAAAGCCAGGATGCTCCAAGCTCTTGTAAAGTAACAAAAATGCATACATAATAAAAATCTTTAGATTAACATTTTGTTAACCAAGGGCCTAGAAGTGTCACATTCATAGAATGAAGCTATGTTACTTCCATGATTTATCTCTCCTTGAAATTTCTACATTTTCTTATTTGTTGGAAACAACTGTGTTGTGAGCTCAATAATGGTAACAGCATTATATGTTATTCCTGATATCAGAGACAACTTTACAGAATGTTTTATATTGTTTTGGAAATTTCTATCCTCCATATTTTTCATTTACAAGCCTAGACTTTGTGTAATTCTTTTTTTAAAAAAGAAATCAAACTGATTCATAAAAAAAAATAAAAGTAAGCACATTTATGGATGCTATGTGCTATCAGAAATGTGTATGTGCTATTCTTGGCTATGGGGGTCCCCAGGGTTTCTTCCTTTAATTCAGGTGGAGTTGCCCTTTATTTCATCAAATTCTGCCTAATGCTCGCTAATGGTCTCAATGGAGCATTCATTTAACCTTTCACTTGGCCTCAATCATAGCTTTGAGTAGAAACAAGATAAAAAGTCATTTCTCTGAGATTTTCTGGGTCTTCTCCATTCTCTGCCATATTTTCATTTGCAATCATCACAATGTAATTATATTCAGAGAGCTTAGTCTTCATAAAGTATATTATAAAATAGAAAAATGCAATCATTGGGACCAATTTAAGATTAAATCATTTTCCAACTTTTCTATATTTTACTCCTTTGATTTTTTTTTTTGATTGAGTATCTTAGTGCTTAACACTAAACACTTGCCTCACAGAAATTCTCTAAAAGAATTCTAATTTTGGATGCACAAGTTGGGTTAAGTTTCATTAAAGTCTTAAAACTGAATACACTGAAATTTGTTATAAAATTGAATTCCTTAAAAGGAAAGAATATTCTTTTATTTAAAAAGTACTGGCACATTAGAGAAAAAAAACAACCAAAAATGAAACATTAGTAACTCAGTACCCATTCTTTAGAAATCTATAGTCAAGATAATAGAATGCAATAGCCTTGTTTACACAGACCAATCTAGATGATAATGGCATAAAACAGTACACTTTTGGAAAAGACACCTTGCTCCCAATAGTCTCCTTACAAGCCTTGTATCATTCAACTAAGAGCCCATTGAGCTGTTTACATGCTCAGACAATTGATACACTTGCATTCCTCCCAAGGTAGGTCACTTAGTCTTGTACTATTTGATGTTACTTTGGTTTTCCAATGGAGCCCATAAAAGAGATTAATTCCTCACTTTGGTCATTTTTGCACGAAGGCTATGGAACATGAGTTCTTTCGTTGGTGGCTAGTCTGATCTATTGCCTGTTACAGGGCCCTAGAGAGAGAAAATTGGATTGCTCCCATAGCAAGCACCCTGCAATTACTCAGGCTGTAACTACTACATAGACCTAACAAACTGCATTGCTCCCCAGGTGACTTGCTTTTGCCTTCATCTTTCTACTAGTAGGCCCTTCTTGCTCCATGGATCTGGGAGACATGGCATAAACCTTTCCAGATTCATTTGGTTCTTGAAAGGCTGATTCAAATGGTATTGAGAGAAATGGTTATCCACATCGACTGTTCTTTCATCAACAAAATAAGATGTCATTGCCAATTAATGTGTGCCAAAAAGCTAGCCAATGTCTAGTCAAAATAGGGATTTAACAAAGCAATTTATTTTTAGGTGGTAAATATTCTGAGATGAAGGAAAAATTAGTAAGTATATACATTGTAAAATGAGATGATTTAGTGTACCTCAGTGTACTCAGTAAATAAAAAAATGTCTTTCTTAATGAGAATGTTTTTATTTCTAAATATATCATATAGGAGATCTTACAGCTTAAGTTTAGGAATTTAAATACAGTTAGCAAAAACTTTAATTTGTGCATCTTAGTAAAACAAACAACAATATCACTATGCCCATGAGAAAAATATAAAAATAAAATATATGTAAATATGTGTCTGTTTATGTAAAATAATATCTTCAAAGAAATACCTCAATTAGCTAACTGCCAAAAATTAAGACATTTTCATTACATCCTTGCTGTTTTTATTTAGAATTTTTTTGAAAACATTTCCTTTTCAAAAAACATCTATACAAATTTGCAAAGATTGTGGCAATTGTAAGTCTCACAATAATATGTACTTATTGAGATAAGTTAGTACCTAAAACACTGTAACATTTGAGATATATATATATATATAACATCATTTTATGTATTTTACAACTATATTAACTTGGTAAATTTCTTCAAAATTGAGTCTCTTTAGTAAGAGAAAAGTTAGAAATCCAGTGAACTTAAAACTATATACTGCAAAAGATTAGTCAGACTTGCTTTTTCCTATAGGAAAGCAATATGGAGGTTCTGTGAGAGAACCATATTAAATTCCATCAAGTCTACCATGGGATATGTTGATAAATATATCAGAGGGTGGTTCAGCAAGGCTCTTGCACAAACTCAGAGCTAATGTGTCTGTCTCATAATGACTAATAGGGAAGGACATTTCTGTGCAGCCCTTCCTTGTTTTTAGACTTCAACTGGACCTTTCACTGGAAATAGACACTTCTTGGTTAATTATGTTCCCTGCAATTTCCTGGATGGACCACAGACTGATTCTGACTAAAAGTCAGAGCCATCTCATTTTAATTGGCACATTCTCCTTCAAATGTCTTAAATGATAGGAATTGTGACCTTTTAGCTTCACTTGAAAATTTGTACTTATCTAAAAATGAGACATTACATTCTGTTAAAAGCCACTGAGCAAAAATAAAATTTGAAACAAATAACAGTGAAATTTTAGCTTATTAAATGCTATGCACCTTGCTGTGTGGGGGATAAGATGTGCTGGCTTAGTTGTTTATCTCAAAAATAACCTCTGTCTCTCCAGCATATTAATTATAATTCCCAATGCTTACTAATGGGCAAATAGATTCTATTATATTTTATAAAAATGACATTTCATCTACTATTTTTAAACTAGTTTCTGCATGTTGTTTTTATTTTAAAGTGAACATCAATACATGACCAACAGCTGAAGTTTAGTTCTGCATTTTAAAGCATGCTCTCATTGAGATGTTAAATAAAAATTACATGTGCCAAAGTACATGTTAGGAAGAGAAAACGAACTTTCCAACAAACTAATCTGTGGTAGTTTGAATTAGAATGGCCCCATAGGCCCATATGTTGATGGAATAGTTTGAGACAGATTAGAAAGCTGGAGGAGTCATTTAGGGCTCACTTTGATGTTTCAAAAGACACTTGTCATTAAAAAAAATGCATTATATGCTTACTATCTGATTGCAATTTTGAAATGTGAGCTCTCAGTTAATCCCTCGTTCATGCCTTCTTTCTCTCTGCCATCACAGACTCTAACCCCGTGGAACCATAAGTCTAATTAAATGCTTTCTTTTCTATGTTTTCTTGGTCTTATCACAACTTAGTGTTTAGTTGTGGGTGTTTGCTTCTGTTTCCATCAGCTACTAGATGAGGGCTTCATGGTGGTGGATAAGTTAGACATTGATCTCATTATCAGGGAAGGGCATTTATGGTAGCCTTTCCACTGTTGCTCAAATTGTTAGTGTGGGTCAGTCTTGTAGGTTTCTGGACATTTATTTAGGTTCAGTTTCTCTTCGATAACCCCCCCCCACTTTTTTTTTAAATCAAGGATAGATTTTACTTCTGACTTTTAGTTCAAACGGAGACTACATAATTATATTCATCAGCAATTCCCATCATAGTTCTGCATCTTGCATTCTCAGGTCTCTATTTCAAAGCACAGAAAAGTAGAATATAAGATCCAAAAGTTCAACACAGGAGACACTTTCCTTAACTTCATAATTGCTTAATTGACACAGAAATATGTTGTTTTTATTTCTTTAGATAAAAGTACTTTACATCCTTCTTAATATATTTTAAGGTAATGACTATCTGATTGGTATATGTTTAATAAATTTAATGGCCCACACAATATTTCTACCATATGTATTATTATGTTATATATAAATACATATATGTATACCACACAGTAAAAAGCTCACAAATAATTTACTAATTATTTTTCATAAAAATTGTACTAAATCATTTCCTATAGAATCATTTTCATTTTTATTGCACATTAAAACATTCTGTAAATAAAATTCTCAGAAAATAAAAAATGTACATCTTTAAGAAAAGGAAGAATAGAGGTATGCTTGGTGGAAATAAAGGGAAAGTGATGGAGCATTGGAACATGACAGTTGGGATGGTCAAATTGAGGGAGGAACAAAGAGGCAGAGCAATTAAAGAGATACCTTGATACAGGGAGCTACTATGGGGTAAGGAATAAACCTGGTACCAGGGAATCTCCCAGGAACCCACAAGAATAACCCCAGCTAAGACTACTAGCAGCAGTGGGGAAGGTTCCTGAACTGGCTTTCCCCAGTAATCAGATTGGTGACTGCCCTTATTGTCATCATAGAACCTACATCATGTTACTGTAGGAAGCAGATGCAGAGTTCACAGTCAAGCCCTGGGCCAAATTCCTTGAGTCCAATCAAAAAGAGAAAACAGGGATTATATGAGTAACAGGCGTCAAGATCATGGCAGGGAAACACACAGAGACAACTGACTTGTGTTTATGGGAGCTCAAGGACTCTAGACCCACACCTAGGGAATAAGCAAGGGACCAACCTAAGTTCTCTGACTATGGGTAACAGTTGTATCGCTTGATGTTTTGATGGGGTCCATAACAGTGGGACCAGAATCTATCCCTGATACATGATCTGAGATTTTAAAACCCATTTCTTATGGTGGGATATTTTCTCTAGCCTTGACGCATGGAGAAGGAGCTTGGTCCTGCCTCAATTTGATACACCATGCTTTGTTGACTCCCAACAGAGGCTTTACTCTTTCTGAGGAGTGGATAGGGACTGGATAGAAAGGAGATAAGAGATGAGATAAGACAGGAGGGGATAGGGAAGGGAAAATGTGATTGGTATTTAAAATAATTAAAAAAAGAAAATAAAGAATGAACACTGATTAAATTGTATAATGATGTAATGATGTATCATTCTTTCCTGTGGTTTTTTTTTTTCCACTTTAGAGTTCTAGCGATCTTTAAAGAAACATGTATTCAGTCCAAATTCAGTGAATTTCAGAGTCCTCTGCACTTGTGTTTTCGGAGGTGTTATTAAAGAATGACTTATCTGAAAACCATCCCTAAGTTTTCCTAGCCTCATTATGAGAGACAACACTTCAAATGATATGAAGTTTGTGGATGATTGCTGAATATCACAGTAACACATGTGATAGCGGGAAAAGATTGGGTAGGTGATATCCAGACAGAAGGCAACATTGTGGGCCTCAAAAGTGCTGGCAGTGCATGAAAATTATTTTTGGTAAACTCACACACACACACACACACACACACACACACACACACACACACACATACTTATTTCCTCTGCTACGTATAAATTTTATAAATATATATATGCATATAATCAATTCACCTTTTTCTTGTATATATTTCATTAATAAATTATATTTAAATTAGAAACAATCTTATTTTACATATCAATCCCTCCCTCCCTTTCTCCCTCTCATCCTCCCATTCCATGCCCTCCACCGAACCCCCCTATTCTGTCCCCCATCAACTCCCCTTTTATGAGGGATCATCAAAGTCTGTCAAGTCATTTGGGAAAGGGTCTAGGTCTTCCCCTATGTCTCTAGGCTAAGGGAGCATCCCTTCATGGGAAATAGACTCCCAAAGTCTGTTAGGGATACATCCTGGTTCCACTGCCAGAGGCCACATAGACTTACCAGTTCTCCTGGCTGACAGCCACATTCAGGAAACCAGGTTTGATCCTATATTTGTTCCCAGCTGTCAGACTGGGGTCCATGAGTTCCCACTTTCTCAGTTCAGCTGTTTCTGTGTGTTTTCCCAGCGTGGTTACTCCTCCCTCTCTGAAACTGGATTCCAGGAGTTTGGCTCAGTGTTTAGGTGTGGATATAAGCTTCTGCTTCTATCAGCTACTGGATGAAGGCTCTAGGATGGCATTTAAGGTAGTCATCATTCTCATTATAGTCTCATTATAGGGTAAGGGCATTTAAGGTAGCCTTGTCCACTAGTGCTTTGATGGGAGATGTTATTCTGTAAATATGTTTCTCATACTGGCTAATAAATAAAGCACTGTTGGCCAATAAGAAAGAAAGATAGGCGGGACTAGGAGACAAGGAGGAAAAAGGAAGTAGTAAGGAGGAGTCTGTACGCGCCTGCCCTCGCCAGAAAGGAAGACACGTCTCCGGGTAGATCTTCTTCATGCAGTTTTAATCAGGATCCTTTAAACATGTTGCTTCTGGCCCGCAGGGAGAGAGAGTGAGAGAGAGAGAGGGGGGGGGAGACCCCTGCACAGGCTTAAATACCCTTGAGCTAACCAACCCCAGTGAGCCACGTGGACTCTGCAGATAAGCTACTTTATGGACTCTGCAGATAGGCTACTTTAATGCGGAAGCAGACAGGCTGAACAGACTTAACCAATGAAGGGCTTGTTTACCCAGAGAGTCTTTACCAGCAGGAAGGTGTAAGGTAGAAGCCTGTGTCACTTTAAGGCGTGGCACTACGAGGCTCTCTACAGGAGTCAACATGGAGAACCAGAGAGGTAGAATGGGAGCAGCTCTGGCAGGTAAGATAAGCCACGTGAAAATACTTAGAATAGTAGAAATGGGTTAATGATTAAGGCAGAGCTTGCCGGTAAGAAACTATTAACTGGCCATAGCCGTATATCAAATACAGAGTCTCTGGAGTCTCTGCGTGTTATTTGGGGCTGGCGCAGTGGTGGGACCAGGCAGGCTGGCGAAAAACAACTAGTTACACTGCTTGGATTACTAGTTGGAGTCATCTTTGTGGATCTCTGTACAAATTTTCTCTACTACTCTATTTTTTTTTTAAAGGTGAATTGATTTGCTAAAGTTACCTCTGACACAGAATTAATGAAATCTCCACACCACCAATGACAGGCTAGGTTTAGTTCCTCATGCCAGGATAGGTTAGCTACTATGTTACTCACTGTCTACCAAACATTCAATGCTCATGTCTTACGAAACAATTTTCATAAAATGAACTTTTCCAGAAAACTCAGTAGTTGTGTAATAGCATTTTCTTTTTATCTTTATTTCATTTATTTCACTTTCTTATGAGCTGATTTAAAGTAAATTTTTGGTAGTTAGTGGCAAGTGCTTTGAAATGACTGCTCATTTGCTAGTTATACAGTCTCTGATGCAACTGTTGTATTTAAGGATGAATTTAGGAAGGGATGTCAACAAAATTTCATCAGTTGTCATGTGATAACTATAGGGTTGATTGTGACTATAAATGCTTTATGATCTATTCCTATTCCAACTAACAAAACCCAATTATGCTTTTTAAATTCAAGTTATACACAAATTGATATAGAAATATACTTCAATTTAAAGCAGAAGCCTATATCTACCATCTCATTAAAGATTTATGCTTCCATTCAGGTTCAACATATTCCAAAGCTGGCTATGGTGGTCAACATTTGTAACCAAGTTTTTAAGGGAATGAGGCAGAACAATCATGAGAAATTAGAACCTTGACTCTGCAATAAGACTGCCTCTAGAAATAAAAAATAATAATAAAAACTAACCAAATCTCTCTCATTTCAAATAGCCTATTTTGTAATAAAAACCTCTTATAGATCTATCACAAGTATAATGTTAGTATGCATTTAGTATTTTATAATGTATAACATAAAGGATATTCTTTTGTGGTGATATATTGTTTAGGATCAAATAAAGCTTGCCTGGAGATCATAATGTAAAGCTAGCCACAGCCAGAGAGGCCAAACAGTGGTGACACACACCTTTAGTTCAAGGCCACCCATGGCTACATGAGTGAATCAGTCTAAAAGAAACAGAGCTTACACCTTTAATCCAAGAAATAGAGAGGTATATAAGAGAGGAGCATGGTGTCAGAGCTGGTAATTAGTATCCAGCTACTTTGAGGAAGGATTTTCCCAGCCTTGGTAGAGGTAAGAGCTTCCTGGTGGCTTGGCTGCTTTGCTTTTCTGATCTTCAGCTTGAAACCCAATATCTGTCCCTGGGTTTTTATTGTGTGTGCTATATGTTTTATAATGCATGGGTAATTTTAGCAAATCTAAGATGACTTTCTTGTGAATGAAGGGTTTATTTAGTCACTTTGTTAGATGTTTTTGCTGACTGTATCCACTTGGGTATGTTTGACTTAATCATCCTCTCATTGATATCTATTGTATCGTTTAAATATTACTTTCATATAAATCATAATAAAATATTTAATGTTCTTTAATATACCACTCTCATCTAGATTTATCCTAATAAGAAAATTAAAATAGAACTCCTATACTGTAAGTTGGGAAAAGGAGTTTAATAAAACTGTGGCTCAGTTTCTCTTTGGTAAACAGAGGGACACTGCAATAAAATTTGCATAATCTTTACTAGAAAAAAATGGATTGGCTCATTAAGAACAATAGATCTTTTCAAAGCACATTATGCATTTTGAATGTAATAAACCAATATCATATTAGATTTTGCCTTCTTGGGCCATTCTCATGGAAAGTAAACATTTTAATGCATGCCGTTTTTGTCAGCACACAGTCAGGACACTTACACTTTCAAGTCTTGGTCATTCCATTGTCTTCTACCTTATTTTCAAAGCCAGAATATGACCACACAGGCCGTGTCTATTTTCATGGATTATTATGATGACTAAAAGCCTTTGTCAATGATGTTCATAGTATTTACCTTTCAAACAGTTCAGAAATGTCCAAACAGCCATTTATATGCACTCAGAGTGATCCTAATACATCAGTTTTCTCTTAAAATGCCAATTCCTCACCAGACCTTGCTAGATTCATAGCTATATCCAAGTGTCTGGTTCATAAAGGAGAGTCATTTGTACTAAATTCTCTAGTTTGCAATTTTGGTTGATGCTACATTTATGTGTATTTTAGACTATTTCATTATCAAATGGTTCAATCACCCTTTAATACAGTATCATGGAATGTCAGAGCTTTCTTTTTTCTACCTCTGAGTGAGTAGAGGATTATGTTTTCTGCTTGCATTATACTCTAGACCAAATTGGAATTATTTGACTCAGTAAGGCTTTAAGAGTAAACTGTAATTTAATATACATTTTAATTGTCAACTAGAAGTAATGATACATTTCTAACTTTTCAGAGTTCCATGGTAGAACCCTACTTTACTACATATATTCCCAGGACAATGAGTTGTACTTGTGTTTCATTTAGAAAGTACCCAAACACACACACACACACACACACACACACACACACACACACAGAGAGAGATATATGAATTTGTATTTGGTTTGTGTATTACGTTCTTCAAAGAAATAAGTGCAATAAAATATATTTGTAAAACCAAGTTATAAATGAAACCTATATATATAACATTTATACACATGAAGAACTTTGTATATACAAGCTATAAATGACAGATTGAAATAAATATAGATAGCAAGATGGTAGAAAGAGATAGATAGATACATACATACATACATACATACATACATACATAGGGCTGACATCATACTGCTTAATTTGGTTTAAATTCAGTATAGAAGAAATCTATAGAAGAAAAGAGTCAGCTTTTCATAAAGGTCAACTATATCTTACATTATATTATAACAGAAATATTCAAATTGATACAAATTCCTGTTTGACTAAATTGCTGGAACTACAGTCTAATCAAGTTGTTGTAGCAGTGTCCGTTACAACTCTGAGCATTCCTTGAATGTTGAAGTTCTTTGAAGAACATTATACAGATTCTCCATCATGTGTTCACAATTAGCTGAGACAGAATGATCACTTAGATGTTCAAAAGTCACACAAAAATTTTAAATGAACGGACTGTCAAACCTAGACATTTTGAAAAAAAACAATAAAATGATTGATAGAATGTAAAACTTTCTAAATTAACTTCTGGACTTTTAAAATGAAGTCCTACTTGGAGGATTAAACTTTTGGATAAAGCTTATATATTATGAACATCTTATAATAAAAATGTTATAAAGAATGTAAATATCAAATATTACTCCTGGGTTCCCAGTAGAGATAATTTTATTAACAATATTTATGTTACTAGTTTTCTTCTCTTCATATTATGTCAATTATTTTATATCTAGTCTAATTTTTAGCAGATTTCACAAAAGTCTATTTATACAACTTTCTTGTTGGTTTTTAGAATTATGACTAGCATAGAGTTGATTGATTAAGTAATTTTAAAGAAAGCCAGACAATTTTGCTTTTGCTACTAAATAACTGAACACAGGCTAGAGGTTTTATGACTCACATCCTTAAAATGTGTTTTCCTGAGGAGATAGTTTAAGGATTTAGTAATTTCATATAATAGTTTTTTTGAAAAGCATAGTATCATTTAATGTGTTCTCCACGAACTTGAATTTATCACTTTCTGGTATGGTCAGAAGGGCAAGAGGAACAAAAACAGAATTTAAAGTCATTATAAACGTTTCTAGGCTGTTTCATTTAAATACAAATTTTAAGAACTGCATGGGTTGATATCTATTAACAAAGTGTATGATATTCAAAGCAATTCACCACATTGGGTTCATTTTCTTCTCACTTGCAAAATGCAGAGATTTATATCTCTACTAACATTTACATTTCTGTTAAGTCCACTTTATATTTCACATACTTGTGAATCACTCTAAATGATTGGTAGATATTTACCCAAAGTTTTCAATTTTATTTCTTTACAAAACGGCACTGCACCATATTTCAAATTCTAAAGACCTGGAAATGACACTCTTTGATGCAAGAACACCAAACAATTATTAGCCTTGAAATTAATTGCATGATTTGTAAAAGCAATAGAAAAATTCCAGTTTTTTTAACTAATGAGTCCCAGAATTTCAACACTTAAAACAATGGGAGCTTAGTTGTTACAGAAATAAATAAATAAATAAATAAATAAATAAATAAATAAATAAATGTAAATAAATAAAATTATCTCCCTAATTCCATAGGCAGCTTTTCTCTGTGTGAGGGTTTTTCCAATTCAGCATTAGAATCCTAAGACATTGTTCATCTTTGTGTTCAGCCAGTAAAAGTAAAAGAAAAAATAATGGAGTACTATCTAAACAAATAATACAAATAAGGCTCATGCATAATTCATCAGTCAACTAAGCCAAATAGAGTTATCTGAATATATGTAAATCTACTGATTCCATGTTGGATACAGAAACACTATATATTTGTTTAAACTAGTTATCATTACATTAATCTTCACTGGGAAAATCCACTATAAGATGGTCACATTTTGAATATACATTCATACACAATGATAAATGAATATGTGTTTCTATAGACATCCATGGGAAAGGTATTAAATCACTATAAATTTGGGGCAAGGAAATTTATTTAAAAATTGTGTTACTATAGTTTAATATTTACCAAAAGAAAAGACTTTCATAGATTGAAAATATTTTAAAAGTATGCATTGCTTAAACACACGGGCAAGGGCTAGAGATAAAGAAGAATTATTGGTTAGAATACTTAACATGCAATAAGATGAATATAAAGTACTCTTTGGGTTTACCAAGTAGTGTTTAGTAGCAGTATTATATGGCAACTCTAATATTAAAATAAACTGAAAATGTGAAAATAGTACTGCATTTACTAGAAGTTTATGAAGCTGGTTTTCAAAACATGAGCGAATTAAAATTTGTCAATTCATTACTGGAATTTCTTCTTTTTTCCTTTTTTTTTTAATCATTTACAAGGATTTCTCTATTAGAAGGCTTTCTGCTTCTCTTCCTTAAGTTCTAGTTTTCTATTTTAGACCCTTATAATTGGGCACTCATTTTTCTTTTTTTATGGTAGCTTTTTAGCCTCTTTGTTTCAATTACTCTCAGGGTGATATTTTATTTTAATTCTGTAGGCAACACCTGGTGAACCATTTAAGCACAATGGACAATGCGTGGTTACTTTGTGCTCCATGAATGAAGTTAAGTTATATTTGAAATGGAGAGATCTTTCCAGTTATAATTAGAGGCAAAAACTGAGGCAAACTCTGTAAATATCAGAATTTTTTGGTGTGTAACCAAGTATTCTGGTGAAAAGGAAGTCTGAGGAGCTATGAAAGCATTTTCTAAGCATCTCAGAATTCATTTTTTTTTTCAGTAAATAGAGAACACCTTTATGAAATAATAATGGCTAGATACCTCTTGTGATGCTTCCTTATGTAGACTCAGGTTAATTTTCTATAGTTCTGATTAATTTGTATGTAACAAAATAGGCACACTTGTGGATGATTATAAGGAACATTTGGTATAGTAATTCTAATAGAAAGGTTTATGTTGGGACTGGAGAGCTGGTTCAGTGATCAAGAACACTGGTGGCTGATCTTAGAGAAGACCCGCATTTGGTTCCCAGCACCCAGTAGGTGCCTCAAAACAATCTGTAACTTGAGTTGTAAGGGATCTCTTGTTCTTTTTCTGGTCAAGCACACATCTGATACACCAAACATATTTACAGATGGCTTAATAGGGATTCCTATTGCGGTGAAGGGATATGATAATCATGGATACTTTTATATAGGAAAACTTAAAATTGGGGCTGGGTTGTAGTGTCAGAGGTCTTGTTCATTATCTTCATGGGTAGATATGGTGGCATTCAGGAACACATGGTGCTAGAGAATGACTTCTGAGTTCTACATCTTTATCTGCAGGAAACAGGAAGTGAACTGTGTTACAATAACTCTTTCCTGATAACCTGGTCCCACAGCCATCTCAGTCCCCAAATGAACACATAGACAATGTATTAATTATGAAACTGTTGACTAATGACTAGGGCTTTGTATTGGCTAGCTCTGTCTTAATTATAAGCCCATTTATGTTAATCTAAGTATTTCTATATGGCCTTCTCTTACTGCAGAACCCTTCACTCATCCCAGGAGCATACAGAGACTGCTACTCTGCCTAGACTTCCCAGAATCCTCCTTGTCTCCTAGTCCTACCTATCATTGGCAGAACAGTGCTTTATTCATTAAACAATAAGAGAAACATATTTACACAATAACATCTCCCATTAGAACTGACATTGGACATGGCTTGAGTATATATGACACTTGAAAGCCCAAATCTACAGTAACACAATTCCTCCAACCATGCCACACCTACTTGACAAAGCCACACCTCCCTATTGGCAAAGCATTCAAACACGTGCGTCTATGTGGGGCATACTTATTCAAACCACCACAGCAGGCAAATACACATACATATAAAATAAAATATATAAATATTTGAAGGAAAAGTGAAGTATCTGCTTTTCTAAGGCTCAACTTCTAAAATTAAACCAAAAAAATATGTTTGAACATTTTCCACAAAAAGAAAGCAAATTTCAACCATAAAACTAAACTTAAAAATCATTTGACCTAAATGTAAAGTAATTTCTTCCATTTTAATTCTAGAGTAAACTTAAATCTTAACAACAACAAAAAGTTGCCTTGTTGCCATAGTGTTTCAGTCTAAGACTGTATTTAAAAATTGTATTTAATTATGGTTGCATTGTCCCCACAGAGGTTTAATAAAATTCCTACTGGGGTCTGTCTTGCTAACCAAGTTATTACTTAGTCACACTGTTATAAAAGCTTATATTTGTTGGAGGGCATTACATTCCTTAATGTCTTCCATGAATGTTTTATATTAAAATTCAAACTATAAATATGGTTTATATTAATTATTTGAATTCAAAACATAGTTCACATTGAATTCAAATTCCAATAGATGACACAAGGAGGACCTTCAAACTCACATGATAGGATAGTATTGTTTTTCCCTTACACTTAAAAAAATGGTCTTTTTTTTAAGATTCTAATTTGTACAAATTCCTCATTATTTAATAGATAAATCATCTTATTTTGTGATCATGTTCATTCCCCTAGTAACTTCATTCATTTCATATTAAACTTCTTAAATCTCAACTTACATTCTCTTCATCTTTCTAGACACATTTAAATTTTGACCTTCAATATCTCTCACATGTACTATTCTAATAAATCCCTCCAACAGTGTGCAATGCTATCAACCGTTCCTACTCTCCCAGTCTCCAGCTCTAACTCCTCATTACAACGGGAAAGGTCCACATATCCTTTCCTGTAGGAGGGGGTTCAGATATCAAAAGGTATCAAACAGATTTCAAATAACTCTTGGCATTCTGCCTAGACTCTTCAAGCATCTCCTGACGTGTGCAATAGACCACTGTCATTCTCTTTCTGTACTGTAAAAATGTACTGTATAGAATTTCCATAGATCAGTCAGCTTTTTCATCTTTTCTAGCTCTGTACCTACATTCCTTGCTTCCTGCTGTTTCTAAACTGCCTGCTGGCTGCTGAATTCCTAACTTGTTTTTCAGAATTATATTCTACTGATATGATTGCAAAAATTTCTCTGCACTATTTGCAAGGACAATATCCAACAATATATTCTTAAATTGAATTTCTTTGCTTTCATGTCTTTATAGCATATGCAAATTGATTTACAATAATTTTACTATTCTTATTTAACAGGTTTGTACTAAATATATGAAGAGAATTTACATTATATTTGAAAATTCTCTACCATAGAATGTGGTGCATAAAATTCTATTGTTTCCTCTGAATTCCTGTTAAACTCTTGCTTTTCCCATTTGATTTTTAACTTATTTTGTAGAAATTATGCGAATTTCATGGAAGAGGCATCATTGATTCATAAATATAAAAAAACAATTGAATGCATTGGGATTTAAGTTAAATGATGACAATATAGCACAATTTCTATTAATTTTAAGTAAATCTATTCATATATATATATACATATACATACATACATACATACATATGCTTTTATATGTTGTTTTAGTAAAAGATAGTTTTTACATTTAAGTTTTCCTGCACAAAAATAAGGGGAGGTCTCTTTAGTGATTAAGAACCTGGAATCAACTATGACACTTTTATTCAAGATCAATTTTTAGCTTTTCTATTTGAATGCCAATTTATGAAACTCCATGCTTCTCTATATCTTTTTAATGTCTCTTTAAATGGATTTGTACTCACGTAAACACCTAGCTACCTATAATCATGAAATGCTCTGTACTTGAAAGCCTTTCAGTGCTTAATTCAGACTAGCTGCGAATTATACGCCCTGTCTCAGCACTCCTATACGTTATGGTTACAAGTCTCTATCATCTTGTCCAGGTTCTTTGTGTCATGATGTTCTGAAATTTAGAATGCTAGAAAGAATCAAAATCTTTATGTGAGTGAATGGCACATTGAATAAATATTTCATGTAATTAGAAGTCAAAATATGGGTTTAATTCCTATTATCTACATCTCTATCTCCTTTCCTCATCCTTTCTCAGTTAATCATGAATCCTAGTATAAAGATTCACTCTGGAGATATATTTTTTGATGGAGACTGATATATTTAATTATTACTGATTCCAGAAATCCTCAAGGAACCATGCCTTCATAGAGGTGCTAAAGAAGCTACTGCACTTATAGAGATGAGAAGTCAGCATCAGCAGGAAGATACTGTTAGTAACATTCATTAAGTGACCAGTGGTCTCCTCATGATGTAGTATTCCCAGTGTTTTGAAATGCACTGCCTTTTGAGCTGGCTCATATCATCAGTGTGAACACCTGATAGAAAATATTCTATAATAAAACATTGATTAGAATTACCAAGGACTTTAGCTATGGTTAAATTTAGATCAAAAAATGAAAACCAAGCACTCAGTGTCATATAAACTAAATAGTTTTAACTGTTGGGAGATTAAACTACATTATATCAGGTACATTGTAGGCATATATGTAAACCTTTCTTTCTTATTTCTTCCTTTCTATCATTTTTATTTATTTACATTTTATTTTTAGATACTGGATTTGTCTGTGTAACAGCCCTGGCTAACTAAGAACTCTCTGTGTAGACCAGGCTTGTCTTGAGTTCATGCAGATTCCCCAGCCTCTTCCTTCCTAGTACTGGGGTTAAGATTTGTGCCACCCCAACCAATTTATATAAAACTTTTCACTCTTCATTTTTTAAAATTGTGTAAGGGAAGTTCCTTGCAAATTTTATCTAATAGTACCTTTTAAGATTATTTAATATTAGGACATTACTTCATCAATTTTGACATTTAAAGATTTACTTTAATCTTTAAATTTTAAATGTTATATATTAATTTATTGCATTTGTTTCAATTAATCTCATGGGTTTCTCTTGTTTAAAATATTCTTTAAAAGATAAATTTCTGAGTGAGTACAATGATTTTTTTCATAACAAAATTATCAAAAGTTGGTCATAGTGCATGTACCTATTTTCCTACCAATAGGAAGGAGAGAAACAGCCAGCTCATTTTAACTATTGACTTAGCATAACTTGGAGTTAATTGGGGAAAAAGTAATAATGAAGAATTATTTATCTTACTATATCATATTTGTCTTTGGGAACATCTGTGAGTGATTATGTTGATGGCTAACTGAGGTGATAAGACCCACCCTGAATGTGTACAACATTGTTTTGTAGGGTAGGTGGACCTTGAATATTATGGGTAATGAAAGCCAGTTGAGTATAAGCATAAGCAAGCAAGAGTACTTGTCCTTATTCTTTCTCTACTCTTTACTGTGGATGTGATAGCTTAAAGCCCCAGCTTCCTCTTTTCCTACAATGATGGCTCTTAACCTGGAAATTGCAACTCAAGTAAGCCTTTTCTTCTCTTAGTTCCTTTTGGTCAGGATATATTATTATACCAAATGAAATGAAAATAATGTAGATTTTTAAAACTTTACTAAGTGACGAAAGGGATGAATTCAACAATAACTTATTATGTCTACTTTTGAAGATTTAAGTGTATGCATTTTGTGCTATGAACTTTTCTTCTTAGCACTGTTTTCATTGTACCTCATAAGCTTGAGTAAGCTGGGAATTATTTTCTTTGAACTCTAGGACCTCTTTCATTTCTTTCTTTATTTCTATCTGGACCCAGTATTCATTCAGCAGAGAAGTGTTCAGTTTCTATGTGTTTGTAAGCCTTTCTGTTGTTTCTGTTAGTAAAGATATCCAGCTGTAAGCCATGGTGGTCTGATTGGATGCAGGGGGTTATTTCAATTTGCTGTATCTGCTGAAAATTCTGTGACTGATTATGTGCTCAGTTTTGGATAAAGATATTGTATTTGGGTGAAATGTTCTATAGATATCTGTTAGGTCCATTGGGTTAATCACAAATGATAGCTCCAGTGTTCCTCTCTTTAGTTATAGGATGACCTGTCCATTGGCAGAAGCAGAATATTTTAAGTATCCCACTAACAATGATTAAAGATTACTATGTGGTTTAAACTTTAGTAATGTTTTTTTTTTTTTTTTGCAAATGTGTGTATCCTTAAATCCCTGGCATAAATGTTAAAAATTGATATGTCCTCCAGGAGGAATTTTTCCTTTGATGAGAGTCATACATGGGGTTTATACTGCTGTCAATAGACACAATGGCCATGGTGATTTTTATAAAGGAAACTTTAATTGGAGTGGTTTGCTTAGCTTACAGTTCAGAGGTTCAGTCTATTATCACCATAGTAGGACAGGCAGACATGATGCTGGAGAGGCCTGGGTGAGCTACATCTTAGTTTGCAGGCAATAGCAAGTGGTCTTGACATTTGCATATTTGAGACATAACAGCTTGCTTACTTCCTCCAATAAGATCACACCTACTCCAATGAAGTCAAAACTTCTAATAACGCCGATCCTTTTGGGTGGCATTTTCTTTCAAACTACCAAAATTAGTATGAAGTTCCTTTTTAAAAATATCCTTTTACTTAAATGAAAACAATCTTCTTTTACATACCAATCCCTGTTCCCTCTCTTTCCAGTCTTCTCATGACCCCCATTAACCCCATCCAATTGCCTGTCACCTACTCAGGGAGGGTGAGACCTCCCATAGGGGAAGCATCAAAGTTTATCAAGTAATTTGGGAAAAAGCCTAGGTCCTCCTCCATCTATCTAATCTGAGAGCATCCCTCCACAGGGAATGGGTTCCCAAAATCCATTTGGGTTCTAGGGATAAATGTTGGTTCTACTGCCAGAGGCCCTATTGACTGCCCAGCCTCCTAACTGACACCATGTTCAGGGGCCTTGTTTGGTCCTATGCTGGTTTCCAAGCTGTCAGACTAGCATCCATATGCTCCCACTTGCTCAGGTCATCTGTTTCTGTGGGTTTCCCCAGCATGTTCATGATCCTTTTGTTCTTCAATACTTCCTCTCCACAACTGAATTCCAGGAATTCAGCTCAGTGCTTAGCTTTGGATTTCTGGTTCTGCATTTATCAGCTACTGGGTGAATGTTCTAGAATGGCATTTAAAGTAGTTGTAAATCTCATTACAGAAGAAGGGCATTTGAGGTAGCCTTTCCACTACTGCTTAGATTGTTAGTTGAGGTCATCCTTGTGGATCCCTGAACATTTCCTTAGTGCTAGATTTCTCTTTAAACCCATAATGGCTCACTTTATTAAGTTACCACTTTTTAGCTTTCCTTCTCTATTTTCTCCCCAACTTGATTTTCCTGATCCCTCATGTTCTTCTCCCCCCCCCCCAACCTTCTCACCTCCTCTTTCACCTATCCCCATCCCATCAAGCTTCCAATTTGATGAGGAAATCTTGTCCCTTTCCTTTTCTGCAGGGACCATGTTTCCTAGCTTCTCTGGTTGTGGGGATGGCAGGCTGGTAATTCTTTGCTCTATGTCTAATATCTATATGAGTGAGTTTATTTGCATGTTTGTCTTTTTTTGAATGGATTATCTCACTCAGAATGGTTTCTTCTAGTTCCATTAATTTGGCTGAGAATTTCAAGTTTCCATTGTTTTTCTTTCTGCTGAATAACATTCCATTGTGTGTATATATGTACCACATTTTCTTTATCCATTTTTCAGATGAGAGGCATTTAGGTTGCTTCCAGGATCTGGCTATTACAGACAATGCTGCTATGAATATAGTTGAACAGATGTCCTTGTATGAATGAGCATTATCTGGGTATATGCCTAAGAGTGGAATTGCTGGATCTTAAGGTAGACTGATTCCAGACATTCTACAGGACACAGAGAAACGTGAATAACAAACTGCCAGTACAGAGGGACAGCATAAACTGGCTTAGGTTTATTGTTTTGTTTTGTTTTATTGTTTTTTTTTATTTCTTTTATTTTAGCCATTCTGACAGGTGAAAGATTGTATCTCAGAGTTTATACAAAGACCTAGTTGAGAGAGTAGAATATTAATTGTGATTACTTTCTTGCCAGGATCATGCATTTCTGGGAAAATTTATCCAATACACCAATGAATAAGGGAAAATGTGCCAAGTAAATAATCAGTACATTGTTAGAGTTTTGGGGGCTGAATCCCAACATAGAAAGGGAATGCCAAGGCTTCATAAGGAAGGAAAGTGACTATTTATAAAGCAAATACTCCAACCATCCTTCATGTGTGCCTCCTCCATTGAAAACTGATCCCAAAGGGTTAGCCCCATGATTTGTCAGCTGCATTCTCACTACATAATTCTGAGGTCCATAGCACTGAAGTAGCTAAAACAATCCAGAACAATAGAAAAACAAAAACAAAATCAAAACAAAACAAAAATCTCCGTAGGTATCACCACCCATGATTTCAACCTTTTTTAACCTCTATTACAGAGTTTTAGTAATAAAACCAATTGGTATTAGCATATAAGCAGAACTTGATCAATAGAATTGAATCAGAGGTTCTGACAATCCACACACATGAACTCCTGATTATTGTCTAAAAACACCAGAAATATGGACAAAAGGCATCGTCTTCTATAAATGGTGCTGGTATAAATGGATGTCGCATATAAAAAATGCAAAAAGTTATAAAATTATCACTCTGCACAAAGCTGAAGTCCAAGTGGACCAAAGACCTCAAAATAAAACAAGATACACTGAATTTGCTAGATGAGAAAGTAGGAAATAGCCTGGAAGGCACTGCAGACACTTTCCTAAAACATGAACACCAATAGTAGAGGCATGAAGATTAACCATTTGTAAACAGTACTTCATAAAACTGAAAAACTTCTGTAAGGCAAAAGATACAATCAATCAGACAAAAGTCAGCCTACAGAATGGAAAAAGATTTTTACCAACTCCACATTTAGTAGAGGGCTAAGATCCAAAATCTATAGAGAATTCATGAAACTAGACATCAAAAAACCAAACAATCTAATATGTAAATTGGATACAGGCCTAAACAGAGAATTCTCATAGAGGAATCTGAAACAGCTGAAAAAAAAAAAAACTTAGAAATGCTCAATATTCTTAGCCATCAGGGACATACAAATCAAAACTACTTTGGAATTACGACTAACAATTGCCAGGAAGGCTAAGATCAACAACACAAGTAAAAACTCATGCTGGCCAGGGTTGGAGCAAGGAGAAACTTCCTCCATTGCTTGTGGAAGTGGAAATTTGTATATCAACCACAGAAACTGATACGGTGTTTCTTCAGAAAATTGGGCATTGATGTACCTCAAGACCCAGCTATACCACTCTTGGGCATATACCCAAAAGATGCTCCATCCTACCAGAGGGATATTTGCTCAGCTATGTTCCTTGTGGCTTTATTCATAATATCCAGAAACTGAAAACAACCTAGATGTGCCTCAACCAAGAATGGATAAGCAAAATGTGGTATATTTCACAACAGAGCATTACTGTTAGAAAAAAAAAAAAATCAAGAAATTTGTAGAAAAAAATCATCCTGAGTAAGGCAAGTCAGACCCAGAAAGACAAACATAGTATATACTCACTTATAAGTAGATACTAGCTATTAATTAAAGGTTAATCACATTACAATTCACAGAACCAGAGAAGTTAGGTAAAGAGCAGAGATTAGGAGGGAGGTGTCTCTTGGATCTCTCTGGGAAATGAGAATGTTACAAATTTTGTGGGTGGACTTGGGGCAGGAGGGGATGGGAATGGGAGATATAAGTTGGGGGAGGGACAGAAGGATAGAGTATGGGGAGAGACAACTGAAATAAGTGGGCATTATGGGGAAATAGAGAAATCTAGTTTGGTGAGTATGGAGCCTAAACCAGCCATCTTCTCTAATTAGACTACACTGGAAGTGATGTGACTGAGGCACCGATCCAGCCACAAAATCTATGACCCAGAACGTGTTCTGCCTGTAAGATTTGCTTAGGCAATGGTGGCTCACAGCTGGTGGGACTGCCTGAACAACAACTGGTCTCACCTGCTCAAACACCACAAGGGGGAGCCCATGCCTGACAATTCTGCAGTGACCAGGACCCAGAAGCTGGACAGCAGGGTAGATAAAACCAAACATGACTTTAAAAAACCATCAATAGAATGGTTCAGAGCAATACTCAGATTTGTGCCTAGCCCAATCATCATCAGAAAGGCTTCTAGTATCTGATGAGCACAGATATGGAGACACACAGTCAAACATTAAGAGGATCTTGGGGAACCCACAGAAGATGGAAAGGAAGGATTAAAGGATTAAGAGGATCTTAAGACACCAGAAGAACACAGCTCATAGAATCAACCAAACAGAGCTCACAATCAGGAAGCCTACATGTGTCTGCACTAAGTCTTTTGCATTCTTGCCTTAGTTCTTCAGCTTGGATTCCTAACAATGGGAGTGGGTGTGGCTCTGACTTCTTTGTCTTCTTTAATCTACTGGATTGTTCTGTTCAACCTTGATACAAGGGTGTGTGCTTTGTCTTATTGCATCTTGTCATGCTCTGGTTGATATCACTGCTAAGCTTGCTCTTTTTTGAAGTGAAGTGGAGGAGGGGGAGAGATTGGGATGAGAAGAGGAAGGGGAAGGCTGTGGTTGGGATATATTGTAAGAGAGAAGAATAAATAAAATTTTAAAAAGAAGCTTGAAAAGAATATTTAGTGATTATCAATTGAAATTTTCAAACTAATTTGTAATTTTCTTACTGTAGATTTCTGAGAGCTGCTCATCTCTTTAATCACTTTTGTCCAATTAGATTGTTGGGCAGAAGCTATCCCTTGAGTAACATTATAATTATTTTGATTAAATCTGTCTTTTTAAATTTGGCCTATCATTTGATTCTGTCAAGATCTTGGAACGTTGTTCTGTCATATTTCTTTCTAAATCCATATAGCATACATGTTTGAACTTGCCTTGAATATTATAGTGTAGCCATTAAAAGAACACAATAAAGATCTATACTTTTTATGATCATCAAAATTGGCCAATCTTCTTTATCAACATTTGATGATGGCCAGTCAATTTAATAATCTTCTACCAGATTGCCCAAATATTTGTAGAAATTAGAAACGTCAAGGCATGATAAAATTTCTTTGCACTTGTTTCATTTTTTTAAACTTGGTAAATTGTGTGATACTTGCATTGAATATTTTATCCACCTATAAAATCTAAAAATAAAACCATAGCAATAATGAGCTTATTAACAGCAGGTCACAGATTTGACACACTGATTCTTCATGCTGGTCTGTTTCATAAAAAGATTTTGAGATGACTCAATGTATAGTGTTTGCTGAGCAAACATGAAGACTTCATTTGATCACTGCATTCCACATAGAGGCAAGAGAAAACTGACTCCTAAGGATTGCCTGTGTGTGTGTGTTTATATAAATTTTATTTAAATTAGAAACAATTTTATTTTACATATCAATCCCAGTTCCCTCTCCTTCCCATTCTCTCATGACCTCCACTGACCCCCCCCATCCCATCCCCTATTCATTCCTCAGGGAGGGTGAGGCCTTCTATGGGGGATTGTCAAAGTCTTGTCACATCATTTGTGGCAGAGCAATAAATGTGGATCTCGTTTTATTTTTCTGCAAGTGGACATTCAATAATCCCACCACCAATTAATTAATAACTTGAAGTATATTGTAGAATATTATAACTAAGCAAAGATGTGTTAAATTTGTTTATGCTGTGGAATATTACTTTAACTGTGTAAAGGTGTGTTACTTTAGTTTGTGTTGCATTTGTTTAACAATGTAAGGGTGTGCATTTAATTATGTAAAGATGTGTTGCTTATGTTTCACCTCACCTGCCTTAGGCACCTGCTTGGTCTCATAAAGTGCTGAATGGTCAAGAGCTCAGGAGAGAAAGTATAGGTGGGGCTGGTGGGAACAGAGAATAAATAGGAGGAGAAATCAAAGCTCAAGAAAAAAAGAGATAAATGGGGAAAAATGAGAGGAGGAAATGCCTGGAGTCAGAAGCCAGGCAACTGCCAGCCGACAGACATAAGTAACAGCAAAAGTAAGATACAGAAAAAAGAAAATGCAAAAAGCCCCTAGGAAAAAAGGTATATAAAAAGAAGGAGGTCCATTAAAGTTAAAAGAGCTAGCCAGAAATGTTCCTAAACTAGCCTGAGCATTCAAACTAGTAATAAGTCTCTGTGTCTTTATTTGGGAACTGGGTGCTGGCTTTGAAGAAAAAGGCCTGGTATAGAAGTCTGATATTGTAATCCATCCAGAAATTTATTTAGCTCAATATTGGAGCTTTTGTATTTCCCCATTAACTTTGGTAAATCTTTTTTTTTTTTTATTGTATTTTCCTGTGAAGAATATCATAGGTACATTATTACATTATCAGGGTAACAAAGAGCTATTTAATTTGACTTAAGGCTCATTCAACAGGTGGGCATTCATTCCTGGTACCGTAAATATGGCCAGCTACCCATCGTTAAAAAGCTCATGACCCAAGTGCAGAATATGCTACTGTGTAAATCAACTTAGTTGCTAACTGTAGTCTCAGTATTTGCTCTTAATCTCAGATAGCTGTAGCATTCATCTATCACCAAATAAGCTTCATTTATTGAGCAGATGGAGGTGCCTATTGAGATACACAAGTGTTAAAAATGTAAATGACCATTGTGATTCTACCACTAATTGGTATATCAATAATTGTAACCCTCCACCTAAGGCTCAGAGAGCATCAGGGAACATGGAACAGAGATAGCATAAAACACAGAAGACAAGGACACCAGCTGTTAGATACTATGCCCCCAAAACAATGGCACCCACACTTTTCAAAGAAACATTACTAAAACTCAAATCACACACTTGTTGCAGAGGATCTGGGATATTGTAGAGCACTGGGAGGAGAGGAGGAAAGGAAAACTGTGGTCAGGGTGTGTCATATGAGGAAAGAATAAAAAAAAATCAAAAATAAAAGTTAACATGATTACAACATACACTGACAGACACAAAGTAATTATTCTTAATCCACAATGGAAGAACCAGGGCACATCAACGGTCAGTTACACCCAAGAAAACACAAAATTCAACAGAGAAAACACACATCCACATCTGTCCACTGGTGCTTTTGACAAAATGGTCTAACTGTTTGGGGTTTGTGTAGATTGATTACCCCTCTTTGAAACCCCATTATCTTGTCTTCCACATTCTAAGTTTACCTCTATATTACCACTTTCTTCTGAACTCACACATAGTCAGGAGAGAACATTCCCTGGGACTACTGGTCGCCAATGTGCTGCTAGAAACTTCATTACTGAGTAATTTGACCTTCCTGACAAGAGAGTTTCTGCTTCCAGAGAGTGCTTAATGTTTCTCAATTGCCCAAAGGACCAGTAATGCTTCCATTGCTGATTTTCACCCCAATGCCACTATGAGCAATTGCTTGGGACTTAGACAGGTCCTATACCATAAACTTCCAGCAGAAACAGGAAAATACTGCTATGTGGCCCCCTAGATCCTGGCCCCTATGCTGGAGCTCCCCAGAAAATTATGACTTTCATAGGCCCTTGCCTTGGGGATACTGTGCTACACCTTTAATGGGTCCTTAGGGGAGGGAAAAATCTCTCAATTGTTCTTCCTGAACCTGCTTCCTGAGCAACTGCTGGCCCCCTATGGACACAGGCTCCCTGGTAGTGTGAGTTCCTGTCCTTGCCCCCATGGTAATGAAAGACTGCCATGGGGGAGAAAAGATTATCCTTTACTGCCAAGAAGGGACTTTGATATTACTGCCATTCCTGCCATTGCTGTGTCAATGACTGCTGCCACCCTTGCAGGGATTGCTGCTGCTCAGACTGCTGCCAAGGCAGAGACAGTTAACCAGCTGGCAGGCAGAATCGGTGAAGCTCTAGCTCTGCAGAATGACCTGCCTGAATGCTCATATTCAGTTTGGACTTCTTAACTTAAATCAGCAAACTGCCTTACTTCAGGAACAATCTGGGGTTTTGGGTTGGGGTAGCTTGCCTCCTGCTCATGCTTTGTCATTTCTCTTGTGTCACCTTGATTCGAATACAAATGTCTCTGTAGGGTTCAACCGCCTCAATGCTGGCAGGGCCTTATCTTTTGTCAACTTTACCAAAGTTTTAGCTCACCAGATAGTGGAGGTCAATTAAGTCCCAAATTACTCTTGTTTCAGCAGAGGGCTGGTGAAATGTCATAGCCCAGTTTGGAGGTTGGATACAGCTTTGGGTTGGCACTTGTCTCTAGGGGACTTGGGGCTGGTAGGGGCTGGGACAGGGATTCTAGTGTTAATGCAAGATCTGACAGTGTTCACAAAAGGAACTCAGTCTGGCCCATGGCCCTCCCAACAGTTTTGAGGTCTGGTTACAGATGCTGCAGAAATGAGGGTCCCCCATGATGGGCAACTTGCAGGAAAGCCCCCTGCCTAAGACATGGGGCTGCCAGGTCCCCCGAGGATGGGTAAGGGGTGGCACACCCTGCATGACCTGAGACAGTGGTCTCTCATAGAAAATAAAAAAAAGGGAATTGTAGGAATCAAGACCTTGGCTAAGAATTCATTGCCTCCTGCTGCCCTCAGGAAAACAAGAGACATGTTTTCTAAAGCAAAATGCTAATGCTCTTTTGGCTTCCTCAGCCCTGAAAGTGCCCTAACTGGTCCTTGGAACCTGAGATGACTAACCTGACTAACCACCCCATTTGCTTCCCCCTCCTCCATCAGGTGCTGAGGTATATAATCCAGCCCCCCCTGAGTAAAAGAAAGAATAATAAAGAGCCTTCTTAAAATCAAAAAAAAAAAAAAGAAACAAAGAAAGAAAGAAATATGAATTCATAAAAAAGAACTTTAACAGTGTGTCATAGTTACCTTCAGCAGTCAACTTGACACACCTGAGAAGAAGAAAAAGCCTCAATGAAGAAATTCCTTTCTCTGGGCTGATCCATATGGTTTTCTAGATAGTTATTGGAGTAAAAGCGTCTAGCATACTGTGGGCAGCATCATCTCTGGACAATTAAGTCTGGGGTGGAAGCCAGTATGAAGTGCTCATCAACCATTATTGTACCAAGCTCCTACACTGAGCTCTTGCCTCAGTTTCCCTCAACAATAAACTGTAATCTGTAATCCAAATAAATCGTTTCCTCTCCAAAAAACAAAAATTAAAATAATAAAACAAATTTGTGGCTTAATATAAAAAAAATGGCCAATTAAACTTTTCTTTCTGTATGCTAGAGCTTTTGTAGTACCAAGATCCAAGATCTCCCATATTCTAGTAATGGAAGTGTTCAAATGCCTAGAACCATCAGATCCTGTTTATCAGAGCATCAGCCCATAACAATTTCTGCTTTAGATTTTTTGTTCTGTTGCTGTGATAAAATACCCCGAGAAAAGTAAATTTCAAAAGGAAAGGTTTATTTCAGCTTTCAGTTAAAGAAATCATGTACCATGGTGAGGATTCAAAGCAGCTGGGGCTTAAAGTAGCTTGTATTACATTCACAATTTTACACAGAAAACAATCAATAAGTACATGTTATGTTCCATCCCCTTTCTTCATTTATAAGATGCAGGACTTGTGATGTCACATACAGTGAGAAAATTCTCTGACATCAATTAATGAAATGAAAAATTTCCCAACATGTATCATTAGGCCTATTTCCCAGATAATACTAGATTCTGTAAAGTTTGCAATGAAGACGAGCCACCACACAAATAGTTAATATATGTTGTTCAACACTTACTTGATAGTTAAAATATTGTAGGTGAACTTAATATTATGATATCATAATCACATAAATCTGTAAGTCTACTAAAAGGAGGTTTTATAAATATATAGTTTTCCATTTTAATTCAAAGTATAATGCATATAATTTTACATATAAATTTTATATTAATTCATCTCCTATTCCTATTAATAATTCATAACATTGATCCTCTATGAGAAATGGTTTTCAGAAAAGGTAATGCAAAAATTAATCTTAAGCACAATTCAGACTATAATCCAAGTGTTAACAGCTGCAGTGGGAAAAATTCATGCAGAAGGAAAACAATTTAGATTACCAATAACAATTACTGGGACTCAGCAGTCTGTGGACCCGGCCTCTAATGCGCGGGACGCCTATGGCCACTTCATCACTATGTCAGGCTTTACCTAGCTGTTCAAGCTTTTACCTGGCTGTGCAGCAGACCCAGTTACACATGCGCACACTTTTAAAGCAAGTGCCCCAAACCCCTCTCTTTCTCTCTCCCCACTTTCGGTTGGCCACCAGCTACCCCCTTTCTCTCCCCTCTCTCAATAAACTCCGCATGGGCACTGAGTCTCCTGTTTGTGTTTCTTAGGCAATAGCAGCTGCAAAAGAACAACATTGGTGCTGAAAATACCTCCCATCACTCCACTGGGATGCCTAATAGAAAATTTAAAACCCTTTCATTTAATACCACTTGTTAAGGCACCCAGACTTATTTACCTTTGTACTGAGAAGTGGCCTAGATATCTTCTAGAAAATAATTCAAATTGGCCGCATAACGGCTCTCTATATCCTGATATGTTATGGGATCTTTCAAATTACTGCCATTGAACAGGTAGATGTAAGGAGTTACCTTATGCCCAAGCTTTTCTCTATCTCTCTGCTAAACACTCTCTTTCATCCTCCTCCTCTCCGTTTAATGTTCTTCTAGCCATGCAAGCTGAACCTGAAGAAACCTCCACCACCTTAGACCCTGCTAATGAACCTCTGCCACTCCATCCTCAACGTTCAACTACCTCTTCTGCTTCTCCTTCCTCTTCAACTCTTTCCTCTCCAATGCTGGGTCGATCTAAAGGCCCAACTCTTACACCTACTTTCACACCCCCTGTTACCCACTCTCATACCTCCTCATATTCTCAACCCACCAATGCCAAGCCAGCTACAGTTCTCCCCTTGCGAGACGTGGCTGGAGTGGATGGTTTGGTTAAAGTACATGTCCCTTTCTCCCTATCAGCACTTTCTCAGGTACAAAGTAGTCTGGGTTCCTATACCTCTAACCCTACTGCCTTTATAAAACAGTTTCAATATATCAATATATCACCCAGTTCTATAGTCTTACTTTTCATGATATATATATATGATGTTAACCAACAATCTACTACCTGAGGAACGTAGACAAATCTGGGAGCAGGCTAAAGCATATGCAGATGAGATTCATCAAACTCTGGCTGCTCATCCTACTGGATCAGAGGCTGTTCCAGAGAATGAGCCTAATTGGGACTACAACACTCCAGGAAAAATTCTGGCTAGAGACCAGTTTACTACCTGCCCCATGGCTGGTCTCCATAAGGCTGCCCTAAAACCAATAAAATATCAAAAAATTCTAGAGGTAGTTCAGGACAAAACAGAAAATCCCTCTCAGTTCCTAGACCGCCTTACACAGGCTTTCTTACAGCATTCTAGCCTAGACCCTGAGATACAAGAGGGCAGGCAACTCCTTATGATTCATTTTTTTTTTCTCAGAGCTAACCTGACATTAGGGCTAAACTTAAAAGCTTGGAGTTGGGACCCCTAACCCCACAGGCAGAAGCCTTACAAGTGGCCTTTAAGGTGTATCATGGGAGAGATGACAAAGCCCTTAAATACAAGTACCATATAATGGCCAAGGCCCTCTGACCGGCCTCAGACTCTGCCCGGGGCCCCTCTGGGACTCGAGGACCACAGCATCCATGCTTTAAGTGTGGTCAGGAAGGACATTGGGCCCGAACTTGTCCTAATCCCCATGTGCCACTCAAACCGTGTCCAAGATGCCATGAAGGGGGTCACTCGTCAACAGACTGCCGTTATGTGGCAGGGGGACATCAGATCCAGACCGCCCTCTGGTGGACTTCATGGCCCTGGCCATGGATGATGATGAGTGAAGGGGCCTGGGCTCTCTTGACCCGACCACTGTCATCTCTGATAGGGAGCCCCAGGTGGGAATTAAAGTATCAGGGCAATCCATCTTCTTCCGTTTGGACACTGGTGCCACGTACTCAGTCCTGAGGGAGTTTTGGGGACACACTTCTCCTTCTTGTCTCCCTATTGTAGGGGTAGGGGGACAGCCTTACCTACCTCATCAAATCCCACCACTCAGTTGTATGTTTAGGGGAATTCCCCTCACTCCTTCATTTCTAGTTATAGCTTCTTGTCCTGTGCCCCTACTGGGAAGGGATCTTTTAGCCAAGGTAGGAGCTTCTATTTCTTTTTCTCCCCACATTCTCCTAACCCCACACTTGTCAGCAGCTTCTCTCCTCATTCTCCTAGCCACTCACCCTACTGGTTCTAATAAGTCATTTTGTCTGCCAGCCTCTGAGGTGGACCCCCAAGTCTGGGACACCAAAAACCCTTCTGTGGCTAACATGACTCCCTCATTGTCATTCAGCTACAGAACTCCTTAAGGTACATCACTCAAATTCAGTACCCACTCCCATTCCAGAGCCTTAGGGGACTTAAGCCTATCATCTCTGACCTCCTAAGAAAAATGTTACTCAGTCCTACATCCTATCCCTTCAACACCCCTATACTAGCAGTTAAAAAACCTAATGGGACCTATCACTTGGTTCAGGACCTCTGACTCATTAACTCTGCAGTGGTCCCCCTCCATTCTGTAGTACCTAACCCTTAGACACTTCTTTCTACTATCCCCTCAGGGACTTCTCATTTCTCAGTTTTGGATCTCAAAGATGCATTTTTCTCTATCCTCCTTGATACTAAGTCTCAAAATATCATTGCTTTCACCTGGACTGACCCTGATACCCATATTTCCACACAGCTCACCTGGACTGTCCTGCCTCAGGGATTCTGGGACAGCCCACACCTATTTGGCCAAGCTCTGGCCTCTGACCTGCTTTCTCTGTCTCTCCCCAAATCCAAACTCACACAGTATGTAGACGATATTCTACTTTGCAGCCCATCCTTAGAAGTTAGCCAGACTAACACCTCTGCTCTTCTAAATTTCCTGTCCAACAGGGGTTATAGAGTCTCACCTTCCAAGGTCCAGCTTTCTACTTATCAGTTCACTTACTTGGGACTAACCATAACCCCAACTCATAAAGCTTTAACCCTAGACAGAAAAAAAATCTAATCCGATCTCTTACAGTTCCTTTTTCTAAAGAGGAAATTTTGTCTTTTTTAGGAATAGCTGGCTTCTTATGCTCCTGGATCCCCTCTTACTCTCTCCTTGCTTGTCCCCTATATGAGGCAGCTCTTGGCTCCCCTCACGAACCTCTCCTTAACCCAGTTACTAAGCCCTTCCAAAAACTCAAACAGGCTCTTCTCCAGGCCCCAGCTCTTCACCTGACAGACCTAACTTGTCATATATATATATATATATATATATATATATATATATATATATACTCTGATATATATATCTATATATCAGAAAAGGAAGGATATGTGCTTGGAGTTCTAGGCCACCAGCTGGGACCTTCCTTTACACCTGTAGTATATTTGTCAAAGAATCTAGACTTAACTGCCCAAGGATGGGCACCCTGCCTACGTGCTTTAGCAGCTGCTGAGCTCCTCATTCGTGAGTCAAAAAAAATAGCCTTTGGGTCACCCATCACTGTCTTCTCCTACCATAACCTGTCTCATCTCTTAACTTATAAAGGCTTACAAAGTCTACCTCCTTCTAGAGTTCTTTCCCTCCAGGTGGGACTAATAGAAGATGCCACACTTACTTTCCAATCCTGCCCACCCCTTAATATCTCAAATCTCCTACCTCAACTATTCCCTATCTCATTCTTGCATTGAAACTTTAGAGGAATTATTGACCCACCCTACCCACATACAGAAGGGCACACTACCTCAGGCCACCTATACCTGGTATACAGATGGCAGCTCCTTTTTACATAAGGGGACCCGTAGAGCAGGCTATGGCATAGTGTCAGATAAGGTGAAAGAGGCACAGGCAGTCCCTGCCCATACTACTAACCAACAGGCTGGATTAATAGCCCTCACCTGTGCCTTTCAATTAGCACAGGGACAGACCCTAAATGTCTATACAGACTCCAAATATGCCTTTCACATCCTCCTGTCCCATGCTGCTATCTGGAAAGAGTGGGGGCTGCTTACTACAAAAGGAGGATCCATAACTAACTCAGGCTATATTATGGCCATGTTAAAGGCCTCCCATCTCCCCAAAGCTATAGGGATTATTCACTGCCTGTCTCATCAGACTGACAGCTCCATTATCTCTAAGGGAAACAATCGGGGTGATGAAGCAGCTAAAGCTGCAGCCCTCAGAAGCCCACACACACCACACCCACCACAGGGAATCCTGACACTCCTACCCACATCCTCACAGTCACCTCCTAATACTCGACAAATTCTGTCCTATTTGCACCAGCTCTTTCATCCTAACAGCAAGGCTGTCTCTCATTTTGTCAAGGCTCACCTCCAGCCTACTCCTGAGGACTTGAAGTTCTTGAAAACTAACACTGTCTCTTGTAAAACTTGTCAGATGTCAGATCCTAACTCCAGGTATGATAGCTTCCCTTTTCCTACCCACCAGGCCAGGGGCTCTCTCCCAGGGACTGACTGGCAACTTGACTTTACCCACATGCCTACAGTCAGACGGGTCAAATATCTCCTGGTATTGGTTGATACCTTCTCAGGGTGGGTGGAAGCTTTTCCACTACTAACAAGAAAGCTCAGACAGTCTCACACCCTTCTCAGGGAAATAGTTCCATGGTTTGGAATCCCAACTTCTTTTCAGTCAGACAATGGTCCTGAGTTCACCTCTCAGATTTCACAAATCTTATCTAAAGCTCTAAACATCCCTTGGCATTTCCATATCCCCTATCACCCCCAGTCTTCAGGGAAAATAGAGCATACTAACCTAGCCATTCCTTAGAAAGTGTTCTTGTTAAAATGTCACAGGAACTTCAACTTGACTGGGTAAAACTCTTGCCTCTGGCTCTATTCAGGCTTAGGGCCCTCCCCAAACGACCTTTCTCATCTCACCCTTTGAACTTATGTATGGGAGGCCAGTTCTAACACCTGGTCTCTCACCTGAACTGTCACCTCTCCCTGACCACCTGCTTACATCCTTACTTCATCATCTCTGTTCCTATGGAACTTTACTGACCACTCCCTGCCTCGACCTTGTACCAATTTCTGTACATCCCAAATTAACATTGGGGACCAGGTCCTTCTCTCTCCCCCAGACCAACACCTGTCACCCCTTCCCCCTAAATGGCAGGGCCCCTTCAAGGTAATCCGTGTCACTCCAACAGCTGCTAAACTTGAAGGCCTTTCCCACTAGATTCATTTATCCCACCTCAAACCCTTTACTTCTTCACGCAAAACTAATACCTCATATACAGCAACTACAACAGGACCCTGCTCCCTTAAGATCTGGACATGGAGATCAACTACACTGTCTCCTATTCTAGAAGATTAAGGATTCATTCCTGTAACCTCACCCTGCTGGATTGGAAGCTTCATGATTTTCTTCCTGACCTCATGCTGACCTAAAACTTTTAATCTAACCAATTAGTTGTTGTTACAGGAATGACAGCCACAAATCATCAAACACTTGTAACTCCTAAGTAAAGGAAACATTTATAACATAAATATGTTCCTAATATGTCTAATATTTATGCTTCACAAACCCAAAGCATTCTTTAGGTTCCAAGGAGCTGAAATGGATCCATTTAATCAGGTCAGATTCAGTCCAAATAAATATTACTCAACTTCTTCCTGGCCTCGGGACTTTCTTCCCTTGTCCTGGGACTCCCTTGGGAACTCCTCCCCCACCTTACATTTCTCCTATTAAGTACTAAGACCTAAAATGAAAAAAAACTTAACCTTGTCCTCTACTAACATCGCACCAGGTCTCAGAGAGATGCCAGAGTTCCATACAGTCAGGACTGCGATGAAACAACCAGCTACCAGGACATGGTAGCACCCCAGCTTTCTCTGATCCCCCAAAAGATGATCAACTCCCCAAGAGAGCAGGAAACAATCTGTTGAGAACTCAACGCCCTTATTCCCTGATCTGACATGCCCAACCCCCACCTTTTTAATAACAATAAGAGGTGGGAATGTTGGAACTCAGCAGTCTATGGACCCTGCCTCTGATGGGAAGGACGAATATGGCCATGTCATCACTACATCAGGCTTTACCTAGCTGTTCAAGCTTTTACTTGGCTGCCCAGCAGACCCGGTTATGCATGCTCAAGCCCCCCTTTTAAAGCAAGGGCTCCACACCCCACACACTCTCTCTCTCTCTCTCTGCTTTCAGTTGGCCACCAGCTACCCCCTTTCTCTCCCCTCTCTCAATTAACTCCACGTGGGCGCTGAGTCTCCTGTTTGTGTGTCTTAGGCAATAGCAGCTGCAAAAGAACAACAACAATGATAACCAAATCCCCATATGCACTGAAATAAGGCAGCACTTTAAGAAATATCATGTAATGTTCAGCTAGTAGTAAACTGTCCCTATGTAACAAACCTTACTCTGAAACTTCCTTTTCTGAAAATTATTGATTTGTCACTTTGTAAGCAGGATAAATCTGCCCTTTTCCTTGGATCCTGTGTTTGATTCTACCTTAGCCTATGAATCATTCAAGTAACATCCATCTGAATATCAGACTTAGCCAGCTTCTCTTAATTGTTTTTTAAGGAACTTACATTTACAAGTAATATTTACACTTGATATAGAGGTAGGCCTCATGAAAAGCATGTAACTATCTGTGCATTTGGAGCAATATGTTTTATTGTCATTCTACAGTTGTGAATGTATTTCCTTCCATTCATCCTTTCTTTTCTCCATTCTTCTTTTCTTTTTACTTTCCTTCTGACTCTCTTCCTTTACTTATTCTTCTTCCTATCTTTGTCTCTGATCATAAGTAATACAGTGTTATACATACCAGCCAAATAAAATACCACTGCTTTGTATTCTTCAGTGTTTTTCTTGTTTCAAGATAAATGATCAAATGTGATTTACTTATTTTCATGTCAAAATGTTCTATGATTTCCTTATGAGTAGCAGAAGAACATCCCTTTTTATGAATGGATGATCATCTCCTTCCTACTACATGCCTTAGGAGTTGCTTTATTAATTTAAAAAATGTAATAAATAGTCTCATTTTTAAAACAAACCTTATGCATTTCAATGCAATTAAAACATATAAATGCTTGTTTCACTGATCAAATGTTGAAATATACTACTGTATCATAGATTTCTTATACTATAAGATGTACAATATCAATGGCAAAAACCACATCAGGCCATTGTAGTTTTTACATACATTTCATTCAATATCTTCTGTCTACACTCCATCCTTGTTCATCCAAAATAGCTGCTGCATTTTAGTCATAATGTGGACACTAGCAAAATATATCTACTTTCATAGAGAAATCATTCTTAATCTGTGAGGACTGGTTCATCAAGTAATTTGAATAGGGGTAGTACTAATGAAACTAAAGAGTATTTTTGATGAAATGAAACACACCTAATGCAGATTCATAGTGAAAGATCTTCCTTCACAATCTTAATGTGTTAGAAGACATCATAGTGAAAGTTTTAAATAGCAAGATAAAGCAATTAGACACTGAGATCTTCATTTCATTTTGTTTGCTTCATCTTTATTGGTGTTTAAGGTCTTATATATTTGTTTCCTTTCAAAATATAAATGAGAACAATGCTTCATGAAAGAGGTGTTCTCTAGTCTGCTCACAACTTTTATTTTTCTTCTACTCATGTCCCTGAAGGTATGTATATTTACTGTGTGTGTGTGTGTGTGTGTGTGTGTGTGTGTGTGTGTGTGTGTGTATGTCTTCTATCATTTAGTCTTTAGGCATACAGATTTTTATATTTATTTCTAGTGCATGTCTTATGCCAGAATCCAATTTTCATTTTTAAAGGGCCAAGAAAAACAGGGCAGACAAATCAGGATTCTCAAAGTATCAGGAGTGCATCATATCAACAGACTCTGGGTATGGTAGAGCCATTGTCCCAGACATGGTTGTCAGTTGTAACCTGGGCCCAAATGTCACCATGGCACCTTTGAGCAGTATAGGCTCCTCAGGTCTGTGTGGCCTCAGCTGAAGCATGATCCTCAGACACCTGCCTGGCCTCAGGTGATGGCCCAGACCCTGGATATTTGCACAGACTCTTGTGTTAATAGGAGCTATGGATATCAACACAGACCCTGATTGTGGTAGGGTGAGGACCCAGATATGGCCACATGATGCAGCCAAGGCAAAGACATCATGATGGCCCAGGGTGGCAACACAGACCACTCAAATCAGCATGGTGCTGGCAAACAGGATGGCTCTCAGATGCTGTCATGGACTTAGATTGCCTCCATTCATCCCTTTGGCTTTTGGTGGTAACATGGGTAATGGATGTCAATATAGACTCTGCTATAGTAGGACCATGGGCCTCTTTCTATAGCACAGAACCATTCTGCTTCTTCTTCTCATTACTCCACCATATATTTGCTCATCCTAATGTCAGCTATCCTTTGGATAATATCAGTCATTCTGGAGTATGAAAAATGATCATAATTTCCTAATGTCCACATATTAGGAAGGTTAGCCTGAACTTTACAGCCAAATCCTTAGTAAAAACATACATGAGGCTTTAGAATGTAAATTTCATTTTTTACTATCCAGATTAAAAATAAAATACTCAACTACATAGAAAATCAGATTTAATTAAATGATCTATAAGATGTAGAGCCAGCTTTTCTTACCTAGCATGCTCCTCTTTACTTTGAATTATGTGAATGAACTCTCTAATGCTCCCTAGGAATTCCCTGAATGATATTCTTCTGGTGAAGAAAACACTAAGGTAGATTACAAAAAAAAAAGTGGCTACATAACCCATCAAAGAAAAGCAAAATGGTACTTCTAAATTAGCCAGTTTTCTACAAATAGGAAACAAGGCTGAGATGCAGTACTTTGAACTGTTTAGTGTTCCAGTATATACACAGAGAGAGAGAGAGAGGGGGGGGGTGGTAGAGGGAGAGTTAGAGGGAGGGAGAGGGAGAGTTAGAGGGAGAGGGAGAGAAAGAGATTTGACTCACACACATCTATTATTCAACTAGATTGACTCTGTATTTTGGAAACTATAAACAATGATACAATGTAAATGGGTGTTCAAATATGACTTTTTTGCATATAGACAGTTTTAAGGTTGCAAGCACTTAGAGGCTCTAATTTCCATTTTTTTGAGAACAGACTGTGCTTCTTTCCACCAAGGTTACACTACTTTACATTTTGTCTTCTTGATATACAGCCATGCCAGTATTGGTTACTGATCATATGTGTGGTAATAGTTCTTCTTACAGGTTGATGAGTGTTGTGCCTTTTCATTTTACACTTTTTCCCAATTGTCCATTGAATGAAATATCCAGGAAAGCCTTGAATTAATCTTTCTTCCATAATAGAGAGCATGAGAGGTAGCTTTCACACATCTTCTGCTTTTCAGAAGAGAACAGTTGGGGACTGTTAGATTCATTAGCCTTGTTGTCATCCCCCTGCTGTGACTGAAATCTTATTACCATTAAATCTGACAGCTCTCCTATGGTGATTAAGAACAACTTTTCCTGGATATGGCTGCATCTTGTGACTTTGTAGTTAATGGACTGAGTAGTCCACCTTTACACACTCGCACTCTGGTACATGCTCTAGGACAAGCTTCTCCAATTGCAAGATGCTGAGGGTCTCAAAGTCTGTGCTTGAAAGCAAGTGTCTTCGTAGAGTTGGTCTTTCCCCTTATCTCTATGGAAGAATTATGCTGTAGAGATGTAAGCCATATAGGTTAGTAGGTATTGTGTCTGTTGCACAAGAAAGATTTAATCAGAAAGCAGGAAACATTTTCAGGTAACAACACAATATCTCCAACTTGGACAATGTTTGCTTTCTATCAATACTGTATAATAATTCCTGGCTTTCTATGTGGATGCTGGGAATTTGAACTCAGATCCTCAGGCATGCACCGCAAGGGAACTTAGGCCATCTCTTTAGCCCTCTCTCTGGATTTCTGTTGTGCTTGTAGTTTTCCATATCATTTCTTACTATGCATTTTTAGTTATAATTTTTGTTTTTAGTTATAAAAGAGCACAAACACCACTTTATGTAATTTAGCAACATCACATCAATGATTTACATGTGTTTGTCACAACCTAATTATTCACACATTGTTATACCATCTCAAATATTCTTCTGACTTTATGTTTGAACAACACAATAAAGTAAAAATTGAAGCTTTATGACTTAAGTTTAAAAAACTTAATGCTTTTACCCAAGGCATTATTTAAAAAAAATTAATCCTTACAGTTAGTCCTGTCTTCTTCCATAGTGTGTAGAATATACAATATACATATTTATCAAAGATTAGGAACAGTGATTTGATGCAGATTTCATGATTAATGTAGTAGAATTAATTCCCTTATATTTGGAAAGTTAAATACTAGAATTAAAATTATTTTAATAATTTGTTAAATAATAATAATAATAATAATAATAATAATAATAATATTAATAATAATAATAATAAACAAATCCTGGTCAGTGAGATGGCTCATCACAATAAAGTCACTAGTCTTCAATCCTGACGACCTAAACAGAATCCCTGAAAACTCTAGTGGAAGAAAAAAAATTCCACAAATAACACCTGTGCTGTGGCATGCATGCATGTGTGCACACACACACACACACACACACACCCAACACACACTTTATGTAGTCATTTTGTAAGTATGTGATAGAGAAATTTTGGAGTGATATTTCTCAATGACCTGTGTAAGTATACTTAAATTTAGAAAGAGAACAAAAATTTGATAGCAGTTTTAGAGATTGGTCTTTAAATCACACATATAACATCAATTTTACATTCACAACTAACTCTGAGTCCTGAAAAAAATTAAAAAGTATATTTCATATTAAAATACACAAAAAATTTACTCTGGCTTGTCTATTCTTGTTGTCCTTTATTTTTGTTTTTGATTTTGTGTTTTTATTGTTTTGTTTCTTTTTTTTTTTTGAGACATGGTTTTATTGTGTAGCCTTGTCTGTCCTGGAACTGTCTTTGTACACCGAGGTTGCCTCAACTCATAGAGATCCACTCACATCTTTTTCTGGGTACAAGGATTAAACACATGTTGTCTTTGTTTAACTCAATCTTAAGCAATTATGCTGGTAAGACATTATGTGCGTAGTGCTGACATTGCTAAAGACACAGTTTTACCCAACTCTACACTGCAAAACAACTAAGGACTTCTGAGAGCAGGAGAAATATCTTTTCTGGGGAAGAACAACCTAATTGTTTATCACATATCAAATGATCATTTATAAAAACATACATAATAGTAACATTATATATATTGAGCTGGTTATATTTAGAAACATATACATGTATCTATACATACATGTAACAATAATAGATAAGAGGAGAGGGCATAATTTTGAAAGTGATCAAAGAGAGGTATATTGGAGGGTCTGGAGGCAAGAAAGGAAAAAGAAAATGATATAATTATAGTATAATCGCAAAATAAAAGAAAACATAATTACATGAGGAACAGAAAGTCATATATATATATATATATATATTATATATGTATAATGTCATAATTTTGTGTCCGTCATGTCATGTCTCTATGTATAATGTTTACATATATTTCACATATATGTGTGTACATATCTATATGTATGCATACAGATATACTGTCTATATGCATATATACTCTGTACATAGTTATAAATAAATTTATTTCTATAATATCTATATCTATATGAATGCTGGTGTAGTCATCCCACTTTGTGCTATCATTAATTAGTCATGGTGGAGGTTGATAATGTGGAGGAACTGATTTCAACACACTGCACAGACCACATTGCTGATGCCTGAAGATAGAGTGACTTGTTACTGAGGGACTAAAGTTGGAAGGAACTTTGATCAGCAGACAGATCAGAAAAGGGGCTATGACTGATTAATAAAAGTCATGAACTTCCAAAGCAGTGTCTTCCCCTTCCCCAGTGGCTTAAAATGGCCTTATTGACTTTTTCTCATTCTGGAAGTGTCCCTGTACATGGATTTGATTAACAATTTCAAGGCAAAGTTTACTCAATAACCATGGAGTAATCAGCCATCTTGCTTTTCTTCAAAATGCCCAACCCTAAAATGATGGAATAAGATTCTTCAGAGACTTAAAATCAACAAAACAACGAAAGCCTTCAACAAAGACTTCCTGAGTCCCTGCTCAGCTTGCTGAGTATTACTCCTTCTATGTACCTACTATATTTGTGAGTTCTATTACCCTAAACCTAAAGTCTTTCTTCAACTCTTTTTTTTCTTTTCTTATATCACTTTTTGTTATCTTATAAATGTAAATGTTCTTGTAATGCTTACATTTACGATTGATTTGGGTTATTTACATTTATAATTTTTTAAAATATTTATTAATTTATTTTTTTCTTATTTTACATATCAATCTTAATTCCCTCTCTCTCCCTCCCTCCCTTTCTCCCTCCCTCACATGTCCCCTGACCACCCACCCATCCCACCACCACCCCTACTCCACAGGGAGAGTGATGGCTTCTAGGAGGCATCAACAAAATCTGTCAAGTCATTTGGAGGAGGGACTAGGCCTTCCCTCTTGCATCTAGTTTAAGGGAATATTCCTCCATGGGGAATGTGCTCCCAAAGTCCTTTTGTACACAAGGGAAACATCCTGGTTTCACTGTCAGAGGTGCCTTAGAGTGCCCAGGCCTTCTAACTGAGACACATTTCATGGGGTCTGAGTCAGTACAATGCTGGATTGCCAGCTATCAATCTGGAGGCCCATTAGCTCCTCCTTGTTCAGGTCAGCTGTCTCTATGTTTTTCTGCAGCGTGGTCTTGTCCTCCCTCTCTGCATCTGGATTCCAGTTTGGCTCAGTGTTTATCTGTGGTTGTCTGTTTCTGTTTCCATCAGCTAACTGATGAGGGCTCTATGATGGTGGATAAGTTAGTCACCAATCTCAGAATCAAGGAAGGGCATTTAAGGTAGCCTTTCCACTGTTGCTCACATTGTTAGTTGGGGTCAGTCTTGTAGGTCTCTGGATATTTCCCTAGAGTCAGTTTTGTTTTCAAACCTATAACGAGACTCTATTGTTTATTGTGTCTCTCTCTCTTTCTCTCTCTTTTCTCTCCTCTATTTCTCCCCTGACTCAATCTTCCTAATCCCAAGTGCTTTCCTCTCCTCCCCTTCTCTTTCTCCTATCTGTCTTTCTACTCACTGCCCCCCTGCCCCAACTCCCAATGTGCTCAGGAGATCTTGTTCCTTTCCCCTTCTGTGACAGACCTTGTATGAATCTCTAAGATTCCTCCTTGTGTCGTAGTTTCTCTGTCTGTGTGAATTATAGGCTGGTGATCCTTTGCTCTATGTTGAAAATCCATACATGAGTGAGTACATACCATGTTCCCCTTTTTGTGACTGGGTTACCACATTCAAGTCTGTGTTTTCAAGATTCACTCCATTTGCCTGTGAATCTGATCCCCCAAATAGCTGTACAAGTTTTCACTCCCACCAGCGGTGGAGGAGTGTTCCCCTTTCTCCACATCCTCCCCCACATCAGTTGTTATTGGTGTTTCTAATTTTAGCCATACTGGAAGTGGTAAGATGGTATCTCAAAATTGTTTTGATTTGCATTTTCCTGATAGCTAAGGATGTTGAGCACTTTCTTAAGTGTCTTTCAGCCTTTTTGATTTCCTCTATTAAGAGTTCTCTATTCAGTTGTGTACTCCATTTTTTAATAGGGTTATTTGGTGTTTTGTTCACTAGTTTCTTGAATTATTTGTACATTTTGGAGATCAGCCTTCAGTCAGATACAGGATTGGTAAATATCTTTTCCAAGTTTGTGGGCTACTATTTGGTCTTGTCAACTGTGTCCTTTGCCTTTCAGAAGCTTCTAAGTTTGAGGAGGTCCCATTTAATAATTGTACATCTCAGTGTTGTACTACTGGAGTTATGTTCAAGAAGTCTCCTGTACCAATTTATTTAAGGGTACCTCCCACTTTTTCTTCTAAGAGGTTCAGTGTGGTAGGATTTATGTTGAGGTCTTTGATCCATTTGGACTTGAGTTTTATGTATGGCGATAGACATGGGTCTATCTGCAGTCTTCTACACTACAACTTCCAGTTGTGCCAGCACCATTTGTTGAAGATGCTTTCCTCCTCCCATTGTATAACTTTTGCTGTTTTGTGAAAACTCAGGTGCTCATAGGTGTGTGGGTTATTATCAGAATTTTCATATAGATTTGATTTTTTTGTATTGTTTTCCTGGTTTCTACTTTATTGATTTCAGCCTCAAATTGATTATTTCCTGGCATCTACTCCTCAGGGATGAGTTTGCTTCTTTTTGTTCTAGGACTTTCAGTTGTGCTGTTAATTCTCCAATGTGGCTATCCTCCATTTTCTTCATATGGGCATTTAGTGCAATGAAATTCCCTTGTAACACTGCTTTCAAGATGTTCCATATATTCATGTACATTGTGTCCTTATTCTCATTGAATTCTAGGAAGTCTTTAATTTCTTTCTTTATTTCTCCTTTGACCCAGGTATAGGCAATTGTGTATTGTTTAGTTTTATAAGTTTGTAGGGTTTCTGTGATTTGTGTTGTTTTTGAATTAAAGCATGGCAGTCTGATAATATACAGGGGATTATTCTAATTTTTTGTATCTGTTGAGTTTTGTTATGTGCCTATTATGTGGTTGATTTTAGAGAAGGTTTTATGTGGAGATGAGAAGAAGGTATATTCTTTTGTGTTTTGGTGGAATGTTCTAGAGATGTCTGTTAAATTCAATTGAGACATAACTTCTCTTAGTTCTTTTGTTTCTTTATTAAGTTTCTGATTGGTGGGCCTGTCTAGCTGTGAGAGTAGGGTATGGAAGTCTCCCATTATGAATGTGTGAGGGTTTATGTGAGCTTTGAGTTTTAGTAGCATTTCTTTTACCAATGTTGGTGCCTTTGTATTTGGGGTATAGGTGTTCAGAATTGACATTTTGTGCTGATGGATTTCTCCTTTGATGACTATGAAATGACCTTCTTCTTCACTTTTGATTGATTTAGGTTTGTAGTATAACTTGTTAGAAATTAGGATAACCACACTTGCTTGCTTCTTGGGTCCATTTGATTAATAGATCTTTTCCCAACCCTTTACCCTGAGGTAATGTCTGTCTTTGAAGCTTAGATGTGTTTCTTGTAAGCAGCAGAAGGATGGATTCTGTCTTCTTATCCATTTCGTTCACCTTTCGTGTCTTTTTATAGGCGAGTTAAGACCATTAATATTGAGGGAATGTAAGTACCATTGATTGTTAATGCTTGTTTGTTTTAGATTTGTAGTTGGCGGTGGTATTGTGAATATGTTTATCCTGCTTTATCCTTTGGCTCTGGTGAAGTGGGGTTATATATTACCTATGTCTTTGTGAGTTTAATTAACTACCTTGGGTTGGAATATTTCTTCCAGAACTTTCTGTAGAGCTGGATTGTAGATACATATTGTGAAAAGCTTGCTTTGTCATTAAATATCTTGTTTTCTCCATCTATAATGATTGAGAGTTTTGCTGGGTATAGTAGCCTGGGCTGGCATCTGTGGACTCTTGGTACTTGTAGAACATCTATCCATGACCTTCTAGCTTGATAGTTTCCATGGAGAAGTCAGGTGTAATTTTTATAGGTCTGCCTTTATATGTTACCTGCCATTTTCCTTTCACTGCTCTTAATATTCTTTCTTTATTTTGTATGTTAGGTTTTTTGTTATTACGTGTCAAGGGATCTTTTTACTTTTGTCTCGTCTATTTGCTGTTTTGTGTGCTTCTTGTACTTTCATGGGCATGCCCTTCATCAGATTGAGAAAGTTTTCTTCAAAGGTTTTGTTGAATATGTATTCTGCACCGTTTAGCTGGGCTTCTTCCCATTCTTCTGTGCCTATTATTCTTAGGCTTGCCCTTTTCACCCTGTCCCATATTTCCTGGATGTTTTGTTTTAAGGATTTGTTGGATTTAAGATTTATTTTTTGGTCAATGAATCTATTTCTTCTAGTTTATCTTTAGCACCTGAGATTCTCCCTTCCATCTCTTATATTCTGTATATATGCTTGCATCTGTAGTTCCTGATCATTTACCGAGTTTTTCTATTTTCAGCATTCCCTCAGTTTGTGTTTTCTTTATGGTCTCTATTTTAATTTTCAACTCTTGAACTGTTTCCTTTATCTGTTTGATTGTTTTTTCTTAGCTTTCCTTAATTTCTTTAAGAGATTTGTTCATTTCTTCCAATTTTTTCTTTGTTTTTTCTTCCATTTATTTAAGAAATTTTCTCATATTGTCTTTGAGGGCCTCTGCCATTTTTAGAAAGTTATCTTTTAAGTCGTTCTCTTTTGCTTCATCTGCTTTGGTGTGTTTAGGTCAAGTTGGTGTACAGTCACTAGATTCTGGTGGTGTCATGCTTGTCTTTCTATTATTAAGTGTGTTCTTGTATTTCAGTCTTTCCATGGCTTCTTCCAGTTGGTGCAGATAGAGTCTCTCTCTCTGTCTGTCTGTCTGTCTGTCTGTCTGTCTGTCTCTCTCTCTCTCTCTCTCTCTCTCTCTCTCTCTCTCTCTCTCTCTCTCTGCCTTTCTCTCTCTGCCTCTCTCTCTCTGATACTCTCCTGGTAGGTGTAGGTGGGTAAGGGGTTCGATGTCTGTAGCACTGGATGGTCCAAGTTCTCTAGGAGGTATCTCCTTTATTAGAGGCCTCCAGCAGAAGTCCAGCAATGGGGGTCAGAGATCATGCAGGTGTGGACTCATGGTGGTCCTCTGGCAGAGGCCAGGAAATCAGGAGATGGGGTCATAGCCTTTTTTCAACTCTTGATTTGATGATTTCTTTACTTCTGTTTGCTGTGATCAACATTTCTCTGATGTTCTCTATCACACTCAGGAGACTCCCCCTGCCTTTTAATTCTTTAACTGGCAGAGAAAATAAACACATTCAAGACCCCCTAAGATAACATTACTTGTTAGTGTACTCTCTTCACATTCAGTAAGCCTTTCCATGACACAGCTTGTCTACTGTGATAGTATCCTTCTTGTTTGTACTCTGATAAGACCCCACATATATGCACACACATATATACTGCACAATATTGCATTTTTTATATTGTTATTTTTGGACTTGTGTATAACTCAAGAATCTTTTGGGCATGGGTCTGCCACCTTCAACTTTAAGAATTAAATAGGTTGTGGGATAAATATATCAGTTTTTTAGAAGATGTTCTATCATCTACAATTTTCTTGTCTAATGTTGTGAGGTTTTTAAATTAAAACATTCACATGCACACACACACACACACACACACACACACACACACACACTCACAAAATGACATAGTTCCTTTGCAAACAGAAAACAAATTTTATGAATGGGATTTTAAAATCTCTTTTAACTATTTTGTCTATTCCTGGGGCAAGATGCCAGTAAATAAGAATTTTAATATAAACATCTGGAATAAAAAAATTAGGTTCATTTTAGAAAAATGAGCAGAATGCATTTTGGACTGAATTTTAACTATTTTTTTGTTTTAATAAATGAAATGTATTCTAGTGGCAGAACACATGCAGACTTTCCTAGAGAAAAAAAAATATATATATATACATATATAAGTTTCCCTAACATTATAGTAACAGAGCTTTGCATTAAATCTCAAATTTCATAGTCATCTTGTTTGAACTGAGTATAGCAGCACTTAGTCCTGAGGGGAATTTCATTTGCATGTCACTCACAGCTTGATGTCCTCAAATGAACAAAGTCAAGTGCACAACAGGCCACCTGATATTTCCTGGCAGAATCAGAAATGTGAAGTTCAAAAGAAAGAAGTTGTTTATTGCACTCCAGTTATTTGGTTAAAGTTCACTTCGAGAAATAGAAGATGCCTCATTCAGTTTAATGTATGCAAATGAAGTCCAGAGATGATGATGGAAATCAGAGGCAATGACTTCCCCGAATTCTCGCAGTGTGGTATGAGGCCATAAAACATTGTTTAAGAAAAAGAAGAGTGCTCCCAACTAATACCACATTCAGGGAATCTGGGGGAACAGGGGAGGACAGGAGGGTTGGGGAAATGGAATTGATATGTAAAACAAGCTTGTTTCTAATCTAAATTAAAACAAATTATATAAATAATAAAAGAAGATGAAGAGTGTGTCAAAGACTGGGAAATTGAAAGGAGATTAATAAATTGAGCTTGAAATTCATGGAAAACCAATAATTTAGATAACCATTAGTGGATATTCACTTCTTCTAAATTATTTTTGCTTTTGATTCAAGTTGCAAAAGGCACTCAAAAAAACTGTTCCCTTGACAGATTATGAGAGCCAAAGTTACATTTTAAGTTTTAATTACTATGCCTAAGAGATTCATGAAACAACAATGCCTCTGATCTACAAGCCCCTTGCCCAAGGACAGATTGTTACATTGTACCTGAAATGCTGGAGGCTATTTTTTATGAAAGATAACAAGTCACATGTTTGTCAGTGTTTGTCATGTACCTAAACAAGTAAACAATGTTTTTTTTTTTTTGTTTTTTTTTTTTTTTTTCCATATGTGCTTCTTGATCACATGTAGGCAGGAGAATCACAGACTGGACATACTTCATGATGTATGCTTGCCCCACATTGGATCTGATGTGAAATGCAATGAATTATAGTTTTTCTTCTTAAACCCTTGCCATACTTGATTCTGGTCCATTTCCCAGGAACCTGGGTATGGATTTGGCCAGAGCCCATCCACCTGGCCAGTGTTTAATTAAAGTTTGCTTCAAATTTGGCTTTAAATTGTGGTTGTGGTCTTATTCTTACTCCTGGGATTAAGAAGATGAATCACTTTTTTTTTTTCTAATAAATTTTCCTAAATTTTTTTCATATAATTATATATATATATATATATATTTCTTATTTTACATATTGATCCCAGTTCCCTCTCCCTCCTTCCATCCCATGCCCCCTGACCTCCCTCCCATCCCATCCCCCCATGAATCACTTTTGAGGATGTACCAAAATTCACTCAATTTTACTACTGAATTCTTCCTCAACTATGTTCATAGAGACTTTATCAATAATATGGAGGAACTAAAACCATCCTAGATGTTCCTCAACTGAAGAATGGATAAAGAAAATGTAATACATTTACATAATAAAATATTATTCAACTGTGAAAAACAATGGCATCATAGAATTTGTAGGCAAATGGATGGAGCTAGAAAAAAATTAACTTTAGAAGGTATAACCCAGGACCAGGAACCTATAAATGAACATTAGCTGTTAAATGATAATCATGTTACAATCTACAGACCCAGTAGGACTAAGTAAGAAGGAGAGCTCTAGGTTGGATGCATGGATCTCCTTGGGAAGGGGGAAATAAAATAGATTAGGGGGCTGACTAGGGGAGGATGAGGATGGGAAAAGAAATGTTCAGTGGAAGAAGGTATGGAGGAAGAGAATACACAGAGAGATAAATGGATTTGGAGGGCACTTGTGGGGTGTAGTGACATATTCACCTTGTCCGCACCTGTGACCTAGACTACGCCCATTGGAGGTGGAGACAGGGCTGGACTTGACCTTGGGGACTAAGGCTGAGGAGGGGGCTCAGAGAGCACTCTGTCTTGCAGCATGGGGACAGGAGTACATCCGGAGGCATCCTTGGGACCAGGGAACTGCTGGCATTCATCTGTCTATGTTGTGAGTTATTTCTCCCTGAGAAAACATCTATTCAGCCTATTTGTGTCTCCTGATCCTTATTAAACATCTGTAGTGGGGTAATGTGTAAATAGTACATTAGTAACTTCCTGGGACAAATAAGGGTGACCTTAGAGAGGATTCCTAGTAAGGTAGAGTGTGGAACCTGAACAAGTCATCATCTGTAGCCAGGCTAAACTTGCAGTTGTGGGATTGTGTAGAGAGCCACAAAGTGGCACTGGCATCTGCCTTACACCTTCCCATTGGTGAGGGCTCTCTGGCGTAAACAAGCCCTTAATTGGTTAAGTCTGTTCAGCCTGTCTGCTTCCTCATTAGAATAGCCTATCTGCAGGGTTGATGTAGCTCCCTGGGGTTGGTTAGTTCAAGGGTATTTAAGCCTGTGCAGGGGTCCCCCGGGCTCCCTCTCGTGGGTCAGAAAAACATGTTTCAAGGATCCTGATTAAAACTACATAAAGAAGATCTTCCTGGAGTCGCGTCTTCCTTGCTGGTCAGGGTAGGCACATACAGGATTGGACAGCAAACTAACCACAAAATGGTGGTTTAGAGCTTATGGGAGTGGCTAACCAATGACTGGTCTACCTTGAGACCCATGTCATGAGATGAAGCCCACGTCCAACATTACATGGATATCCAGGGTTAGGAACCTGGATATGGTTCCAGGCTCATAAACCTGGAACCATATCAATTTAATTATTCCTAATGATATTCTGCTATACCTGTAGATTGGAGACTAACCATATTGCTATAACACAAACTTACTCTGGCAGCTAATAGGATCAGATGCAGATAGTGACAGCCAAACATTAGGTGGAAGTCTAAGAGCCTGAAGAAGGGGAGGAAGGATTGTAGGAACTTTGGGGACCAAGTACACCACAAGAACATGGCTCACAAAATCAACTAAACAAAGCTCATAAAGACTCACACAGTTTGAAGTGTCAACCATAGAGCCTCCATGTGTTAGGTTCTCTTTATTTAAATATAGTGTGGTTATTTACCTTGGGGTTTTTTGTTTGTTTGTTTTTTGTTTTTTTTTTTTGGTGGGGGGGGGATTCTCAACAGTGGGAGTTGGGATTTCTTCAAGTATTTGATTGTTCATAGGACCCCTTTACTCTTACCCATTTGTCTCATCCAGTATTGATAGGAGGTTTCGTGTCTATTCATTTTGGTTCTTTTTATTTTATATTTGATTGCTATCCCTGTGCTTCCTACTTTTCTCAAGATACATGGAAAAGCAGTGGGTCTGGGGAAGAAGAATTATAGGAAGGAGCCTGGAAGGATTAGAGGGAGGGGAAGATGCACTGAGGATATATTATATGAATAAAAAATTTTAAAAATGAACCTTGATATGTCTATCTTCTATGTATTTTCATGGGTTTTTATAGATATAGTGATAAGATGTAGATATGTCTCTATGTACTTAGCTTCAAAGTCATTTCCCCACAACATTTAGATACCACAGACTAGCAAATAAAGTGTACAATGTCAGAAATGGATTACTGCTCTTGAACTTTTCGCCAGAGAAGTCTCATAAACCCCCAGACATTATGTGGTGCTGCTGATGCTATACTTCAGTCTTACAAAATGGAGAAATCATATGGGTACTCACATGGAAGCCTTATCTCTCCTGGCTATCTTTCATGGTGCTACAAGATGCTATGCATACTATAAGTGGAGAAAAATAATCATTTTTGTAACCCTACTGTAAACTCTGTGATGTACAAACATGACTTTCAAGAGATACTCCCTGGTGTAGTAGTGCCATGACTATCATAGAAGTAACCAGTAACTTTCTGATTGGATTTGAGTACTATTCTACAGTATAAAACCCTTACCTGATACCATTACTGGGGTAAAGAATCAGTGGCTAGACTGGTCATATTCCCTGAGGGAGTACAATTGTTACTCTGCTAAATGGACATAGAATTAAACAAACTCCTAGTAACTTATCATTATATGCATAGATTAAGACAATGGTCCAACTTCATCAAATACGATACTTTTTATAGTAGGCAGCAAGTGAACATTAATGCAAAGGCACACACTGGTAATTATGCAGAGGATAAAAGACTATAGAGTATTCATCCCTAAATTATAGTTCTATACAGCTTGTCATCTCAAAGTCCTAGAAGGGAGAGAGGATGTGGGCATGAATTCCCTCTCCTGGCTAAGAAGCGTTGGCAATTGATAGCTGCCAAATATGTGAGTTTTCTTTAAGACTCTACTGGGTTAACAACAGTTCACTAGAAGGCTCCACAGCTAAGAATATTAAAACTGATATAATTTTAATGGGTTTATAAAAGAGGAAACATACTTGTTTGGTTAAGGACAGAGGGGTGTGCATTGGAAGAGCAATATATCATCAAGATATATTGTATGAAAATTTCAAAGAATTAATGAAAATAGGAGAAGAATATAGTCTTGAAAGAACTGACTAGATCCTCAATGTTCAAGGTCAATCATGTCATTTTGTCTTTATTTAGTTAAGTAATAATATGACCTGGGACAATTATTTTATTTGAGATATAGTCCATAAATTGTAGTTGATAGTAAGACTCTCAAGGCATGGAAAGCAAAAATTTAAATAAGAATGTGAACTGTGAGCTAATAGTTCAAGATGACTAAATCCATTATATGTTCATGAAGTAGATTTATGTCTAGTAGATGCTTATGTAATCTAGAACATACTTGCTGCCAACTGCTGCAATTAATAGATCTTTGCTTTTTATATATTCCAATTTATCCCACATTTCCTAATCCTGTTTCATTCACAATTGTGTCTTTTTCTTTTGTCCTGCATTCTGAAATCCCTAAGAAAGGGAAGAATGTAGATCCAGGAGGTAGAGTCTTATGATTACTAGCAGATCAACAGGAGATAAACACCACCATGTTCTCTTCATACAGACTTATAAGCTACCATATCCAAGACAGTCTCTTATCTTTCTTGTTCACTACAGCCTTAACAATTCTTTTTTGCATTTTCCATTTTGAAGTCTGCTTTTAATACTCTAACTTCTGTTCATCAATATAAATTTATCAATATTGGTTATTCAGAAAATGAATACACCATAGCATTCACTAAAATTAATTTTTGAATAGAAAAATAGTAAATAGACCCTTAACAAGGTGGATATTATTGTTGCTTTGATGTTTTGCATCATTAAAATCTCATGAAGACTTCCTTTACACTTATTTTATGTAAATTGAAACATATAGCCTGGTATTTTAAAGTAGATTTTGGGGATAAAGTAAAGTCTTATTTTAAATATACCTACCTTAGTTATTTACTGTGTTATAAAGGCTGCAGCAGTGGTTTAGCAGTTCAGAGCACTGACTGGTCTTTTATAGGACTGCACCCACATGTCAACTAGCAAGCATCTGTAACTCCAATTTCAAAGGAATTGATGCCCTTTTATGACCTCCATGGGCACAATGCCTGAACATGATACACAAGCCAAACACCCATACACATAAAAGAAAAATCAGTAAGCCTTAAAAATAATTTTGTTCTTGTTAGATTGCTATAATCAAACAATGTATTGACATATATTTGGCTGGTTATCATCTTAAAGTTCTTAACCTTAACTTCTGGGTATGAAATGTAAGCTGAAATGCAGGTAGCTATATTACATGGTTAAAAGGTGAATGGAGAGAAGTCTTAACATTGAGTAAATGTCATATGTGTGTGTTTTGTGTCAGAAGTTTCTTGGGCAGGAAGGAATAAAGCTAGTAGTAGGAATGTTAGTCTTGATTTATTTGAGATTTCTATTAGACACCATAAGAAATGAGTTCTCTTTGTGTGTGGCTTGCATTTTTTTTTTGAGTAATATTCCCTGGGTTTAGTTTTAAAACAAACGCACTACACCATCATGAAAAATTAGGTCAAAATTAGTATATGCAAAATGAACATCCTACAGTCTACAAGTGTTTTTGTTATTGTTGTGTTTATTTAATTTGTTTTGCAGGGTTTTTTTTTGTTTTGGTGCTTTTGTTGTTATCACAAGGACATACTGTCTTTTTCAGCTGAACGATTTGGGTATGATGTCTGTGCTGGTTCATTAGCAAAGAAACTGGGTAATTTATACATGCAATATAGCTAAATGCATTAACAAATAGCTGAGTATCAAAATTTCCTGCTTCAGAGTATATTTACACCCAGCTATCTCTCCATATCAAATAAATATGAATCTTTTATTTGTGACTCTGATATCACAAGGCTCCCTTGGTGACTTTAACCTGCAGCCTGAGCTGAGAATTACTGCTTCCAAGCCTCAATTTTTTCTATTTTAAAATGGCATTGGTTCTAACTATTAAGACCATCACTGTAGGGCTATTTAAAGAATCAAAAGTAAATGGATGTCAAAAACATAGCGCAATGCTTGGAACATCATAAATAATTCATATCTTTCACTCTCTGGCTGTGCTATAAATACAATTAAGGGGGTTATTATATCCTTTTCACTGTTTCCTGTGAGGCACTGAGAAGGTACTTAAGAGTATCTGTTGGCTCAATGAATCACCTGCATTGTCCTTTAAAAAGGGAGACATGCTAGTGTTAAACTTTGTTCAAGTGCAAATCACCTTATTAAAAGAGTGTTGATTTTGTTTTGTGACAGTATCATTTCCTATGTAAATGATTAGTCTTTTCTTCTTCCCCTTTCAGCTGACCCAGCACTTTCTCACATTCTTGCAAATGCCAGCCACTGTTCTTTCTCACACTTCTCCCAGCTGGACCTCATCTCTTCCCCTGCTCTGCTCTTCTTTCTCTCCTTCTTTCTTCTCTTTTCTATTTTGTCTATTTTTCCTCCTCTTCCATCCTCTTTTTCTCCTCCATGTTCATCTCTACACCTTTTGATTATTACCTTTATCACTCAAGGGACTTATTTTTACAGTAAAAGCTGCAGTTCTTTTAAATTTGTTTCACAATGTCATATATTGCTTCTCCCTTATAATAGGGCATTAATATGAATTGTCTTCTGAAGCAGCACTCATCTTTGTTGTATTTCTCATCAATAAATCATTGCTCATATTTGAAAATAACAAAACAAGTATAGTCTGTCACTCCAACATTGACATTGTTTTCTTTCCACAGAGCCTATCTTAATGTTTTTACCCCATAATTTCATGGTTTCCTTCCATAAGTATATTGTAGATCCTAAATATGTGTTGGGATATATAAATATGTAGTTGAACTCAGAGAATATTTAAACCTGTAACAAGCAAATAAATGACCCAGTGACTGATATTGGGGTTCAAACTTCAAGATGAATATCAGAAAAGCAAAGCAGCTGGCCACTAGCTTCATACCTTACCTCAGGCTGAATGGGCTGGAGAATGAATGCCTGATACTAATTACTTGCTCCTGTCTTTTATACCCCTCTAGTGCTGGGATTGAAGGTGTGAGCTATAATTCTTTTAGACTAATTTAATCTTGTGTAGATATGGGTAGCCTTGGACTCACAGAGCTCTCTCTACCTCTTATTCCTAGCCTCTGTGGCTGATATCACCACTGCCTGATCTCTATAGCTTGAGGATGAATTTTTTTCTGTATCCTCAGTCAAGTTTTAATAAATGACAAGCAATATACCACTAGAAAAACCTGTCAAAACTTTTTTTTATGATGGGGCATGGCTCATTTTTTATTATTAATTTATTTTTTACATTCCAATCCCAGTTCTTCCTTCCTGTTTTCCTCCCACTCTCCCCACTCCCCTTTTCTCCTCTGCTCCAGTGAGAGGGTAAGGCCTCCTATAGATGTCTACTAAGTCTGTCTTATCATCTAGTTGAGGCAGGACCAAGGCACCGCTCCACCCCCACATGCCTGATTCTAGGCATATAAAATCGACCCATCATGATGTTTACTCCTTTGTTCATGTGTTTGCTCCTTCCTCACCTTGATTGTACTCCAGGAGTTTGGCCCACTGGATGGTTGTATATTTCTGCATCTGCTTTCATCTGTTTCTGGAAGAGAGTTCAAGCTTCCTTGGGGCTATCCTAAAATTCACAGGCAAATGGGCAGAACTAGAAAAAAACCACCCTAAGTTAGGTAACCCAAAATCAGAAAGACAAATATAGTATGTACTTACCCATAAGTGGATACTAGAAATAAAGCAAAAGGTACCCCCCAAAAACTGTCAAAATTTTATGCAAACCAATTTAAGGTAAAATCCCAAATATTACTAGAATGAAGTGTAAGTCATTCTACATGGAGCTATAACATCTCTTTGTCACTCTCTGAGAAGTACCTATGTCAGTTTTAAATATATTTGAGGTCATTGCTTAGGCCAGCCAACTCGTTGTTTCCACATAGAAACAAATATGGAAACTTATAAATAAGTAACATACAGTTCAAGCAAGATACATTTAGGAATACACACACACACACACACACACACACACACACACACACACACACACACATATATTTATATATATGCATCTACATATGTACATGTAAGAAGAGTTACTGAAAAAAGAGGCCATGAACTCATTTTTGTTGTTGTCATTTTGTAGGATTGCTTGTTTTTAGAACCCAGATTCTAGCTTCCTTTTAATGTTTATTTATTTATTTTACTAAAAATATATTTTCTTAAAACACAATCTGATTATGGTTTCTCCTCCTCCAACTCCTTTAAAGTCCCCCTGCAACTTCTCCAACCACCTGAATCCACAACCTTTCTTACTCACACTCACTAAGAAACAAGCAGGCATCTACAAACAGTAATAATAAAATAAAAACAAACAAGAATAGGACAAAATTAACAAACAAGAAATATATAGCCAAATGAAAAGCATAAAAATTATATATAGATGCAGGCACGTGTGTGTTTATAAACACAGAAATCTCATAAAAACCAAAACCATATGAAACAGAAAACATTATATACAAGCAAAAGATCTAATCAGAGCAAAACTAAAACATCCCAAAAAAGCATTACTAGAAAAAGAATCTCCAAAATTACGACTGAAATTATTTGTGTTAGCCATCTACTTCTGGGCTTGAAGCCTCTCCTTAAGAATAATTTGTATACCCAGTGAGATTCAGTGGGAAAGTTTTGGTTTGGTTTGGTTTTTGTCCTTTAAGAGCGATTGTCAATTGGAGACAGCTTCTGGATTAGCAATGGTCTGTGCCCAATTCTTCATCATTGTTGGGATCCCACTTGACTCAGATCCTTGCAGGCATTGTGCATGCTTCCTATGTGTATCATTCCTACTGTATTTTCAAGACCTTGGTTTTTGAGACCTCCATTCCTCTGGCTCTTATAAGTCTTTCGATCTCCTCTTCCACAGGGTTCCCTGATCCCTGAGGGGAGGGATTTGATGGAGAAACACCATGTGGGATTGAGCGTAACAAGACAGTTTGAGACAAAGCAACTAGTGCCATTTATGTGAGGCAGAAATACTTGAAGTCAAAGCTTTATTCCCCCATTTAGTCCAGTGAAGACTTGCAGAGAGAAAATATTTATATGAATAAATAAGCATACGTAATCAATTCATTTTGTGTTAGACCAAGATTTCTCCAAACAACATTTAGCCTTTCTGGTGCTTTAAATTTTATAAAATAGTGAAAACAGTTTACAAATAAAAATAGGAAAAAGGGGTATCCAGTTTTAGTAAAGTGTAACATAGTTCCATTGAATAGAAAACAAGCAATGTAGATAATTTACAATTCGGTATAAGTTAAGCAGAAGAATTGGACCAGATGGAAGGATAGGAGGAAGCTGGTGTTATCATGTCCTATCATAGGGTGGGGTTTTATTTGGATTATAAAGCAGCACTACAAAAATTATTCAATTTTTTATATTATGATTTATTGATTTGTGAATGTAGGATTAAACACTCTTAATCTTAAAATCTTAAAGCTTTAATGCTATGGAAAGGGCTCTCCATATGCCTGTTGAGTTGTTTATAAGTTCTGCATTGTAAGTTAAAAATCTACATTTGATGTTAACACATAAATGAGAATATAAAGTGGTCAAGAGAAAGTGTCAAAAATGTGGTGACTGTGGTAAATCCCTCTTATCCATGAAAGAGGTATCCTATTCACCAGATTCATTTAGTAAAATCATGTTAAAATTCATATTTGCATGATACGCACCTGGTATTGTAACACTCTAGAAGTGGAAGCAGGTAGATCACAACTTGAAGTTCAACCTGGAGTATAACATGAGAATTATGTTCAAAACTATCAGTAATAACCGCAATAACCACAAAAAGCATACTGTAAAACTTGATTTGTTGTTAAAAAAAAGAATTTCAAGTAGACATGTTGAAAGAACATTGTTCATATAAAAAATGAAATATAAAAAATGAGTATTATCAATTTTATGTTAATAAAAATAAAGGCCTGTGCATGATGATTTTGGCATGTCAAAAAGTCATACAGTTTCCCAAGTATTGAGATATATTCTTGAGAAGGAAAAGTTTTGACTCCACTGTGAGCATCCTCTGGGAAAGATGAAAGAATAAAATGCCATTGAGATTGCTGCACAGCTGGAAAATGCAGAGAGATCATTTTAAGTCAGAACCTGGGGCGAGATCTGGGGAAGCTTCTGCACCTGGTCTTGGCTGGCTGCTGAATTTAGAACATTTTCTGCAGGAAAGAATTCCTGTGGAAGCACACGCTTTTCACTACTCAGCACAGACAAGATAAAAGAATTCTCTGCTTTATTAGGTTACAATTTATTTTCTAATATTGTTGCTTACATTGAAAATAAGTGACACAAACTCATACAATGGTCAAACTCCTGGATTTCCAGAGGAGCCAGAGAGCCACTTGATAAAAGCACTTCGGAATGGTGTGAATAGGTACATGCTCTATTAGATCTCATAGAAAATTCATTGTCCATGTTCCTACAATCGTTATAGGATAGAGACAATGTCTTGAAAAAATACAGGGAACTCTATGAAAACACACAGAACCTAGGGATGCCATATTCTGAGACATTTATGAATATTTTAATTTTGAACATTTCTCAAGACTGAATGTAAATCTTGCATGTATTTGGGGGAGGGGAGAAATAGAAGTATTTTGTGTAGATGTATGACATAACCTGTTTAGAAGTTAATAGTTGTGCCAAGCTTTGTTGACTCTCCGTGGGAGGCCTTGCACTCCTGAGGAGCAGATGGAGGGACAGTGGAGAGATAGAGTAGAAGAAAGGGAGGGATGGAAAACTGTGGTTCGTATGTAAAATTAACAGAAAATTTTAAATAAAATTTAAAAAGGAAAAAAGGCAAAAGTTAACAGTGATTAGTAGAGTAAAAATATCCCCCCAAATTTTACAAGAACTGTGGAAGGAATGCTCTGCAACTGATTTTTTTCTAAAAGAAAGGACAATAAAAACATTTAGTGCCATTGTTTTTATTTTAGAAATCACAGAAATAGGAATGAACAACAAATTCTGCTTATTATCACACACACAGAGAGAGACAGAGAGACAGAGAGACAGAGAGACAGAGAGACAGAGAGAGAGGGTGAGAGGGAGAGAGGGAGAGAGAGAAACAGAGAGACAGAGAGAGGGTGAGAGGGAGAGAGGGAGAGAGAGTGAGAGAGTGAGAGAAAGAGAGGGTGATAGGGAGAGAGGGAGAGAGAGAGAGAGAGAGACAATAAAGGTCAAGAGGGCATATCAGTCAATACTGAAATGCCACGAGTTTATTTTTTGACATTCTTATATACCATAACAAAAAAGTAAAACACAGTGTCATGTATATGGAATAAACAGACTTTTCTCCCTCCCTTATTCTAAGGGTTCAGTAACCACACCTTAGCTCTAAACTTCTTGTTCCCTAGCCTTGTGGTCAGGAGCAGCTACACCTCAGATTCAGATCTATTGTTATTTAGACTAAGAAGTAGGAAACATCCTTCTGTAGTCATGCCTTTGACCTTTAGGTCTTGTGATTTGCTGACAGCTTTGAATTCTGTTCTTGTGCCAAGAAGGAGTGCCAACATCTTTATGGGCACCCACATTTTCCACTGAGTAGTACTCCATTGTGTAAATGTACTACATTTTCGTTATCCATTCTTTAGTTGTGGGGCATCCAGGTTGTTTACAGGTTCTAGGTATTACAAATAATGCTGCTATGAACATAGTTGTACAGATGTCTTTGCTGCATGAATGTAGCTAGTTGTTTTCCACCAGCCTGCCTGCTGCCAGTCTTGTCCTGCTGCCATGCTAGCCCCCAATAACACGCAGAGACTCTGTATTTGATATAAGGCTGTTGGCCAGTTACTATCCTTTCTTATTGGCTAGCTCTGTCTTAATGATTAACCCATTTCAACTATTTTAAGTATTTCCATGTGGCTCATCTTACTGGCCAAAGCGGCTGGCGTGCTACCTTTTCGGGCTCTCCATCTTGACTACTCCTTACTACTTCCTCTTTCCTCCTGGTCTCCTAGCCCTGTCTAGCTTGCTTTCCCATTGGCCAATAGGGCTTTATTCATTAACCAGTATGAGAAACATATTTACAGAATAACAGCTCCCATCAGGAGATGGTAGACTCATTCCCATTTTCCTGAGAAAATGCCATACTGATATCCAAAATAGCTGTTCAAGTTTGCACTCTCACCATCAGTGAAGGAGTATTCCCCTCTCTCCATATTCTCTCCAGCATAAACTTTCATTGGTGTTTTCCAATTTAGCCATTCTGTCAGGAGTACCATGGTATCTCAGAGTTGTTTGATTTGCATTTCCCCGATGGCTAAGGATGTTGAGCACATTTTGAAGTTTCTTTCAGCCATTTTGCATTCCTCTATTGAGAATTCTCTATTCAGCTCTGTACCCCACTTTTTAATTGGCTTATTTGGTGTTTTGGTGACTAGCTAATTGAGTTCTTTGTATGTTTTGGAGATCAGCTCTCTGTCAGATGTGGGGTTGGTGAAGATCCTTTCCCACTCTGTGGGCTACTGTTTTGTCATATTCACTGTGTACTTTGCCTTACAGTAACATCTCAGTTTCAGGAAGTCCCATTTATTTACTGTCATTCTCAGTGTCTGTGGTACTGGTGTTATGTTCAGGATGCTGTATCAATTTGTTCAAGGGAACCTCCCAGTTTCTTTGCTAAGAGGTCCAGTGTGGCTGGATGTATCTTCAGGTTTTTGATCCATTTGGACTTAAATCATGGCAATAGACATCTGTTGTCTTCTACACACTAGCATCCAGTTGTGCCAGCACAATTTGTTGAAGATGCTTTCCTCTTCCCATTGTATAATTTTAGCTGTTTTGTCAAAAATCAGGTATTCGTACATATGTGGGTAAATATCAGGATTTTAAGTTTGATTCCATTGTTCTACCTGTCTCTTTTGTGCCAATACCAAGCTGTTTTCAGAACTATAGCTCTATAGTAGATATTGAAGTCAGAGATGGTGATGTCTCTGGAAGTTCCTTTATTTAACAGGATTGTATTGGCTATTCTGGGTTTTTTATTTTTCCATATAAAGTAAAGTATTTTACTTTCAAGGACTGTGAAGAATTATGGGGATTTTGATGGGGATTGTATTGAATCTGTATATTGCTTTTGGCAAGATTGCCATTTTTACTATAAGTTTATCCTACTTATCCAAGAACATGGGAGATCTTTCTATTTTCTGGTGTCTTTATTGATTTTTTTCTTTAGAGAGCCAAAGTTCTTGCTATATAGGTTTTTCACTTGTTTGGTTAGCATTGCCCCAAGATATTTTATGGCATTTGTGGGTATTGTACAGGGAGATATTTCTCTGAATTCTTTCAACCCCTTTATTGTCTGTATATAAGAGGGCTACTAATTTTTTATTTTTTTTTATTTTTTTTTAGTTAATCTTGTATTCTGCCACTTTCCTGAAGGTGTTTCTCAGTTGTAGGAGTTCCCTGGTAGTTTTTTGGATCACTTATGTAACTATAAATAGTGACAGTTTGACTTCTTGTTTTCCAATTTGTATCCTTTTGATTTCCTTTTGTTTTCTTATTGCTGTAGTTAGAACTTCAACTATAATATTGAGGAGATATGGAGAGAATAGACCACCTTGTCTTGTTCCTGATTTTAGAGGAATTGCTTAAAGTTTCCCTCCATTTAGTTTTATGTTGGCTGTTTGTTTACTGTATATTGCTTTTATTATGTTTAGGTATGTTGCTGCTATCCCTGATTTCTCTAAGACCTTTATCATGAAAGGGTGTTGGATTTTGTCAAAGACTTTTTCAGCATCTAGTGAGATGATTATACAGTTTTTCTTTTTGAGTTTGCTTATATGGTGGATTACGTTGTTAGATTTTCATATGTTGAACTATTCTTAGAAACCATCCTTGCATCCCAGGGATGAAGCCTACTTGGTCATGGTGGATTATTTCTCTATGTGTTCTTGGATTTGATTTGTTAGTATTTTATAGAGTTTTTCCATCAGTGTTCATGAGGGATAGTTGTGTCTCCATGTGGTTTGTGAACAAGCATACTTGTAGCCTCATAAAATGAGTTTGGCGATGAACTGATGGGAGATGTCATTCTGTGAATATGTTTCTCTTATTGGTTAATGGTTTAATGAATAAAGCACTGTTGGAGAATAGGAAAGCAACATAGGTGGGACTAGGAAACAAGGAGGATTTGAGGAGGTAGTTGGGAGGAGTCAAGATATAGAGACTGGAGAGAACAGAGGTCCAGGCCCTCTCTCTGGTAAGATGAGACCATGTGGAAATACTTAGATAAAGAGGAATGGGTTAATATTTAAGACAGAGTTAGCTAATAAGAAACTAGTAACTGGCCTACAGCTTTATATAAAATACAGCATCTCTGTGTGTTATTTGGGGTAGGTGTGGCTGTGGGACAAGGCCAGCAGGGAAAAATATACTCATAACAATGAACCTTCTGCTTCTACTGTGTGGAACAATTTGAGGAGTTTTGGTCTTAGCTCTTCCTAACTTTTTGGTAGAATTCTGCGCTGAAGCCATCTGGTCGTGGGCTTCTTTTGGTTGGGAGGCTTTTGATGACTGCTCCTATTTCATTAGGGGTTCTAGTGAATTTAAATTGCTTATCTGACTTTGATTTAATGAAGGCAAGTGATACCTATCCAGAATTTTCTCCATTTCCTTTGAATTTTCAAATTTTGTGGAGTACAGGTTTTCAAAGTATGACCTGAAGAGTCTCTGAAATTTCTCAGTGTCTGTTGTTATGTTGGACAGGACTTTTTGGCTTTTTCTCTAAGAAATGAATTTTGCGTGTGAGTGCTTTTCAAAATCTTTGCAAAGTAGTTTGACTTCAACCTGTCACCTTTTCCTGCTCCATGTCACAACTATCTCATTCTTGCTTTATTCTTATATTTTCTGTATGCTCTCTCCTTTTCTTTTCATCTCTGCCCATCACAATATTGACAGTCTCTTTTTCTTATATCACATTTCTTGTATTTTTTTTAAGTAGGAATGTACTTCTCAACCAACTTACAATAAACACAGGTTTTATGTGAAGAGTTTTGATAAATGGAAATGTTTAAGATTTGTTCCCTTTGTTTGAGGAACTCTACTTGAACATTTCATTATCCCAATTATCTAAGAAGTAGAATTCATCCCAAATTATATCATTTATATGGATAAGTGAAATGTGTAGAAATAACAATGCCACTCCAAAGCTGACAGTAACAGCTAATGCATCACTTGTCATGCTGTAGTCTTTGTATTCTGTCAATCAATAGAAGTCCATTTGTGAAGCAACCCCTTGACTAGTTGCGAAAAACAAAATACTTCTATTGAGTAATAAAAGACATGTAAACCAAATGAGACATTATGTTTACAATCCATTCAGTGTCTTGGGTTTGTTAGCCACTGAAGAGCAACATAAGCTATCTTCAATCTGATGAACACAAATTCTACCTGTAAGGTAGGATACAGAATTATCATTTTAAAACATCACGTTCTTGCCATTCTTCTTTATAAATACCCCATTGAATCAGTGTGAATGACAACATACAAATATAAACTTGCTTTCTGACAAATTTTGACCTAGTTTCTATGTTGAGTTCTCCTTTCCCCCCACAGCCAGGAATTTGTAATATATTGAGAATAATATTATTTTTTCACTCATGTTGCTTCTGCATAGAAAACACAATCTGATTAAAAACAAAGACCGACCCTCTCTGGTTCTTAAATATCAGTTTTTCTGTAAAATTACCCTAAGCAATCTTATACAGTGACAGTAACTCTTGCTTTCCCCTATTCATATTAACTTTTTTCTGTTTCCTGAATCACTCTTACCATCTACTGGCATATCATACACTGATTAATTTACTATTTTTTGGTTGTTTTTCTCCTTATATTTTGCAGCACATGAGAAGCTAAGGTCCATGATTAAAGAGACATCAGTTTGAGGCTAGAGAAATGATTCAGTCATTAATACTGCTTATTGGTTTTCCAGAGTAAGTAAGTTCAGCTTCCAGGACTCACCACAGTTCCAGAGAATCAAATACCCTCTTTGAGATCCATGGATACAAATATACATGTGGTAAACACACACATATATGTATAATAAATTAAAACAAAAATAAAAAAGAGGCAGAGACATCACTTATATTTTGTTCTCCTATTAGTACAATGTTAAAGAAGTCATTAATTACATGAATATTAAATTATCCCTAGTATACAAATGGACTTTAGGAGTCTATTCCACATAGAGAGATACGTTCTCAGCCTAGACATATTGGGGAGGGCCTAGGCCTTGCCCCAAATGATATGACAAACATTTAAAACTCCCCATGGAAGGCCTGACCCTCCCTAAGGAGCAGAAAGGGGATGGGCTGGGGTTTGGTGGTGGTGATGGGGAAGATGGGAGGGTGGAGGAACAGGGACTGAAATGTAAAATAACCTTGTTTAAAATTTAAATTAAAATAATAAAATAATTAAAACAAACAATCAAAATAATATTGAATGGATGAAAATGAAACATTTCAAAAATGTTCATTTTTGAAAGCATTAGTATATTTAAACATTACTATGTTATTTAAAGGGAGCAGGGAAATTTGAAAAAAACATAACAAGACATAGGAATGATAAACATATTTTAAGTACTTTTTTAAATAAGATTTTTATTTAGAAGCAATCTTATTTTACACAATAATCCCCTCTTCCTTCTCCTTCCCATCCTCCCATGTCTGCCACCAACACCACCAACCCATCCCTTGCTTACTCCCCAAGGATAGAGAGGCCTTCCATGGGTGATCATCAAAGTCTATCCCATCATTTGAGGGAGAGACTAGGCCATCCTCCATGTCTCTGGGCTGAAACAGTATCCCTCCATAGGGAGTGGTCTCCCAAAGTTTACTTTTGCACTAGTGATAAATACAGGTTCCACTGTTAGAGGTCCCATGGACATCCCAGGCCTCCTGACTGGCACCCACAATCAGAGGGCTTGTTCCAGACCAATGCAGGTTTCCCAGCTTTATGACTGTGGTCAATATGCTCTTACTAGGTAAGGTCAGTAGATTCTATAGGTTTCTCCAGCACGGTCTTGACGGTTTTTCTCGTTTCCCCCAAACCCCCACAACAACTGTATTCTAGGAGTATGGTTCAGTCCTTAGCTGTGGTTGTCTGCTTCTGCTTCCATCACCAACCAGATGAAGGATCGAGGATGGCAATTAAGGTAGTCATTAATCTCATTATAGGAGAAGGACATGAAAGGTGGCCTTTCAACTATAGCCTAGATTCTTATTTGGGGTCATCTTTGTGTATCTCTGAGTATTTCTCTAGTGTCAGATTTCTCTTTAAACTTATACTGGCTCTCACTATTATGGTATCTCGTTTCTTGCTTTCCTCTATTCCTCTAAATTTAGTCTTCCTGATCCCTCTTGTTCTCTTATCCTCTCCTCTTCTCCTGTTCTCTTTTACCTCCCTCCCTCCCCTCTCCATCATGCTCCCAAATTGCTCAGGAGTTCTTGTCCCTTTTCCTTTTTTTAGGGCTCCATGTATTTCTCTTTTAGTGTCCATATTGTTTCTATGGAGATGTGAATTGTAGGCTGGTCTAATAGCCATATTTGAGTGAGTACATATTATGCTTGTCTTTCTGTGACTGGGTTCTTGGGTACCTCACTAAGGGTGCTTCTTCCAGTTACATCCATTTGCCTGGGAATTTCAAGATTCCAATGTTGTTTTTGGTTTTGTTTTGTTTTTCAGCTGAGTAATACTCCATTGTGTAAGGTACCACATTTTCTCCATCCATTCTTGGGATGGAGAGCATCTAGGTTGCTTCCAGGTTTGGGCTATTACAAACAATGCTGCTATGAACATAGTTGAAGAGATGTCCTTGTATGAATGTTCATCCTTTGGGTATATACCCAAGAGTAGAATTGCTGGATCTTGAGTTAGAATGATTCCCATAAATTTGCACTCCCACCAGCAATGGAGGAGTGTTCCCCTTTCTCCACATCCTCTCCAGCATAGACTGCCATGGGTGTTTTGTATTTTAGCCATTCTGACAGGAACAAGATGGTATCTCAGAGTTGTTTTGATTTGCATTTCCCTGGTGGCTAAGGATCTTGAGCACTTTCTGAAGTGTCTTTCAGCCATTTTGGATTCCACTATTGAAAAGTCTCTGTTTATTTCTGTACCCCAATTTTTAATTGGATTGTTTGGTATTTTGGTGACTAGCTTTTTGAGTTTTTATATATTTTGAGATCAACTCCTGTCAGATATAGGACAGGTGAAGATTTTTTCCCCATTCTGTGGGTGCTGTTTTTTTTCTTATTGAATGTGTCCTTTGCCTTATAGAAGCTTCTCAGTTTCAAGAGGTTCCATTTAACAATTGTTTATCTCAGTGTCTATGCTACTGGTGTTATATTCAGGAAGCTGTCTCTTGTACAAATTCAATCAAGGTACCTCTTACTTTCTCTTCTAAGTGGTTCAATAAAGCTGGATTTATGTTGAGGACTTTGATCCATTTGGACTTAAGTTTTGTGCATGACAATAGACATGGATCTACCTGCAGTCTTCTACATGCCAGCATCCAGTTATGCCAGCACCGTTTGTTGAAGATGCTTTTTCTATTGTACACTATGAACATTTTTGTCAAAAATCAGGTGTTCATAGGTATGGGTGTGTGGGTTAATAATGTGGTCTTCAATTTTATTCCATTGGTCTACTTGTCTAAATACTGACAGATTAAATCCAAGAGCACATCAGAAATATCATCCAACATGTTCAAATACGCTTCATCTTAGAGATTCAGGAATGGTTCAATATACAAATATTCATCAATGTAATCACCCGTACTAAAAAACTGGAAAAAAAACACATGGTCTTCTCAAGAGATGCTGAAAATGCCTTTGACAAAATACAGCCCCACTTCATGATAAAGGTCTTAGAGAGATTTGGGATAACAGGAACATACCTAAACATAATAAAAGCAATATATAGCAATCCAACATGTAACACAAAACTAAATTGAAAGAAACAATTCCTCTAAAATGCAAAACAAGACAAGGATTCCAGTCTCTTCATATCTCTTCAATAAGGCACTTGAAATTCTAGCTGGAGCAATAAGACAACAAAAAGAGATCAAGTGTATAAAAATTGGCAATGAAGAAATTAAACTTTCCTTATTTGCAGATAATATGATGGTTTACATAAGTCATTCAAAAAATTCTACAAGGGAATTCCTTCAGCTGATAAACATCTTCATCAATGTGGCAGGACACATGATTGACTCAAAAAAAAAAAATTAGTAGCCCTACTACATACAGATGATAAATCAGCTGAGAAAGAAATCATAGACATACCACCCTTCACAGTAGCCACAAACAGCATAAAATATCTTGGAGTAACACTAACCAAACAAATTAAAGACATGTAGAACAAGAACTTTGAGTCTTTAAGGATGAAATTAAGAAGATACCAGAAAATAGACGATCTCCCATGCTCTTAGATAGATAGAATCAACATAGTAAAACTGTCAATTTTGCCAAAAGCAATCTACAGATTCAATTCAATCTCCATCAAAATACTGGCATAATTTTTCACAGATCTTGACAGGATAATACTAAACTTTATACAGAAAAACATAAGACCCATAATAGCCAAAACAACCGTGTACAATACAGCAACTCCCAGAGACATCACTATCCCTGCATTTAAGCTCTATTATAGAGCTATAGTCTTGAAAAACACATATTTTTGCATGCTTACATTTTAAAAAAATACTAAATATTCCAATTGAAAATGAACAACTTATCTGTCATTATCTATTTACCTGACACTGGAACAAATAATTCTTAAGCATTTCTGGTCTTATCAAGTGATGTACATGTTATGTGTCTCTTTGTGTACTTATTTTGTTGATCACATGAAATCTTTCCTCACCAAGATATAAAACTGATGTTTTAACAACAGTACAAAGACTGAGGTATCTGCTAGTTGATATGAAAATTAGTGCCCTATATATTTATTTCTGGTGGTGTATTGAAGGACTCTTATTAAGATGTCTGAGGAAACATTCTACATGAATTGGTTAGAGGACTGTTCAATATTTAATTCACCATACTAGCTTGGATCCTAATGGACCATAGTTTGTTCCCTCCTTAGTGAACAGACTTGGTAGCTATTACTTGTGGATACTATAGACACATGGATATTGATTCTCTGCATTCCAACTTCTTTAGATGAATAGTTGTGTGTTTGATGACTACATGTAACCCATAGTGAATGATACAGTCAGTGTGTGTTCCCAAAGAGAATGCTGAGAACCAAGTCTATCATAATATTTTGCATGCTTTCTTAACACAAGAATGTACACAAAGCCTTAAGTATAATTTGTTGATATTGAAAGATATAAATTAAACAAGCATATTATTAAGAAGCTATTCGAGGTACTGATTCTGGCCTTTTTCTCATTCTGACACATGTATATTCTTGACCAAAAAAAACCGTTTCAATTAGACTATTCTGTAGCCCATTTTAGATAATCCTGATCCTCATCCTGCCTTTTTCAACCCCAGGCTTGTACATTGTGGGTCACTCCTGTATTGATAGTGATCCTATATCTTAAATACTCAGGCTTCCTGCAAAGGTCATATAATTGTCTGCTCCTATTGGAATATCTTGTATCCATGCCTACATCTATGCCTTTGTAAGGAAGATTCAGATATAAGGCCAAAATAATTAAAAGTAAACAAGGAAACAACCTTAAAATGTTGCTGGACAGCTGTAGTATTTACTTCTAACTTTCTTTTCCTTCTTCCTCTCCCCTTATGCTCCCTAGTGGGTGGGTATTTTATTATTTTCTAAATGTAATTTGTCTCCCAAAACTGGGCACCATAGAGTAGTTGGCTTTTGAACAACTAAAATAGCTTGTGTTTATTACTCAGTGCTGGATGCTGTGATTTGGAAAAACCTAAGATCAAAGAACTCGTAAATATGGCTTCAGGTGGACACCTGTTTCTTGGTTCATATTTTTTTTCAATTTCACAGTAATCCCACAAGCCAGAGAGTAAAGGAGATTCTTTATTTACACTAATCACATTCTTAAACATTTCTTATTCTCATAACCTCATTACTCCTTAGAACATCCTCACCCCACAAATACTATCATAAAATTAAGTCATAATATATCTATGTGGGGAGAACTATGACAACTGTACTCTAACAATTCTCATGTGGAAGTAAAGAGGCAGACAAATATGTAATATGTATACATACCTTGAAGGGTTGTTGAGAAGTAGCTTCTACATTGACAAACTACTAAAAGCAGCAAAAAATGCATGGCAAGAAACAGAGCTCTCCATTTTGTACTCATTGAACCTCACCAGATTGCAATGGGTGGTCCCAGTTCAACAGATATGCATATGGCACTGCATATACTATATGGGTCACATAATTAAAACAAGTCATGAAACTAGGAAAAGGTTATATAGGGGCAGGCAGTGTTGATCCTGGTGGGAGGGGAAAAAAGAGTTTGAGGGAAGATAGTACCCACTAACACATCATATATGTTTATTGAATTGTAAAAGAACTAACAGAAAGAGAAAATGGGGAGGGATGGAGGGATGGAGAGAATAGGGAAAGATGTAAGAAAGAAAAAAAGAAAGAAACTAAAAATGGTGCTTAGCTATAAAATGTTGATAACTCACCATAATTAGATCCAAGTAGCAGACACCCACATTTAATAGTAATTAAATTAGTTGGATTCCTTATTAATTCTATAGAAAATATTTTATATGCTTACATGGGTGGGATGTATACAAATAATTATATAAATAAACTGATCTATTAAAAGACATGTAGTCTGGTTATTTTATTGAGTAGGATGAGAAACATGTAAGAAACATTCTAATGCTCAGTACTTGGCAGTTTTCTCCCTTTTGCAAGTAGTTGCACTGATGTTTCTACATTAATTTGTAAAACATCAGTCATTTTCTTTTTCTAAAGCATTTTAAAGTAACCTCTATGATGAACTTCATTTCTTTCATTTCCTTAAAATTGTATCTATGTAACAATAATAGAATTCACGGCAGTGGGGGTGATTGTTGTTACTGATTGTTCTTAATCTATTGGATTACATACATTAAGGATTGGCTCTAGCATTTACTTTAGAACAGTGTAGTACTTCACCCTTTTGAATGCCTGACTTATTTAGGTGTATCAGTGTGTTTGCCTTTTGGCTTTTGTTTTCTGGTCTCACTCTATGTGAGTCAAATTTTCTCTCTAATGTGACTTGCTCATCATTTCCAACTTGCAAATTTGTGTACTTTGGGTCAGTAATAATTTGTCAGACTTGGACAAGTGACAGATACTGTTGAGTGTAGTTTTTACCCAGATAACTTCTAAGCAGAAATATTCTATAATGACAATTATATTTTGTGAAATGTTCTTTATATCACAAATGAGTCCGAATTTTATAATGGTTGCTCATTTTATAATAAAAATAAAATTGGAAGGACCCAAGTAACTGTTTCTAATGGGTCAGTTAGCAAAGATTATATATTTCCTATATTTTATATATTACTTAGCAATATTACATATTTTAGCAAAGAAATTTTGTCACATATTAAATATATATTTTGTTGTTAAATCATCAAGAAGTAATGAAGAAAGAAAGAAAATGTGTTATCATATCTGGAAAAAGAAAAAATAATGACTATTGCCCAAAGACGTAAGGGGAGTTACTTGTTTGGACAAGCAAAATGGAAACATGTAAAATTACCTACAGCATCTCTACAGAAGGTACTTTCAGTCTTAAGGAGGAGTATAGGCTCAAAAATATATTATTTAAAAGTCTGGAACTCAGGTCCTGTCTCTGCCTACCAAGATGCTCTCTAAAAGCCCAACCTTAGTTGATTAATGCTGCTTAGTACATTTTCTGCACAAAATATCCCAGAACAACCTCTTTTCAGTACTTCCCCATAGCTGTCAGCAAGACTTAAAAGTATTTTTATTAGACTAGCTCTCATAGGCAAAACAATTGAAGTACACTTTCTAGTTTAGATAATTGGCTGCTGCTATTTTATCTCAATGGGAAATCCATCAACTAATAAGTGAACATGACATGTAAAAGGACAGTGTTTTTCTTTTCTCCAAAGAGAAAGCTAGAAAAAGGCAGCATGGACAATCTAAAGAGGAAACACCACGCTGGGTAAGAACAGGCATTCCCTGAGAATGCAAAAGACACAATAACTAGATTTGTCAGATCCTGTCAGATTTTGATAAAAGAATGGTTGGTATTGCAAAGATGCCAGTCCCCCAGCACTCAGGATGCAGATACAGATGGATCTCTGTGAGTTTGAGGTCAGTCTTGTCTACAGTTCTAGTTCCAGGATAGGCTCCAAAAAATCCAGAGAAATTCTGTCTCTAAAAGCCAAAAAAAAAAAAAAAGACCCCAGTCCAAAACAGTCATCTTAGGTATATTACAATACAATAAAGCAAGATTTGGAAATGGTGTTAAGGGGAATAATTTTCCCCTACTCTGTACTAAATATATGTATGATTTATTTATATCCAAATTAGAGGTCAGAAAACCAATTAAATCATTGATAGGCTTTGTACTACATGTGCGAGTATGTACAAAAGTGTGTTTGAACACATTGCAATTAACTAATAGTGTCTTAGCTCTACCATGGAAGGCTGAGCTGGGTCCAAGGAAAGGTAACTACACTGCTCACCCACCCATTTTCTAGCCTCCCAGGATCCTGGAGACAATCAAGCACAGCAGGGAGTCTAGTCAAGCAGAAAACCAATCTTTTTTTTTTTTTTTGTAAATAACTCAGGACTAGCCTTTCTGAATTATCCTCAGTGCCATCTTTGACTAGCTTATGTGCTCTCAAAAGTAACATTAACATTAATGTATTTGCCCTCAGAAGATTTGCCCCAACCTGTCTCTGGTAAGATGTGATGACATGGAAACAGTTACATTGATAGAAATGAGTTAATAGCTAAGACAGAGCTAGCCAATAATACCTCTAGCCATTGGCCAACAGCTTGATAACTTGTAGAGTCTCTGCAAATTTCTTTAGAGTTCTGAAGGGTGGCAAGACCTGCCAGGCCAGAATGCTAATCATAACAAAATGGCACATACAACATGGGTACTAAGAACTTCTGCTTAAAACTTAACAAAAGCATATAAAGGGATTTTAGAAACAAAAGAACAGAGACAAACAAGGCTTCGTGGTACAAAAATTTTTCTTGGTTGTACTGTTTTGTTAGAGACAAGCAGAGATTCTTATGTCTCCTTTAAGGGAGGTTTCTTGACTCAGCACAAGCAGAAAAATACCACAGGATTTATCTAAAAGGCTCTGCTAACAACTGAATGAGATATATGAGAGCTGACAATGACAGAAACCACATCTATGAGCTGGAAGCATGCTGCTTAATGGCAGCATAGATGAAGGGAGTGAGCACAGCTCTCAGTGCTGGAGGTAAATGTACCCCTTCCATATTGCAAAGCTAACCACTAAAAACATGCTGCTTTAATTTTAGCAATGCTGTTTAACAGATATAAAACTTGTGGCTAGAAAAGAGGTAGAAATATACAATAAAGACAAATTCAGATAAAGTAAAACCTAATAGGTGTTTACAGTATGTTTAAAAATATGCATAGGCATAGGAGAGATAAAGAAACAGGACAAAGTGGTAAATAAATAAATAAATAAATAAATAAATAATTGAGAGTAGCTGAGATTGATGACACATGCCTTTAATCGCAACACTTAATCACGTCCCTATAAGTGTTGCGATTAAAGGCATGGAGGCACAGGCAAACAGATCTCTATGATTTCAAAGATAGCTTAGCATACATAGTTAACAGTAAAAAGCACGCAGAGAAATCCTGTCTCAAAAAATTAAAAGATAGAAGTAAAAGAAATAGAGTAATAAAAAACGCCAGGTGAAGATGGTAAGTACATAGAGAGTCTGGATACTATATGCTCTTGTATTGATTTTGAATTGCTCATTTGCTAAGGAAGGAACAACAACTACTAAAATACTCTTGATTATCAATGCTGCTAAATGAATCCAACTTATATGTTTTAAAAATGATTTACTTTATAATTTTAGTCTAAGGAGAGGTTACTTTGGAAAAGAATTTCTATTTTTTCCACAAAAAATGAAAAGCTGTGGATTCCTTCCAGACTAAGATGGTTTGACCAAGTAAGACCCTCCTAAAATAGTGTCCCAGGCAATCCAACATTTAAAATCGCTGGGACAAGGCAGCCTTGCAGACTACACCCAGGATTTCTGCATTGTCTTAGGATTCCCATGGTATTACATCAGCCCTAACCAGCAAGAAGAAGTTTGGAAAGAATGACACCCAAATTCTCAAATATTGTCTATAAATATTTGTTTTCATTTAAACGGAGCTGGTTATAAATGGTTAATGATCACAACCAATCTCTTTTATAGGTAAAAAGGGGGTTATGACATGGAAATGAATACTGTGTTTTGGAATGGGTTTTTATTTATTGATACAAATATAAGATCAATTTTGTGATATGTATACTTATCATTTTGTTTATGTATTGTGTTTATATAGCTCATTTAAAAATGTAGTGTACAATTAAGCATAAGTTATAGTTACCTATAATAGTCAAAACTTATAGTTAGGTTGGTTAGGTTTTCTAGATATATAAAGATATATTTCAAATGAATAGACATTCTTTAAAACTTTCAAAGACCTCCAGAATATGGCATTAAAATGGTTTAGGGTTTTTCTTTACAGTAACACATAACTGCTCCTGGCAACACAACCTGTGTCACAAAGGAAGATGGACACAGAAGAAACATGTTATGAAGTTTACTCCCAATATAGCAACATTAGCCATTGGGCAAGAAACTTCTCTTATCTGGATTGCTTGACATTATGCTGTATAAAATGGACATACAGGAACCACAATAAAGTGATTTCTGAAACAAGATGGGCATAGTGGCAGGGTCCCTGCTTCCCACAATGTCTGCCAGACATTCTGCAGGACACAGAGAAAAGTGACTGACAAACTGCCAATAAGAGGTGGATAATTTAAAGTTTCCTGCTTTTCTGGGGATCTGCCAGACATATTATGGCCTATAGGCTGAAGATAGAACATCACAGAAGAAGTTTGGGTGACCGACCAGGCAGCGACTTGTCTCTGTCAATTCTAGGGTTTATATACTACCTTTCTGTGGTCTTTGGTGGAGTTAAAGACAGACAGTTATGGTTATAGTTTTCCTTAGTTGATATAAACAAGAAATTACATATAAGACTTTAGACTCACAAAGATAGGATTGTTGATAGAACATGTTATTTAATTTCTGATAATGTTAATGGACTAAATATTGTTAACTATAGTCCTTATTTGATAACTGTTTTGTCATATGTAATTTCACTATGTTAAGTGAAAGCCCTTTTTAATTTAGACGGAATTTTGTCATTCTGTAAATATGTTTCTCTTATTGGTTATTTGGCAAATGGGAAGGCAAGATAGGCAGGACTAGGAGATAAGGAGGATTCTGAGAAAGGTGGTAAAGAGGAGTCAAGATGTAGGACATCAGAGAAGTAGTCCATACCCTCTCTCCAGTAAATAAAACCACGTGGAAAGACTTAGATTGATAGAAATGAGTTAACATTTAGGAATGATATAGCCTGTAAGAAGCTCTAGGAATTGGCCAACAGTTTTATAACTAATGGAATCTCTGTGTGTTATTTTGGGGCTTACATGGTTGTGGGACCAGGTTGGTGTAAAACTTCTCTGAATATATATGACTAATGCAAAGTTTACAAAAGTCAAGAAGTTACAGGTTTCATAAGGCCCATTCCAAAGTTATAAAAACATCAAGCACTTACTAGAGATAGAAAATTCAGGTATAATTGAATGCCACTTGGCAGGAAGGTCTTGAAATATAGCATTCCTAGGCATGACTCATGCAAAGTAGGATTTTTATTAATGATTCTGGCTTTGGGTCACCTATGTTCACTCCTGATACTAAGCCCAATAAATTCACATTTAACTGAGTTTGTCTTACATGGAACAAATACTTTCTTCTGTCTTTGGTGTCTCATCTAGGGTGAACAGATGTGTGGTAATGTTACCCTGGGAAAAATCATTTAGCATTCTGAACTAAAAACAACCTTGGAAACAAAAAGAACAAATATATTCCTAAATTTCCATTAAGATATTCTGATTTTGAATGTTCATTTGCTTAAGGCAAAATTTTATTTTTTACTTAATTTTGCAAATGTTTTGATAATGCTTTCATTTTGTACATGTAGATATAGCGATAATTCCTAATAACTGTTTGTAAAATTATGTATAGCTGCAACAATTTAATGAAGTGAAAGTGTTATGCTCTATTATTCTCCAAAACGTCCAGGTATGTGCATTGTGCTCCAGTCCAAAAAAATTAAAATCTTGTAGATTTAGATTGTAAATCTAAATCACCATTTAGCACAGGTGAGCAGAGAAAGATGAGCCGTTACAGCATTAAATAATGATATCATGTAAATTAATGTAATTACAAACTGAAAATGAGCACACTGCCATATCTCACCTTAAAAACAGAAAATCATTGGGAAGACAATTGTAGTGGAAAGTATATTCTAAATACATTAATATTATTTTAATTTATTATTTACCAAATTTAGAGAAATGAGATAAACAAGTAACCCAATCATCTCTTTTTTCCCATTCAATGAAAAGCTAATATATTGAATAGCAGTTTTCAAAACAAAGAAATAACAAATGGTCAATGCATGTTTCAAGTGTTCACCAGTTTTAGTCATCAGAAAAGTCAAAATAAACTTGCTTTTAGATTTCATGTAAATAAGTTTGTATAGCTATTACTCTTGGTAAATAACAAATATCGTTGGTGGGAACATAGCAGGGTTGAACTTTTATATATTCTTACTGGGAGCAGAGACTTGTGTAGCCTACATGAAAATCACTATGAACATTTCTCAGAAAATGAAAAGTATACTAGAATATTGTATTACCCGTTTGTACCAAAGAATTCTACATACGGTACCGCTGAGATGTGTATATGTGTACTTACTGTTGCCCTATTCATAGTAACCAAGATACAGAATCTGTCTAGATGCCCATCAGGTGATAAATGGATAAAGAAATCTGATATAATTACACAATGAAAGTTTATTCAGCCATAAAGAGAAAAGAAATCATGATATTTGCAGGCAAATAGATAAACTTAGAATCATTAAATAACTGATATAAGCTAGACCCAGAAAGATGAATACTACTGCGTGGTTTAATCTAATATCTAGGATTTATATTTACATTTGTCTTGGCATGTCAATCTGTGTGTGTGTGTGGGGGGGAGTATGTGATATGAAATTGGTGGAAGCTTTGAAAAACTTTTTAAGGAAGGAGCAGGGAAAGAGAGAAATGGAATAATTGGTACATGAAAGAAGAGGTGAGCAATCAGTGCTGAAGGAAGGGAAACAACAAGAGGACAAGGAGAAACTAACCAAGAGAGAGGAATCAAGAGAGAGATGGGAAGGAGAGATGGAGAGGCTAATTTATAAGATGTTGTACCTTGATTGCTTTACTATATATTACATGAAAGAATTCAACTACCATGAAACAGCTCAATAAAATGTACATATTAATTAGAAACATGACTCAAAGAGCTTTGAGAAAACTGGTGAATTTGATAATGTAATAACCATTATGACTTCTATTAGTAAGACTCCAGAAAGCAATTATGAATTTTAAAGAATATCAATGCATTTCCCCACAGATCTAGCAGATAACAGTTTACATAGTATATTGCTTTTGGTAATACTCATAACAGGATATACAAGTACTATTTATTTGAGTGCTAAAAAGATAGCATTGAATGTGTTTTCTCTGTGTAAGCTTGTGATGCATATGTGTTCTAATTACTTATTTTTCACCATGATAGACACTAAACCAAAAACAACTTTTGGGGGAAAATTCTAATTTCAGTTTTCTATAGTCCACCATTGAGAACAATTACATTGGAAGCTCAAGGCAGAAACCACAGAGTAAAGCTTCTTATTGGCTTAGTGGGTGTGTGCATAAGTGGGTCACAGGTATCTCTAGGGTTGTAAGTTTTTCTGACTGCCCTGGACCCAGAGCTGTGCTAGCCCCACAATAATGCACAGAGACACTTTATTTTATATTATGTTGTTGACCAGTTACTAGTTTCTTATTGGCTAGCTCTGTCTTAATTATTAACCCATTTTTATTAATCTAAGTATTTCCACGTGGTCTCATCTTACTGGTGAGAGGGCCTTGATCTCTGTTCTCTCCAGACCTTACATGCTGACTCCTCCTTACTACTTCCTCTTTCCTCCTTGTCTCCTAGTCCCTCCTATCTTCCTTTCCTACTGGCCAACAGTGCTTTATTCATTAACCAATACAAGAAAAATATTTATAGAATGACATCTTCCATCATCTTCTCTTTTCTGTCTAAAATAAAAAGAAGTGTTTTAACTTTAACATAGTAAAATATATCACATAACAGTTATCAAACAAGAATTACAGTTACCAATATTTTGTACATTAACATTTAGTAGGATTTAAGAAAATAGTTCATCATCTATTCTATCTTTGTGTGTCTAAAGTCCTATATGTAAATTATATTTAATCCTAACTAAGTAAAACTATACTCCATTGACATAAGACACTATTGCTCTTGATAGTATTGTACATTTCCCAACAAAATGTTGGACACTGTTGTCCCTCTTTCTGGAGTCCATCCTTGCTTCAGCTATGGCCTTTTGGGCAAAGAACTGCCCCCACCTCGACCACTGATTTGGATGTGTGGTCCTATGTGCTTCCAGGAGACAAACATAAAAGACTGCTTAACCCTGCCAAGTCAGGGTAAGAGAGCCTTTTTACCTCCCTGTCTTGTTGTGGTCTATCAGGTACTCTAGGCCTTAGCCAAAATTGGCTGTACCAATGCTGCTGTGAGTCCTTGGGTGACTGTCCAGGTAGCATGCTGTTTCTGTCCTTGCTGCACCTTTTGGAAGTTGCCCATCCACACTTCTTGCCTACCCTAGTATTATTATTTTCCTTCTCAGGTCTTTGATGAAGTTGAAGATTAAATTACCACAACTATTAATCTCTTTTCCTAGTTAGATATATTAGGTATTAGACTTAAGCTTCCCAGCTTAGTACAACTCTATTGTAAACCCTGTTTCGACTTCACCCTAGGACTAGATAGTTAGGTATTAAGTTTGCATGTTCTCTGTTTTTGTTTTCTTAGAGTACACTTGCTTTTCACTGTTTTGTATATAGTTTTTGTATCTAGCCCAACTCTTTTCTTTAGACTTAAAGGGGAATTTTGCTGAGATATTCATCTTGTCTGCACCTGTGGCATAAACCACACCCATTGGGGGTGGAGACAGGGCCGGATGTGACCTGGGGGACTAAGGCTGAGGAGGGGGCTCGGAGAGCTCTCTTGCTTGAATCACGGGGACAGGAGTAAATCTGGAGGCATCCTTGGGACAAGGAACCTGCTGGTGGTCATATGTCTATGTTGTGAGTTATTTCTCCCTGAATAAACATCTATTCAGCCTATTTGTTTCTCCTGATCCTTATTAAACATCAATAGGTATCATGTGTTGGAGGTCTAGGAAGTTGAAGCAAGCGATAAGTAGTGTTCAGATGTCAACCCACCAGAGGAATGATTCTCTGATGTAGGAGAACCTCATCCAGGCAAGGCATGTGGCACCAATGACTCTAGACACTGTTGCTCCTCACTGTAATTTCACATGTGTAAAAGCAGCTATGGTGTCTTTCTAATGCTTGTAGTGTGTAATTTCATATGATATGCATATGTAATCTCATGATTGCATCTTAATCTTATGGGCACATGTATCTGTGGATCATCAGAAAGATATCTTTTCATTTAGTTGTATAATTTTGATATATAGAAAATATTATAGCATATGCTTCATAACTAGATATGTTGTCCCAAAATGACTATGAGACATTTAAAAGCCTTACTATGCATAATTAGCTCATTTTTACCTCACAGCAAGTGCAAACCTGATTGAATGTTTCTGTAAATGGATCATAAATGACAAACTTTACACATTTGCACAGGTCAGAGTTGCAGATATTTAGCCTAGCTTATTAACACAAAGCAATCTAAAAAAATATGCCAATTCTTTATTTTCCAAGTCTGTGTGATAAAGACCTATATCGCACAGCTTGTCCCACCAGGCACTGGTGATTCTTACACCAAAAACCTTGAAACTTAACATTTGTATGGTCTTGGCTCCTTATTGCTTACCCAAGGAATGTACTATGACCAATGAGGTGAAATTCCTCTAACTCTTCTTTCTTATTGCCTCAAGCCTCTTGTAAAAGGTGCCTTTAATCTTGGTGAAAAAAGTATTAGAAAGTATTGGAACTACAGAAAATTGAAACATAGAAAAACTAGAAAGAATTAGAACTTAGAAGAAAATTAGAGGACAGAAAAATAGGCAGAAAAATAAAAAAAATGACTTGAACAGCACATGTGTGAATTTATTACTTACTCCTAGAGTAGAAAACCCCTAAGCCCAGCTTTCCTACACTGTGCAGTTTCTCTTCCAACCCTGGATGTAGCCTTGTGAGCTGGACTTCAAGGATACTAAAAGTCTTCCTGTCATTAATTGTCTCACTCCTTTGGGATAAGGTGTTTCAATGAATCTGAACCCAACATGGTGGATAACAAGCTTCAGCAATCCTTGAATATTATTCAATGTATAGACCTGTTAGAAGAACATGTCATACCAACAAAACAGACAGATTGTCCTTAGGTTTTTATATGTCAGTTTAATTAAATTAAATTTAAATAAAAATAATTAGATAATCATAATCTACTTTAAGTTTAAAAAGAAAATGTATTAATAACTCAAATTTGTTCATATATTAGAATTTATCATATGTGCAAAAGTGTATGCAGTTGCACATATGTTATGTAGATGTTATTTCCTAGTTTGTCATGTGATTTTGTAGAAAGAATGGATAACTAAGTTGTAGTGCAATATTTCTATTCTCCATATCCCATAATACATTGGCCACAGTTCCTTTATATTTTAATTAAGACCCTCATGTTTACACAGTAACCACTTTTACTCACTGAACCATATCTTCAGCTTTGCAAGCACCATCTTTTGCTTTAAAATGATCTATTTCATATTTGTTTGTGTGGTTAATGTGTGCTGGATTTTGAGGTGCATGCCATGACCTGTATATGTAGGTTAGAGGACAGTTTGGGGGCATTTACTTATGTGGGAGGACCTTCACAAAATTTAACTGTGGATATCATTCAGAACCCATGAGGTTGAAGTGTATCAAACCCTGGCCATCAAGGCTTAGTGACAAGCACCCTTACCAACTGAACAATATTATCAGTGAAATATAGGAGGAATTTGTATGCCTACTTTGAATATGGATACTTAAAAACTTAGTTTAATTCTACTTTTATCAACAAGCACTTTTTCTCATTAATTTTCCATATGCAAACTTTATCTAGTGCCTTCAATTTAAATGTTACCACTTCACTGATATCTTTTTTCTTTTCATTTTATTTATAAGTAATATTTTATTAATTCTTAAAATATTTTAGAGTTTGCTATTTAATATTTTAATTTATTTTTTGAGATGATTTTTTGCAATATAAATTTCTCATATCCAACTCTTTACATATGTGAACATCCACATTCAACAGAGATAATTTCCTCTTTTCCTTATTTTATAAAGTTCAATTTGTATTACCCTGCAAATCTTGTGTGTGGGTATCTACTTTGGAGAATGGTCAAGCTACCAGGATCACTACGTTGTAGAAATATGACTATGATTTCAGTAACTATCAAATGACAAGAATAGGTTCCCAGCAACCAGTAGGACTTCCTGCCACCCTCCACATGCTTTTAGTTTTTATTTTTGAGAATGTGAACCTTTTCTACATGTTGTTTCAACTGGTATGTGTTCATACCTGCAATTTCTGTTGAGCCAGAAAACAGTTTCCTTTAAGTCATCTCATCCACCACCATTAGCTCTGCATTGACTCTCATCTAAGTCAAGAAGCATCTTCTCTGACCAGATTTCAAAGACATATCGATCAATGTGTATAAGAATAAATTACGGGATTGTTATAATAATAGGTATGTTTAGCAGAACAATTGGTTCTTCACTGGGTCCTATGCAACAGTTTTTGTTTTCTTTTTTGTTGTTGTTACTTTTTGTTCCAAAAACAGTACTAGGTATGGGTCACATTTTATACATCAACCCAGAAACCAAATCAGAGAATTGTTAGCTATGCACATAAATAATATTATGCCACTATTGAACCCATGGTCATATACTTTGCAAGGCCACTCATTACTTTCACAGAAGGTTCAGATTGACAATTATTCTTTTTTATTTAAATTTGAATCAAGCTTGTTTTACATGTCAATCCCAGTTCTGCACCCTCCTGTCATCCTCCCCTGTTCTGGTCACCAATCCACATCCTATCCCCTGTCTGCTCCTAAGGAGGATGAGGCCTTCAATGCCTTCCCTGATAATGAGATTGATGACTACCTTATATGCAGTCTTAAAACCTTCATCTAGTAGCTGAAGGAAGCAGAAGCAGACACCCACAGCTAGACACTGAGCAAAACTCCTGGAATTCAGTTGCAAAGAGGGAGAAGTGATGAACAAAGATGTCAAGACCAGGCTGGAGAAACGCCCAGAAACTGCTCATGGACTCCAATCTGATAGCCGGGAAACCAGCTTAGGACTGATTCAGACCCCTTTAATGTGGGTGTTAGTTAGGAGAACTAGCAGTCTATGGGGTCTCTGGTATCCTTATGTGAATGGATTTTGGGAGCCCAATCCTCATAGAGGGATATTCTCTCAGCCTAGACACATCGGGGGGGGGGAGCTGGGCACTGCTCCAAATGATATAACAGACTTTGTAGACTCCACATGGGAAAATGACAATTACTTTTATCCTCTGTTAGCCTGTAAAACATTTTCTGAAACTGTCAAAGCTTATCAGTAGGGTTCAATTTTCCAGGTTAGTACTAGATTAATCACTGATGACTTTTATTTCAGTGTCACCAACTAGCAGTCTTGGAACTGTTTTCCATTCTAATGGCTTATCTTGCATACCTTGAAATGGGACCATGTCACATCAACTAACTTTGATTTTTTTTTCCCTTGGTTCATGCTCTTTAGTGATACTGCTTAAGGTTTCCCTTTGGGAAAATCTCTCCTTGTACAGAAGTGTTAACATTTTGTATGAGAAAACAGGTCTGTATTGCAATCCAGAGTGGCCATTGAGTTACCCACTTCTTTAGAGCTGTTCAAGAATGGTAAGATGATTTCCCATTGTTATTTGATATTTAATATGTATTTCTCAGTGTAGTGGTTTTGAACTTTATAGTACATATTTTAACGACTAGCTTCTTCAATTATTTCTTATCTTTATTCTTTCTTCCCACTAGAAATGTAAATTCATACATTTAATTGGCAGAATTTTATATATCAGATATTAATAGTTCTGTACCCCATTTTTAAATAGGATTATTTGGTATGTTGTTGAATAGTTTCTTGAGTTTTTTGTACATTTTGGAGATCAGCCCTCAGTCAGACAGGATTGGGAAAGATTTTTCCAAGTTTTTGGGCTGCCGTTTGGTCTTGTCAACTGTGTCCTTTGCCTTACAGAAGCTTCTAAGTTTGAGGAGGTCACATTTATTAATTGTTGATCTCAGTGTCTGAGATACTGAACCTCTTTGGATGGATTTATGTTGAGGTCTTTGATCCATTTGAGTTATGTGTGTGGCGATAGACATGAGTCTATCTACAGTCTTCTACACACCATCATCCAGTTGTGCTAGCACCATTTGTTGAAGATGCTTTCCTCCTCCCATTGTATACTTTTAGCTGTTTTGTCAAAAATCAGGTGTTTGAAGGTGTATGGGTTAGTATCAGGATTTTCAGTTTGATTCCATTGGTCTATACCATCCATGGTGCCAATTCCAGGCTGTTTTCAGGACTATAACTCTGTAGTAGACCTTAAAGTCTGGAATCGTGATGCATCCTAAAGTTCCTTTATTGTACAGGGTTGTTTTGGCTATCCTGATGTAGCGCCTGCGCTGCGATCTACTCCACAAACCGGGTGAAGGCCTAGAGATTGAAATAAAGGCAAGACAGCAGGTCATTCGTTCAATGGCAATGTCAGAACACTAAATGCTGAATGCCGTTTTTTGAGGGTATGGAATGGGCTTAAATACTGACTTACAGCACAGTGGAAAATTACAGGAATTTTAGGCTTAGCACCTCCCTATGAGCTGTGTGTTGTCATGAGGTGTATTGTCATGAGGTAGGTGTTGTCACAAGGTGTATGTTAACAAAAAAAGGAGAGTACCAACAACAGCCTTGGGGCAAAGAGTTTCAGCCAGCAGCTTCAAGCTTGTTCAAGGTGCCCCAAGGATTCAAGCAGGGGCCTACAGGTCCCCCTTTCTTTTAATATAAACTAACACCTGTCCTAGGTGCCAGAGGACATTAGCATAATTCCTTATCTGTCATTGGAGAGGTCACCCAGGCCCGTAACCCCCCGTCTTAGGTTGGATACTTGTCTCCTTTGTCTTATTTGTCATTGGTGAATAGTTTGTTAGCCATATGTGGCAGAGGCATTTTTTTTATTATTTTTTGAGCTAAAGACAGTATGTGTCTTGTTTGAAAGTTGGCCTGGGCCTGTCTAATGCTGTGGCAAAGTAGCACCAAGTGTAAAGGCTACAAACTCCAGTAATCTGTCCATAAGTTGAAGCCCTTGTAAAGGTCTTTTGTATTGGCAAGTGGTACTCAGGTTTCATTGATGATAATGGTCTGTATGGCTAAGCATGTGTATAACTTAAAAATTGATCATTTTAGGATTTTTGGAGAAAAATGATATATTAACACAGATATGTGTGAAAGACAGAGAACAAGATGCCATATGAGCTTTTTACAAAAAATTTAAGTGTTCATATAGGAGGCTAGTTTGTAAATTTAGCTTAAAAATGACAATTTGTACTAAATAATCAAGCATGTTTTGGGTGGCTAAGGCTATAGCCAAATCATTTGATGGTTGATCCATTGTGTTTGTAGTATTTACAGATTGGAAGAGGGTTATGGTAGAAATTGTTGCTTCAGTGGCAGAGGCAGCATTGGTAGTCTTGATCTCAAAATCTCCTTTTTTTTTTTTTTGTACATTTGGGGTATGTGGCCCAAGACAACTGTTACACTCAGCAGACCTGCTGAAAACAACTGAAACTTTTTCCAAAATTAGTAGCTTTGGATATAACAAAAGAAGGGAACCAAAAGACAAGATCAAGGTGAATTTCTTGTCTTTTGGATCAAAGTAAAAAATTTATAGTTCTTTGATCCAAACAATAATTAGTGGTGGAAATAGGGCCACATATGGCTACTCAGACTTACAGACATCAGAATGGGTATATTCTTAAAGGCCCATTGGCCCTTTTTTTTAGCTGTTACAATCATGGTTCTTCCGCATATGGCGAATCAGCCACTCAGGCACCCAAACAGGGTTATCTGTGTCTTGTGCAAAGACATAAATTGACTCTCGGGCCCATATTAGAATTTGGTCAGGGCCTCATCATTGTCCAGTAGTGACATTCTTTCATATAACTGAACCATAGTCAGATGACTGAGGGCGCCAATGCCTGTCAGCCGCAGATTGAGTAGCATCATCAATAGCTAAAAAATTTAAATATAAAGAACAAGAGAAAGGTGATTATGAGGAGACCCTGTAAACTCCCCCTTTTTTTGTTTTATGAAGGTAGGCTTTAATTGTGCCATGTGCATGTTCCATCATGGCCTGACCCTGAGGATTATAAGGGATGTTTGTCTTATGTGAGATAAAAAAAAAATTTAAAAAGAGTTGAAACCTTGACTAGTATAAGCAGGGCCATTACCAGTTTTTAATTGTCTGGGCATTTCCATATAAGCAAATGCTTGTAAACAATGGCTCTTAATATCCTTAAGTCTTCATCCAGTATGAGCAGAAGCAAACATGAGATGAGAATGGGTATCCACAGATACATGAACAAATTGTAGTCTGCCAAAGGAAGGAACATGAGTAACATCTATCTGCCAGATATCATTAGGCATGACATCCCGGGGGTTAATTCTAAGGTGTGGAACAGATAAGAACTCTGTATATAGGGGACAGTTTTTAACTATATTAATAGCTTGGTCTCTGGTAATTTTAAAATGGAATTTAAGCGACCTTGTATTAAGGTGGAAGGTTGTATGAGCTTTATAAGCTGTTTTATAACCAGATTTTCTCATTATCATAATGGCATTATTTGTTTTAGTATTAAAATCAGTAATGGCATTTCCTTCATTTAAAGGGCCAGGCAAATCAGAATGCGCTCAGAGATGTCCTATAAAAATTGGATGAGAGCACCTCCATAGCAGGCTTTGTATGGCTAGTAAATGCTCCTGTCTATGAAAGACTGGAGCTGTATAGGCAGCAGTTTTCAAGGGAGCCAATATATGATACATATATTTATTGTCCATGTATAAGTTAAATGGCTTATGAGAAAATTGTTGAAGGGCCTACAGAATATGGCATTTAAAATGGTTTAGGTTTTTTCTTGACAATGAGGCACAACTGCTCCTGGTAACACCACCTGCATCAGAAAGGAAGATGAACATTGAAGAAATGCGTAATGAAGTTTGCTTGTAATATGGCAAGATTAGCCATTTGGACAAGATACTACTCTTGTCTAGACTGACTAGACTGACTATATGCTGAATAAACTGGATGTGCAGGACCCACAGAAAAGTGACTGCTGAAGCAAGATGGACATTGCTACAGGATTCCTGCTTCAAGGAAGAGGCTGTCAGACAGTCTATATGACACAGAGAAAAGTGACTTGACAAACTGCCAATACAGGTGGACAGTTTAAAAGTTTTCTGCTTTGCTGAGGAGTCTGCCAGACACACCATGGCCTATGGGCTGAAGATGGAACATTACAAAAGAATGTTCATTACTTCAGGTGATTGACCAGGCAATGAGTTGTCTCTGTTTTTTCTAGAGTTTATCTATTATCCTTCTGTGGTCTTTGAAGGAGTTCAAGGCAGATAGTTATGGTTATAGTTTTCCTTAGTTAGGATTTAAGATAAGTTACACATAGGACTTTAGACTCACAAAGATAGGATAGATGATATTTTCTTTAAGTCTTACAAAATGTTAATGGACTAAATATTGTTAACTGTGATTCTTATTTGATAACTGTTCTATGATATATTTTGCTATGTTAAGGTTAAACCCCTTCTTTTATTTTAGACTGAAAAGAGGATATGATGGGAGATGTTATTCTGTAAATATGTTTCTCATACTGGTTAATTAATAAAGCACAGTTGGGCCAATGAGAAAGCAAGATAGGCGGGGCTAGGAGACAAGGAGGAAAAAGGAAGTGGTAAGAAGGTGTCAAGATGTAGACCAGGGAGGAAGGAAGACGCCGGCAGAGGCTCCTGATAAGATGACCACGTGGAAATACTTAGATAAGTAGAAATGGGTTAATAATCAAGACAGAGCTAGCCCATAAACAATAATGGTAACTGGCCAACAGGATTGTATCATATACAGTCTCTGAGTGTTATTTGGGGCCATTGCGCCAGACCCGTGGCAGACACGCTGGCGGAAATCATACATGCTACACTTAGGTGGGTCAGAAGTTCGATGTTTGTAGCTCTTGGTGGTCCAAGCTCTCTTGGAGGGCTCTCCTCAGGCAGTGGCCCCTAGATGGAAGTCAAAAATCAGGCTCTGGTAGAGGCCCATCAATGGGGTCAAAGATCCAGCAGGCAGGGACTCAAGGTGATGCTGCAGGGACAGGTGGATCTCTGGGAGGGGTCTGGAACTCAAGCAGAGGACCAGTGGTTGGGGTCAGAGATCAGGCAGTTGGGGATTCAGGGTGGTCCTGCATGGATATCCAGGTGTAGTGTGCTCTGAGCAGCTCCAGGAAGTTTCCTGAAGGTGGCTGGATTATTGGATCCACCCTCCGTTCCAGTGCGCAACAAGAGCAGTCTGACCATGGGCAGGGAATCAACTTTTATTCAGTTATATAGTAAATTTGTTAAGATTCTGTTTCCTGAGGTTTAGATGCCCTAGCATTGTCAAGGTTAAGGTTTAATTTCTCTAATTAATACATGAACAGTGGAGGAGTGTTCCCCTTGCTCCATATCCTCTCCAGTATGATTCATCACTTGTGTTGTTTATCTTAGTCACTTTAAGTTAGAATCTCAGAGTCATCTTGATTTGTATTTCCCTGATGACTAAAGATAGTGAACATTTATTTAAGTGTTTTTCAGCCATTTGAGATTCTTCTGTTGAGAAATCTCTGTTTATTCAGTTCTGAACACCATTTTTAATTGGATTATCTGTTTTTTATGTCTATTTTCCTTTTTTTCTTCTTTTTATTAATCTTTATTTTAATTTTTTAATTCATTTTGAATATGGTCTCTGTGGGGAGCAAACAAAGCCTGATACATTAAGTTGAGGCAGGACCAATCCCCTCTGCACTGTATCGAGACTAAACAAGGCATTCCACCATAAGGCATGGGTTCTAAAAAGTCAGTTCAAGTACCAGAGATAGATCCTTAGCCTACTGCCAGAGGCCCCTCAAACTGACCAAGCTACACAACTGTTACCCACAACCAGGGACTTAGTTAGGACCCCTGCAGGCTCCCAACCTGTCTGTGAGCTCCCTCTAGCTTGGGTCAGTTGTCTGTGTGGATTTCCTCATCATGATCTGAATTGCCCTGCTCCCTGTTCATATAATCCCTCTTTCCTCTCTTTGACTCTACTCCTGGGGCTATGCCTGGTGCTGGACTATGGATCTCTGCATCTGGTTCCATCAGTTACTACATGAAGGTTCTATGATCACAGTTTGGACATTCATCAATCTGAATACAGGGAAAGGACAGGACTCACTATAGCTAGGAGTCTTAGCTAGGGTCATCCCTAGCTAGGGTGGATTTATATCTATTTTCTCAAGTATTTATATATTTTGGAAATTAGACCTATGTCAAATACAGGGTTGGAAATCCATGAATCTACAAGGGGAACCACGGCTAAGATTTCTGTCAGTAGAGAATATGTAGTCTGAACCGATCATGTACTGAAAGACCCTCAGAGCATGGACCTTCATGCTCCAACTCAGGAAAAGCAACACCCCAAATCACTCACAAGAAGTGGTCTCGATGCAAACAGCATGAGGACTTTTTTATTCCAAGTGCACTGGGGTGCACAGTCATACACAATGCAGGGGTAGAGGACTGAGGACCCCAAGTGCAGAATTAAGACAGCATTTATAGGGTTTACAACAAAGACTGCACACCATAAACCAATTATCTCATAGCATCAAGAGCCTGCAAGGTGAGGGCCAATCAATTTAAACCATTTCATACTTTTTAGACCAATCATTTTAAATCATCCAAGCCTGCACTTTATAGACCAATCAGTTTTCTATAGCCCTGGAGGTCAGCATTTGTGCGAGTTCCTAGGTGGGGTGACAAATGGCAGTTAGAATAGTTCAGTGTGTGTGGGGGGGTCACAAGCAGTTTACGAAATCAGGTAAATGGTAAGGAGTGTAACATTTTGCCTATTTACTGGTAGAGGGCAGGGTCTGGGATTTGAGGTTTTTAGGGCTTTTTAGATAGTATTTTTAAACTTTTAGCTTCCTGGGGTCATTGGAGAGTTACTCTGTATTTTTTCATCCTTTCAGTACCCATTGAGGGATTGGGAAACCAACCCAGCCATATAAACTTTCTTGTCCAATTTGTACCACCTACAAGATGTGCTGGGATAAAGGTGGTACAGAAAATGTGGTAATGGCCTATCAATTACTAGTCTAGTGAGTGACACCAGCTATGAGAGGATGCCACCCCGACACTGCCTGGAAGGCCAGGACCCAGAAACTGTATGGCCGGCAGAGCTAGGATAGAACAAATATGACTAGGAAAAAAGGCCAATGTGTTGATGCCTAAGGATATTCAGCTACACTCATAGATTTGTGCCTAGCCCAGCTGTCATCAGATGGGCTTTGTCCAGCAATTGATGGAAACAGATGCATAAGCCCATAGTCAAATATTAGGCACAGCTCAAGAAGGAATCATGTAGAAGAGGTAGGGGAAGAATTATAGGAGCCAGAGAGGTCAAGGACACCACAGGAAAACTCCTAGAGTCAGCTAACCTTGGTTAATAGGAGCACACAGAAAAGGAACCAACTACCAGGAAGCCTGCTTGGGACTGATATAAGCCCTCTGTATATTTGTTTCAGTTGCGTAGCTTGGTCTTCTTACAGGATTTCTAACAGTGGCAGCAGGGCTGCCTCTGATTTTTGCTGGCTTTGGGGACTCTGTTCCTCATACTGTGCTGCATTGTCCAGACTTAATATATGGAAGGTGCCTAGTCTTTCTGCAACCTGACATACCATGTTTGGTTTACATCCACAGGAGGCAGGAGGACTGCCTTTTTCTGAATACTAATGGAGGAGGAATGGCTGGGAAAGAGTGGGGGGGATGGCAGGTAGAGCTGAAAGGAAAGGGTGGAGAGGAACTATAGGAACTATTCATAATATCAATAATTTAAAAATCATTTAGAAACAAAATTTCTATCAGTTTTAGTTGGTATCATATAGATAAAATGTTCTATTCAGAACTATGTGTTCTTTTAGTTGGAATCTGTTTTGGATTCAGTTGGTAAAATGTGTTAAACATGTTTATGAAGGACTGCTGCTTAATGTGTCAGATTTAATTCCCTTAGTCCTGAATTAGTCCTGAACTTTATTCTACAAAATTAATACAATTTAATAAGAAGGTTGTGTGAAACATAAAATTTCCTGAAAGAAATTCCCAAAGGCCAGAATATGGGAATCCAAATTGGATAGCCTTTGAGAAAGCTCTGGAAGTGTAGGGTCTGGGATTAGCAGCATTATCCTCAGTATTAGGAGTGAGCCTAGTCCATGGTAACTCTGTGTGCCCACTGCAGAACTGACTGCTTGCTTGCAGGAACACCTGTGTGCCCCCCCTACACACACGCGCGCGCGCACACACACACACACTCTCACGCATGCACGCACGCACACATGCACATACATACACACACACACACACACACACACACAGAGAGAGAGAGAGAGAGAGAGAGAGAGAGAGAGAGAGAGAGAGAGAGACCCATGTTATCAGTACAGGAGGAGAAAGAGCAGGGTTTTCTTCCCGCCCCCCCATTCAGGTGATGAGATTTGAAATGCCAAAAAGTTGTCTGTGTTCTCTTGTAGTATTTACACTAAGGTGCAGAGCATCTCTTCCAAATCCCTCAGGTGGCTGCTGTAGTTTTGCTCAAATGATGTTAACAAAATATAGAACTGCAATGGAGACTAAAAAGTGCAGAGTAATGATGAGAGAAAAAGGGAGCAGATGACCTCATCCTTATGCCTTCTAAATTGTTAGATAATTTTCAGTTTAGTGGCCAGTATGTTCAAGTTATTAAATATAGCATTGGCACAACACCAAAGAGTGCCAGTGATGATGTGAATGAATTGTTATTATTACTGGTTTTACACATTAATTGCAAATCACAAATCAGCTTGATTAGAAAAAAATTAGAATGCTAACATTCTTCTTCATGTATAATATGGCTGTCAGGATAATGTTAATAACAAAGCTGAAAAGTTATTAGAGTCATACCCATTATGCATGTGTTACTTAGCAAGAATCTTACACCCTCAGAGATTTAAATTCACTGACATTGCACACAAATGTACTAATATTATTAAACCATTGATTATTAATCCTAGGGAATATTAAAAAAGAGGGAGATGACATTATTCTTCAATTGTATAAAATAGAAGAGAAGGCAACCCAACTGTGAGAGATTCTCATTGCAATGAGGTTTAACAGCAACTTAGCATACCTCAATATAATAAAAGACATGTTAAGTCCCATGAGTGTTACAACAGAATTATATGAAAAAGTTGAGAGAGTTTTCTCCACAATTATATAATGTTAAGATGCTTCCCTTGAGCAGAACTATATAGCTTTACATGAGAAGTTAGTCAGGAAAAAGCAGGAAGAGTCATGCAAATAAGGCCTAGGAAATCATCTGCTGTTGGATGCCATGTAGGAAAACCTAAACATTCCAGTAAAATAAATAAAAGTGATTAGCATTGATAGTGAATTCCATAAGGTAACAGGATACTAAATTTTCATGTATAAAGCAGGGGTCTATCTCAACAAAATATGGGGGTTAAAGTTAAGTTTAAAATACTAATAAAAGTTGCAAATAAAGAAAAAATGATGAGATTATTGAAATAAAATTAACAAAAGAGTTAAATAAGTTGGGCACTGAATGTTCTGTCTATTGACAGAGAAAACTAAAAAAGACAGATACACCAGGAGGGATCCTGCATTTCATGATGGTAATAATTAATAATGTTGAATATCCAAGCCTGCACAGCAACCCACAGATATAATAAAATAACTACCTTATTTCACTGGAATTTTGTAATCACACCAAGCGTGATGGCTAATCTTGGTTGTCAACTTGGCTCCATATAGAATTAACTAAAACCAAGCAGCTGTGCTTACATGGGAGACATTTCTCTAGGTTGAATTATTTGAGGTGAAATATCCACCTTTAATCTGGATCAGTTAGTTGATAGGAGTAGAGCCACCTTAAATCTGGACCACATCTTTCAGGGGCTACCTGCATTAAAGGACTTGGGGACAAAAAGATGTTTTGGCTTCTTTTGCCTGCTTGCCCTTACTCTGGCAATTAAGCTCTTTTATTCTGGAGGAATTCCATCATTGGTGTAAGAGTCTATTTCTTTGGGATTTCAATGTAGACTGAAAACTAGCAGATCTCTAGGATTTCTCTGGGTCTCCAGCACCAGTTTTGACTGTTGAGACAAACAGTTTTGAAGACTCTTTTAGTTTTGGTTTTCCTTGCTGTGATGAAATTTCACCACCTAAAGCAAGTTGGCTTCCATGTCCACATTGTAGGCAATCAATCAATGAAGGAAGCCATGACAGGAACTCAAGGTGGGTAGGAACCTGGAGGCAGGATCTGCTGCTGTGGACAGGTTCTTACTGTCTAGCTCCTTGTGGTTTTCTCAGCCTCCTTACTTATAGAACCCAGACCACTAGGCTAGGAATGGCACCATTCACAATGGACTGGGACCTCCCGATTCAATCACTAATTAAGAAAATGCATTACAGGCTTGCTGTATAGCCCAATCTTATGGAACTTATAGAGACATTTACTTAATTGAGGTTCTCTCCTCTAAGATGACTTTAACATGTGTCAAATTGACATAAAATTAACCAGTTCCAGCGTTAGACAAATAATACCAGATATTTGGAATTGGCCTTTCCTTCAAGCAACAGCCATTGTTGGACTACTCAGACCATAGCCTGTAACACACATTATTTAATTAATCCTGTGTGTCTGTGTATGTGTGTGTGTGTGCGTGTGTGTGTGTGTGTGTGTGTGTGTGTGTGTGTGTGTGTGTTTGTGTGTGTTCATCTATCAGTTATGTTCCTTTACAGGATCCTGACTAATGTACCTAGTTTTCTTGATTATTTTAAAGGGTCACACACCTTGTGAAACTCCAACTTTCTCATATTCAAAGTAAGATCTCCATTATTTAATAACAATAATTATGAGATATGGTAATTTCATGGTAATAATGTGTAGAATATATGATATTAAAAAACAGTAGCTACCTTATGTGCCAAAGCCAACTGAATAGACAAAATTCTCAGAAATAACTATTACTGCTACTGTCACAGATGAGTTTTCCATTCACCTTCAGTGACACATGAGTGAAAACACTAGAGTTGTAGATTCATTATTCCATCTTGTTACCAAGATCCCAAGTTGTACTAATTGGGAATAAGACTTTTACATTTAAAGTACCAATATTTTCCCTTTACTCTTGATCCTTCAACATTTTTTAAATTTGTTAAGCAGGAGCAACATATACATTCTCATGAGTTGAGAATACAGTATTGAGAAAGACAAAAATGAGGACTATAATGGGAGATACAATACAGTAGTTAAACATATAGGTGAATCAAATTATTAAAAAACACTGTTATAAACACTGAGTATTATGTGTTATAGATAATGACTCAAAGGATCAAGTTGGAGTGAGTAATCTTTAAATCCTATTGAAGGGGAGAGTATCAGAATTGTTTTAAAATTGGATGAGGTCACTAAACAAATATCAAGAATCATACTATTCCATTCAGTAAGTACAGATGGTTAGAAATGAAAATAAATAAATATCCCTGTGGGGGATGATAAAATGAAATAATTGTGTAGACTAGTGAGATGGCTCAATTTTCACCCAAGCATGAAGACCCAGAATTCATATGTTAAAAAATCAGTCATTTTTTAGTCACCAACATTAGGGAGGTAGGCTAAAGAGGTTCACAAGGAACTGCTGGCTAGATTGTGATCTAACCTGTGAAAAGTAAAGTGGAATTTTAGAACATTAACCACTGACCTCCACACATATGTACACACTGATTTACATATGAACAAAACTGTGTATGCACACACAGAAATACCAAGAATACACACATTACACACTTGCCACCCATACGAAACACACACAGCACACAATATACAAAATACACCTGTACCACATAAATCACACATAGCACATACCACACACACACATACACACACACACACACACACACACACACACACACACACAACACACACACACACAATCCATTCATTCACCACAAATACAATCAGATAAACATATACAACATGAACACAAATCAAACAAACAACACACACCTTGAAAATATGCCATGCATATTCACAGATATCATCACACATATGCACATGTTATTGTCAGAAATTATTTCCTTTATTTTGTTATTTTTTAATTAAACAGCAAAGTAACATTTTCCATATGAGATCTTCATATATATTCCATTTTAGTTGATTCTACACTTTCCCACCCAGGAGTGTTAGAGCTCCTTCACAAGAAGTTACAATTTTAGTTTTTGGAGGGGAAGCTTACCAGTTTACATTTCTATGAACAGTAAATACAGGTCTGTCTTTCTCACATTATCTGGCATCTAGTGTTAGTTATTTGTCTTGATGGTAACTATTCTAACTATGGTGAGAAGAAATTTCTAAATGCAGGGTGAACTATAGGGACACAGAAGGGTCCATTAGAACTCTATGATGGACACTTGTTTGAAAATGTTAACCCGGAAATTTATGAACATAATTTGGGGCCTAAACAAAAAATATACTACAGTTCTTTAAGAGGAATAAAGGCACATTTTGACATGTAAAACTATACATTCAGCAGTGACCTTAATTTAATGGAGGTTCATTTATATTTTGATGTGGAAATGTTCTTAAATGTCAGGTATTTCAAACTACAACATTATATTTCATTTCTAATATATAGTAGCAAATTTAAAGTTAGATTATTGATATTTGTTGAAATGGTTGAATTAAAATCAGTCTTGACAGTTTTCTCTGATGTTCATAAAAGAAGAAATTTAGAGAACCAAGTGTAAGAGCTACAAGATCTAAACATCTGAGCCTTCATTCTATGGTCTCACCACCAGATATGAGAGTGTAATGAAAAAATAGAGAACATAAATCAATTAAATAAAATACAATATACTAAAAAAACAAATAGGAAAAAATGAATGAAAATATCTGAATAATCCATACAAGGACATTTGTTCAATTACGTTCATAGAAGCAATATATGTAATAGCCAGCACCTGGAAGCAACCTAAAACCTGGAAGAAACCTAAATGCCCCTCAACTGAAGAATGGATGGAAAATATGTGGTACATTTACACAATGGAATACTACTCAGCAGGGGAAGAAAATGGAATCTTGAAATCTGCAGGCAAATGGATGGAATTTGAAGAAACAATCCTGAGTGAGGTAACCAAATGATAAAAAGACAAACATAGTATGTACTCACTCATATATGGGTTTTAGACATAGAGCAAAAGATCTCCAGCCTACAATCCACACTGCAAGAAAATCTAGGATATAAGGAGGACCCTAAGATAGACATACATGGTTCCCTGGAGAAGGGGAAAGGGGCAAGATCTCCCAAGAAAATTGAGAACATGGGCAGGGGGAGGGGCATGGAATTAGTAGGAAGAGGAGGGTAGAAGTGTGCATGAGGGAGCAGGAATATTGAGTCATGGAAAAGATAGAGGAGAACAAGAAAAAAGATACCATAATAGAAGGAGCCATTACAGGTTTTAAGAGAAATCTGGCACTAGGGAAATATACAGAGATTTACATGGATGACCACAACCAGCAATCTAAGCAATAGTGTAGAGGCTACCTTAATTGCCCTTCCCAGATAATGAGATTGATGACTGCCTTATATGCCATCCTAGAGCCTTCATCTAGTAGCTGATTGATTGGAGATGTCATTCTGTAAATATGTTTCTCCTATTGGTTAATGAATAAATAGGAAAGCAAGGTAGGTGGGACTAGGAGATAAGGAGTATTAGGGAAGAGGTAGGAGGAGATTCAACATGTAGGACCAAGAGAACAGAGGTCCCAACACTCCCTCTGGTATGTTAAGATCACGTGGAAATACTTAGATTAATAGAAATGGGTTAATATTTAAAACAGAGCTAGCCAATAAGAAACACTAATAACAGGCCAACAGCTTTATGTCTAATACAGCATCTCTGTGTGTTATTTGGGGTTTGTGTGGTTGTGGGACGAGGCTGGTAGGAATACTACTTGTAATAGCTGATGGAAGGAGAAGTAGACACCCACAGCTAAACACTGAGCTTAACTCTTGGAATCCAGTTGCAGACTAGGAAGAGTGATGAGAAAAGGGTCAAGACCAGGCTGGAGAAACCCATAGAAACTGCTGACCTCAACAAGTGGGAACTCGTGGTCCACGGAAAACCATCAGAGGGATGACCCAGATTCCATGAATATGGTGTTAGTTGGGAGGAATGGGCAGTCTATGGGGCCTCTGGTAGTGGATCAGTATATCCCTAGTATAGGAATGAAATTTGGAAGTCCATTTCACATAGAGGGACACTCCCTCAGCTTAGACACATGGTGGAGGGCCTGGGCCCTACTCCAAATGATATGACAGATTTTGAAGTCTCCCATGGAAGTCTCATCCTCCCTGGGGAGCAGAAAGAGGATGGGATGAGAGTTTTTGGGGGGAATAGGGGAGGACAGGAAAGTGAGGGAACTGGTATTGACATGTAAAACAAACTTGTTTCAAATTTAAATTAAAAAGAAAAATATGTATCTAAAGAAAATATCTGAATAATCAAAAAATCAATAAAGTTTGTATATTAAAATTAGCCCAAAGATGAGTTTATACATTATAAATATTGGGAAAGATATACAGGGTACTATTAGGGACTTTTCAGACATGAACAGTTCAATGAGAACATATTTACTTATGACAGCTAACAAACATAGAGTTTATCTATTTTTAAGTATTGCACCAAAGAACAACCTGACACTAGACACAGAGTATGAGAGAAGAAAATTTGAAGGAGAGTCTCTCACTAGTGATGAAATCAATGTCCTAATGCAAAACACCAACAAAACTCTCCAGATTTAGATCTGCTAGATTATTGGGTGAAAAAAATCCATATTTTTTACAAAAGAAGTTATAGAAGACAGCAAAGCCCACTTCCCTTTCTGGGAGTTTTATTTTAACAGCAGGAAAGTATAGACAAAATTATTCCTCATGAGCTAAGGAAAGAAAAAGTAATATCTTCATGGAGTGGTGCAAATGAATTAAATAATAAGAGTTAGTGGATTTTATTTCAGGGCTACAAGACTAAATTTTGTGCTAAACTCAAATATGCAGTCTACCTCATTAACACACCATGGAGACAAAATGATATGCTTTATATGAATCCATGAAGAAAAACATTTTATTAAATCTAATCTGTACAGTAGTAACCTAGTATAATCCTTTCCATGTACTCACTGTCCAGACACAGCTGTTGTCTCATGCCCTTACTTGGTCAAATCTGTGAGAAGAAAGGCTGTTTTGCCTTTTCTCTTTATGGATGCCTCTTCTCAGGATTTTGGTCTCTCAAGTAACAGCATACCCCAAAGCTTTCTTTTGCATTGAGCTCTTGAATTTTTAAACTGTACTCTTTCTTAATTGATCTCTGTGGAAGCTTTTGATTCCTTCACATTAGCTACAACTATAAATCAATGTAGATGATTCTAACAGTAATCAAGAAATGAAATTGGGAAGTGAAAGTGATGGCTGCATTGTGACCTCCAAATTGGGTAGTGTTGGAGCAAGAGGGGTATTAACTGTAGTACCACAATGTCAGTCAAAGCAAAGGGAAAGCAGGAGTAGCTCTCAGCTATTGTGGATAATCGTGGAGTGAAACTGACAGAGGGGAGAGAACACATTTAAGTGTGTGCTCCCCTGCTTTGTTCTATTTGATGCTCTGTGTCTTTAGGTACTGCAAAGGCAGTTCATGCTCTGCGAACCAGGCAGCTTGCTGGTTTTCTAGATTTGCACTAAATTATAATGTGCACAGCTTAGAGCCAGTCACAGTGAACATCAGAAACTTCAACTCTTCTTTAGGCAGACTATGCTCATTGACAATAACTCATTATCAAACAGAAAGAACAGGGAGAAACATTTGAAAGTATTGTATATTTCATAGGTGATTAATTATGGATTTTCAAAAGGAAATGAATTTTCCCCAATGGCCCCTCACTGTGAGCTCTAGTTTTCTCCTTTGAGAGTTAATAGTGTATGTTCTTTCTTCACAGTGCTGTGGCACATGAGGACTTTTTCATACTTATATGTAGTATATACTGTGCAGGCCCCCACAGCCCTCTCCTCTTTCTTGTTCCCTTCTGTTCTTGTTTGTCTCTTGATCCCCTGTACAGATCCACTTCTATTCATGTTATGTATGTTGTTGACTTTTACCAATCTGTGCAGATCTGTCTCTGAGATCTGGAATTTAAGGACCTGATTGGATACAACAACTACAGCATAATGTACACAGAATTACTTCAAGTTTCAGTGTACTTTCATACACTAATGTAACAAAGAAATCAGCAATCCAAGGAAGCTTGTTTGAGTTCAGAAAAATATGTAAATAAATGCCAGTAAGCACCTGCTAAATATTAACAGAGTGGCCCTTTTCCAGAAATTTCTTGAGACAAACTGAATTAAACACAATTGTCAGCCACATCGTACTATGGATTATAACCAGAAAAACATGAAAGGAAGGCAGAAGGCCATAATCAGATTCAGGGTACAGTGACCTGACTGGGCTTGATGGCTAGGTCCTGATATACAACAAGAATAAACATATCTTATAAATTGAATGTAAATAAATGTTTCACACATATGGCACAAAATCACATCTACAAAGAATTCAGGGAATAAAATGTACTTGAGGAAAAAGGCCCTCTGCCTCACAGTTCCTTAAGGCATTGCTCACCATGCATCATTCTTTTGACCATGATAATCAGTATGTGTTGGAAACCAGCAGTCTGCTGACCCTGCCCCCTGACAATGGGGGGTGGGAGGTGGGGGTGGGTTGCTCATGGCCATGTCATCACTATGTCATGCATTACCTGGCTGCTAAAGAGTTACCTGGCTACACTCAGTTATGCATGTGCAAGTTACTCTTTTAAATCAAGCACACCAAGCATGCTCCCCCATCTTTGTCTCTTTTCACCTCTTCCACTCTCCCTCTCTCTCTCTTTCTCTCTCTCTGACACCCTCTTCTGCTCTCTTCCTTTCTTTCTACCCCCCCTCCTCTCTACCACTAAATTCCAAGTGGGCGCTGAGTCTTGTGTTTGTGTTTCATAGGTGATAATTGTAACAAAAGAACAACAGTATGTGCTCACTGTTTAGAAACTTCATGTTTACAAAACTTTTTCCTGTGCTGGAGAGATGGCACAGCAGGTAAAGATGTTTGCAGCCAGTACTAAAGATTTAAGTTTAAATCCAGGACCCAATGTGGCAGAAGGAGTGAATAGAGTCCCAAGAAAAGTCATCTTACCTCCATACTCATGGCTGTGTGCATTCATGTACACAATTAAGAAAGATAGAGAGAGAAATATTAGTAATATGCCTTGAGCACAGCAGCAAAGACCTGTGAACCTGACTGGGCAACAAGGAAATAAACATGCAGACAAAAAGAGGAAGAAAAAAATTGGGACAAAGCTTTCCTCCTGGAAGAGCACTAACAAAACAACAACCTGGCAACTCAGCACATTTTGTTTGTTTATTTGCTTTATTTGTTTCTTTCTTTTCTTTTTTTTCACATAGCACTGATGGAGGAGTTAGTCTTAGTAGGAAGTCTCTATCAAGGCGCTGACTCAGAGGATCTTGTCACCCAGGAGGAAGAAGCTACAGGTTAGCTGTAGTTGCTAGATCACTGGTTGGTTGGTGGGTTGCTTTGTTGCTTTTATTATGTTTATGTATGTTCCTGTTATCCCTGATGTCTCCATGGCCTTTATCATGAAAGGGTGTTGAATTTTGTCAAAGGCCTATTCAGCATCTAGGTAGATGATCATATGGTTTTTCTTTTTCAGTTTGTTTATAAGGTAGATCACGTTTTATTGAGTATTTTTGCATCGATGTTCATCAGTGATATTGGTAATGTGCCTGTCTCTATTGTGTGGAACAATTTGAGGAGTATTAGATTTAGCTCTTCCTTTAATTTCTGGTAGAATTCTGCACTGAAGCCATCTGGCCCTGGGCTTTTTTTGGTTGGAATGCTTTCGATGACTGTTTCAATATCATTGGGGGTTATAGGTCTATTTAAGTTGTTTGTCTGTTCTTGGTTTAATTTTGATAAGTGATAATTATCCAAAAATTTACCCATTTCCTTTGAATTTTCATATTTTGTGGAGTACCTGTTTTCAAAGTATGACCTGAAAATTGTCTGGATTTCCTCTGTGTTCATTGTTATGTCCCTCTTTTCATTTCTGATTTTGTTAATTTGCATGATCTCTCTCTGCTTTTTCATTAGTTTGGATAAAGGTTTATCTATCTTGTTGATTTTCTCAAAAAAAAAAAAACCAACTCTTTGTTGCATTGATTTTTTGTATTGTTTTCCTGGTTTGTTGAATTCAGCCCTTAAATTGATTATTTCCTGGCATCTACTCCTCTGTGGTAAGGTTGCATCTTTTTGTTCTAAGGCTTTCAGTTGCCCTGTAATTCTCTAGTGTGACTATCCTTTGTTTTCTTCATATGTGCACTCAGTGCAATGAACTTCCATCATAACACTGCTTTCAAGGTGTACCATAAGTATGGATATGTCGTGTTCTCATTCTCGTTGAATTTTAGGAAGTCCTTAATTTCTTTCTTTATTTCTTCTTTGACCCAGGTATGGTGCAATTGCACATTGTTTAGTTTCCATCGTTTAGTTTGTAGGGTTTCTGTGATTTGTGTTGTTGTTGAATTCCAATTTTAAAGCATGGTGGTCTGATAAGATACAGGGGACTATTCTCATTCTTTTGTATCTGTTGAGGTTTGTTATGTCACCTAGTATGTTGTTGATTTTAGAGAAGGTTCCATGTGGAACAGAGAAGAAGGTATATTTTGTGTTTGGATGGAATGTTCTATAGATGTCTGTTAAACCCAGTTGAGACATAACTTCTGTTAGTTCTTTTCTTTGTTGAGTTTCTGATTGGTGGTCCCGTCTAGTGGTGAGAGTGGTATGTTGAAATCTCCCACTATAAGTGTGTGAGGTTTTATGTGAGCTTTGAGTTTTAGTAGCATTTCTTTTACAAATGTGGGTGCCTTTGTATTTGGGGCATAGATGTTCAGAATCAAGACGTTTTGTTGATGGATTTCTCCTGCGATGAATAAGAAATGACCATCTTCAGCTCTTTAGATAAATTTTGGTCTAAATTTTGGTCTAATTTTGGTTTAATTTGAAGTCTAACTTGTTAGATATTAGTATAGCTACACCTGCTTGCTTCTTGGGTCCATTTGATTGGAAGATCTTTTCACAGCCCTTTACCCCGAGGTAATGTCTATCTTTGTATTCTTCGGTATGCTTCTTGTACTTTCATGGGCATGTCCTTCTTCAGATTGGGAAAGTTTTCCTTGATGATTTTGTTGAATATGTTTTCAGCCCCTTTGAGCTGGGCTTCCTCACCTTCCTCTATGCCTATTATTCTTAGGTTTGGCCTTTTCACAGTGTTCCATATTTCCTGGATGTTTTGTGTTAAGGATTTGTTGGATTTATAATTTACTTTGGTAGATGAATGTATTTTCTCTAGTTTATCTTCATCACCTGAGATTCTCTCTTCCATCTCTTGAATTCTGTTGGTTATGTGTCTGCAGTTCCTGATCATTTGCCCAGTTTTTCTATTTCCAACAGTCCTTCGGTTTATGTTTTCTTTATTTTCATTTTCAAGTCTTGAACCTGTTTAATTTTTTTTCTTGTATTCCTGTACATTCTTTAAGAATTTTATTCTTCCAATTTTTGTTTGTTTTATCTTCCACTTCTTTAAGGGATTTTCTCACATCTTCTTTGAGGGCCTCTATCATTTTTATGATGATAATTTTTAGGTCGTTTTCTTCTGATTCATTTGCTTTGTTGTGTTCTGGGCTAGTTGGTGTAGCTTCCCTAGATTCTGGTGGTGTTATGCTTGTCTTTCTGATGTTATGTGTTTTCTTGTATTTCTGTTTTCCCATTGCTTCTTCCAGTAGATGTTGGTGAGGTTTCTCTCTCTCTCTATGGATTTAGGTGAGTCAGAGGTTCAATGTCTGTAGTTCTGGGTGGTCCAAGCTCTCTAGGAGGTCTCTCTGTAGACAGGGGCCTGACGATGGGGGTGAAAAATCAGGCTCCAGCAGAGGAGAGCTAAGGCCTCTTTGGCAGAGGCTAGCCCGCAGAATATTTCCTCAGGGAAAGTCAGGTCTAGCTCTAGCCAAGGCCTCTAGCCAAGGTCTGGTGTTGGGGGACAAAGACTGGGCTGATACTCAGGATGTTTCTGCACCAATAGGCAGGTCTAACTGGCACTCTAACTGATTAGGGCCTCTTTAAAAGAGGTCTTGTGATGGGGGTCAAGGATCCAGCCCACAGGAACTCAGAATGGACTCACAAAGATAGTCAGATCTCTGGGAGGGGCCCATATTTCCAGTAGAAGACCTGTGGTGGGGGTCAGAGACTAGGCCGGTGGAAATTACAGGTGGTCCCATGTGGATAGGCCGGTCAATTGTGCTCAGATAGGCTGCAGTAATTTCCTTGCAGGTGGCTGGATTGTTGGCTCCACCCTCTGGCTCGGTGCTCAATTAGAGTAGTGGGACAATGGGCAGGGTAGGGAAGAGAGGAGGGGGAGGGCAGGCTCTCAGTGGGGGTGATTGGGAGTATATCAATGCTCCAAGAGCACTCTCTGTGGAGACAGGTCAAAGGGGCAGGGAGATCCAGGACCCATCCAGTGATTTCCTAGGGAGGGTGTAGGGGAGAATCTGTTGTCCCAGCAGGATTGGACCCAAACTTACCTGTAGCCGAGGCCTGGTGACAGGGACCTTACTGCTATTTTTAAGTTTGAACCCAACGCTGGTTTTAAAATTAGTCCACATGAGAAATTTCTTTAATTACCTAAAATATGTTTGTTTTATGTAGATATAGGATTATTTTTGTGTACATTAGATCAATTTTACATTCAAAATTCTGTATTGATATGGGTGTAGGCCAATTTGATAGGCATTGTGTTTATGTATGCATTACTTTATAGGTTTATGATTTCAGTGCAGTAAAGCTCTCCATTTCAGATGAATCTATAGAAACTGTAATTCATGTACCCAACTGAGAATAAAAGGTCATGGAATAAATTATATTTTTACAATCTTAAACTTCCTTGTTATGTCCATTTGAATAATTACATTAGAAGATGCTCAATATTGATGTGGGAGGGGGAGGAGCTTAGTTCTGCCTCAACTGAATGTGCTAGCTTTTCCCATGGGTGGCCTTACCCTTTCTTAGGAGTGTATTGAGGGTGGGTTGGGACAAAGTTTGGGGAAGCGGGAGGAGGGGACAAAAGAGGAACTGTGCTTGGTATGTAAAATGATTAAGAAAAAATGGTTGACCACTAGGTAAACCTCTTCTTTTTGCAATATTATAAAGACATCTATGCAATATTATATTGAATCAGCAATTTTAACAGCAAACTAAGTATTTCCTTATTTCATAGTAAATAAACAATAATTTTCTAGAATTATTTTAACTCTTAATTCCATAATTTCATCCTCTCAATCAAAGCTCCTCTTGCCACTGTGAGAAAGAGCATAATGAACACAACCCATCACTGAGCAATCTCTAGTGACACAAAGGTGTGGCAGCTCCTTCACAGCAGATTGGTTAATAGAAAGGAAAAGGGATGCTTGTGTTTCCTGATAAGGTCAAATATCAGTTTGATGGGATTGACAACAATGGACATCAATTAATTCCAACAAATGTTTGCTAAGTGGCCATTGTTTTTTTTTTTTTTTTGTTGAATGTCCTAAATTTTCTTTTGTAAATTATTTTGTTGGTTATCTTTTTTTTTTTTAATAAAACTCTGGTTATTTGTAGTTATTCTGTAATCTTACAGGCTAGGAAAGAGGTGAGCCATACAAAATGCATTTTACTGGTGACTAACTCTTCTTTCAAACTCTTCACAGTGAAATTGAAATTGATCTATGGCTTCCCAGATTGATTTTTGATTTTATGTTCACTTTTCTTTATGCTTTTTAAAGAGAAAAAGGCTAATACACATTCCATGATCATTCCATTATTCTACTGAAGATTTCTAAATAATGTGTTTTAAATATTTCTGGGTAAAGAAAAGCTACCCATCAGTGAGTAAGGGGAAATTCCTTAATTTTAACAAATATCTGACAACAAAATAGCCTACTTAAATTCTTTTTTTAAAGGATAATTTTTGGGTTATTTACTATCCCTCATTTGAACAATTTGGTACTATTATAAGGAGTTTTTCCCACAATAATTTTGTTCAAATAAATTTTTAAAAATTCTGCTAGGTGGAGAGATAAATAAACTTTATTGTTAGGTATGAAGTGACTATCTTTTTAAATGGTAATAAGATGATTTTTTGTCATTTAAAGACAATTAAAAACAAAATTCCTTTTTTACTCCCACCATCTGCTTTCTCTACAAGCATATTTAGAATCCTTTGTGGAAATATTTTCCTCCCTGAGAAAAAGGTTAATGGAAGATGGAAACCTATGTATCTTGATCACTACGTATTACCAAGCAGGGTTGAGTGTAAAATAAATGTTTATTAAAACCTATACAAACATGAGGTTTCATCTTTTAATATCTTCAGTACCATTGTACACATACCAATTCTGTTGCCACTATTCTTTATTCACTCCTCTGTGGCTTTGTTTTTATTTGCTCAAATTAACTTTTTATGTTTAATAATCATGTTCAAGAATCTTTAAAAATTTAACTTTTACTATTCTCTCTGTAATTTTAGTTTTAAAGCTACCTTGTTGTTTGGAAAATATGTCTGACTTTAAACAAGTATAAGACTTAACTGATCAAACTTGAATCCTTCCACAGAAGACTTGCAGCAATGCATCTTGTCTTCAATTGGACGAGGATAGTATTGGGGGCACACTGTGCACACACACCTTATTTGATAATGTATAGGAGTACAGAAATATGTACAAATTATCTTTTACTCATGCTGCATTTGATTCTCCTAATATGCCTCTGTTCCAGAACTACATACCTAACAGAAGAACGATTATTATTTGAAATTCCTTAGGTACAATGACTCATTATATATATATATATATATATATATATATACATATATATATGTATATGTATATATATATAGATAGATATCTATATCTAGATTTATATATATATGTGTGTGTATGAGTCTATGTATGTACAAAATATGTACACTCATATATGTTCAAAATCACATGTAAACACACATATATTTCCCTATAAACATATATAACACATGCATATTTGCTCTAGTTTGTTTACAATTGCTGGGATAACACCATGACTAACAGCAATTTGGGAATGAAAGGGTTTATTTCATCTTACAACTCTCAAGTCACACCCTGTCACTGAGGGAAATGAGGGCAGTACCTCAAGGAATCTGAAGGTAGGAAATGAAGCAATGACCATGGAAAATTCTGCCTTGTTCTCCATGCCATTTTTTGATCCTCTCTCTTATGTATACCAGGACCACATCGAGAGTGACACCAACCAGTTTTCTAGGTCCTTTCCCATCTACCATCAATCAAGAAAATGCCTCATAAGCCAATCTGATTTAATTTCTAAGTGCTGAAAAAATACATTACACTTTTAGTTTCAAACTACCATACAACATACATATATATAAATGATAGGAGAAATTTATGACAAAATTTACACATATTAGTTTCCATTTCAATTAATCAAGTTCAGGATGTTTTATTAATTCACAATCTAGCATAAATTCTCATTCTGGAAGTATTACACTATCTGTTTCAACATTCTGTTTTATCAAATTAGACCTCTTTACATACGTTGGTAAAATTTTCTACATACACTATATACAGGGTCATCATATATGCATTTACTCATCTTAAATGTTTAGTTGCCTTGGTATAAAACACATTATGTTGTGTTAATGGTTTTCCAAGGTTGTTTCTACAGTCATGTCCAGACTAATTCAAACTGGTACCACTCTGAAGTTTGAAAATTCTATTGACTTAAATGTTTTTCTTGTGCATGTTCTTTTGGCTAATTACTTACATCTGTATACTTTTCACTTTATCCCTGTATCTAAAATTATAGGACTTGAATGTTTTATTTTCATTAACATTTTGGAAAATGGCATTGTTTATTTACTTATTGTTTTCTACATAAAGTTAACATATTTTGGTACATTGGAAACCTTCTATAAAATATATTTTATTTGTACAATTTTGTGGATGATAGCTATAATATTGTCTAGTATTCCCTATGACAGTCATTTTGGATTTACCTAGTTTTCTGCTCACAGGATTCTGTATGAAATAACCTAATACAGAAGTTAAGAAATACATTGAAAACATTTTATTTTTAACATTATCACTATTAGAAATTGAGGCTCACTCATGATTCATTGCAAATAGTTTTTTACTTTTCTTCTCTGGTAAATTTGCTTATTTTATGGACTCTGGCACAAATTTGGACTTTCTTTTTTATGTGAACAAATGGCATAATATTTATTAAATAAGTTGAAGACAAAATATTTTAAATTATTATTTTTTACACTTAACCATTTAACATTATCATTGACATTTCAGTAGCTAAATGTTCTCTATAGGACTGAATAGAATTTATGAAACTATGTAGAATTGGTATCATTTGTACTAAATACAATTGGAAGAGACATACGTTTTCTTTCCATGGTTTAATATAAGCGGTTCAACATTTTAATCCAGAGTTTTTGAGTCATAATAGAGGAACTGAAGTTATATGTAGGTACCTTATAGGTATGTTATTTTGCTGTAAATATACAGTGTAAAATATACATTATACAAGGCCAAATTTCAGCATTAGGGAAGTTAGGTTATGTTGACTCTGATAATTCCTAGACACAGGGAGTTTCAATCCAGCCTGGACTACCCAGTGAGATCATGTCTTCAAACTTAAATAAATTAATAAATATTTAAAAGTATCTGAAATGCCATTGAATGTGGAAGAAGTCCATTGTTTAACCTCTCTCGCTGTCTGCCATTTATATGCCAACAGGAGATCCAGAAGATGAACTTGATCTATTTGCTGTGATATATTATAGACCCATAGGATTCCATGAAGATACCAGGACAAATTGCAAGGTGTGTAACATGAAGATTGCTTCTAGTTTAATTACACTCTTGCTAGCTGAGTTTCAATTTTTCAACCCACCAATAATTTTTATAATGATGATAATAGCAATTCTTCTAATCATTAATAATATTGGCTGTTTTTCTTCTGACTTACTATATGCCAGGTACTATTCTAATATCTATAATAAGCCATATGAAAAATCTGATAATTAGTACTTACAATGTTCTTTCTTTGTATTTGAGGGAAAATTACATGAAACCCAAGTAACTTTTAAATTTCATAGCCAAGAGCTTATGAATTGGGGATTGGTACATAATCAGTCTGTCACTAAAAATAAAACCTCATTTTCAGAATGTGTTACTGTTTCTCAGTTCTGTGCCAATCACTGTAAAAACAGACATTCTGAATTTATTTTATAATGTTACTCATTATATTTAAACTTACAATGCTTAATTGTGCTTCAGAAATAGAAAAAAAACAAATTCAAATGATAACAGAGTGCTTCCTTTTTCAATTTACTTTTATTTTTAAAATCTACCCTGACTTTAAATGTCTTGTCTCGTATCAATTTTGTGTTAGGTAGAGACAGGTCCGGTATTGAACTAACAGAACTGTAATTGAATTTCTGTGTATCATCTGTTAGGCTTCAGTTGGTAGGTGCAGAAAACACCAAGCTTTCTGTGTATGACACATTAAGATTCTTTTCATTTTCCTGAATAGTTTAAAATAATTTCATTCTTTTTCATTTTCAAGGATGCAGCTGATCAGCTGATCCTCCATTCTCTAATTGACTTGCTTGATTAATTTGAAATTCAACGTATTTCATTATAATATGAAACTTCAGCTTCAGGGGAAAGCTGCACACATCAACTTAGATTTCAGTTGACCCTGGCTATTTAATTTATTTTATTCTCTGTCAGAATTCAGGCTTTAAGAATGACCATGCATTTCTTGATTTCCAAGTCTCCAACATTTTCATTGACAGTGCCCTTCCACTGTGTGGAAAAGTTGATGCCAAGACTTGGATAAGATATTTATCCACACTGTCCATTGTCCGTGTGTGTGTGTGTGTGTGTGTGTGTGTGTGTGTGTGTGTGTGTGTGTGTGTGTGTGTGTAATGCACATGTGTAATTTGGTGCATGCGTACATTGAACCCAAAGACTGGCATTTGGCAGTTTTCAATGAGCTTGCATATTGTTCACTGAAACAGAACCTTTTGCTGAACACAGAACTCATGGATTCAGTGTGCTTTAGGAATTCCTTGTCCCCACCTCCCACATGCTGCATAAGAAACAGGCTACCATGTCGATCGGGCATTTATTCGGGTGCCATTGATATGAATTCTGGACTTTCTTTTGGAAAGCAAGTGCTTTCTTCACTGAGCGGTCTCCCCAGCCCTAGCTGCTGTTTTATACCCACTGAAATTACCTGTGGCTCTTATCCAGATCATTAAGAGCAAACAGAAATGGGAGTCAGTTGGATAGTCTGGATTGTCTTGTGTAACAGTTTTGACACAATAGTAACAACTTTAAGGTTGGTTGCATTTGTTGAGACAAATTCACAAAAATTATCTATGAGAGTTTTGTTTAACCTAAACCAACTAACCATGTAATGTACTATATACAAATTTATAGATGTCAAAATATTTATCCAAAAAATAAATCCTATATATAATGGCATTGTTCTTAATTAGGGAACAATGTTTTTAATGGTGCTACTAATGATACACGCCCATGTATTTTTGGGACCCCTAGAATACAAACTGCCATTATTCCTGATAACTTACTTTTTAGCCCAAGCTGATCATTGCTTTTGGTTGTCTTGGTGATACAGTCAAATGTGTGGCAAGATGACATTGTAGGGAGTTTGTAGTTAGGTGACCAAAGCAATTGCATTAATATTTGTAATTAAAAAACATGAACACAGCATTAAGATAGATATTATATAGACAATTATTTGTGAGAACACACAGAAATCTTGACAAATTCAGAAAATAAAATACAGGGAAATTTCTGTTTTGGACACAGACACAAGAATAGTTAAGGTAAGGAAGAGAAAAGATGTTAACCTCTGAATAATTTTAAGCACAAAGATTAAAAAGCAGAAAAGAAGCAGTATATATTAATACCAAGTGCATGAACTTTAACAAAACAATAAGGTTACAAAGGGGTATCACAGCTGTCCATGAAAGTAAAATTTTGCTTGTGAGATTAATTAAAAAGAAACAAGCCTAAAGTGGTACACATTTTCTTTTTTTAATAAGCAAAGTATTAATTTTCAGTGTCAACAAATTCCCACAAAGCATACCTTGTAACATGAGTATAAAACAAAAAAAAATATCTTCTTGTAGTCTCTATTACTTGATTTTGAGAATGTCTGTGAGAATGTTTGTTGTTTTTATTTATTTTATTATTATTACTTCTTGCTACCATTTGTTTGTTTCTTCTTTATTTTCCTCTCATACAATACACCCTGACTGAACTATACGCTCCCCTCTCTCCCTTCTTCCCAGGACTTTCTTTACCTCCTCTCTCCCCCAGATCCACAACTATTTCATTTCCCTTTAGAAAAGATCAGGCCTCCTATTACTGAACAAGGCATAACCAGTTCATTTTGTCAAGAAAGAGAGAAAGAGTGTGGATTTAGGTGGATGAGGAAGTAGAGAGAATCTGGGAGGAACTGAGAGAGGGGAATCATGATCCAAATATATTGTATGGAAAAAAAATACTGAATCTTTTTAAAGCTAATTAATTGTCAGCTTGACAGGATGAGGTGGGTTAGCTCTGTGCTCTCTGGACCATCACAGAACTTTTCTTTCTATGTGAAACTTTCTGTTTCAATGTATTTGTTGTCAAATTAGTCAACTACCTCAACAAGACTTTTAATACTGTGTTTTGATGATTAAATGCTGCTGCTGCTACAGCAGTCTAATTATTTGAGAAGCTGGTTCATTACACAATAAAATGTTGATCTGATGTTTTCAGATCATGCTTGTCTTGTGTTTTCTTGATTCTAAAAATAGACTGTCATTAATGATGAGTGGGCATTCACTGAATTGATGTTCATTAAAGCAAGTACTTATCCAAAGTAATAAATGTTTTAAAGCAAATATTTTCTGGTTTGCTTTAGAAGTCTCTCTATGAGAGGGACACAGGTCAAGTATGTGTCTTAATTATGAGGGACACTTTGGGGTTTATGAAGTTCTAGACATATTATTTTGAAGATCAACACAATCATGACAAGCTCTAAATGACTGAAGGGTTTATTGGATACTTGATAAGGTTATATTTCCAATCATTTTATTCAGTTTTATTTTTAATGCACAAGTTTGAATTACAAGATAAAAGCCATCTAGCTGGTACTTTATATATATATATATATATATATATATATATATATGATCATAGAGAAGCACATAAAATGAAGTTATATATCATATAATTCTCTACATTGAGAAACAACATTTCAGAATGAGAATTGATGAAATATTATCTTTTTTCACATTGTAATGAAACCTCATGAAATACAGTATCATCTCATTATTTTTACAGTCACCATACAAAATATCTGGAGATTCAGAGTGTTTCATATCCTTTCTTTTATATTGATCATCTTTGTGATTCACTGATTCAGTCATCTTTCCCTTATTAAGAACATTTGAGAAGATGAAACACACACTGTATGTTGTGTCATACAGTTGTACACTGGCTTTGCAAGTAGATGAGGAAGCAAAGTCACTCAGACACAGGAGTATAAATATCATTCTGTGCAAAGAGTAAGAGTCTGTCTTAAAAGTGAGTACTTAAGAGAATAGTGATGAATATATTTAAATTATTACAATTTGATATCATTTTATGTGGAAGCAATTTCTCCTTTCATAACACTCTTTTAAAGACATAAATTGCATGCATGTAAAATTATATGATGAATTGAAAAAATAATGTCATAGATGCTGAATTTAGATTGTATAGCCTATGAGTGGTTTCTCTTTTTCTGTTACCTGTTAGTTTCATTAATAATCCAATTTTTTGGCAGTTCAAGGCAAACATCATCCAAAACCAATATTATTCAAATGTTAACATTCTTTATTAACTCAATACATATGGAATAAATAATATATGTAGTCATACCATTTTCTACAAATACACCTCATCCTGAATATGAGTTTCATATATAAAATATATAAGCATATACAATATCTATGCACATAGGTAGAAAACTATATATATATATATATATACATACATACATATTCATATATATATTGATAGAAGATATGAGGGTATTAATTTATTCAACAACTCATATATCATATCATAATTTTCTAATCATAATTTGGTATGTTTTTTATCTTGTTCTCAAAAAGTATAAATGTAAATCCTATGCTGTAATGGTACTTTTTCTAATGCTTTCAAAAAACAATCTGTGATGTGGTTCATTTCACAAAAGTTTGTGGTGTGGATCTAACTAACTGTACTCAAGTTAATATGCCAATAGTATTTAAGCATATTATTTCTTCATAAAACAGTTATGCTTATCATGCTGCCATTCTCCTGTCTCCAAGTTGGTGATCATTATATTATGGCTTTTAATTCTGGACAGGACCCAATTCAGATAGATTCTTCAACAGTTCTTGAATCTGTATAGGATGGTCTCCTATATAGAAGTGTACAGCCTTATTCAGGAACAAGGGAGGGAACTCATATATGCATTTAAATTAAAAGGTAAGTTGGATAATATCATATGTTTATGTACATTCTCATTATTATCATTATATACTGTTAAGGTTACTAGTGTACAGTGAAGAAATGAGTTCTTCCTGTAAATTTGAATAGAGAGGAAAATGAAAATAATTATCTTGGCAACAAAGATTATATCTGAAAAAAATTCAGCTGTATCACTTAAGGATTGTGAACAGAAGTTAAAAGAAAGAGAATTCGGGACTATCTCAACTCGATGCTGTGTTTAAGACCATGGGAGGTCTGCCCTTTTCTGAATGGAGACCAGGAGGAGTGAGTGGATGGGGAAGGAGTAGATGGGAGTCAAAGGTAAGGATAGGGGAGAGAGAAGGGAGAGAAAACCGTGGTCAGTATGTAAATTGAAGGAAAAATATTAATTAAGTAAACATTTACATTCACTTTATGAACCCGGATATAGATTGGTCTAATGTTCATCATTTTCGAAGAAAGAACAAAAATAATAGGGAACTAAGGGTACAAGAAGAAGAGATAATTGTTTTAATAAAGCATAGGAGGCAGACAGGCCTTGTAAAAGCTGGGAAAAATTAGGATAGAAATATTAATTGCATAGCTTATACATATTATATCTCTAATTTAAATCATTCCTGAAGACTGAATTTAGAAATTCTATGTATTGTAGAAATTTTATAAAGTTGTAACTGTTAATTACAATTTAGTAGGACAGATGTCTTTTAGAAGTCTTGATGTAGCATACATACTAAAAGTAGACTGTTCCAGGGAAAATAGAAGGTTTTTTTTTTTTTTGGAGACTCTCCATATTATGTTCATACAAGCCATATTGTTTTATTTCCCACTCTTCTGTTTCCTTGATAGCATTACCCTTGTTATTGTTTGCTTATTTGTTCTATCTCTTTGAAATGTAATACTGTCATAAGTATGAACTGCATTTACCCAAAAATCAGTGATATTAAACAACTTTTTCAAGTATGAATTGATATTTCTATGTCATATGTCATATTCAGATAAATATTTAAGTCATTGACATAGCAAGAAAGCTATCATCATGTGTGGGCATCTCAATTTGAAGTTCAAAGTGTTCAAAAGTCTACAAAATCCCAAGACAACATTAGATTTCTGTTACATATAAAGTACTTAGTCTCTAGTGCTGTGTCATAGTAGCACAGACTAAAACAATAAAAGACTAAAAGTCTATAAAACATAAGAATAAATCTGTGGTTATTAGGAGCTATGGGGAGACATTTAGCTAGTATAGAATTATTATTTTACATGATGTGATGTGTTAGGTCTATAGTTCTTCTGTATAACACAATGCAAAATGAAATACAGAGGGACATTTTTGGGTATATGAATATTATCATGAATGTTATGCCTGTTCCATAAGTGAAGTCCTTCTCAGGTTAAAACTTACCAAGCTGTATACACTAGATATGTACAACTTCTGTAGGTCAGTTATTCTTCAGTGCATTTATTTTAAAAATTATACCAATTCCTGGTACATAAATAATTCCATTATAGCCCAAGGAAACAAATGTAGGTAAACCTATATGTGTGTTCATACACTTGTAATGGTTCTGACATAGTACATCTAATTCAAGTCTTTGAAAAACATATCTCATTAACTCTCAGAGTCATCATAAGCAACATTTCCCTATCTGTTCTGGTTCTCTGTAAGCACTGATAGTAATCTAGAGTTATGATAGTGAGACTCAATTTGGGCTAGAATCTACAGGCTCAGAGTCATAGTGTTAGCCAGAGGTATGAAGCATCTTGTCTAAATAATTGTGTAAGTTCAGTCACTTTAAATTTTTTTGTGCTTTTCACTGTTGCTATTTTGAAAAGATGTATACCGGTAGAGAAAAGATTGCTTCTGGTCTCTTATATGGAGATATGTTCTTTGATCAGTGAATATAGAGCAAAGTGGTATCATCAAACTTCATAAGACCCAAAATTAGTTATGGCTGCTTGTCTATGAGCTTTTCACTGTGACAAAGGTCAGAATTAGTATTTGAAACTTGAGCTTCATTAATTAATTACAACATGATGAGACATTCTCAGCTCTCCTCCCTGTCAGTCATTTAAATGGTATTATTATGCTTTATGATTATAATTGTTACCAGAAGACAAGAAATCAATGTTGCCCAAATCCAGTCATTGTCGGGCATGTGATTGAACTTTCCATTCTGTAAATGAGATGCCATTCTGTAAATATGTTTCTCTTATTGGTTAATGAATAAAGCACTGTTTGTAAATAGGAAGGCAAGATAGGCGGGACTAGGAGTCAAGGAGAGTTCTAGGAGAAGTAGTGGGAAAATTTCAAGATGTAGAGACTTGAGAGAGAAGAGGTTTGGACCCTGTCTCCGGTATGATAAGACCACGTAGAAACACTTAGATGAACAGAAATGGGTTAATATTTAAGACACAGCTAGCTAATAAGAAATGCTACTAACAGGCCAACAGAGTAAATATAATATAGCATCTCTCTGTGTTATTTGGGGGCTAACATGGCTCTGGGACCAGGCTGCCAGGAAAACTGTACATAACAAGAATACATGTTAAAATGTCAAAATTTACATTCCTATACTCATGTGCATCCAACATCATTGGACAAAATCATGAAATCTAGTATGTGACTTGAGTCATTAAAGTGTATAAGTATTATTCAGTCCCAGTCTCAGGCCTCAACACACAAAGTTAAAAAATGTGTGTTAATAACACAGGTGATGAGTGTTATTGAATTGAGAAAAGTTGGTTTAGTAATTAAGTGATCACTGGCTTGTATTAAGTACTATAATAATCATCTGTCAAAGAATAATAAAATATGTTTTCCAGGAGAATCAAACAAATGAACAAAATTTCTATCAGTAGCATGTGTGGGGGCATAATGGAAATTTGTCCGAGACTAGTTCCAAGATCATTTGATAAAAGCAATCTTTAAGTAAGAGATTTACAATTTAGTCGTTTATAAATCTTTGTTTTTATGATCAGGTAAAAATAATACTTGTTTTTATTATCAATCATCTCAGGATAAAATAAATTATGGATTTCAAAACTTATAAACAAAGATCTTAAGATGAGAGAGAAGCTTTACGAAACAATTTGTTACAAAATTATCTGATATAATTAAAGGTAGTTACCTGACTCAATTTACTTTAATTTTAATGATTTTAATTAGAGTGTACTGATTACTTTACCCTTTGTTTCACTGGCTGTGTGTCCTTTCTCATCATCAGATACAGGGTAGACTGTGTGTATTTATCTGTTTTCCACTGTTGTGACAAAATGTGTGAGGAGAGTAGCTTTTAAGAAAATAGGTTTATTTAGTTTTACTTCCCCATGAGCACAGCATTGGCTGTTGGGAAACTATTCTCTGATTGACTCACTTATCAGAGAATGACATTATTCTGGTGACATATATGAAATAAATGATTAGATAGTAACCAAGGAAGCTATGTTTACCTCTATTCTAGGTCTTACAATAACAGCCCTCTTAAGAAAAAAAAAATAAAAACAAAAATTACGGTCACAAACTTCTTATTTTCTTCCCAAGGTTGGGATAGTGCATTAAGTAATATTACCCCTAACAAAGCTTCTAGGTTGTACCCCAATACTATCTTCTGAGAACCAAGATTTATACATAAGGTCATTGTGGAAAATTCAAATTTATTCCATACAATCTTATTTATAAGATAATGGAATAGTAGACATAGACAGATTTTTCATCTCCTATTCTAGTTCCTTCTGTTTAATTGTCTATATAATATGGCCCAAGAAATTGTTGCAAAAGACCACTTGTTAAGAGTGTGTTTTTCTACTGGCCATGTCCCACCGCCATGCCATCCCTAAATAACACACAGGGATACTATATTTATTAGGTATAAAGTTGTTGGTCTGATACTAGTTTCTTAACAGCTAGCTTTGTCTTAAATATTAACCCACTCCTATTAATCTAAGTATTGCCACATAGTCTCATCCGGACCTCTGTTCTTTCCAGTCTCTACATCTTGACACCTCCCTACTTCTTCCTCTCTCCTTCTCGTCTCCTTGTCCCAACTATCTTGCTTTCCTATTGGCCAACAGTGCTTTAGTCATTAACCAATAAGAGAAACATGTTTACAGAATGACATCTCCCATTATCTGTTCTTTTCTGACTAAATAAAAAAGGGTTTTAACCTTAGCACAGCAATATATATCATACAATAGTTATCAAATAAGAATCATGGTTAACAATATTTAGTCCATTAACATTTAGTAACATTTAAAGAAGATATTTCATAATCTATCCTATTTTTGTGAGTTTAAAGTCCTATATGTAACTTATCTTTAATTCTAACTAAGAAAATCTATAACCAGTTATCTGTCCTCAACTCCATCAAAGACCACAGAAGGATAATATATAAACTCTAGAAATTACAGAGAAAACTCACTACCTGGTCAGTCACCTGAAATTCTTCTGCAAAGTTCCATCTTCAGACTATAGGCCATAGTGTATCTGGCAGACTCCTTAGCAAAGCAGGAAACTTTATTGTCCATCTGTATTGGCAGTTTGTCAGTCATTTTTCTCTGTGCCCTGCAGGTTGTCTGACAGACTCTTCCATGAAATAGGACCCCTGTAGTAATGTCCATCTTGTACCATCAGTCACATTCCTATGGGTCCTGAGAGTCCATTTAATACAGGATAAAGTCAAACAGTCTAGACAAGAGCAGTATCTTGCCCAAATGGCTAGTCTTGCCATATTGGAAGCAAACTTTACCACTAGTTTCTTCAATGTCCATCTTTCTTTCTGATGCAGGTGGTGTTGCCAGGAGCAGTTGTGGCTCACTGTTAGGAATAACCCTAAACAGTTTTAAATGCCATATTCTGTAGGTATTTGAAAGGTTTAAAGAATGCCTATCCATCTCAAATACACCTTGAAAACCTAACTCACTTAACTCTAAGTTTTGACGATCATAGGTAACTATAATCTGTACTTAATTATACATTTAATAAACACAATACCTAAACAAGAGGAGAAATATACATATCACAAGATTGACCTTAAATTTGTATCAATAAATAAAAATCCATTCCAAAACAAAATATTTATATCTATACCATAATCCCCTGTTTTACCTTTAAAAAGATTGCTTGTGGAATTAACCATTTATAATCAAGCCCATTTAAATGAAAACAAACATTTCTTTTATTATTATTATTATTATTATAGTTTTATTTTACATGTTGATACCAGTTTCCTCTCCCTCCCTACCTCCCTCTGTCCCTCCCTCCTTCTTACCCTCTCTTTTCCCTCACATGTACCCTGACCATTCTCTCCTCCCACACCCCCACCTGCATTCCACATGTAGGGCTATGCCATCCAGGTGGGGTCATGTAAATCTGTCAAGTAATTTGAAGTAGGGACTAGGACTTCTCTCCTGTCTCTAGGTTAAGGGGGTATCCCTCCATGGGGGATATGTCCACAAGGTCCTTTTGTGCACCAGGAATACATCCTGGTTGTACTGTCTGAGGTCCCTTAGACTGTTCAGTCCTTCTAGCTGAGACTCATATTCGGGGGGTCTGAGTCAATCCCAAGCTGAATTCCCAGCTGTCAGTCTTGGGGGCCCATTAGCTCCTCCTTATTTTGGTCAGCTGTATTTGTGTGTTTCTGCAAACTGGTCTTGTCCTCTCTCTCTGCATCTGGATTCTATTTCGAATCAGTTTTTAGTTATGGTGTTTGCTTCTGTTTCCAACAGGTACTAGGTGAGGGCACCATGATGGTGGATAAGTTAGTTATTAGTTAGTTCTCACTAACAGAGAAGGGCATTTATGGTAGCCTTTATGGTTGCTCAAATTGTTAGTTGGAGTCAGTCTCTAGACCTTTCTTTAGGTTCAGTTTTCTCTTCAAACCAACAATGGCTCCCTCTTTTATGTTCCTTTCCCCCCCCCTCCTGTCTTCTATTCCTACCCTGACACAATCTTCCTAGTCACACGTGCTTTCCATTCCTCTGCTACTCTTTCTCCTAGTTCTTTCTCCATTCACTTCCCCCTCCACTTCCCATATACTCTGGGGGACTTGTCCCTTCTCCCTTTTCTGAGGGACCTTATATGAATCTCTTAGAATACACCTTGTATCCTAGTTCCTCTAGTGGTGTGAATTATAGGCTGGTGATCCTTTGCTCTAGGTCTAAATTCTGTATATGAGCAAGTACATACTATGTTCCTCTTTTTGTGACTGGGTTACCTCATTCAGGATGGTTTCTTCAAGTTCCATCCCCTTGCCTGCGAATTTCAAGATTCCATTATTTTTTATGCTGAGTCAGGAAACCTTCCTTAAAGGAGCCGTGCAAGTTTCTGTTTGTCTCTAGCAAAACACTGTCCAACTTAGAAAAATGCTGCCATCAAGAAGCCTTGTTTTTCTCTGTTTGTAGCATGTATGTTTGGGGGCCATCTGTAGCATGTATGTTTCCGCCAGCCCACCAGCCCGCCAGTCTGGGCCCACAGCCACGCCAGCCCCAAATAACATTCAGAAACTCTGTATTTGTTACAATCCTGTTGGCCAGTTACCATTACTGTTTATGGGCTAGCTCTGCCCTAATTATTAACCCATTTCTACTTATCTAAGTATTTCCACGTGGTTGTCTCTTATCGGGGAGCCGCGGCGGGCGTCTTGCTTCTTCCCTGGGCTACATCTCGACTCCTCCTTCCCACTTCCTCTTTCCTTCTCCTAGTCCCACCTATCTTGCTATCTCATTGGCCACAGAGTTTTATTAATCAGTATGAGAAACATATATACAGAATAACATCTCCCATCATCTGTTCTTTTGTTTCTAAAACCATTTTAAAAGCTTTTGTTGAATTTTAATTTGTTCAGTCCACATTCAATGCCATTTTGTTATGAGTATGTTTTTCTCAACAGCCATGTCTCACCACCATGCTAGCCCAAAATAACACACAGAGATATAAAACTGTTGGCCAGTTACTAGTTTCTTATCAGCTAGCTCTGTCTTAAATATTAACACATTTCTATTAATCTAAGTATTTCCACATGGTCTCATTTTACCAGAGAGGAGGCCCGGACCTCTGTTCTCTCCAGTCTCTACATCTTGACTCCTCCCTACTTCTTTGTCTCTCCTCCTATTCTCTTAGTCCCACATATCTTGCTTTCCTATTGGCCAACAGTGCTTTATTCATTAACCTATACAAAAAACATATTTGCAGAATGACATTTTTAATCAGCCACTATTCATTCTCTGTTAGATGACTAAACACTGTCTCTAAGCTGAATACATAAAATCAATATAAAGAAATAATTAATCAATGATTAAACAAGGTTTAAAGAAAAATATATGAAAGTCAGGAAGGATGACTTGGCTATTAAGGGAATTTGTTGTTTTTGCAGAAGACTGGAGTTTTATTTCCAGCACTCATACAAGTTGGCTCATAACTTCTTGTAATAAAACTCCAGAGTAATTACTCTCCTCTTCTGGCTCCCTATGAGACCCACACACAAAAAAATGCATATATATGCTCTCTCTCTCTCTCTCTCTCTCTCTCTCTCTCTCTCTCTCTCTCTCTCTCTCTCTCTCTCTCTCTCTCTGTGTGTGTGTCTCTTTCTCTCATCACAAATTAAAAAATGATCAACAAGCTAAAAAATAAATATTATATGAGTTCAGAATAAAAAAAATTTGAATATGTGGTCTTCAGGAATATAAATCGAGACATCTGAGAAGCAACCAAAGGGAGAAAAGATGTGTTTTGGTTTTCATCCCAAGAAAATCCAATCCATGGATAAAGAATACATGAAAGAAGGAACTTGAGGCCAAAGGTAACACAGCTCAGTGTTTCAATTTTGCTGACAAAGAAGGGTAAATGTGTAAGTCAATCCATTGTCACCCTAGCAGGTAAATTAAAGTTATTGACATTTGATGATTTGTATAAATAAAAATGAAGAGAAAAAATTTTAGACAGAAGGTTAAGGTATCAAGACACTGTTAAGATATAGGTGGAGTTTTCCAGAACTATATATTTAAACTTTATATGTACATGTTGCATTTTATGTGTATGTGGTGAAGAGCAACATAGACAAAAGACAGAGGGTGACAGAGAGATCAGGTGGAGTTTTCTGCCAGGAACACACATTGAAAATGAAGCCAGAAGGCAAGTGAGATGCACTGCCAGGTGCTATGTCCAACCTGGGTTGTTTTTCTCACAGTAGAGAGTGGTTTCTCCCATGCTGTGATTGAGGGGGCATCTTTTCAAATGCTCAGTGATATCATCCAAAGTGGCAGCAGCAGGAGGTAGAATTGGTTTTCTATCTTCAGTTTTGCAGCCACAGGTTTTGAAACTACCTTGAACTCTTGGGTCAAGGATCACAAGATCCATAGCCAATATGGTGTCTTTCTGTTGTTGTTGTTTCCAGGGAAGGTAGGCTATGAGCTTTTCATCATGCTACTTGATCCAAAGTTTATAAAAGAGACATTTCATCACTAAGTGAATAAGGAAATAAATATCAAAGAACTAGATCTATCCTCCCATCTTTCATAAAAACAACATAGAAAAGATGTAATTATTAAATCATATTTTTAACTGGAAAGGGGAAGGAAATGCAATAAGATACTACAAAGTGACTAACATAGTATATAAAGTAGAAAAAATACTCTTTAAAATGCTATATTAATAAGCACTAATGAATTGGCTTTTAAAAATACTATTTTGTTCATTTATTGACATTTTTATTAGTTTGGTTTCTTAAATAAGGATCTCACTTTGCACCCCAGTTTGGCATTTTAAGCACAGAAATTCTCCTATTTCAGGCTCCTGTAATCTAAACTAATAGGTATTAAAGGAATGTTTTAAATTTTCTTATTTTAAATGAAAATTACATAACCCATTAAATACTTTCCTAACAGTTCTTTTAAATATTTTGTACAATATATTCATTATTTTTAAATTTCACTATCATATTGAAGTTTCCTTCTATTTAGAACTAATTCATAAAAATATACATAGAATGCCTTGAGTTTAGGTTATATCTAAGGGTTGAATGAAAAAGGTATTGTCCTTATAATCCTTGTATGCTAACTTAGGTTACATGGAATAAAAATGACTGTAATGTGAGGTTCTGTAGCTGTTTCACCCCAAATAAACACACAGATGCTATATTAATTAAGAAACTATTGGCCGATGACAAGGGATTCTTATTGGATAGCTCCATCTTAATTATTAACCCATTACTATTAATCCAAGTATTTCCACGTGGTCTTACATTACTAGAGAAAAGTGTGGTGCATCCTACCTTCTCAGTCTCACATGTCATCTGCTCTTGCCTACATTTCAGATAATTCTCCTCATCTTCTAGCCCAGTCTATCTCCCTGCCTGTATTGGCCACAGCGTTTTATTCATCAACCAATAAGACAAATATATATATGGAAGGACATCTCCAGATTGTAGATTAGTAAAAGGATACTTTTCATACAATGCAAAAGGTATTCTTAAAGTTCAGGTAGGTATTATAATTTACCAGTATGTTTATATTAACACACACACACACACATATAGGTTTGTAAATACATATATATGTATTTCATATATGTGTAGTGTATATATTTAAAATTGAGTGGATACTATGGATACTATAAATACAATTTTATATGGAAACAAAATTGAAGTGTATATATATATATATATATATACATATATATATATATATCAGGTTGAAATTAACATGTAAACAAATAATGTATAACTATAATCAAAATAATGGAAAGATACATGGAATATCCTGTTATTAACATTTTATTTGTTATATAGCCTAGACAAAAGAATAGGATCTAATTCATTCCACCACTGTTAATTTCCTTGACTCTTAGTTATCATTTGTAAATTTAATGATTACGAGTAATTTCAAGACTGATACTGATATATATCTGTAAGGAAGAAGTGAATAGAATTAAATAAATTAAATACTAAATTTAATGATATTAAAATGCTTCATTATCTATGCAATTTTAAGTATTTGTTATTGTTCAGGTAATGTATCATCATGATAATAATTTTCTTTCAATAAATAGTTCCCACTGCTGCAGATGATAAAGACATGTTGTACATAATTTTGAACAGGGACTGTCCAAGACATGTCTTGTGTTTTTCCTTCAGAAGAGAGTAAGTTAGTTATTTTCTCAAGGAATGTTCATAGAAACTACTTGAAGTATGTCATACATTCACTAAATGCTCATAAAATAAAATAAAAGAGACCAAGCACCCCTTTAGTGATCAGATTTGAAATATGACATGTTTAAAAAATTGTAAATATAAATATTGATACTTCTTCAACATCATATGTTCACTTCCTTAGAAGATATATCCTAACCTTTATTGTGTATTAGTGCTTTTTTTGTTTTCTGAAAGTCCTCCTATATAATTATATATAACTCCTTTCTATTATGAAACTGCTCATTTGTAATGAGCAAGGCTTTCCTTTATACCACAACTTCTTTTGAATCTTTTTGTGACTAGCCATTTTTTTCCTGAGATGAGTTGATATTTTCATTGCATTTTAAATTTTGTATTTCAATGATAATGATCTTGAGAAGTATTTCATATGCTTGCCCAATTGTGAAACTACTACATTGATGTTAAATCTGCGCTCTCATTTCTGTTATATTATTCATAATGGTCAAGTAATGAAAACCACTTGATCGTTTAATAACAGAAATGGATGAAGAAATGGAAATTTTCAATAAAATTTCCCAATAGTGTAGTATTAATCAATAAATGTAATAAAATTTTGTCACTTGGTGAATAAAACTAAACAAAAATATACTAAGTGAAGTAGGGTAGACATAGAGAGACAATAATTGCAAACATGATCTGAATAGTTTATGAAATTGAGGTTAAAAGAACAGCAGTTGCCTACATCTGGGAAGTATGAAGCAGATAGTAGGGATGCAAAATTTATTACCAATGTATATCAAGCTACAGTAAGGTCAAGAAGTTCTGGTGAATTGTTATCTAATAAGATAATTATAAATAAAATACATGAGCTGCATTTCAAATATCAAAAAGAAAATGTTGAAAATGATTCTTTAAAGTTTTCACTATAAAGAGTTGATATATGTTTGATAAGAAAATGTTTGAGATTTAATTAAAAAATATTTGAGATTAAAACAATATAAAATGTATGTACATAAAACATAAAATTATAACACAAAATATATCCTTTTTTATGTTTATAGGTTTCAAACAACTATACACAATCAAAATTAAATACATTTAGAAAAATGAATAAATGCCAAGCATAGAATAAAAATGTTTCTTACTGAAAGTAAGTATCAATATAAAAGCCTCTCTAGGGTTACTATGAGATTCATGTATCGTTACTCCATTTCATTCTTACTATTTGAAACTGTACAAATTTCATCTAAATTAAAGACAGATGAAACAATGTTATAAATATCTAATGTAAATAAACTTTTGGGATTGATGAGATGGCTCAGTTGACAAAGGCAAGTATGAAGCACTGGACTTATTTCTCTAAAACTCACATGTAAGAAGGAGAGAACTCACTTTTGTAAGTAGTCCTCTATTCTCCACACATGTAATATGGCATACATATGTCCATACACATATGTACATGAAATAAATTAAGGTTAATAAGTAAATATTTTCTTTAAAAAGTGGGATAATAAAATAAAAACTAAATTATTCTAAATCTCCCGTGATGCCAGAATTCAACAACTTTGTAGTATCTGCCTGTCTTAATATTTTTCTGAGAAATGCCTGTTTCCTTTTACATGTTACAAAGTATTTTGATCACATGACACTTCCCAGCTCCTTTATAAGTTGTGAACTGTGCTCTGTTTCATTTACACTTCATTTTCATGTATCGTGGTTCCCTTCCTGAGTGACAGGAATATGAACTCTTAGTTAATTTATCATATTCAGGCTGGCTAAATCTAATAAACTATAGATCTGATTAGTGTAGCTGATTTCACTGAGTGTATTTTCTTATTTCATTTAAACCGACAAATGATGCTTCATAGTTGCATTTTCACAGAACCTATTTCATTACACAACAAAGGCATATATCAGATGAATGAGATACAGACTCTGATCTAAAAAACAACAGTCAGGAAGGAGGTGTATGTAGAATCCTGGTGTCCAATAAATAATATAATATAAACTCTATTCCAAATAAATACACATGAGCTTTTAGGAAGAAGGAAATATAAAACACCCCAAAATAGTTTCTCAGGGAACATGACACTGAGTTGATCCTAGAAAAATAATATAAGCAATGCAGAATATAACAGTATATAAAAGGAATCAGCATGCATGAATCTACTTGAAATTGAATGAAAATGTTTTTGTAAAAGCATTAATTGGAGAACCATTGCTGGGCTCTTGGAAATCTAAGTTACCCAGTTGCTGGAGCCTAAGGGCTCCCTCTGGAGAGGGGGTGAGAAGACTCAGAGTCAATTACATAGATCCTATGAGTCAGGTGAAAGGGAAACAGCAGACTTGTTTATTTCGCAATGGGGGACATTACATACCCTCCCTACAACCAGATGTTTTGATTCATTGACATGTGGCCACCCTTCAATTGCTAGGCATGATCAGGACCTCAGACAGCACCAGGCAGACTCCAGGTTGTTTCATCTTGTATCCTGTTAGACCTTAACTTCATACAGAAATATAAATAGTAATGTAAGGAAATACTTCTCTGATTCATTCTCTTTGTTTCTCTCTGTCTCCATCTCTCTACCTCTGTCTCTCTATCTCTTTCTCTATTTTTCTATCTCTCTTTTTCTTCCAAAATGCATAATTCATATTGTTCATTGACTAACTTTTATTCTTTGTCTTTATGACACTCTTTCTTGCAGCTGTAACTGTGACCCTCTGCATTACATGGATGAGTGCTGGAGTACTATGAATCACAGTGAGTCAATGGGTATGTGACAAATCATTTTTGAAACACTACTCCAGTTCAGAAAATAGAGATTTTGCTAAAATAAATTTATTCTACTAAAGTATCAAATAGGAGATAAGGTAATGCATTCTTTAGCACATATTTTCACATTATGAGTTGCAATGTAGAAGAGGCAAAACACAAACAACAAACAAGCAAATAAAACAATGAATCCAAATTTAAAGGAAAGAATTGAAATTGTGTTTGAAAACATAATATAACATATTTCAATGAAGACTGAAAGATTCTACAAAATCGGTGAATTTAATCATCCTTCAAGGTAAAAATTGACGTAAAAATTGGTATCTATACATTAGAAATGATCTATCCAATATTATAAATCCAATATTACAAAAGCTAATCTCAAGTAAAATCTTTAAACATGAATTTGGTCAAGACTGTAAAATATTTGTACTATGACAAATGTAAAAATGGAATCAAGATATGTATAAGTGGATGAAAAATAGTATATTCTTATGGTTGAGCCCTATATGCCCCACTTGCAAGGCATGGCAAGGAACTGCAGTTTTTCCTCTCTTATTATCTGGGCCTTGAAATTGAAAGACCTGCAGAGTGTAGATCCTCACACCCCAACTCAGGAAAGGTGCCCCACACCCCCCAAATCACGAGAAGTGGTCTTGATGCAAAAGCATTAGGTCTTTTATATTCCAAGTGCACTGAGGTCTGCAGCCATACTCCAAATAGGGGTAGAGGACTGGGAAATCTGGGTACAAACTTGAGACAGCTTTTATAGGGTTAGAACAAAGCCTGCACATCGTAAACCAATCATCTCATAGCATCCAGTTCGGACCAATTAATATAAACTATCTAAGCCTGTGCTTAGCCCAGGAAGTCTGCTTTTGCATGGGCTTCTGGGTGGGGTGACAGGGCTCATTTCCTGAGTTCACTCACTCACAGGTGCTGTGGGAAACAACCCTGTCAGAAACAGTCAAGAATGTGAACTTTAGCCTACTCACTGCTAGGGGATAGGGTCTGGGAATCAAACTCCCAGCTTCCTGTGGTCAGTGGAGAGTTAGGATAAATTTTCCATCCTTACAAAATCACAGGTGATATGATGGTGCCCACCAGAGGTGATAGACAGGCTTCTTTTCCAGTGTGCTCTTCTCTAGACCAAGGAGCCTGGTGGGAAGCAATTTCTGTCCTCTGTCTATACAGCTAGATTCAGCAACTTGTTAACTTCTTTAATAACTGTCTTTGTTCTCTTTATTCACCTATAGCCATTTTTATATGTTTCTTTCTCTTTATTCAAAAATACTAGTTCGTGTGTTCACTATAAAAGCTGGTTTGCTGGTTGTAAATTATCTTAACCAAATTGTTTTCAAGGAAGTTTTTACTTTCCCCTTAAATTATGATAGTTTTGAGATATATTTTGAACTGAGATGACATTGTGATCTTTCAAAAGTTGTAGCACATCTTTCCAAGCATGTTTAGAAGTTTTCCATGAGCAGTCAGCAATTATTCTGATGGGCCAGCTTTTATGTGACTCAGTCATTCTTTCTAACAGCTTTCAATACACATTCTTTGTCCTTGTCTGAGTCTCCTGTGTATGAATGTGAAAGTTTTTTCTTAGATTCCAAAATTTTACTTCTGTGATTTTCTTGAATACAATTCCAATTGCTCTGGCAATTGGTCTTTTGTCAATGTGCATAAATGTGCACATCTTCACCAAAATCATCTCCTGGCTTTTCATGGTACCAATCCTAGTTACTCTCCATAACTACTTCACAGCTTCAAAGCTAGTATCACCTGAGAGACTCAAACTCATTACCATGTTTTGCTACTAACATATGGTACTGACTTGGACCCATGGCACTGAGTTGTATGCTGACCTTAAGGAAATACTCAAATATATGTGATCATCAACAGGGCTAGACTCTCCTAATTTCTGATAAATTCTAAGACCCATCTAACCAGCATCACTTGTCCTAGGAAAGCTGATTCACTTCAGTGGTGCCAGTGTCTTGTTAATCATGGCTGATTCTTTATTCCCCCACCTCACTGACCAGAGCCACAGATAAGATTCTTAAGTCAAAATATCAGTCAAATCGTCACTGGAGAGTCTTTGCTTCCCTGTAACACTTCTGAGTGTGTGTCAAGTTGACAAACCAGCCAGCACAGTGATAGAATGGCATAGTTTATTGTCTATTTTTAGCTCTTGTGCAAGTCAACTGCTTTTCTCTGCCTAAAGTTAAATTTATGTATATTATGTTTTGCTTTAGAAATTAAAAAAAAAAAAAAAAACTAAAACTGAACTGCCTAAATACCATGGACAAGTTTGGTAGAAACATAGTAATATTTAGCTATGTTTCTGATTTTAAGAGAATTAGAATAAATCCTATATTCACAATCTTCATGTAATGCAGCTTTCAAAAATAATCCCTAAATCTAGAAATGAAAGTTCTGTTTCCCACTGTTTAGCATTTATCTGGCTTGGCCAGATGTAGTACTTAACATAGTTCAGCCTTGAACTTACACTCATCTAAAACCCATGTGATAAAGTTTCCATTACCCAGCCATTTCTATTAAAACATACAACCACTTTTATAGTGGACTTTCACTTTACTCATTGCCGAAAGCAGTTGAAGAATTTTTCAGTCTTTCAAATAGCGGTGGGACCAATGTACTTGCCTTTACTGCCACAGTGCTTAAACATTTATACTCATTCTGGAAGGTACTGCAATGCCAAAGTGTGGCTGACTCAGGGTATTGCTTTCTATCACAGTAAGCTTGGTATGCTGATACAGTTTCAGTACAGATGCTAGGGCTTATTGATTCACTCTGCCAAGGACCTAAGGCAGAATGTCACAGCCATCTGATGTAGAATTCTGTTTTGTTTCTCCAGATTAACAAAAATCAAAACAAAGCAAGAGTCACTGTGTAATTTATATTTAATCTTATTTTCTGAGTAACCCTAAAGTTTGGAATATAAATATTGAAAAATTAATTCTTTACTTAACTATTTATAAAATGGAAACATCTATATTGGAGGTGTTAAAAACTCAGAATTGTAACAGAAATATACATAGAATGTTTAAGTCTTCAGTCAAAACAAGAAAGTACTTATGCATCATGGGCAACAATGCTGATGTCCTGTACATAGACATCTCTGAGCACCTTCATTTGTGAGTATACATTGTAGAGATATTTCTTCCTAACCTATCCCCAACCTCTACAATTTTTGTTTATTAGCCCTTGACAAATCTTGTAACTTCTGTTGTTGTTTTCCATCATCATGTAATATAGGAATCAGTTGGTTTCATATACTTTGTTTTTCTTAAGTTTTGACATTTTTCCTTTTCAGCTATAATAACCACTTTAGGTCACAATATTCCTCAAATCAGGAAATTAATAAATTAATAACCATTTTAAAAATTATTTTTTCTGGAAGTATTGAAATGATCATATTACTTTTTGCTTTAAAACTATTATCTGATTTCATATATTATTGGGCTTATGTATATTGAACCAGTCTGTATTTTCTTATAAAGCCAACTTAATTATAGTAGATGATATTTGTTTGTATTTGGCTTGCTAGTATTTTATTTAGAAGTTTTGTAACTATGTTCATGAGGGGCTTAATTCTGCAGAATTTTTTATTTTGTTTCTTTATCTGGCTTGAGAATTAGAGCAATACTGGGAGTGATCCTTCTGTGCAATAGAATTCTGCTGTGAATCTATATAGCCACTTTAGAGCTGGACTTGTTTTAATTAGAAGGCTTTTTATTGATGTTTTAATCTCCCCCCTTTGGTATGGATCTGATAAAGCTGTTGTTATCTTAGAGCGATACTATAGTAGGAGTTTGGAAGATAATGCTAAATGTACAATAGAAACAGTAAAGGCTTACCTTCACATTCTATTTCTAAAACAAAACAGATACCACCAATTACTGTATTGGAAAAAAGAAAATAGATGATAAGAAAAATAATTGAAGAAAAATAATTAAAAAAAACTTGGATTATTTGAGAACATACTTTTAAATATAAGTAAATGCTATTTTAGGTATAAGAAAAGCAGTAGAATTGCATAATGGTTAAAAACACATGAAAATCTTATCACACTGCTGGTTAGTTTTTGTCAACTCGACATGCATTTATATAAACCTTGGGATGGAAAATTGAGACTGAGAAATTCTCTTTATAAGATTGTCTGGAGGGACATGACCTGGAGTGCTAATTTATTTAGTAGGGCACAGACAACTGTGGGTGGTGTTTTCCCTAGACAGTTAGGCCTGACCTCTTAAAAAAAAGGTAGCTAAGCAAGGCACGGAGGCAAGCCAGTAAACAGCATTTCTTCTTGTTTCCTTTTTTTCTTCAGTTTTTTTTTTCCCAGCTCCTTGTCTGACCTTGGCTTCCTTCCATGATGGGCTATAACCTGCATGCCAAGCAAACCCTTCTCTGTCCAGTTGCTTTTGTTCAACATTTTACTGTAGCAACAAAAAACAAGCCAGAGCAATAATAACAAAAATGTTAGTGTATAAATTGATGACATGAATACTTCATGGTATGGTTAAGAGAAATTTTTTATAGAGTCCAGGAAGTAGCCAGAAGCATCTGGAAGAGACTAGAACAGAGAGAGAAAGAAGTAGACTGAGCATGGCCAACAAACTGGACCTGGCCATGAGAGAAGCAGAAGCAGATCAGAGAGACAGAGCCTATAAAGAATAGGGAGGCTACAAGGACAGTGAGTAGCTGAGGGAAAGAAAGCCCATGACCTGGGGGGAGTTTGGGGTAAAGGACTCAAATAGAAAAGCCAGGATGCTATTGTGGACTTTAAAGTATGTAGCAGGTATTTGTGATACTGAGGGAGCCTGGAGGCCACCATGTGCTTTGATGTTATTAGGCTCCACCGGGATACATTTGTCCCTTCTGCCATTGATCAGAGGAATGAATCTTTACTGAGAAATGCTGCCTTTTGTCTAACCACCAGAAATCCTCCAAGTCAAGCCCATTTCTGGATATTTGGATTGTTTTTTGGACTTTGGGAAATTGGAGATTTCTATAAATGTAACAGATACCAGGAAGTAAAAGTACTTTTGTGACAGACCTGATCATGTTTTAATAGACTGGTTTTTAATTTTTTTTTGTTTTTATTTGTTTTACTGTTGTTGTTGTTTTGTTACAGTTATAGGAATAAAAGCAGGAGGGGGGTTGATGGTCTCATGTGGAGGTCCAAGGTAAGAGACCACATGGAGAGCATAGCAGGTTCCATAGTCGCTGAGAGTGACCAAGGCAAAGGGAATAGCATGCTAGGCAGATAGAGCTTGAATAAGGAGTTTATTTAGAAAGGAAGTGATGGGGAAGGGAACAGACATAGAAGCACCAGGAACAGAAGAGGAGGGGGTTGGGGTGACGAGAAGAGCAATAGCAAAAGAGAAAGCAAAAGAAAAGCAAGAAAGATTGTAAGTGGGCAGGGGTCTGACTTTTAAAGGGGTCTTTTACACCTGCCTACAGACTAGTACTCATGGAAACCTAGGCTGATCAACGTACTGCCTGAGAGCATTTGGCCAGGTGACAGGGGCAGGCCAGCATAATGCCTGAATCCTTACAGTTGTTGTTTGTGAGGGAACAAGGTCATAGCAGTGTTTGAAATGTTGGTCTGTGAAAGATACTTAGAGCTAAGAGCTTAGTTAATTTACTATTTAGAATATATTTACAATTTTTTTAGTAGTTCCTGACCTTAATAGATCTGTTAACTTTCACCCACCAACTTTCCCCAGTACAATAATTGGTTGCAAGATAAACTGGAGCACCAGTGACATAAAAAGTTGTGGGAGGAACCATGAACTATGTGATTAAATTTATGGCCCACTCCATTATAGAAGCCCATCTCCAACATTGCTTGTGTGGACAAAAATGAGACTACATAGGAAGTATACTTAGGAGAAAACCAAATACTATTGTTCTACTAAAGAAACATGGCAACAAAATGTTTCCTAATGATATTTTACTATACTCATAAATCAGTGTCTCACTCAGCATCAGACAAGATTCCTCATGCAAGAAACAGAAAGCAATACAGATAACTAAACCTGGATATTGTGCTGACAGTGAAAGACTTTTGAACATTCATCCCTAAATGAGATGCCTTCATCAAATGCCTCCCTTGACTCAAGAAGGTATGTGAAAGAAGAGAGAAATATTTTAAGAGTTAGTGGTGATGAAATACACCAAGTAAGTAGTGCTTCAGGACATTCAGGACACAGTAGGATCAACACCCCTATGAACTCACAGAGACCAGGGCAACATTCACAGTTCCTACACGGTTCCAATATAAATGAGGTTTCAGCACTGAGAGTAGAAATGAACACAAACTTTAACTCTAATTAGATGTTACCTGCAATTGACAATACCTTTCAAAGATAAAAAAATGAATTTTTCCCAATGGAGTGTCACTGAGCCTACAAACCACACTTAAAGGCAGGCTCTATGTCCAGCAATAGATGGCCAACAAACCATCAAAATACACTCAAAGGTATTGTTTAAGGATTTTTTATTTACCATTTGTGCTCATATATTATTCTTTTTGATTCTGAGTTTCTGTGTGTGGTGTGTGTGTGTGTGTGTGTGTGTGTTTATGTTTGTGTGTGTGTGTGTGTGTGTGTGTGTGTGTGTGTGTGCTTGTCTCTACATGCATGCGTTTCTTTTGCTTTTTTTGTTTCTTTGTTGCTTTGTCTGCTGATTATTTGATTTCATTCTGGTTTGTTCTGTTAATTGTCTCTTTGTTTTGTTAAAGACACAGAGAGAAAGAAGACCTGGAATTGGATGGTGGGGATGTAAGGATCTGGGTGGAGATGAAGGAGGGGAAATCATGATCAGAATATATTTTATAAAAATATAATTTTCAATTTCAACTAAAAATCAAAACAGAAAGTGCATTCATAGTTTGTGTATATTTTACTTAATTTATTTGATTTTATTCTAATATTACTTTGAAGACCATGAAAAGGAGTAGTAATATTTCTGATTATATGAAACATGAACTGATGATAACACTTCAAATTAAAGACTTTCTCATCCTTCTATGTTGTTTACTTAATACTAGATAACAATTTAAAGTTATTTGAAATGTGTGTTTATAAGAACCCTGTGTGGGAAGACTGAAAATAAGTACTTTGGTGGTAATGGAAGTAATTTATTTTTTTCTAATTTTTAGCATTTTTTCTAGGCATCCAGTTTTAAAATTTTTAATGAGTTTCAGCTAAGCCAGATATGATACAGTGTCAAGGTGATAGCAAAACTAATATCACAACCAATGAAAATAAAATCAGTTATTTCAAGATAGAGCTACTCACTAATATCTACTGCATGAGTGGATGACAAATATTTCAGGTCTATGAGCTTCCTTATAGCTAATGTATGTATTTTGTAAACTTTGACCTATGTTTTCATCTCTCCACAGCCACTGTTTTAATCTCTGATGAAACATGAATGATTTTTTTATGGTTCAAAAAATGAATGAAATATGAAATAGATTTCACTATTTCTTCTGATGCATCTGAACAACAGGTTTTAGTTTCCAATATAGATTGTCGAAAATGACAAGATTTGCTTGTTTTTCTATAACTAAAAATTATTCTTTGGTGAGATTATACATGTATGTCTCTGATACATTACTACAAATTTAATATAAGTTAATTTTCTTTGGAAGTGATGTTAGTAGGTAATTTTTTTAAACTGAAAGATTTATACCTGGAGAAAAGGAGGAGGCTCATAAAACCCAGCAAACTAATGAGAGTTACAAGGTTTGTAAATATTATAATACTCTCAAGACCCTTCTCCAAGCCTATAACAGCAATAAATAATTACTGAGGAGAGCCTCTTCAGCCAGTGATGCCTGCAAGTTTAGAGCAGAACTTTGTGAATGCAAAATTTCTGATTTATCATCTACACCACAATGGAACATCTGGAAATGTAACTTCCTTTAAGTGACAATGCTATTATAAGTAATCCAAGTAATCTGTTGATTCACTGAGTTAGACATGACTAGTACAATTTCTTTGATCTGTTGTCAATGCCCCAAATCAGTAGAACACATATTTTTACAAGTCTCCCCGGAAAAGAAATGTCACCACAACTGTATTGGCATAACAATGATGAGCCATAAAACTACAAGAAAAATATGGGAGAAATGTGATCGACTTTAGTGGCTTTGCAGAACCCCATTGTAAAACATAAACTTGAATATATAGGAGAGGCTCTGCTGGATCTTACTTGCCTCTAGTAGGTTCATATGGACATGAAACAATCAAGAATGAATAAGAAAGACCAAAGGACATGAATTGGTTTTTTCTGGTCCCTCAAAAGCAAATGTGGTCGATTTCTCCATAGTAGAAATTGAAAGAAAGGCAAATATAGCATTAATGTTCTTCTTGAAGCTTTGTAGTTGTGGAAACATTCATGAAAGCAAATATAACAAAAAACCCATAGATAAAAACAAAATAAAAAATACCTAGTTTCTCCTAAGGGTGGGCAGTTATCCCTATCATGTGCATTTCTTATCCACAGGAAAGATTGAGAGTGAACATTATTCATATATCCCAGAACCCTTTCAGAAGCCAGGTGTCAGAACTGAGAAGCCAGTTTTTGTGGCAACATAATAGGAAAGAACATGACCCTTTTCCCCTTTTATATGAGTTAGGTTAAGCAATACATAGCAGGCACCTCAAGGCCATTGCAAATGTGTTCTCTCCCATTTTGAAGAGACTAGAATACTGTAAAATGTCTTTGAATTATAGAGTGATAATTCCTGTGAGAAACATCATCAGCAAAAGAAAATTGAAGAAGAAAGAGTTTGTTTAATCTTACAGCTCTTGGTTCATCATGAAGGAAAGACAAGCAGCAACTTGAATATGAAAACTGGAGGCAGGAGCAAAAGCAGAAGAATGGAGTGATGCTGCTTCCTGGCTTGCTCTCCATGACTTTTATTGACTTTGTAGTGCCATCACCCACATAGTAGTCTGAGATCTCCCATCTAAGTCATTAATCAAGAAAATGGCCCAATGGATTGGCCTACAGACCCATTTAATAAAGGCATTTTTGTAACTGAAGGAAACATTATCTCCTTGTGCTAGTTTTGTTTTTCATCTCACATGGATGAAAAACAAAACTAGCACATTGAGATAATGTTTCCTATTCATGAGACAGCACACTTTGTTGTCCCTTAACTATAATGTCTAAAAAATACATTGCTAATATTTGTTTATTTATTTTTAGTATTTCCCTACCTTTTCAAGAAAAATTATTAGTACATGGAGTAAACAGATGAAGCATGAAGATGCTCTGCAAAGTCTCTGGGGATAAGTTTTGGAAAAGAATCAGGGAGCACAATAAAATTTGCAGTTAAGGATTTTTGATGAAAAGGGCAGTTGAGTAATTTTCTGCATTAGTTCCAAAGGTCATTTCCAGGAAACATAAAGATGTTAGGAGTAAACACCTGCTCTGTGAGTTGTTGACTATAGGAGATTCTAATACCACACAAACCACAAGCCTATTGTCAGTGATGTTGGTTGCTTGTCAGAGTTAAATGTTAAGAGCTTATTACTGAAGACTCCAAAAGCTTTTGCTGGCACTCATCTATGATCTCTTTCCTGCTCTCTGGCTTTCATAGTGCTGAAACACGCCATGCAAGCTGTTGGTGGAGCATTGTTACTAATTTTCCTACATGATGATATACTATGCAAGCTTGTACCAACATCAACATGCTAGTCATGATGTACCTAGTAGTGCAATTGACACAATTATTATAGGTATAACCAAATACTTCCTTACTTTAGAGCTTACTTTACAGGAAAGAACTCATGTCTTATTCTGTAAGATACAACAAAATATCTGTGGCTGGAGAAAATACAGAGCCTAGCCTAATGGAGAGGTAATTGCTGATGTTTTGTTAAACATGTGTAATGTGCTTCAAATTGCCTTCTAAACATATGTTAAGTCTCATAGAATATGGCAGCTGTCAGCTTCAGTTATGGAGTTGAAGGACAGTTTCTAATTTTATAGTAGGTGATGGTTATGGCACACATTCATTACTGGTTAAAATGCTAACAATAATTAATTGCTATGATACAAAGATTCAATGCTCACAAAGACAGACATACAAATAAATACATACATAAATTATAAATAGAATATATAACTATAAGTCTTAGAGAACATCTAATAGATAGACAGAATGAATATAAGAGAAAAGGGAGATTCCTCTAAACATAATCATTCCATCCTGGATGGTAGAGACTTGCTCACAAGACTCAAAAAACTAAAGGAAATTAAAAGACTTAGGAAGGTCATAAAATTTATAAGATTAACAAGGCCTCAGTAACAGTTGCTGAAGAAAGATCATGGTCTCCAGTGGGAACTTAAAATTCGGTAGGCAGTTCCAGAGATTGAGTTGTCCCAAGAACTTGCCCTTGTGGATCAGCCTTTTGATTATGTAACAATGTCTCAATCACCCAAACTTTTATAAACAACCTATATGTTAATAACAAAGCATGCCAGCAGGAACAACTGAGAGCCTACATGATGAAACAGGACCACAAGGTAGTGAGAATAAGAAAATGGGTGTAGTATAACATTTTTGAACATGTAAACCCTTCTCTCAGTAATATACCTCCTTCAACAAGGTCATACCTTTCAGTCCTCCCCAAACAGGTCTACCAACTGGGCCCAAGTACTCAACTATATGAGCCTACAAGGACTATTCTCTTCCAAATAAATCTTTCTGTAATATCAAGAAGTTGTAAGTCTGACAAAGCCTTACATATTTCTATAAAGCACAGAAAAAACCAACTTCTCTAACACACATGTGAACACTAATGCTACTCAGTCCAAGCTGATTATTATGTGAGAGCATCTCACAAATTTGGCTTTGTTAATCTTCCCTATTATCACCAGTTCTGAATTTAGTTCCTAGGAAGCAAAGATTGAGTTTTTTTTTATCTGTATTACCCTGAACTCTATACAAATATTACAGATGCACTTTCACCAATTCATGAATTAAATATGAACATGTAAGTGTCATTAGGCAATAATTTATTAGGTTATAAATATTTTATAATACCTTTATTATGTATTCTGCTGAATTAAATGTGGTGTTTGCTAGTTAAGCAGATTATTACAATATGGTATGTTATTTCCTTCTCATTGATTATTCAACAAGTTCCAAAGCCCACCTTGACTGAGAAGAACAATTCTCAGTTCTCCACTGATCATAAAGAAAAGCCAAATGCAATAATTCTCATTAGCTCTATTTGGAATTACTGGTATAATTTGCTCATTATTTTTGGATGTGAGCTATTCTTTAATAGTGTTATAGTATCCTATTACTATGAAAAGCACCATGACTAAGATAACACTAATAAAAGCATTTAATTAGGGGCTTGCTTACAATTATGAGTTAATCCATCACCATCATGGCAGGAACCAGATAGGCATAGTGCTGAAGTAATAGCTGAGAGCTTTACATCATAATTCACAAGCAGCTGGCAAAGAGAGATGAGCCTGGTCTGGGTTTTTGAAACCTCATGGCTCATCCTCAGCCACAGCAACACACCTCCTCCAACAGAGCAACATTTATTGCAATAAAGCCACAGTTTAGTTCATCAACTAGGGCTAAGTATGCAAATGTACATTTCTATGGGGCCATTTTCATTTAGACCTTCAAAGTAGCAAACATTTTTTAAACATGCCCTTAGTTTTAAATCTTGAACCCTGTTAATACTCTATCTCATTAATACTGAAATGTCTTACTACCCTGGCCCTTGAATCTCAGTCTACTTTAAAGTTCATATTTTATGAAATGTATGATATCCATTGACCTTCTCTTTTGTATATGTTATTTGTAATTCTTTCAACATGATTACATCAGTTATTATATAATGCATAATATAATATTAAATTTTAGCAATTATCAACTGGAATTTAAGAGGAAGAAGTGCATATCTGTAGAAAAACACTGCATCCTTGCATTTATAATGTGTATTATAGAATTATTTTTTATTATTTTGTTTTTGTTTTTCTATTTTGAGAATTTTGATGATTTCCATAAACCTGATTGCATAAACCTTTTTATGAAATGTCAATATAAGTGAACTATAGTTTAGTTCTATGCAATCACAACATAGTTTAAGAAATTAAACTCAATGAATACAGAATGTAACATTGATCTATGAACATTAGTACGACCATTTGGAAAGAAATTTCACAACCTGACAATAAACAAACTATAGTAGTTGCTTGTCCCCTAGGACCTATTACCTCAACAGGCATGAGATATTAACCAGATTTACCGAACTAGGAATTAGTGCCATTTGTGCAGCAGGCTACACGTATTATTCAAATAAGTTGGTTACTCTTATTGCAGCCATACCACTGTTACACTTGAGGGCACATTGCTCCAAGAGCATTATTCATAAATAGGTAAAACTGTTGTTGGCTTTCTTTCTCCTTTATCAGCTAATAAAGCACTTTGTGATGATATGAAAGTTAGTGAGTACACACATTTCTTAAATCTCATTCCCAGTTTGAAATCTATGTGCTCTAAACTAAAGCATATGGTTTCTTCAACATTAAGGCCCTCTGGTTGGCAACAATGGATCATGCCAATTCAGAGTATTTGGAAGAGATCTCTCAACCTCATGAATAGCAATCTGTACTGAAGTAATTATACACCTGGACTGCCAGCTTTACTTAAATAAACTCATGGCTGATATGAAGATTATTTTCATTCCACTGAGAGTACTTCCACTCAAACTTATTCTATTTAAAGATTTTAGTATTAATAAATACTTGAAGAACTTCATTTTTAATTTAATTATTTCTTGAGAACTTTATATATGAGTACTGCATCTAGATTACTCCCATCTCTCCTTTTCACCATTCTCCAATTGCTCACATGTGTTTGCATCTTCCTCACAAATTCATGACCTCCTCTTATTTATTATTACTGTTGTACACACACACACACACACACACACACACACACACACACACACACACACAGAGTTAATCAGTCTATTTACCATTGCTCATATATACATGGGTCCAGGGCTAACCACTTGGGATTGGATAAACGAAGAAGGGTCTCCTCCCTGGAGGAAAGTGACCCTTATTTCAACAGCCTTTGACCTTTGGTATCTCTTCATCTAAGAATAAGGTCTTGTGAAGTTATTAGTCCACTTGGATGATATAATTATGCCAATATGCTTCTCCCACCTGCTTATATCATTATGAAAATCTTCTTCAAGTGGGAGGTTTGTTTCTTAGGTGTGCTTTTGGTACTATATTTAGTGGACACTATCTAGTTGCTGGTGTCTGGTTCTATTTCTCTTAGATTATTTATGCCACCTTTAATATAAAGATCTGTGAGCCTTTGGCATAGGAATTGTAATATGTCTATAACAACTGGGGATGAATAACCTATAAAAATGAATTCTCTGTATTTTGAACAGTTGTGTTTTCGTCTACATTTTGTGTCAGAATATTTTTCACCCACTCATCACTTGTAAGACATTTTTAATTTTCAACAATTTATGTAATTACTAGAAATTATTTTGCTATTTATTTCAATCTTTATTATGCTATAGTCACATAGGATGCATGGAGTTAGTGTATTTTTATTTTATTTCTTGAGTTATATTTGATGTCTCAGTATGTAGTTTATGTTAGAAAAAATTTCATGTGTTTCTAAGAAGAATATACAGTCTGCTGCTTGTTGTACTCTTCTGTTGATATCCATATGGTCCGTTTGATGGATAATGTGTGGTCCTATCTTGTGTGTAAAAAAGAAGCCTGTCTGAAGGTCAGATAATGGAGTTTTGCACTACCTAACCACAGAGGTCTAGAGGACTGCACAGACAGACAGGAAGTGAGGTAGCTGGGCAGACACAGGTTGTAAGCAAGGAGGAACAGGAATTCACTCTCTTTTCTGCTGACACATTAAGAAGGTAAGGTGTGGTAGTTTCTTGCCCATTCTTGTCTCTGATTTCTATTTCTGACTCCAGTTTTTTATTACTTAGACCAATTAAGAACTCATTCCTTGACTTCTCTCTCCTTTTACTTTTGTTCCTATTATTTCAGATCTTTTCCAGGGCTACTCTAGGTCACCAGGCTAACCACTTGCTGTTTTCTGACCATTCATGAAGTGTAGAGCATGGCCTTCTTCTCATAGTTTGGGACTCAAGTTAAACCACAAATTTTATATCACCATTTCCTCAGCACATCTTGCAAGTAGGACAGACGGTAGGTGGAGTGTTTTGTAGCTGGGTTGGTGTCCAGGCTTCTCTTTTGGTAGCTCACAGAGTACCTTTCCATGCCAGAGATTAGATCTTCCTGTGAAGGTTCCATGGAGGCACCAGGCTGACTGTTCTACCTCCAATGGCATATTTGAATGTCCTGAGCAGTGGGGCTCTGCTGTCAGTTTTCAGAGAGAGAGACCCTTTCTCTCATAGAATCAGCTTGGCTCATTTAGGGATCTCCATGGGAATACCTCACTGACAATTCAACCAAATGCAACCTTGTCTGACCACTGGAACCCTTGCCTGGCTACAAATGATTGTCAGTTTAGACTCTATATCCACTATTGCTAGAAGTCCTCCTGGGATCACCCTCAAGATTTCAGGAAGTTTCCACTGCACTAGATTCCCACACTGTCCCCACATGCACCTCTCCCCAATTCTAGCCACCTCCAAGGACATTTCATTGATAATATTTTAAGAATCCATGTCAAGGAATAAAAATGAACAATAGGAACACTGTAACACACTTTAAAAGGTTGTATTATTTGACATAGTGTTGACAAGTGCGTACAGCATTTAAAATATCTTGCTCATATACATTGTACTTCAGCACTATGAGAAACATCCCTTTAACACTCTCAGTATCTCTTGAGAAGATATATTCAAAACCCTTGATGAACAACCCCCCCCAAAAAAAGTTTAATCATTACTAAAACCTGCAACATTTGAAATGGGAGCAGAGATGGTGAAAAGAATGTCATCCTTTAAATAGCTGCAAGACAATCTATTTGTGTGGTTGATCATAATAGTAAAATTTAGATATCACCTAAGATACCTTTTCTCTGAATATCCTAATTAAAATTATATCATCTGCAATTATTCATAATGTTTTATAGTCTGGAGAATATGCATTCATACTGGAGATTGAAATGGGTAAGAAGGGAAAGATGGGAGATTTTAAACCTTCTGCTCATTCTGTATATCTGTTTCCATAAAATTAGAACAAACAGTAGACCATCTCTGTCACAAACTATGCATATTCTGTGTCTGCTGATTTCTGGGGAGAAATAGAAACTTCTCTTTGACTATATCATCCATCCAATGAAAGCATATATGTGTTGATTTAGAGATGCACTTAAGAATCAAATGTTTCCATTAGTGGATGAATAGCTAATGAAAATGTCGTCTTGTAGACAAGAGGATGTATATCAGCTGTGACAAAAATAAAGTTATGAAATTTATAGGCAACTGGACAGAGCTAGAAATAATTTGTAATGAAATAACCAAGAGCAAGAAAGAAAAAGCTTTCTTACATGTTCTTTCTTACATGTGGATGTTGACGTTGAATCTTTAGATTACATATTTAATCTGGAGTGCACATAGAAGGCAGGAGGGGTCATGGGAATTTAATCAGAGGAGAGAATGAAGATGTTATAAATTAGGAAACTAGAGTGATGAAACAGAAGAGCTTAGGTAGAGTGAGTTTGGCAGGGTAGAACAGAGGAGTGAGTATGTGAAAAGATAACTAACACTAAAGACATTTTAAAGTTTGATTTAGAATCCTACTAATATAAAAGCTTCTTAAATATGTCCATAGACAAAGTGGATTCAATGGAGTTATCTTTTAGTGGAGGGACAATGGCCACCACATATTTTATAAGATTTCAAAGAAAAAGGCCATTGTCAGAGATTTATTTCTTTTTTTTTTTTTTTTTTTTTTTGTTGATCAGTAGAGTCCAAAGGACCACCTTCCAACATTACCCAATTCTGCCATTGTTTTTTGTTACCTTTGAGAATTTGACAGTAAGAACTTATTACTGGAGACATCACTTGCTGCAGCCACATGTGGCAATCAAGCTGCTCCTGACCTGGAAACTTCAGCCTTACTGGTTAGCTTCCACAGTACAATTGTTCAATGTGTGCTACAAGGAGAGAAAAGGTGAGAGCCAAATTTATTTTCTCTGAAGTCTAAATTACTGTGCATAGGAGATTTATAAGACAAAATTGCCTCTAACCTGTAAGCCTTACTTACTTAAGGACAAACAACTTCCTGGAATGATGATAACAAAGAATATGATTTTACTTCAGTATACAAACTGTTTTCCCAATTTCACAGAATGTGTTTGAGAGTAAGTAGGAAGTACATAGACAGGAAGTATGCCGTGATGTATACTTGCCTCTCTGATTGAATGAAGGTGGAAAGTCTGTAACTTTTTCCTTTAGAGTAACTCAGACGCTTTTTCTGGGAATCATGAAAGTAGATCTAGTTTACCCATTTTCCAACCAATAGTATAATCTGCTTCAAAGTTAGCTTACAAATTGTAGTAGTGGCCTCATTCTCACCTGGTGGGACTAACAACAATTCCTCAAATTACTCACTTAATGAGCTCCTGTGAGTTATGTAACAATTGGCTTAGCAAGATATGCCAACTGGTATAGTAGTGACATGAACATTAGTGGAATTACCAAACACTTTCTAATTTGATACAGAATCTTCAGCATAGGAATAAAGTCATTCCTAGAACCTTTAATTGAGCCCCAAAACCATGGCTGGCAGGATTATAGCCTCTACTGGAGAATGTACTAGTATTATCTTTCTGTAGTCCTGAAGGGGGTCAGAACAATAGATCACCTGGAAAGGTCATTCTGCAACATGTTGAGCTACTGGGATGCTTTGAAGTATACTTCAATTTTCCTGCTTTCACAAGCTGTCACTCATGGTACAGTAATCTTTGTGGAAGCAGTTGTCTCTGAGTTATTTATGGTTCAGTAAATAATATCAGCAATGTTCACCATTTTAGACTTTTGTGTTACCCATGCTTTGGTCTGTCACTTCTCTAACTGAAGTGAGTTGACATTTGTTCACATCATCTCAGAAAAAAATGTGTCAACAACAGCTTTAAAAAAATTGTTGACTATTTTAGATTTCTTTTTTAATGAACATATTTATTTAATATCATTTTCACTTTCTTCTCTCCTACCAGTTTCTCACACCCACTAGCCCTCTGTTCCAACCATCTCCAATCTATTTTTCTGCTTCAGTTTAGGGAAAAGGTAGGTTTCCCTTGAGTACCAACAAACATGGAATATCAAGTTGAAGTAAGACTAAGCACCTCCCCATGTATTAAAGCTGGGCAAGGAGACACAAATGAGGAGTATGGTCCCAAAAGCCAGTAAAAGATTCAGAGAGAGTTCCTGTTTCTCTTGTTAGGAGTCCTATATTAGGACGAAGCGATAGAGCTACATGACTCTTAACATACATGCAGAGTGTCCAGGCTAGTCCTATGTAGGCTCCCTGGTTGTTACTTATGTAAGCCCCTATGGGTTCAGGTTAGTTGATAATTTGAATTTTCTTGTAGTGTCCTCGACCCTTCTGGATCCTACAGTCTTTTCTACTCCTCTTCTGCAGGATACTCTAAACTCTGACGAAAATTTGGTTAAAATTTTGCAACTATTTCAGTCAGTTAATGGATGAAGCCTCTCTGATGAAAGTTGGGCTAGATACCAATCTGGTCATAGGAGGTGACCAGTTGAGGCTACATATCTGTTATTACTACGAGTCTTAGCTGGATTTCTTGGGAAGGGGAACTAGAAGATATTTCATGAGTTGACTGAAAGCAGGTGGGGATGGGAACAGGCTTGGGACAGAATAGAGGTGGAAAGTATTGAAAGAGACTACTGGAAATGGGGGCATTTTGGAGGTATAGAAAAACCTGGTGCAAGGGATTCCCCCAGGAATCTAAAAGAATGAACCTGGCTAAGACACACAACACCTCTTACTGATAAACCAATAACACAAATACACACACACACACACACACACACACACACATACACACACACACACACACACATGCATCACATGCATGCACATCTCAGTGATAATCATGGAAGAGGATTTGGGAAGATAGAAAGAGAAGGAACAAATATGTGTCTCCTAGAAACAGTATTTTCCAGAAATGCCAGGACTGTTGCACACATAAATATCCAACAATTGAGACTGCATGCATCAGATCTTCATTGTATCAAACTGTTCAACATTCCAAAAAGGGATAGAGGTGTTCACAAAGTTTCACCTCTTTCTGAGGAGCTATTTATAATTGATGGGTGACTATGTAATTTCTTTCAGAAATATGGATCCCAAGAGGCTACTCATGTACCAGTAGATGGTCTCCCACTCATGCACATATAAACAACACTAAATATATTCAGTGTCTTTAAAAAAAAAACACACGAAGTTGGGAGAGGAAATGGGTGGAAGGTAGGAAGAATTATTGTAGAAGGAATGGGGATGTATTTTATAAAATCATATAAAAGTATAACTCAAATATTTAAAAATAATAAACTTAACAAATTAGAAAACAAAAAGGAGGAGTTTAGGAAACCACAAATTAAATTAGGGGACCTTTGGCTGAATACAGTTCATAAATCTTACTTTAAAATATAATGTTTACATGAAGGAAATAGAATATTGTGTTGTGAGAAAGGTGTTTAACTCAACAAAATAAATAAAATGTTCTGAAATGACCTGATCTAGAGACATTATTGATTTCAACTGTGTACAATAAAAATTTATGTTTTTACCCTCAGAATTCCAGCAAATATGTGAAATCATGTGCTTAAGAGAGTGAGGCAAGAAGATTTCATTATGAATGACAGCCTTGACTGCAACACAAGACCCTGGATGCAAAACAAATGATGGCAGTTGTGATGAAGATATAGACTAACATCACATTTCATTTCAAGGCAAAATTAAAGTCAAAATGGGAAGAAATAGTTATTATCTTAAATGACTCCTACAACTTATACATTGAAATAAGTTCATGTTTATTAGAATGTCTAAAATATGCAGAGGTTCTGTTCCTAGTATTCTTTAGCCAAAAGCTAAAAGAAACACTTTGCCTAGATGAATAAGCTCCTTGAACTAAAGTGAATCTCTCAAAGTAAACACTGAAAAGTGAAAGGAAATTTCACACTATTCAAGTATTGAAAAGTTCTGTCAATAGAATTTTTCACATATAAGTACATTCCTAGTATAAGATAATTAAAATACCTTTATATTATTATAAATTAAGAGGATGTATGTCTCCACACATTAAAGCACATATGAAAATGTTATTTAAAGACAGGCAAAAGTTAGATAGAAAATCTTACAATACTAAGAAATAAGGAGCAGCCGGGAAGGTTTGGTGTGATGAGACATCCCTGTAACTGCGGAGTTCTCAGTAGGTTGAAGAAGGATATTCCAGAGTCTATGAGCCTGGGCTATGAAGGTAACTGTGTTGGTGTAGGATGAAGTGAAGAAAAAAAAGAATAAAATTAAATATAATACTTTTGTTCTTTCTTTCTTTCTTTTACTTATTTTACATATCAGTGGCAGTTATCTCTCCCTTCCTCACTCTCTCCCACCCTCCCATTCCCCCTGAGCACCCACCTATCCCCCCCTGCCCATTGCACAGGGAGGGTGATGCCTTCCAGGAGGGGTCAACAAAATCTGTCAAGTCATTTGGAGTAGGGACTATGCCCTCCCTCCTTCCTCTAGGTTAAGGGAGTAACCCTCCATGGGGAATGTGTTTAAATATAATACTTTTCTATCTCTACCATCATTTTTAAATATGAGAGCCAAATCAAAAAAGTATAATATAATTTATTATTATGGAATTCTCAGGTTTATAGAATATTCAGGCATTCATAAATCTCTCAGGATAAAGGATGCTAAAACTTGATCTTGGTATCCCCACTACCAGATCTGCTGACCTAAAAAAGGTGGAGTTCATAGACTCCAGTCTGTTATCTGGGAAACTAGCATAGGACTGACCCAGATTTGCTGAATATGGTGGTAGTTGGGAGGACTGGACAGTCTATGGGGCCTTTGGTATACAAATAGACTTTGGCAGCCCATTCCACATAGAGAGATACTTTCTCAGCCTAGACACATGGGGGAGGGACTGGGTCCTGCTTCAAATATGACTGACTTTGAAGATTCCCCATGGAAGGCTTCATCCTCCCTTGGGAGAAGAAGGGGGATGGGATGGGGGTTGGTGAGGTGGGACAGGGGAGGACAGGAGGTCAGGGAACTGGAATTGACATATAAAACAGGCTTGTTTCATATTCAAATAAAAAATATTAAAAGGTGACACTAAAACTAAGTGGTGATCTAAACACTATCTAAACTCATAAATAAATCATGATACTAATAGACCTTGGTTGTAATGAATCCTCTTGTATATTGGATGATTATAGAAATCCCCATGTGTGACAAGGTAGCATCCGTATATTTATAAAATAAAATACATACATAGAGAAATGTCTGAAGGTTGTAGCTGAGCTATTTTAATCAATCTCTTGCTCTGAAGACAAAAACTGTATAGTCGTTATAATTCAAATCAGTGTTGCAATGATCATAGCAACAAACCGTAGCAGATCATGGCCAATGTTACTTTTTAAAGCCAATTTGTAGAGCCCTATAGCTTTTAACATTGGCTAGTAGTATAGCTCTCTAGTCTTGAATAATGCTATTTGTGATTCTTAGAGTTTTGAAACTCACAGGAACTCATTCAGTGACTATAGCCTATAATCTTCACATGTTTGACTTTCCAAGAATTTTGCATTTCATAATCTGCTTTGATGTCCCCCTGCCTTTTTTCAGTCTTTTTCACCTCAGCTTCTTCTGATCCCACACATTCTGCCCTTGTTGTTTGCTCTAACTCTTTGCAAGCCTTGTTGATACTATGATAACTACTTCCATTACTATTACTTGTTTGTGTTACCAGACCACGTTGCTCTATTCTCGATAATAACACAAGAAGACAAGAATAAACGGTCCTTTGGAAACTTAATTGATAATAGAATTACAACACCATGAGACAGCACAGGAGTATGTCTCCTGGATGACTGAAAAATTGAACACAACAGTCTCATTATCCAGACAAAAGGAGTTTACACATTGATCCCAGTTCCCTCTCCCTCCCTCCTATGCTCCCCAACCCCCTTCCATCCCATGTCCCCCACTCCATAGGGAGGGTGATGCCTACCAAGAGGGAACATCAAAATCTGTCAAGTCATTTGGAGTAGGGTCTAGGCCCTCCCCATGCCTATTGGCTAAGGGATTATCCTCCCATAGGGAATGTGCTCTCAAAGGTAAGGAACTATTTGTATTGATTAGAGAATATTTATTTCATCACTCACAGTACTTGCATATGTGGTGCTGACTCAAAATATCAAAAATGTATATTGTATAAGTCAGTACTATCTTGCTGAATTACTGAGTAGTAACTTGCACTCCACTCTTTAGTAATAGTAACTGTAGGCTCTTCTAGATTTCATCTACAGAAGCCCAGCATGACACCTGTTTGTAATCTTAATAACCACAAGACAGAGGAGGCAGAGTCCTTATTTCAAGACCAGTGTCAGCTATAAGACAAGACACAATAAAAATATAAAAACATAAATAAGTAAGTAAGTAAGTAAGTAAGTAAGTAAATAAATGTTTTTATATATACTAGTGCTTATTGTCTGAGGATCCAGTTCAGGTCTTCTGCAAAGTCAGAGCTTTAGCAAGGCTGGCTGAAGAAGTCACAACTTGTAGTCAGAGTCTACAGCTGTTTTTGCACATAGAATGTTGTTTCACCAAGGTGTCAGTAAAGTGTGCTCATAAGTGTGTTACCATAACAGTCCAGTCAGTCACCAAAAATTGTCTGACAATTTCCCCTCCACAGTAAAGGCAAAGGAAGGTCACAAGGGAAGAATCTGTGAGTTTACCAACCAAATGGTCAAATGAACCAGTTTCCAACATTGTAGCTTATTTATTATATATATTAAAGATTGCTAACAATAAGACAATTGTCATCACTGTTGCTTTATAGTGATTCAGTCCTATTAATGTGCCCATGTGGTGCTTCTGAACTACTCTCCTTGATAATTTCACCTGGAACCAAGCTTTTTATTTATCTGCTACAGCTATAGATTGAAATGACCTAAAGTGCTACCCATGTCTGGGTTTTCATCATCCCACTTGATTTTGTTTTACTTCACTCTTTCTTAGGAAAGACTGTATCTTTTATATTTTTTTTAGATGTACTCCGCATCCCTCCACTGAAGTCTTGCCCCTGTAGTGCTGAAGTGTCAAGGAGATGGAGGGTTCAGTAATCTCACAGTTAAGCATCATTTCAGTAGAATTGTGACTAGGGGCAAGTGTGTCTCTATCAGAATCATTGGCTGTTATTCCATCCTTTTATTCCCTTCTCCATCTGCAACTTTCCCATCATATTTATTTGAAACCAAGACCTCTGCGATCAATTTTTTCCCCTCAACTGAGACAAATAATCAGAAAGGCACAGCAGAGAAATTACCATTCCCAAAGAGAACAAGGATCTAGTGGAGTGTTTCTCCCTCTAGAATAAGCATTTGTTATGAAGAACTCAGGGTGAGTTTTATAACAATTGCTCTCCCAGACAGTGGACAGCCACCAGGGAATCTTGCTGCAATCTTTTCTGTGAGAAGCTGTTGGGCTTCTTGGTTTTCAGGAGAAAACAGCTTGAAAGCCCCCTAACACTGCAGTTCCCACAAGGCCCTCACCTCCCTCTGCTTACAGTAATTTGTCAAGATTATCCTTTCAGTACTTCTTAGAATTCAAAGCATCAGCAGATTCTCTACTGGAGAGCAGGCAATCATGTGTCTTTCTGTATGTCATTTCTTTGTTCCCCTTCTGATATTGACTCTATATGATTGCCTCCATTTTTGGATATATCTCTTAAATAGCAATCATATCTTTACAGTTTAAATTACTAGCATCTTGGAGAAGAAAAAGGAAAGCAAAACCTCTGCTTAATTGATAGTTGAAGATACAATAAAATCGTACTGTTCACAATAGAAGACAAAAATAAAAAAGAAATGATGAAATGGAAACATTCACCTAGAGATCATATAATACTTTTTTTTTTCACTTTTCTTAACTCAGAACTATGGGATCATTATAACTTGAGACATCAAGTTGACTTAATTCAAAAGTTTAATTGAATAGTCTGGTAACACTGGGGGGATATCATGTTGTATTTTGTAAACTGCTTGTGTTCTCAGTGTGATGATGTTGACACCCACAATAGTTTCTTACTCTATAGTTCATAGTAGTTAGTTCTAAAACTATTTCAACAGATGACTGCCTTTTGCTTCCTAAATTGTTATCTTTGCTTTCTCCCCTCACATCCATTTTTCTGACTAGTTTATGTCCCTATATTTTTCCTAATGCATTGGGTGTTTAGGCTTTCCACAACTGCTTATTTCTTCCTACATGGCCTTTTGATTAGTGGCTCATGTAGGGATTACAGAAACGTCTGAAGAAAGAGTCTGACTGACATGCACAGAATAAGACATTATATTCACACAAATTGCTAAAATAATTATATTGAAGTTATCCTTTGGTGGGCATTTTCATCAAATGTTCTTCATGCAGGAAGGTCTACCCACATGTCTCTTTCTCAGTTACCTAGGTATATTCTGTGTGCCTGACCAAGTCAGATACTTGTTTATAACTTGTGATTCATTAGATTCTTTCTTCTGGACATCATATGCCAATAAAAATCAAACAAATGAAGATGATCATTTTTCATAGCTCATTCCCTTGATTTCATTTCAGAGGGATAGAGCATCCTAGGCTAATCTTTAAACACTTTGAAATTGGGTCTGGGTTTCTTTTCTGTAGACAGCTGATCATAGAGAGCTGACCATATGAATCATGAATTAGTTAGTGAAGAGGAGGTGGTAACATGCCATTGTCACCTATAAAAGGATATTTAACATGCTTTGCATTTTGTACATTTAGAAATTAATGGATGTACATTCTCCTGACTTTCTTTTGTAGTTACTATCTATCCTTTTGTTTGTTTGTTTGTTTGTTTGTTTTTTCCAGGCAGGCTTTTCTGTAGTTCCTTGCTTGCCTGGAACTCACTTTGTATACCAGGCTGGCCTCAAACTCAGAGATTCACCTGCCTCTGCCTCCCTAGCGATGGAATTAGGGTATGTGCCACGACTGCCTTCTCTCAACTACCTATCCTATGGTACACTAACGTAACAAATTTGTCTATAAAAATGTTGTCACCTCATGCTTAACAACTCTCATACAAAATATCAATATGATAAAACAGCAATATGTCTTCGTGAAAAATTAAAAAATCAGTGTCTCAGAAGAATTAATTACACTGTGAGCCTGGTGGATTGGTCTGCCTCTGAGTAACAGCAATTCAGACACTCATTTGGAATCACACTGCATCTGGTGGTCCTTTTGTAGAGATATTGTTGAAGAAAGTATTTGTCTGATTGGTTAATACTGGATAAAAAGTTAGTTGTTAATATCACTAACCTCTAAAGTGCAATTTGAGAGCAGTTATATTAAGCTTGTAATTCACTGCCATTAGGCCTTTCTATGCAGGAGTAAAAGAAGCAAATTCACTATTAGAATGAGGGAATTGCTACAACTTTATTCTCCAGATTTTAGTTTTTAATCTTTCTTACGTTCGTTGTAACTTTTAAATTTTCTCTAGTAGTTCCATGAATATAACAAATTTTAGCTATTTCCAAATCCATCACCCTCTCTTATACCCACTCCATCCCTTCCCCATTTATAGGTCCTTGTAGTGATCTCTGTAATCTCTCAGAAATATAATATTGTATCTAGATTTTTTTTTCAGTGAAAAGCAATTTTAGTTGCAGTCATTTTTTCCTTGCAGAGTAGTTCTTGTTCCACTAGCTGGGGAACTGATGTGGAGATTCTAGAGCTTTAACCTTTCAGTTATATAATTAATGCCAGTGGAAGTAAGCACAGGAAGGGTTCACTTTCCCAAGAAAAGATATCATAAAAATTATCTAGTTTCTTCCTCCATTCTGTAAATTGGCTCATTCTGAATTAATCAGTGTACATAAATTATGTTTTCAAAACTCATGCTTTACTTTTGTTCATAACATGGAGGAACTTAAATCTTGTGTATCCATTAAGAGTGCGGTAAACCTCCATGGGCTTTACTCTTATGGATATTAGCCAACCTTCAGCTGCAGGAAGAAGGTATTACAATGGATTCCTTATCCATCTTAGTAATGGGAGACAACTGTGTTTGGTTATTAAATACTATTACTTGGCCATTAAAATTATAGGATCACATAGTGCTATATTTGGCGATCATAGTTGGATCTCTCCATTGTCATCTTTGACCAACTAAATACATTCTCCATGTAGTGTTTGAAGGATACTTGTGCATTATTCATAATAATCAATAATGAAATATTTTTCATGTAGAACTTGGGATGAATGGACATGTCTGACATAACAAGTATTCTCCTGTCTTCCAACATTTCTAAATCATAGCTTCCTCTGCACTTTACCAAGTGGTTCAATTTCATATTATACTCACATTTAATATTTGCCTATATATCTGTATTGAAACATATAAATGAGTGGACTCCTAATACTTTACAACTCTTGACATAAAATGCCGAATCCAGCAGAAATGTTTCTGCTCAGAGGGGCTATATCAGTATCTTTTTAAAAATTAATTAATTAATTAATTAATTTTTGTCTGAAAGAATTCTATACTATGTCCTCAAATAGTATACAGCATTGGAAAGCCTCCTGCTATGCTCTGAGCAGATCTTTAAACTTGAAGGTATTTTTTTTTTTAGTTGAACTATAACCATTTTATTTTTTTATCATTTTTTATTTTATAAACAATCTTTCTCATTTTATATATCAACCCCAGTTGCTGCTCTCTTCCCTCCTCCTGCTACTCTCACTTACCCAACCCAACTCCATCCAATACTCAGAAAGGATAAGTCTTCCATGGGGAGTCAACAAAGTGTGCACCTTATTTTGAGGCAGGACCAAGGCCCTCCCTGCATATTCCTAGGTTGACCAAGGTATCTATTCAAACCGAATGGGTGCCATACAGCCAGGTCAAACACTAGGAATAAATCTAAGACACACTATTGTCACCCACATTCAGAGGTCCTAGTTTGGTCCTATGAAGTTTCCTCAGCTGTCAGTCCAGAGTCAGTGAGCTCTCACTATCTCAAGTCAGCTATTTTGTAGGCATCCCCAAACTGACCTTGATAATGTGAGTAAACATGTAAAAATATGCTGTTCTTTTAATGAATAATGGGTATGTAGTGAAATTTCAATTCTGTCAGTTTTCCAAAGTGATTGACTCGGGCTTAACTAAATTATCAAGAAGAATCCCTTTTATATAAACTAGTTAACAATGGCCTTGCATCAACAATATTTCATAGTGTAATTAAATTATTATTTTAATTCACAAAGTTATAGTTTATCAATTGTACACATCAAAGCTTCCCATGTTTCTATATAGACACAGAAAATCCATTCCTATCTAGACTGTTTAATACTATATGAATGTCATTTTATTACTTAAAAAAAGATACTGTAGTTCACTAGATGTAATTATCATGCAGATTTTAACTACTATCTCTAGAAGCTAAAAGACATATTTAGAGTAAAATGGCTTAAATATTGATTCATATATAATTATGAATTCATATATAATTATAATTCATATATATTTATAATTCTTAAAAATATGACTTATTTGCTCTAAATTTCATGAAATAAATAAAACAGCCTATCCATACTATCGTTCTGAAAGTTTCATTATTTGAGATACAATATGGAGATGCTTCCTGCCACCAAATCCAGCAGAGGGTCTTAGAAACAAAACAACGCATCCACCATCAGCTGCCATTCCTGTCTTGCCCACCCACCTTCCAGGAGAGACAGAGAGAGGTAGAGAGAGAGAGAGTGAGAGAGAGAGAGAGAGAGAGAGAGAGAGAGAGAGAGAGAGAGAGAGGAGAAGAGAATAGAGCTTTGAACCCCTACCCAGCAGAAGAGAGAGAGACCCCACCTGTAGCCACTGGAAGAAGTGATGAGAAGAAGACAGTATAAGAAGACATTCAATAACAGAAACACTTATATGACACCAATGGAGTCTAGGGATTCTATAACAGCAAGACCTGATATCCCAACACAGATGAAGAAGAAGAGAATGACCTTAAGAACAACTTCATGAAAATGATCTAACCCCTCAAAGAGGATATAAGAAAATCCCTTAAAGAAATGGGAGAAAAAACAAACCTCCCAAAATTGCAAAAATTCAATAAATCTCTTAAAGAAAACAAGGAAAGCCAAGAAAAAATTATCAAATAGATGAAGGAAACAATCCAAAGAGTTCAAAATCTGAAGACAGAAATATAGACAATAAAGAAAACACAAATGGAGGGAATGCTAGAAATAGAAAAGCTGGGTAAATGATCAGGAATTACAGATGCAAGCACAACCAAGAGAATACAGGAAATGGATGACAAAATCTCAGATGCTGAAGATAAACTACAGGAAATAGACTCTTCAACCAAAGAAAATCTTAAATCCAACAAAACCTTAACCCAAAATATCTAGCAAATGGGTGACACTTTGAAAAGACCAAACACAAGAATGGCAAGTACAGAAGAAGGCAAAGAATCCCAGCTCAAAGGTAAAGAAATCATTCATATTCAAAGCCTTCCCAACCTGAAGAAGGATATACCTATAAAAGATCAGGAAGCTTAATGAACACCAAATAAACTGGACCCAAAACAAAATGTCCCTTTGCCACATAATAATCAAAATACCAGAATACAAAATATTAAGAGCAACAACAACAACAAAACGGGCCAAGTAACATATGAAGGTAGACCTGTTCAGAATTACACCTGGCTTCTGAAAGCCAGAAGGTCCTTGAAATATTCTACAAATACTAAGAGACCGTGGATGCCAGCCCAGACTACTTTACCCAGAAAAACTCTCAATTACTATAGATGGGTAAAATATTCCATGACAAAACCAGATTTACATAATACATATCCACAAACCCAGCCCTACAGAAAGTTCTGGAAGGAAAACACTAACACAAAGCAGTTGACTACACTCACAAAAACACAGGCAATAGATAATCCCATTTTACGAGAAGGCAAAAGAAAAAGTGGGGTAAATCTGCAGACAATACTACCACCAACAAATGCAAAACAAACAAGAATTAACTATCAATGATCCTGAATTTCCAACAGTATTAGTGGTTTTAACTCACCTATAAAAAGACATAGACTAACAGAGTGGATGTGAAGACAGAATCCATACTTTTGCTACATATAAGAAACACACCTCAACTTCAAAGACAGATGCTACCTCAGAGTAAAGATTTTCCAATAAAATGGACCCAAGAAACAAGCTGGTATATCTATTCTAATATCTAAAAAATTAGTCTTCAAACTAAAATCAATCAGAATAGATGAAGAAGGTCATTTCATATTAGTCACAGAAAAAATCTATCATGAGGAAGTCCTAATTCTGAACAATATGTCCAAACATAAGACACCCACATTTTTAAAAGAAATATTACTAAAACTCAAATATCAAATATCACATAAAACCTCATACACTTATAGTGGGAGACTTCAACACCTCAATCACAACACTAGACAGGACCACCAGTAAGAAACTTAACAAAAAAAAAAAAAAAAAAAAAAAGAACTGGCAGAATTTATGACCCAATTGGGCTTAAAAGACATCTATAGAACATTTTATCCAAATACAAAAGTATATACCTTCTTCTCGGCTCCACATGAAAAGTTCTCTAAAATCAACCAAACTTGGCAACATAGCAAATCTCAACAGTTACAAAAATTTGGAATAATCCCCTGTATTTTATCACACCACTGTACTTTAAAGTTCCTGAATATAAAAGCAGTAGCAAAGACATTGAGATTGACAATTATTAAATTGGATCTCCTGAAATTGAGAAGCTTCTGTTAGGCAAAGGACACAGTCAACAAGACAAAATGATAGCCTACAGAATTGGAAAAAAAAATTCACCAACCCCTCATCTGATAGAGTGCTGATCTCCAAAATATACAAAGAACTGAAGAAGCTAGTCACCAAAACACCAAATAATCCAATTGAAAAATGGGGTACAGATCTAAGTAGAAGATTCTCAATAGAGGAATCTAGAATGGCTGTAAGACAATTAAAACAGTGCTGTATCAGGATGTATCCCTGGTGCATGAAAGGACTTTGGGAGCTACTCTCCATGGAGGGATACTCCTCTAACCTAGAGGCTGAGGGAGGGTCTAGTCTCTATTCCAAATGACTTGACAGATTCTGTTAATCCCTCCTGGAAGGCATCACCCTCCCTGTGGATTGGAGGATGGGGGTGGGATGGGAGGGTGGTCGGGGGCATGGGAAGGAGGGAAGAAGAGAGAGGGAACTGGGTTCGATATATAAATAAAAAAAATACAAAAACAAAAATGATTAAGACAAAAAATTGCTCAACAACCTTAGACATCAGGGAAATCCAAGTCAAATCATCTCTGAGATATCATATTACTCCTGTAATAATGGGTAAAGTTAAAAAATCAAAACAAAACAAAAACAACAATTTATGCTAGAGAGGACATTAAGAAAGGAGAACACTACTCCACTGGTTGTGGGAGTGCAAACTTTTACAGCCACTTTGGAAAACAGTATGGATGTTACACAGGAAAATAGGAATTAGTCTACCACAAGATCCGGTAATCCCACTATTAAGCATATACCCAAAAGATGTTCATTTATCAACAAAGACATCCATTCAATATGTTCATAGAAGCATTATTTGTATTAGCAAGGACCTGGAAGCAACACAGATGCCCTACAACTGAAGAATGGATGGGAAAATGTGGTATATTTACACAATGGAGTACCATTCAGTGGAAAAATCCTAAACCAAACAACAACAACAACAACAAAAACCAAAAAACAAACAAACAATTGAATCTTGAAAATTTCAGGCAAATGCATGGAACTAAAAGAAACCATCCTGAGTGAGGTAAACCAACCACAAAATGACAAACATGGTATGTTCACTCATATATGGATTTTAGACATACAACAAAGTATCACCAGCCTATAACTCACACTGCCAGAAAAGCTAAGAAACAAGGAGGACCCTAAGAGAGATACACATGGTGCCCCACACAATGAGAAAGAAACCACTTTTTCTATCCTCTCCTCCCTTTTTTTTTAAAAAAAATCTCTTTTTTCTTTTAATATTTCTCATTTCTTCCCTCTTTGCCTAGCTCACCTACTCTTACATTTCAATTTTGAGGTTTTTTTTTTTTTTTTGTAATACTCTTTGTCACTCTGGAATACGTTTCCAATATCAGTTCGTGTTGAGAAGAACAGTTAAACAGTTATTGTAGTTTTAATTGAGTGCATCTTCTCATATATTTTTTACAAGCATCACAGTGTTGTTTTGCAATAGGGTTTGTGCATAATGGATAATTAAAGGATATCTGTCATTATTGCATGTAGGTGTTCCCGTCAAACATCACATAACTTCTCAAAAAAAACTGTAGTGTGACAGTTCTAGTTATTTAAACTCACCTGTTTTCTCTGAGGTCTTTTCAACTCTTCTGACACTATGGGTGATACATAGATGCTGCAGATGTCCCATCTTGAGGTTAACAAAAGAGGGAGAGCTAATGGCTATTATAGCTATGAAGCAGTTTGGTGTGCTACTTTTACAAAGGAGGAGGCCAGTTATAACAGGACAAAATAGCACAGCTAAATCTTTCAACCACATAACTATTTTTTTTATGGCATACCAGGGAATTACCCAATCAAGTGTATTGCCATCCACTTTAGACTCCATCTATTTCCATAGCTCTGAAATAATCAATATTTTATTTTCTTAACTTCTGATTTATCTTTTGTAGCTTTAATATTTTAAAAATAAAATAAGAAAATATCAGCAAGAGTTTAGATGTATTTTCTAAGTGATTCTATGATTTCATGCTGTCCAAAAGATATGGTCAACCTGAAAAACTCTTATTTGTGATCAAATAAGAATTGATCACAATTCTTATTCTTAAAGGTAAACCACTATTTAGGCAGAGTATAGAGCTTCCAATATTGGGAATATTAACCAATTAGCACATATGTGGAATTTTGAGGCAAATAAGTTTGTTCTACCTAGGGAATTTCCTTAGTAGTGTTTCTAATCCATAATTGTGCTAAATTCTCTTCTAAGCTCATGTGGTTATGAAAACCTATGTAGAATAGTTTTTATTATTGACACCTGTGACATTTCTTCTTGGTTAGTAGACGAAATGACTGTGTTTTTAGTGTCTAGTCTTATCCAAGTGATTTTCTCCTAGGACATTTCTCTTAAAACAAGGAAGTTTACTTACAAAGTCATAATAAAAGACTCCTGTCTGTGAAGGTGACGTCATTTAGTGTAATATAATCTCAGGAATGAATGACGTAGTAACTCTACCTTGTTCTCAGAGTTATAAGAACATTTTTTGGGTATATGCTAATATTGTCTCATGTTTTGGGGAGTCCAACCATAATGCTTTGTTGCTATAAGTTTAATTTTGCTACTGCTATGAATTGTAAACTAAAGATCTGATATGCTCAATATCTGATATGCAACCCTGTTACAGCAGGTCTCCCCGCCGGCTGCCGCTGGTTCTGCTGCCATTGTCCTGCAACCACGTGTGCCCCAAATAACATTCAGAGAATCTGTATTTGATACAATCCTGTTGGCCAGTTACCATTATTGTTAATGGGCTAGCTCTGCCTTAATCATTAACCCATTTCAACTTATCTACGTATTTCCACGTGGTCGTCTTATCAGGGAGCCGAGCGGCAGACGTCCTGCTTCTGCCCTGGGCTACATCTTGACTCCGCCTTCTACTTCCTCTTTCCTCCTCCTAGTCTCCTAGCCCCGCCTATCTAGTTTTCTATTGGCCACAGTGCTTTATTAACCAGTATGAGAAACATATATACAGAATAACATCTCCCATCATCTCCTCTTTTCTGTCTAAAGTAAAAGAAGGGGTTTAACCTTAACATAGCAAAATATAACATACAATAGTTATCAAATAATAATCACAGTAAACAATATTTAGTCCATTAACGTTTTGTAAGACTTAAAGAAAATATCATCTATCCTATCTTTGTCAGTCTAAAGTCCTATATGTAACTTATCTTTAATCCTAACCAAGGAAAACTATAACCATAACTACCTGTCTTCAACTCCATCAAAGACCACAGAAGGATAATATATAAACTCTAGAAATGACAGAGACAACGCATTGCCTGGTCAGTCACCTGAAGTTCTTCTGTAATGTTCCATCTTCAGCCCATAGGCCATAGTGTGTGTCCATACTCCTCAGCAATGCAGGAAACTTTTCTCTGTTTCCTGTAGACTGTCTGGCTGTCTGGCAGCCTCGTCCATGAAGCAGGAATCCTGTAGCAATGTCCATCTTGCATCAGCAGTCACCTTTTTTGTGGGTCCTGCATGTCCAGTTTCTACAACATAAAGTCAAACAATCCAGAAGAGCAGTACCTTGCCCAAATGGCTAGTCTTGCCATATTAGAAGCAAACTTCATAACGAGTTTCTTCAATGTCCATCTTCCTTTTTGATGCAGGTGGTGTTACCAGGAGCAGTTGTGCCTCCCTGTCAAGAAAATCCCTAAATCATTTTAAATGCCATATTCTGTAGGTCTTTGAAAGGTTTGAAGAATGCCTATTCATCTCAAATACATCTCTGCATATCTAGAAATCCTAATTAACTTAACTCCAAGTTTTGACTCTCATAGGTAACTCTCTATAATCTGTACTAAATTATACATTACATTTCTAAATGAGCTATATAAACACAATACCTAAACAAGAGGAGAAATATACATATCACAAAATTGACCTTAAATTGTATCAATAAAAGCAAATCCATTTCAAAGCAAAGTATTCATATCTATACCATAATTCCCTTTTTACCTTTAAAAAGATTGGTTGTGGTCATTAACCATTTATAACCAAGCCCATTTAAATGAAAACAAACATTTATAAACAATATTTGTGAATTTGGGCGTCGTTCTTTCCAAACTACTTCCTGCTGGTAGAGGGCGCTGTCATGGGGGTCCAAAGAAGACATAGAAATCTTGGCTGTAGTCTGCAAGGCTTTGTCTCAACTGCTTTGAATGCTGGATCATCTGGGGAGCTGTTTCAGGGGGTCTGGCTTGATCAAACCATATAAGTCTGGAAAGAATCCATAGCTTTTCATTTTCTGTGGAAACAAAAATAGAAATCCTTTTCCCCAGTAACTTGTCCTTAGGCTTAAATTTTTGAGTCAAAGCATTTTTAAAATATATAAATTGAATTAATCCAGCAGTATTTCTTTTATCAGCAGTTGTTGTTTTCTCAGCAATCAAATAATTTAAAGACAACAGAAGTGTGTATAGTATCCAAAATCTCTCTGTGTTTTCCATCTTTACGTGGCTTTCTTATTACTCTATTTATTCTACTTCTATTTTTACATATTTTGAGACAGGGTTTCTCTGTGTAACTTTTATGTCCTGGAATTCACTCCATACCAGGTTTACTTTGAAATCACAGAGATCTTCTTGCCTCTGTCTGCGAGTACTAGGATTAATTCTACTTCCTTTTTTCTTTTTTAAACCATTGTATCCTGTTTCTTTTTCTCTCCCAAGCCAGCGTATTTTTAAAAACACAGTGTAGACCTTTATTGCAGCTCTCCTACACACCAATGAATTGTTAGCAGAGCTCTTTAAAAGCCAGGTGGCTTTTTGCCGCTTATGCTAATTTTGGAAACTTCCCTTAAAAGAGCTGCGCAAATCTCTGTCTACAGCAAAACAAATCCAATCAAGAAAATGCTGCTACCAAGAAGTCAGGAAGGTTGAGACCATATGTGGCCGATATAGCAATAAATTTATGGGGTCGTGATCTATTACAGCAATGGAATACACAGATTAACATTCCTCCAATAATGGATAGGAACCATAAACGACCTCATGATTGTGGAAAGGGTTTTATAAAGTACTATTCAAGACAGACACCAAATATCCAGGCTGTACAAAAACAGAATGCAAGCGCTGAACAAACAGAGGAACCAAAAGCCCTAACCTTAAAATGGTTAACAGAGGAACCTGTCTGGGTAGGGCAATGGCCTATGACCTCTGAGAAGTTGGAAGCTTTAGAAAACCTGGTACAGGAACAGCTAAATGCTGGACATATCGAGGAATCAACCAGCCCTTGGAATTCTCCTGTATTTGTTATCAAAAAGAAATCTGGTAAATGGAGAATGCTTACAGACCTGAGAGCCATCAATAAAGTTATTCAGCCAATGGGTTCTCTACAGCCTGGAATGCCCTTGCCTTCTTTGATACCTAAGGAATGGCCTATTATAGTTATTGACTTAAAGGATTGCTTCTTCACTATACCTTTACAGGAACAAGATAAAGAGAAATTTGCCTTCACGGTACCTAATTATAATAATTCTCAACCGGTGAAGTGATATCAATGGAAGGTTTTGCCACAGGGAATGCTAAATAGCCCCACTCTATGCCAATATTTTGTACAAAAACCACTGGAAATAATTCGTGAACAGTTTCCACAATCCATAATTTATCATTACATGGATGATATATTGTTAGCTGATTCTAAAATAGAAACATTAGAAAAAATGTTTGAGAAAGTAAAGGAAGTTTTACCTCATTGGGGATTACAAATTGCTCCTGAAAAAATACAAATAGGAGATTCTATCAACTACTTAGGATACAAAATAGGTCTACAGAAAATTAGACCACAAAAAGTACAGATTAGGAGAGATTGTTACCAGACTCTTAATGATCTTCAAAAATTACTAGGAGAGATCTCTCAACTACAAACCATTATTGGAGTAGAAGGGCATGATTTGAAAAACTTAAAAATGACCCTAAAAGGGGACAAAGACTTGAATAGTCCACGAATACTATCAGCTGAGGCTGAAAAGGAATTAGAATGGGTAGAAAAGAGGATATTAGAAGCACATGTGGACCGTGTGGATCCAAAATTAGACTGTATTCTGGTTATATTACCATCTAGAGAATATCCTTCAGGGATTTTATTGCAGAGGGAAGATATCATATTAGAATGGATATTTCTACCACATAAACAGAATAAAAAACTAAAAACATATATTGAAAAGATCTCTGACCTGATTATAAAAGGTAAATTAAGACTTCGTCAACTGACAGGAAGGGACACAGCAGAAATCATAGTACCTTTGACTAATGAGGAAATTTCCTCCTTATGGAAAGATAATGAATATTGGCAGAGAGCATGCAGTAACTTTTTGGGAATGATTAGCAACAATTATCCCAAAACTGAAAGGATAAAATTCATAAAGGAAACGATTTGGATCCTTCCACGCATTGTAAGAAAAACACCTATCTCTGGAGTTCATACATTCTACACTGATGTAAACAAATCAGGTAAGGCAGGATATAAATCAGGTAAAATAAGTAAAGTGGTTCAAAGCCCTTACAATTCTGTACAAAAGGCAGAATTGTATGCAATTCCATGGTACTTATGGATTTTACAGAACCTCTCAATATAGTTACTGACTCTCAATATGCAGAAAGAGTCGTCTTACACATTGAGACTGCAGAATTTATTCCTGATGGTACAGACTTAACTTCATTGTTTATACAGTTACAAGATACTATCCGAAAGAGCATTCATCCTATGTATATAACACATATTAGATCCCATATGGGTCTGCCAGGTCCTCTAGCACAAGGCAATGATGAAATTGATCGGTTATTGATAGGAAGTGTGCTAGAAGCATCAGAGTTTCATAAGAAACACCATATGAACAGCAAAGGTTTGAAAAGGGACTTTTATATCACTTGGCAACAAGCCAAGGAAATAATAAGGAAATGTCCTACCTGCTTATTCTATAACCAAACTCCTTTACCACCAGGCAGTAACCCTAAAGGTATAAAAAGAAATGAAATATGGCAAATGGATGTGTTTCCCTTTGTAGAATTTGGAAAATTAAAATATGTGCACCATACTATAGATACATTTTCAGGGTTTCAATGGGCTACTGCTCTGAGCTCTGAAAAGGCTGAGTCTGTTATTACACACCTATTAGAGGTAATGGCCATTATGGGCATACCTGCACAAATAAAAACTGACAATGCTCCAGCATATGTTTCCAACAAATTGAAACAGTTTTTTGAATATTATAACATAAAGCACATAACTGGTATACCACACAATCCTACAGGACAAGTAGTAATTGAGAGATCCAATCGTACCTTAACGGAAATGCTCCATAGACAGGCAGAAGTAACCAAGACACCCAAACACAGATTACATAATGCTTTATTAACATTAAACTTTCTTAATGCTAATGAAAAAGGACAAACAGCTGCTGAAAGGCACTGGACAATAGAAAAAACTTCTGAACTAAATCAGCCAGTGTACTTCAAGGATGTATTGACCTCAGTATGGAAACCAGGATATGTGTTACGTTGGGGTAGGGGTTTCGCATTTATATCTACAGGAGAAGAAAAGCTATGGATACCGTCTAAGTTGATCAAGATCCGAGTTGAACAAGAGAAACATCTTACTGAAGAGGAATGACAAGTCATTCAACAAATTGGGTCCCACAAAATGTGTGGAGACCTCTCAAAGGTAGGGGAAGTGTTCTTTTCTTGTCTTTACAGTAAAACAGAGAACACCTATCTTCAAACAACCAAGAGACAAGGAACATGTAGGTACCTACAGAAGACAGCTCTCCAGAAAGAATCATTTAATGAAGAGTAATCTGATTTATGGTAAAAATATTTAAGTCTAATAAACTGTTTCTATATGGAAATCTATTTCTCTTCACTATTTGGTATTCCTGTAGTCCCGATTCATATAAATCAATGCTGGCTTTGGAGTTGGATTTGGCTTTCCTTCTCTAAATTCAAGCTTGTTGTTAAGATTGAATTCACAGTTTCTGCTTTATATCAAGAAGCCAATTGATGTAAGGCAGAAGTAAACAAAATCTAAGGACTCATATGTTTATATGCACTTTTTCTCTCTGAAATCCTCATTTTCTCTTATACATGTTAATGCTTATTGTTGCCTTTCCCCTAATGCATACCATAAAACTTGAAAATTTTACTTTGATATTGATATTTAAGTTTTCCACAAGGAATAATAACAGTTCCCAACGGCAATCCTTGAACACTCCGCAAGGAAGATGGGGCCCCAAATGGACATTTCCATTCTACTCACCCTGATGCATCTGAACTACAAACTTCACCCTTTAACCGGTTTGGGACTGCTTTGCTCAAGACAACTCCTGACTAGCTAGCTGTAATGGTGCACCTTCTTATTACAACCTGGCCAGAGTTCCAAAAAGAACTTCAGTCAAGCATTTTCTGCCACACTATGAATACCTACATATGTCACAGCCAATTCTGTTGAAAAATTTGGTTGCTAAACATTTTCTCCCTACAGGATCCCATGGAGCAATCATCGTCCCATTTCAGCAGGAAGTAACCTTAAGATAACGACGCCCCTCTCCCCCACTCTTGGAATTTAGGGATAATATTCATCTTCATAGGGTTGGTTTTAGTTACTTGGGGTTGGGTATGGAAAGTGATATTTAGACTCGGTTATCTCTTTTAGACAGGAATAGGGTATGGTTGGGAAAGGTATGGTTCAGTATGATATAGGTAGATTGGCCTACCTTCTTGTGAATTGTTTAGTAAGAGTGAGATATTAGTATTTCAGCTTACACTGTTATATATTCTTATCTGTGGTAATCTATGTACTGGAAGAATTGTATATTATATTTTGTCATATTGTGTGAAATCTTCCCATTTATTTTTCATGCACATTATTCTCCCTATATTCTATGTATGTATACTTTGTTTGAGTTCAAGACATTTTGTATATTGATACAGTTTAGGATATTTATCTTGCTGCCCTCTTGTCTAGACATTTCTACTCTACCTCTACTTTAGGAATTTACATGTGCATAATTATATTGTTTAGGTGTGTATCCTTGCTTTTCTCAAGGAAGTTTTAATCAGGTTTTTAGCTAAGTTCCTGAGTATTATAGATCATCCTCACCCGTGTTTCCTTTGCCTATGAGATTAGTCAACAATAGATGCTTAATTTCCAATCACTTCATAGACCTGCAGAAAACGGCATTTAAATGTTTTAATATTAGTACTCCGTTGACATGAGACACTGTTGCTCCTGACAGCACCATGCACTTTCCCGAAAGTATGTTGGACACTGTCATTGCTCGTTCTGGAGTTCACCCTCACTTTGGCCATGGCCTCTTGGGCAAGGAACTGCCCCTACCTTGACAACTGATCTGGACATGCGGTCCTATGTGCTTGCAGGAGACAAACAGAAGACTGCTGAACCTTGCCAAGTCAGGGTAAGACAGCCTTTCTTCATCCCTGCTTTTGTTGTGATCTGTCAGGTACTCTTGGCCTTAACCAAAACTGGCTGTACCAACATTGCTCTGAGACCTTGGGTGACTGTCCAGGTAGCTTGCTGTTTCTGTCTTCGAGGCATCTTTTGGAAGTTGCCCATCCGCACTTCCTGTCTATCCTAGTATTGCTATTTTCCTTCTCAGGTCTTGATGAGGTTGTAGATTAAACCATCACAACTATTATTCTCTCTTCCTAGTTAGATAGATTATGTACTAGGCTTAAGCTTTCTAGCTTAGGATAACTCTATTGTAAACTGCGTTATGTCTTCATCCTAGGACTAGATATGTAGGTCGTTTTGTTCTCAATTTTCCTTTTCTTAGAGCACACTTGTTATTTACTGTTTTGTATATAGTTTTGTATCAAACCCAAATCTTTTCTTTAGACTAAAAGGGGAATTGTAGCGAGATATTCACCTTGTCTGCACCTGTGGCTTAGGCCATGCCCATTGGGGCGGAACAGGGCTGGATGGGAGCAGAGAGAAAAGGTTGGGAGAGGGTCGGGCCGCCCCTTTTGGGTGGTGGATGCTGGAAGGCTCAGGATCTGCTGGAACCCGCCGCATGCATTTGCCTATGTTGTGAATTATTTCTCCCTTAATAAACTTCTGTTCGGCCTAATTGTTTATCCTGATTCTTATTAAATTACAATACAACCCTCAAAGGGATCATAACCCATAGACTGTGAACCACTCTGTTAAATGGTAATAACAGATAAAGAAGGGTTACACCAGGTTATAGAAATGAAAAGTAGGGTAGAAGAGGGAGTGAGTAGAGAGATAAATATCATTGAACATATTTCATATAAGACACATGGAAACTAAAAACATATAGAAATTTTGAAGTATAAACACAAAGACAGAGTTAAATTTGAGTTACCCTGTAACAGGGAAACAGTTACAGTGTACCTGCTGGATATCAGAGATTAATTAATAAAAAGTCTAGTTCTGGGAATAAGTTATTTCCTTTGAAGTTGTTGGAAAGTGAGTTACTTTAGATCAATAAATATTATGGACTATTATATTGCTATTTGTTACCCTTCAGAACTTGACTGATCCTAAATTATAAAGGAATCAAGCTTATAGGAACCAGTAAGCTTCATTCGTACAGGCTAGCCTTCATAGTTCTGAAAGGTCTAATGCAAGCTAACAGATGAGAGAGACAATAATCAATTATACCCATATCTGAACTCTGTGAAGTCACCAACAAGACAGGCCCACTTTTGTAATAGCAGCACAGATACCTTGGGAATAACCAACCATTCCTTTTGATCTCACTCCAAAAGATGAAACTCTTAATTGACACCATTATTGGCCAAATAACTCACGGCCAGATTGATCACAGTCTACAGAGGAGCATTTACTTCTATTATGCTGCTAAATGGACATAATAGTAACCATGCTCCCAATGATTTATTATACCCATAGATCAGTGCATTTGTACAATATCATTAGAGACCTTTCTATTAGCTGTAAATGGTATTTAACACAAAGACCTAGAACTAGCAACAGCATAGACAGTAAGAGACTGCGGAATGCTCAGCCCTAAAGGAAATTAATTGTATACTCCATCCTCACTTACAAGACTCAGGGAACAGAGTCAAGGGAACAGAAAGAGTGTAAAATCCTAAGCTATAGATAACTACAAAAAATGTCTTTCATACACAGTAGGACAGCTGTACATATAAATTCACAGTGACTATGCAACATGTATAAAACCTGTGCAAGTCTAACTACCAGCCAATTTATAATTGTTAGCTTCTGGGAAGAGAGAGGTATGTTTTTTTTTTTTTTTGTTTTGTTTTGTTTTGTTTTGTTTTGTTTCTTAAGAGTGAAGCTTCTGATAAGTTAATCATGCTCCAATGGAAGACACAAACTTCAAGAATATTTTCAAAGGCATGCATTGGTTTTGAAGGTTTGAAGAAAAAAAAGGCACATTAAAAGAAATAGTCTATTGAAAGGGGGTCAGAAAGGATGAAATGACAGAGAAAAGAAAGGAAACAGTGAACCTTTATCCTGAAAATCTATTATACAAGCAATTTTATTAAATGTAAATAGACTAAGTAATAATGGGGAAAATCATCAAAATAAAATGCATTCATTGTACACATACACACTCAAGGAAAACATTTTAGAGAGATGAAAACAAAATTAATATTAAGAAAAGTTTTGCTCATAAAAATGAATGGAATATAAGATAATGGTATTATTCCAACATAGAAATCACTGTATCAGTAGGACTTAGCATTCTTTTTGTTTGTTTGCTGATATTTTGGCTTTATGTTTGTTTTGTATTTTTTAAATTAAGAGCACTATTGTGGAAGATAAGGATTCCAGTAAATTTTCTATTAAAATAACTGCTCTGAATTAGTCTTACTGATACATGAATTCTGAATTACATAGCCATTTATTAAATATTTCCTAGGAAAGCCTACTCTGATATAGATATTTGTGTGTGATTTTTATTGAGAATTGATCCATTATTTTCATCATCCATTGGAGATGGAAGAGAAAATATAGCTATGACAAAAAGAATTTTGTAACAGAAACATCAAGTTTACCTTGCACAGAACTCTGTAAATAGTTGGTCCATCAGAATGGTATAGAATTTGAATTAGAAAACCATGTTTTAAAAACCCTACACCTTCTCTGTACATGATTCCACATGAAAAGTGGCTTGCCCTCAGAGAAGGTAGCTCCTATTTGTTAGTGAAAAATTTCAGCACAGTACTAAACTTTACGCTGTCTGTTCAATCTTATTAGCAAGTGACACTTGAATGTTTTGTCTTAAAAGGAGGGGTCTGGTATAATCACAGGAGCTGTCTCTATAAAGCACAATTGGTTTGAATATGAACATTGAATATGAATATGAACACAGCACAATTTCATATGATTTATTTGTTTATTAATTAGTTCATTTACGTATAAGTTATCTGATTTGGTTACTCAAAGAAAAAATTTTGTGGTATAAAATGAACCAAGTATGTAAAATCAAGATATCTAGTTCTCATCTTTATAGAATGGATTTTTTATTTACTTTTTTAATTTTAACCAAAATTTGTTTGTGAGTTGTTACATAAATAGGAAAACCTATGCATATTAGTGAACTAATCTGTGATATTTCAATAAAGATACATGTGTATCCTGTTGCATTGGAATCAGCTTAAACATATTTAACTTCTTTAAAATTTGTGCTTTCTTGATAGTGAAGATATTGAAATCATTCTTCTGTATTTTTGAATTGCATAATGAATTATTGGTATCTATAATCATTTTTAGTATTGATACAGTATCATTCAATAACTAACACACTGGCAGCCTATATATGGCTCTTTACCTTCTTGCTTCCACTCTCCCAACAAATCCATTAATTCATTAATATTAAAGTCTACTTCTTTGGGTTTCCAGCATATACTGAATATCAGCTGAGGCATTCAGACTTTTAGACAAAAATGGGCTGTATTCTTAGACCTTCCATTGACAGCAGTCATTGTTGGATTGTCTGGATCACAGCCTATAAGCATTCTAAAAATTTCTAATAAATACATTGTGTGTGTGTGTGTGTGTGTGTGTGTGTGTGTGTGTGGGGAGAGAGAGAGAGAGAGAGAGAGAGAGAGAGAGAGAGAGAGAGAGAGAGAGAGAGAGAGAGAGAGAGAACCATTGTATAAGTTCTACTCCTCTAGAGAACCCTGAGTAATACAGACTTTGGTAGCAGTGTTGGTTCTGGAGAAAGAGAAGCATAAGGGCAAACATTTCAAGTATCTCAAATAGGCTTTTGAATTTACCTTGAAGCATCCCCAGTTATTGAAGCTCCTACTGGGAACTTGTAGAGTATTGAAAATCAATGGTGTGAAGTGTGTTATGATTTTAAGAAGGTAACTGCATTTGTTTACCTTGATTCATCAATTGTGAGAGAGGCAGAAGATTTGGTGACTCTGTATAAAAACTTTTGATATGTGTGAAAAAAACGTTTAAAAAATATGATGCTGATTGGTTGCACTTAACATCTCTTGATAAATTGACAAAGGGTAGGGATAAGCTCAGTAATACAATTAACCTACTTCTAGCATCTCAAAATGTGGTGATTAACAACAATAGATATAGTAACAAAAGTGACTTGCTGCAGATGCACATAAACAATCTAATGTGCCTAGAAGAGAATTTTCTATCCAGCAACCACAGAGACAAAGTTGTAGAAAATCAACACAAAGCACTCATTATAAGTTTGGCTGAATTAGAATAAATATTCAAGTTCTAGCCTTGGAAGGTAAAAGATGTTAAATAGGAGAAGTCATTGTAAAAAATAGAATCCTATAACTTGAGACAGGTGTGTGGGATGATCCTAATGAAGATGAGAATTCTCAGGGTTTTGCTCCATCTGAGGAGGTAGTCTCCCCACCCTCAGTAGAAGATGTATTCCCTCCCATAACCCCAAAAACATTACCTGTCCACATTTAACTGAGGAAATTAATCCTTCATTTTCTGCTAAACTAAGAGAAACTTTCCCTGAAGGAGATGCAAGGAAAGACAATAGAGATGTCCCTTAAGGTTCTTCAAACATTGCTTCTAGACTTAAAACCAGACTTAAGACTGATGCCCTTCTTAATCTTATATGACTTATAATCAGGATCCTAGAGGGGAGATGCAAAGTGTAGTACATAAAAATGTACACTACACTAATAAAAAGCTCATTGAGTTTGTTAATTCTTTTGAGCAAAAGTCTGGGGAATATGTAGGAATAGTTTTTAGGTGTGTGATAATAGTAGAAGGAACATAAAACTGGATCAGGCTGAGTTTATTGATATGGGCCCTCTGAGTGTACATTCTAGGTTTAATATGACAGATTGCACAGTTTATATAATGGGTCAAAAGTCAGTTTTAATTCTTGACTAAGGCATTTGTCAAAATATGGGTTAGTGGAAAAAAAGTTGCAGATGTCTGGTAGCCCTTGACTTAGTGTTGATTAAGGGCTTTTTAAGGCTCAGGAAAATTGTAATGCTGGACTGAGTGTGCTGTGCAAATCTTAGTCCTCCACAATAGGAAGGCCCAGAAGACATGCCCTTCACTAATCTTATAAGACAGCAAATGGTGATGGGTACTAGCACATTTGAAGAGCTTTGGGAATTCCTTTTCCATATGCCAAGTCTTAGGATTGGAAATGCCAATGCTTAAGTGGGTGAAATGTAATGAGTTTAATTTGGCCCCAGAGTATAGGGGCCAGGTGGCAGTACTGAATTGACAAATGCAGGTGATAGTAGTTATCATAATGGGAAGTATATACTAAGTGGTGTCCAAAATGGCCTGACCCATGATGATCAGTAAAGGCAAAGTAAATTTTATAGTAGGTTGACTCATATGGCCCTTTGGTTCTAACTAATCAATTATGGTGTTTTCCAGAATGAAATAAACAAGAAGCCACCTGCATAAGTGAAAAAATACTCAAACAAAGTAAACAAAAATTACATTATATAATAGCAAAGGAAATCTTGACACATGAAATATTTTTCAGACTTGATCCAGTTTTCAGACCTTAAAGCCCTTGTTTGAAAAAGCAGCTATGTTTCTCTGAGGGAGGACCTTGATACAATACCTATGAGTTTTTTTGCTAGCCATTCTCCAGTCCATCCTCAAGGGACCTACAGTGTTTTACAAGAGTAACAGTACTCTGGAAAAGGAAGCAACCAGCCTTTCTGGTTTCTATTTGATACTGGTTCTGAATTGACTTAGATTTCAGGTGACCCTAAGAGACACTGTGGCTCTCCAGTTAAAATAAGAGCTTGTGGAATTCAGGTAATTAAGGAGTTTTGGCTGAAACACAACTCACAATATTTCCAGTGGTATATATCCTGTGGTTATTTCCTCAGTCCCAGAATGTATCATTGGGATGGATATACTTAGAACTTGTCAGAATTCTAATATTGGTACCATGACTTATGGAGTGAGGGGTATTGTGGTTGGAAGGTCTAAATGGAATAATTTAGGGTTGTCTCTGTCAGGGAAAATACTACATCAAATAAATCCAACAAAAATTCAAGAGAATTGTACTTCTGTGAAAGAAGTCAAGTGAAATGAGGGCAAGCATTGCTATTACTTCTTAGGTGAATGATAAGTTACTTGACTCTACTTATATTTTGAAAACTGCAAACTCCATATTTGGGTTTATTACTCTTGCCCAGATACCAAGTATGTCAAAAAGCTACTAGGTTTTTGTGGGGTCCTGGAAGAGGAGAAAGCTCTTCAACAGGTCAACACTGCCATCTGGGCTACTCTACCATTTGAACCACATGATCAATTAGACTCTATGTCATTTGTGGTGTCCACTACAGACAGAGATGCTCTATTGAGCTTTTAGCAGACCCCAAACACAGAATTGTGAAGAATCTTTTGGGATTGGGATCAAGACTCTACCATCATCTGCAGACAACCTTTCTGAGGTAACTCCTGGTCTGCTACTAAATAGTAATGGAAACTGAACATTTGACAATAGGCCATCAAGAAATCCATGTATCCTGAGCTGCCCATGAGGAGTTGTGTGTTATCTGGACAACTGATTACTAAAATAGGACATACACAGCTGCAATCCATTTTCAAATGGAAGTACTAAATATGTGATCAGGTCCAAAGAGGTTCTGTCATATTAAGAAGTTGTTTAAATGCCTATGTTTTCTACTCCCATTACAATACTGTGTGCTGCCAGGCATGCATTTTTAACTCAAAGGGGTGTGACCTATGATAAGTTGACTGAGGAATAAAAGACTAAGACCCGATGAACTGATGATTTTTCACATCATAAAAGCACCACCCCAAAGTGGCAGTTTAAGTATTACATCCCTTTCCTGGGAAGCCCTGAAAAACACTGGTAAAAGGAAATCTTCACAATTGTCACAAGCTAGGGCAGTACATGTGGGCAATACATTTTGTCTGGAAGGAGAAATATCCAGATATGCACTTGTTCAATGATTTATGGGTTGTAATCAATGGATTGGCTGGATGGTCAAGGACTTAGAAGGAACATAATTTGAAAATTCATGGAAAAAACATATGGAGAAGTATGTGGCTAGAACTCCCAAATATGCAAAGGATGTGAAGATATTTGTATCTCATCTAAATGAACATCACATAGTAACTTCATCTGTAAAGGAGTTCAATAATCAAATAGGTAGGATGACCCATTCTTAATAGTCAACTGCTTTCCCTAGCCATGCCTACTGTTGCCCAAGGGACCAATGAACAAGGCGGCCACTGTACCACTTCCTTCAAGGAAAAAAACAACAACACTTTTTCCTTACTGGAATAGATATTTATTTTGGTTATGGATTTGCCTTTTCTGCAAGTAGTGATTCTGCCAAAATCACAATAGGTGGACTTACAGAATGTCTAATCCATTGACAGTATTCCACAATGTAATGCTTCTGACTAAGGAATTCACTTCACAACTAGTGCTGTGGGACAGTATGTTCACAACCACAGATTTCCCTTGTCTCACCATATTTCCCACCATACTGAAGTGGCTAGCCTGATTAAAAAAAAAGATGGAATAGCCTTTTGAAGACAAGGTTACAGTGCCAATTAGGAGGCAGCATCCTCGAAGGCTGGGGCAGGGTCCTTTAGTATTTCAAACTTATATATTACAACAACTGATATTCTCTTTATTGATATTGCATACATGATAAAATCAAGAAAAAAGCACAAATATCTTTATAACACATTCTTAACAAAACACAGCAGAAACTCTCTTTTAAATTATTATCCTTTTTTTTCAAACTGGTCTTGTGGCCTTAGCTGATATTTATAACTACCTTACTATACTACCATGTTGCATTTCCTTAAATCTGAGCAATCACTTCAGCAAGTGTTGAATCTTTCCTGAAGGAGTGTATCCATACCATTATTCCTGGAGAGTCTTTGGCTTTTGTCACCCTGCTGGATTAGGTTGTTATACTTTGCTATTGACTTTAATCACAGGACTCCTGCACTCCAGACAGAAACTTTCATACCTTGATTGTGAAGATAGAATGCAATTTCAACTGATTCAATCAGCTTTCCTAACACTTTATTCATTGTTGCCCTGTTGACTTAAGGTCAACAGAAACTCAAAGTGACCAGGGGAAATTCTGAGTGTCTAGTTCAATTGAATGTTTGTTCTGACCTCTGAAAAGATGCCTGTTATCTCTAGAGCAAAATCTTCCAGGACATCAAAACTTAAGGTCATGGAAATCAAAACATTTCCTACATGAGCCACTAAGGGTGATAGTGAGTGAAACTATTACACATGTGATTATTGGACCCTTAAATCCTGGTTGTGGGAGAAACCATACCATACATTAGGCACTCATGAAAAGTATATACCACCTTCTGGACAACCCTGCCCTAGCCTTCGAGGATGCTGCCTCCAATCAACAACCCTAGAGAAGCTAGAAAACAAGAAGAACACTAGGAGAGACATACATGGATACCTGAGAGGGAAAAGGGACAGATTTCCTGAGTAAAGTGGGAGCATGGGGGGTAAGAAGAGGAAGGATGAAAGAGAGGTTGGGAGAAGGGGAAGGGAAGGAGAAAATGAGGGATGAGGAAGGTCCAGTTGGGGGAAGAAGAGAGAAGGAGAACAAGGAACAAGATACCTTGATTAAGGGAGCCATTATGGGCACTAGGGAAATTCACAGGAATCCACAAGGATGAACTCAACTAAGAATCTAAGCTGTAATAGACAGGCTAACTTTAACGTCCTTCCCATACTGAATATTGGTAGCACAGTCCTTTACTCTCAGCACTCAGGAGGCCAAGGCAGGTGGATCTCTGTGAGGTCAAGGCCAGTCTGTTACACAGAGCAATTTCCAGGACGGGCCCAAAGTAATACAGAGAAATCCTGCTTGAAAAATCAAAAATAAAATAAGATAAAATTAAAACTACTTCCCCTATATTAAAATTGACTACATTAAATGGAAGCAAACACAGAGATTAACAATTAAGTGCTGAGCTGAAATCCTGGAATCCAACTGTAAAGAGGGAGGAGGGATCAATAAAGGGTTTAAGACCTTGATGGGGAAACCCACAGAAACAGCTGACCTGAGCAAATGGAAGCTCACAGACTCCAGACTGATAGCTGGGAAACCTGTATAAGCTCCTTGAATTTGGGTGTCAGTTGGTGGCCTGGGCAGTCTATGGGGCTGATGGCAGTGAAACTAGTATTTGTCCTTAGTGAAGGAATTGGCTTTTTGGAACACATTCCCTACTAAGGGGTATATCTTGCTCAGTGTAGATACAGGGAAGAGAGCCTTCATCCTGCCACAAATGATGAGACAGACTTTGATGATCTCACATGGGAGGCCTCACTCATTCTGAGGTGTGGATGGAGGTTGGGATGGGTAGATAGTGGAGGGAGTGGGAGGATGGAATGGAGAGGGAACTGGGATTGAAATGTAAAATACGATTGTTTTTAATTTAAATAAATTTTTAAAATATGGTTTTCAATTTTGGCTCTCTCTTTCTCTCTGTGTGTTCACTTCCCACACTTATCTTGCCTCCTCTTGCCCATTTGATGTTCCCATTAGAGTCCTCTACCCCATCAATACATAACTAGCTATTCTATTTGTCTTTCCCAGGGATTTATGTCTGTTTTCCAAATCACTTAATTTACATCTAACACAGTGATTCAATTGTTTATAGCTCTGTTATTATTGACTTAAGAGCTTCATTCACATACAAGTGAATATGTACCATATTTTTTTGTCTGTGTCCGGCTGACATCGCTCTGGATGGTTTTTTTTCATTGCATCATTTTAATATTTTATTAAGTAACTGTATTACATATTTTGTCCATTCACCTATTGTAAGACATTTAGTTATTATTCCAATTTCTATTCTGAACAGAGCTATTATTTATTGTGTCCATAATATTCTATGTATATATTCTATCATAAATAGGCTATTTTGACACAGGAACAATGAACATGATTGATCATATGTTTTGTCTTATAATGAAGCATTCTTTGTGTATATGCTGAACAATGAGGTAGATTGGCTTCCATCTTCCTGAGAAAACACCACACTGATTTCAGGTTTGCTTTACAAGTTTGTATTCTGACCAGATTTTGATGAGAATCCCCCTTTTCCAACATCTTTGCCAGCATGACCTTTGCATTTTGTTCAGAATGTTTTTTTGTTTGCCCTTGAATAAAAGGCTATTCCCAACATTCTTTTCATTCAAGTTTAGTGTATCTGGATTTATGTCCAGGTCTTTCATCATTTAAAGTTGAGTTTTGTGCATGATGATATGTTTGAATCTATTTGGATACTTCTACTTGAGGGCATTCAGTCGACCAGAAATCCTTTGTTGAACATTTTGTTTTCTTTCTATTTCTTATTTTTTTAAATTCAATTTTTACTACAATTTGCATATTTTATGTTTGAACATTAATTTAGTATATAATAGTCATATTATATGTAAGTATTCTAAAACATTAATAGTATACTTCTTTAGACTTCTTACATGGGTGCTGGGAATTGAATCTCAGTCCTTTGGAAGGGCAGCCAGTGCTCTTAACCTCTAATCCATCTCTTCAGCCCTTTTTCATTTCTTTTTTTTCTTTTTTTCCTTCTTTTTTATTAATAATATACTTTAAATTTTACACAATGATGCCAGTTTTCTCTTCTTACCTCCTTCTAATTCTTCCTCTCTCCCTTCCTCTTACCCTCTTTCCCCTGTCACATCACCCTGCCACCCTCCCCTCCCATCCTCCCACCCCCCATTCCACTTGTAGGGCTATGCTCTCAAGGTTGGGTCATGTAAATCTGTCAAATCATTTGAAGTAGGGACTAGGACTTCTCTCCTGTCTCTAGGTAAGGGGGTATCCCTCCATGGGGGATGTGTCCGAAAGGTCCTTTTGGGCACCAGGAATAGATCCTGTTTCTACTGTCTGAGGTCCCCCAGACTGCTCAGTTCTTCTAGCTGAGACCCATATTCAGGGGGTCTGAGTCAGTTCCATGCTGGATTCCCAGCTATCAGTCTAGGGGGACATTAGCTCCTCCTTGTTCAGATCAGCTGTCTTTGTGTGTTTCTGCAACGTGGTCTTGTCCCCTCTCTCTGCATCTGGATTCTAGTTCGATCAGTGTTTGGTTATGGGTGTTTGCTTATTTTTCCAACTGGAAGAGGGCTCCATGATGGTGGATAATTTAGTTGATGATCTCACTATCAGGGAAGGGCATTTATGTTTGCCTTTCCATGGTTGCTTTAATTGTTAGTTGGAGTCAGTCTTGTAGTTCTCTAGACCTTTCTTTAGGTTCAGTTTTCTCAAACCAATAATGGTTACCTCTTTTATGTCCCGCCCCCTTTCTCTCTGTCTCTATCTCTATAACCCTGACTCCATCTATCTAGTCACATATATTTTACTCTATACCCCTTCTCTTTCTCCTAGTTCTCTCTCCATTCACTGCCCCTCCCCCATTTCTCATGTGCTCTGGGGGCTTGTCCCTTCCCCCTTTTGTGAGGGACCATATATGAATCTCTTAGAATACACCTTGTATCCAAGTTTATCTGGTGATCCTTTGCTCTAGGTCTGAAATCCATATATGAGTGAGTACATACCCTGTTCCTCTTTTTGGGACTGGGTTATCTATCTCATTCAGGATGGTTTCTTCAAGTTCCTTTCACTTGCCTGCGAATTTCTCTGATTTCTTTCTCAGCCTCTTTGTTATCTGAATAAAGTAGGGTTACTGATTTTTTTGAGTTTATCTTGTATCCTGCTAGTTGCTGAAGGTGTTTGTCAGCTGTAGGAGTTCCCTGGTAGAGTTCATTGGGTCGCTTATGTAAACTATCATATCATCTGCATATAGAGACAGTTTGACTTCTTCCTTTCCAATTTGGATCCCCTTTATATTTTTTTCTTGTCTTATAGCTTTAGCTAGAACATTGAAGAGATATGGAGAGGACAGCCTTGTCTTGTTCCTGATTTTAGTGGAATTGTCATAAGCTTCTCCCCATTCAGTATAGGTCTATTTAAGTGGTTTGTCTGTTCTCAGTTTGATTTTGGTAAGTGATAGTTATCCAGAAATTTGTCCACTTCCTTTGAATTTTCAAACTTTGTAGAGTACAGGTTTTCAAAGTATGACCTGAAAGTTGTCTGAATTACCTCTCTGTTTGTTGTTATGTCCTCCTTTTCATTTCTGATTTTGTTAATTTGCATGATCTCATTCTGCTTTTTCATTAGTTTGGATAAAGGTTTGTCTATCTCAGAAAACCAACTCTTTATTGCATTGATTTTTTTATTGTTTTTCTGGTTTCTATTTTATTGATTTCAGCCCTCAAATTGATTATTTCCTGGTGTCAACTCCTCAGTGGTAAGTTTTCTTCTTTTTGTTCTAAGGCTTTCAGTTGCACAGTTAATTCTCTAATGTGACTAACCTCTGTTTTATTCGTATGAGCATCAGTGCAATGAACTTCCCTTGTAACACTGCTTTCAAGGTGTTCCATAAGTTCAGATATGTTGTGTCCTCATTCTCGTTGAATTTTAGGAAGTCCTTAATGTCTTTATTTATTTCTTCTTTGACCCAGGTGTGGTGCAATTTCACATTGTTCAGTTTCCATGAGTTTGTAGGATTTCTGCGATTTGTGTTGTTGTTAAATTCCAATTTTAAAGCCTGGTGGTCTGATAAGATACAGGGGACTATTCCAATTCTTTTGTATTTGTTGTGGTTTGTTATGCCACCTAGTATGTGGTCGATTTTAGAGAACGTTCCATGTGGAGCAGAGAAGAAGATACATTCTTTTGTGTTTGGATGGAATGTTCTATAGATGTCTGTTAAACCCCGTTGAGACATAACTTCTATTTGTTCTTTTGTTTCTTTGTTGAGTTTATGATTGGTGGTTCTGTCTAGTGGTGAGAGTGGTGTGTTGAATTCTACTACTATAAGTGTGTGGGGTTTTATGTGAGCTTGAGTTTTAGTAGTGTTTCTTTTATGAATGTGGGTGCCTTTTTATTGGGGCATAGATGTTCAGAATCGAGACTTTTTGTTGATGGATTTCTCTTGCGATGAATATGAAATAACCAACTTCATCTCTTTTGATTAATTTTGGTTTGAAATCTAACTTGTTAAATATTAGGATAGCCATAACTGTTGCTTCTTGGGTCCATTTGATTAGAAGATCTTTTCCCAGCCTTTTACCTTGAGGTAATGTCTATCTTTGTAGCTTAGGTGTGTTTCTTGTATGCAGTAGGAGGGTGAATTCTATCTTCGTATCAATTCTGTTAGCCTGTGTCTTTTTATAGGCGAGTTTAGACTATTAATGTCGAAATGTTGAGGGAGAGGTAGAGTAAGGACCATTGATTATTTTTTTTAAACATTTATTTATGTTATGCTGGACATAATTATACATGGCTTAAAAAAATAAAAACGAACATTTATAAACAATATTTGGGAATTTGGCCGTCGTTCTTTCCAAGCTGCTTCCTGCTGGTAGTGGGCGCTGTCATGGGAGAATCCTAAGATGACTCGGAAATCCTGGCTGTAGTGGTCTGCAAGGCTGCATTGTCCCATTGATGTTGCTTCAGGGGGTCTTGCTTGATCATACCACATTACTCTGGAAGGGATCCAGAGTTCCAGAGTTTTCATTTTCTGTGTAAACAAAATTAGAAATCCTTTTACTCAGTAACTTGTACTTAGGCTTATATTTTGAAGTCAAAGCATTATATATATATGTGTGTGTGTGTGTGTATGTATGTATGTGTGTGTGTGTGTATATATATATATATATACATATATATATATATATATAATCTAGCAACATTTTTTTCCTTCTTTTAATAATAATATAATTTAAAAATTTTACATTTTTAAGGGAGAGGATCCCAGTTTTCTCTCCTTTCCTTCCTCCAAACCTCCCTCCCTCCCTCCATCCTTCCCTCCCTCTCTCTCACTCTCTTTCTCCTGTGACATGCACCCTGACCACCCTCCCCTCCTATCCCCCACCCCCATTCCACTTGTAGGGTTATGCTATCCAGGTTTAAGGACCATTGATTGTTAATGTTTGTTTGTTTTAGATTTGCTTTTGGCAGTGGTATTGTCCTTCTTTACCCTTAGTTTCTGGTTAAGTGGAATTATCTGTTGCCTATGTCTTTGTGAGCATAGTAAACTTCCTTGGGTTGGAGTTTTCCTTCCTAAGCTTTCTGTAGGACTGGGTTTGTAGATACATATTTTGAAAATCTGGCTTTGTCATTAAATATGTTGTTTTCTCCATCTATAGTGATTGAGAGTTTTGCTGGGTATAGTAGCCTGGGCTGGCATCCCTGTACTCTTAGTACTTGTGGAACATCTATCCAGGACCTTCTGGCCTTGAGGGTTTCTTTGGAGAAGTCAGGCATAATTTTGATAGGTATGCCTTTATATATTACCTGTCCTTTTTCCTTTGCTGCTCTTAATATTCTTTCTTAATTCTGTATGTTAAGTGTTTTGATTATTATATGTCGAGGGGTCTTTTTTCTTAGTCCAGTCTATTAGGTGTTCGGTATCCTTCTTGTGCTTTCAGGGGTATAACCTTCTTCAGATTGAGTAAGTTTTCCTCGATGATTTTGTTGAATATGTTTTCGGCCCCTTTGTGCTGGGCTTCCTCACCTTCCTCTATGCCTATCATTATTAGGTTTGGCCTTTTCAAAGTGTCCCACATTTCCTGGATGTTCTGTGCTAAGGATTTATTGGATTTATGATTTTCTATGGTCGATGAATCTCTTTCCTCTAGTTTATCTTCAGCACCTGAGATTCTCTCTTCCATGTCTTGAATTCTGTTGGTCATGCTTGTGTCTGCAGTTCCTGATTGTTTGCCCAGTTTTATTATTTCCAGCATTTCTTTGGTTTGTGTTTTCTTTATTGTCTCCAATTCTGTTTTCAAGTCTTGAACCATTTTCTTCACATGCTTAATTGTTTTTTATTAGCTTTCCGTACTTTCTTTAAGAAATTTATGCATTTCTTCTAATTTTTTGTTTGTTTTATTTTTCAGTTTTTTAAGCGATTTTCTCACATCTTCTTTGAGGGCCTCTATCATTTTTATGATGATAATTTTTAGATAGTTCTCTTCTGATTCATTTGCTTTGTTGTGTTCTGGTTTAGTTGGTGTAGCTTCCCTAGATTCTGGTGGTGTTATGCTTGTCATTCTGATGTTAGGTGCTTTCTTATATTGCCATCTTCCCATATCTTCTTCCAGTAGGTGTTGGTGGGGTTTCTCCCTCTCTCTATGGGTTTAGGTGGGTCAGAGTTTCAATGTCTGTAGTTCTGGGTAGTCCAAGCTCTCTACGAGGTCTCTCTGTAGGCAGGAGCCTGAGGATGGAGGTCAAAGATCAGGCTCCAGCAGAGAAGAGCTGAGGCCTCTTTTTGCAGAGGCTAGCCTGCAAGATGTTTTCTCAGGCATAGTTGAGTCTAGCTCTAGCCAAGGCCTCTAGCCAAGGCCTGGTGTTGGGGGACAAAGGCTGGCTGATACTCAGGATGTTTCTGCACTGATAGATAGGGCTAGCTGGCGCTCTCCAGCTGAGTAGGGCCTCTTTAGCAGAGGTCCTGCGATGGGGTTCAAGGATCCAGCCCACAGGAACTAAGAGTGGACCTGCAGAGAGAGGCAGATCTCTGGGAGGGGCCCAGAACTCCAGTAGAAGACTGGTGGTGGGGGTCAGGAACCAGGCAGGTGGAAATTGTGGGTGATCCCCCATGGATATTGTGCTCAGTTGGCTCCAGGAATTTCCCTGAAGGTGGCTAGATTGTTGGCTTCACCCTCTGGCTCAGTGCTCAACCAGAGCAGTGGGACTGTGGTCAGGGTAGGGAAGGAGGTAGGGGGAGGGCAGGCTCTCATTGGGGGTGGGGGGTTATAGGAGTTCCAAGTGCACTCTCAGTTGGGACAGGATGCAGAGTCAGGGAGATCAAGGACCCATCCAGGGATTTTGTGAGGAGGGTGTAGGGGATAATCTGTCCCAGAGGGATTAGACCCAAACTCACCTGTAGCCAAGGCCCAGTGATGGGGGCAAAGCCTGGGCTGGTACTCTGGATTTTTCAGTATGGATAGGCAGGTCTAGCTGGCACTCTCCAGCTGAGTAGGGCCTCTTAAGCAGAGGTCCTGCGATGGGGGTCAAGTATCCAGACTACAGGAACTCAGAGTTGAACATTTTGTTTTCTTAAGGGTGTGTATTTTTGGATTTTCATAAAAAAAGCAGTTGTCCATAAGTTTGTGGATTTATGACTGGGTCTTCAGTTTTGTTCCATTTATCAGTGTATCTGTGTTTACCCAATACAATTTGAAATTTGGGAAAATGATAACTCCATTAATTCTTTTATTATTAAAGATTTTTTCTAGTTATCTTTGAGCTTTTATCTTTTCATTTGAAGCAGAAAGTTGATCTTTCATGATCTTTGAAGCAATATTGAAAATTTAATTGGCATTGTATTGACTTTCTAGATGCCTTTTGATTAAACTATCAATTTTACATGTTATTCTAATGATCCAGAAATGTGTACGATATTGACATTTCCTGATATGTTTTTCAATTTCTCTATGCAATGACTTGGATTTTTATCATAAAAGTCTTGTGCTTGCTTTCAAGGAGAAAGCCCAAGATATTTCATGTACTTTAGGCTATTGTGAAACCCCTTATTTCTTTCTAAGTCTGTCATTTTTATATAGGAAATCTACTGATTTGTAGGTATATTTTATATCCAGTTACTTTGTTGAAAGCATTTATCAATTATAAAAGATTGTAGGGGAATTTTTAAAATTGCTTGTGTATATTCTCATATTATCTGCATACAAAAATACTTTAACTTTTTCCATTACATATGTAATTGCTCTATATTAGTTTCCAGATGAAAAGAGGTACATAATGACTGACACTGAAGATGTACAGAGAATCATAAGGACATATAGTAAAAACCTGTGGGGAATCTAGAAGAAATGAGTGATATTCTTGATACCTCTTATCAAGGTTAAAACAAGGTGAGATAAGTAATTTAAATCCCCTAGTGTAAAAAAAGTAGTAATTAAAATTCTACCAACCAAAAGTAAGAACAGGACAAGATGGTTTTAAGATAGAATCCTATAAAATTTCCAAGGGAGATTTAAAGCCAATACTACTCAGATTAGTCCACAAAACAGAAAGGACATTGCCTAATTAATTTTGCAAGATGACTCTTACGCTGATACACAAACCACATAAAAAAACGCAACAAAGAAACAGAATTACAGGTCAATTTCTCAAGATTCTGAGATGGGTCAAATAAAAGTTATAATCCCATATAAACAAAATGAAAGAAGAAAGCCACATGTTCATTTTTCTTTTAGATGCAGAACAAATCTTTAACAAAATCTAGTATCCTTTCCTGACAGCATTCCTGGGGAGCTTAGGTATAAAAAAGATATACTTCAACTTAACAAAGTAGTGTGCAGCAAGCTCATAGCCAACATCAAGCTAAATGGAGAGAAATTCAAAGCAATTCCACTGAAATATGTAACACTAAAAGATTGTTCACTTTCTCCTTATCAATTCAATAGAGTACTTGAAGTCAGAAAATAAGTCAAATATAAACTTTAAGGCTTATAAATATAACTGACAGTTTACTCTGCCACATTTATTAGAGTGATCCAATCAAAAGTTCAAATTTATTCAAGCTAAAGGCTTTCCAGAATAATATTTGAAATATAGCTACTTCAATATATTGGCTTTCAAATATTTATTTTGTATTCAATAATAGAATACAAAATATAAAAGAATAAAGTATGCTAATTAGACAGTGAAATATATGAGGGAGGATATCAATAAAATGTTCTAAGTTGTATCTATAAATTCTAGAGTTTATAATCTTAGTGGAGAAAAATCACCAAGAATTCAATTTAGAGAAGAGTCATGGGGTGACCTGTTTTCAATTTTTTTTTACTTATGAAACTTAGTTACCTTATATTTAAAATGTACATAGCAAATAAGTAGATACACTGATTGAAAATATTTTATTGTCAATCTCACTCTCTATTGTCCTCTCTTTTTAGTTTCCTATGCTTTTTGATTGATAAAATTAGAGGTAAGTAATTTATTTTGTAACTTAGTTGAGTTTCCAGGGCATCCTTGGGAGGATTATATCACATTTATTAATTTTATAGGTGTTTGACAAATATATATGTATATATATATATATATATATATATATATACAATTTCATATTAATATAGTGAGAAAATATCTTGAATGCTTGAATAGTGGTACCTGAAACTTCCTGTAATTTTACTCCCTCTATCCTAACATGCAGGAGTGTATAGAGAGGAAAAAACTGTATTTCACATTAGAATGTTTTTAAATTAGACTGAGAACATAATATTCTTGACCCAAGGAACCCCCGAGGAGAAAAGGCCTTTGTCTCTTACAGCTATTCTATTCTATTCTATTCTATTCTATTCTATTCTATTCTATTCTATTCTATTCTATTGATACAGCACCTCTCCATTCATCCTTTCTCTGTCTCCTCTCTATGCATGAAGCAGGCTGCATATTTTCTTGAACAAAATTTTAGCTATTCTTTCCTTTTATATTTGCTTTCTTTTGCTATAAAAATAGCATGAGCAGAACCACGGTTTTGATTTAGGTTTAGCATAATGGAAGTAACATTGGCTTGTTAACATAGGCATCATTTTGAGAAATATGCCCAAAATTAGGAGGGGCATAATGAGTTCCAGATTCCCTGGGGCACAACCACTTTCAGCAGTAAGCAGTACTGAAACTTAAATTAAAAAGTTAATAATGGAGTATTTGTTACCCTGTGAGGTTCATTTTTATATCTTCATGAGCAAAGTCATTTGAAGAGTTGATCATTAATGGAGAGTAAGACATTCAGCAAAAAGGGTTCTCAAAAGAGTTTCCTTAATCTTGAGAGAGTCTTCAAGGTTTGGTCAATATAAATACCTCTTTTAAAATGGAAATAAAATACTATCATCTTTTGCATGGAAAATTATTACAAAAAATAATTGCTCTTGTATTGTAGTCAAAATTTCCTTATACATCAGTGTGTTCTCCCACTGTTTATAGTTGACATGCTGTTAAGGCAGGTTATTCCTGCTGGTCACAGCAGGTCCCGCTGCCACGTTTGCCCCAAATAACACTCAGAGACTCTGTATTTGATACAATCCTGTTGGTCAGTTACCATTACTGTTTATGGGCTAGCTCTGCCTTAATTATTAACCCATTTCTACTTATCTAAGTATTTCCACGTGGTCGTCTTATCGGGGACCCGCGGCGGGCGTCCTCCTTCCTCCCTGGGCTACATGTTGACCCCTCCCTACTACTTCCTCTTTCCTCCTTCTAGTCTCCTAGCCCCGCCTATCTAGTTTTCTATTGGCCACAGGGCTTTATTAACCATTATGAGAAACATATATACAGAATAACATCTTCCATCAACATGCAAATGAATAAACTCAAGGACAGTACATGTTTATTTAGTATAATTTCGTTCTTTACCCCCATTATACATATCTGATTGAAATTTTAACCCTTAAAACAATCATTACCTATCTCTCTTCCATGACAGTGATTACTTCCTTATGGCTTTAGGAAGAACAACAGAACATTTACAGACATCTTCCAATTGTTTGCTCATCATAGGGAGAAGAAATATACTTACAAATCAATACTTGGTTTGGATGTATTTGTGTCCAGGGTAGGTATGTGTGATTACATATACCTGCTAATTACACTCTTTGAAAACATGAACTACTAATTGATGTTATTAGATGAGGTTTATGTGTCCAAAATATTAATGAAATTTACTGTCTAAAATATAATAATGTCTTTCCTAGAATTCATAAAATCCAAGTTTCATAGTTGTTATTTTTTCTCATAACTTTGTTTCCAGAATTTACTTACACTAGATATTTGAACATATAGTAAAAAATGGACAAAAATAGGTTAGAATTATAATATATATATATATATATATATATCACAATAAACTAAATTGATGATATCAGCAAAAATTGATTTTTAGTTAATTCCTTTTCCAAAATCTTATCATTAAGTGTTTTGGAAACTGAAGATTTTTCATTTATTTTTGATATAGACCGCTTGTAAATAACAATTTAGAATACAGTGTTAATTACCAAATTCTGTTAAAACAGTATTTTTTTTCTGTTTAATTTTTGTTTTCATTTTTTCTTATTTTACATATCAATCCCAGTTTCCTCTCCCTCCATCTCTCCCTCTCTCCCACCCTCCCATGCTCCCCAACCACCCTGCCCTCCCATCCCTACCCTCTACTCCATATGTAGGGTGATGCCTTCCACAAGGGGTCATCTAACTCTGTCAAGTCATTTGGAGTAGGGACTAGTCTCCCCCTCTTGTCTCTAGGTTAAAGGAGTATCCCAAATTCCTTTTGTGTACCAGGGATACATCCTGGTTCCACAGTCAGAGGTGACTTAGACTTCCCAGGCCTTCTAACTGAGACCCATGTTAAGGGGGTCAGAGTCGGTCCAATGCTGGATTCCAAGCTATCAGTCTAGGGGCCAATTGGCTCCTCCTTGTTCAGGTCAGCTGTCTCTGTGAGTTTCTGTAGTCTGGTCTTGTCCTCCCTCTCTGCATCTGGATTCCAGTTCATCTCAGTGTTTAATTGTGTGTGTCCGCTTCTGTCTCCATCAGCTACTACATGAGGGCTCTATGATGGTGGATAGATTAGTCATCAATCTCATTATCAGGGAAGGGCATTTATAAGACATCCAGAATGAACCTAATTATGACAAAGCATGCTTACTGAGATGCTGGGCTGCTTGAAACAGGAAAAGCAGGACAACTCTTTTTGCTTTTCTTGAATTCTAAAGACTTGTTGCTCTTGATGGCTTCCTTTGATCTTATCACCTCTTCATTTATTGTAGCCAAAATTCTCCACCAACTTCTTACAAAAAATATCTACTGACCAGCCAGACAGTGCTGAACATCTCACAATCTTCATGCCCTAAATGTAACCATGTGTGAAAAGTCTATTTATGCATTTATAGTAGAATTCACAGACACTAACACTTCATACCTTAGAATCATTATATCCTGCTTGTCACACTCCTACATCTTCCAAATTAATTACTGGAAGAACATATACATTCAATATTAATTACATTTAGCAAATATTTAAACATTATAATAAATATTTAACAATCATACTGCATTTCTACTGACTAAAGTTAACATATACCCACAGTGTCCACTGTCTTGTATAGTGTACTAATTTATATTTAGTGTCTAATTTATCAAACAAGAGAATCAAGAAAAATGATAAATTTAATCTGTGCTATAAACAAAAAATGCCATTTTAAAGCGTAACATTATAATTTTACTTTATTTTGTTTGAATATATAAAAATATATGCAAACATGTTAGAACTTGGTAAATTGAAGAGCTAATTAGAAGTTTGTGTATATGCCTGATATGTGTGTAGGCATGTCTCAGGTGAAGGCCAGTGGACAACTTTAGGAATTGTTTCTGTCCTTTTACTTTGTGGACAGGGACTGATCTCAGGTCATCAGGTTTGCACAGGAAACACCTTTACCCTTGAACCTTATCAGAGGCCCCTCTATCTTATTTGTAACATGGGTTGACTCAATAAACTTAGAGCTCAAACATTTGACCATAGTAGGTGTGAGGTAAGCCTGAGTGACTGTCTTGTCCCTGTCTACTCAGTGCTGGAATTAGAGGTGCCACAATTATGAGGCCCAGGATTGAAAGTAAGTTATTGAAAAGTAATAAGTATAACCCCTAACATTTGTTCTTTTACCCATAGATCACCCTCATCTAGTAAATTGTCTTTGGGGCAGATAGAGACCATTACTGAAAACCACATACAACCCAAATGCATAGTTGAAGAAGACAGATCCAAGAATCTATGTAGAATTACCCAAGGCTCTCGGAGTGCTGTAGAACAATTGTTGGAGAGATTGTAAGGGCCAAAGGGTCACGGAGATTTCTCTGAGATTGTGTATGAATAATTATTTTACATATACATGTATATATAAAAGTATATACACACATATATATTTATATATACATATGTATTCACACACACACACACATTCTTCAGGGAAAAGCACAAGTGGTTATCCAATACCAATTAGTTATCTCTGTAATCATATATGTGAGTATGTATGCATACTTACACGTATGTATATTCACACAGGTTAAGCAGATTATATTTAGGAACATGTATTTGTAAAAAACAACAAATTAAGGGATTAAGCAGACTTGGCTTTCAAAGGGAGCAAGGAAGAGCATGTGGAAAAGTTTGGAGGAAATAAAATGAAGAGAGAAAATTGGTGATGATATTTTAGTTTCAAAGTAAAAACGTAGTAAAGCCTATTTATTTTAAGGAATTCCTTTTTACTTAGTCCAGAAACCAAAATAGGATACAGTTTAGGTCACCATCTCTTTTGGGAAAATGGATACAGATAGAAAGATGTTGAATGTAAACAGAAGGCAAATATAGTCTAGCAAACAAGGAAACAGTGGAGTTAATCCCTGACACCAGTTTATACTTGAATTCCTAAATTAAACACAAGAGATTTGTCAACTGAAGTAGATATATCCAGAGTAGTATGTAAAGCGAATTTTTTGGATCAAAGAAATAAATCCCAAAGAGAAACCACAATATTGGCAGATTGCTAAGAAGCAATTTTATTGATTGGGTCTGATCCCATTCTTCTTTTCTCACATCTAAGCATCTCTCTTCACTATCCAGATCCAGACTTTGAGAATAAATAACCACTTGAGTGATATTTGGAGACTTTCAGAGACTTTTTGTGTAAAAGTAGTCAGCGTGTCCTGTTAGGAAATGAATGACACCCACAGCAGGCTTCAAAGTGTTCCTTTTCTTGGCAATAATCTGAATCTTATTACTAGCTCACAAAGACTCTGGTGGAACTTGTTCATGTATTGTTTCTTAAAATTTATTCTAATTGAAAAATTGTAGACAATTTTGATATATAGTACAAATGTTTATATATCAAAATTACTGAATAAAACCACTTATATTCAATATATATTCATTTATTTTAATGTGGTTAATGTATTGATAATTGAAATACTTGTAAAAATGTTTATTTAGTGTTTACTGACATATGTTTGTTGAGTTAAAAGATGGTATTTTGACATCTGTATACACTGGGTATGTTTATTTCTGAGTAGTCAGTATGTTTTAGCCTTCAGTTTATTTCTTTATGATGAATAAATTTATAATCCCTTAACTGTTTTAAGATACATAAATTATCTCATATTTACATATGACATTATTTTAATAAAGTTCATATTTATTCATAAATTTTAAATGGAACTGAATTATTGTTATATGTCACCATTAGTACTCTGCATAATAAATCATACATGCTTATCTATTTTGTCTTACTAACACTAGGAAATTATCAGCCAACACTGTTGTTTTCTTCAGCGATCTTTCCCCTTGTCTGATTAATCACTATTTTCTTCTTCAGTACTCTGCATCAATTTGTCTTTTATTAATAGCATATATTGACTTGGATTATTTAGTGTAGCTTAGTCTCCCCAAACTTGATGTCTTATCTCAAATAACACATTTCCTCTTGTTTCAAGGTAGCCTATTATTGTATTGTGCATGTATGCTGTATCCTTTTTCTATTATCTGTTGATAAACATGCACATAGGTTCCATATCTTAGTTGTTTTGTATTTTGAGAAAATTTAAATTTCTATAGGTTATTGACCTTTGAAGGACAAATTATATAAAATATTTTAATTGTTTATAGTGCTCAACAAGTTGCAGTATTTGTTCTTTCCTTTGATTCCATTTGTATTTGCTGTTTTCTGTTTTTCACTCTGTCCCAAGGCTTGTTGATTTTATTTATATTTCCAAATTAGCTAATCTTAATCTAGTCAAATTGGGATTATAAATACAACAGAAAAGATAAACTAAATTAAGAGTGAGATGATATGTGCGGTTCAGTGTGTCCAGAGGAAATGGGGCAATGGACAGTAAGCTACAAAAGAAGTGAGCAATGCCCAATGTCACAGATTAATCCAATATTTGAGTTTGAATTCAGGTTTTCTTTGGTGTTTTCAGGGATGTTTTACTGTTGCCAATTATTTTTCACTCCTTAAATGTAGCCATTTTACCTTCCTATGACATTGTGACTGATAGTTTAGGAAACTGGGAGACTAGAGAACACTGTAAGTCTTTCTCCTCATTGCTTTTCTTTCTGACTGCTCTATGTATTGTTCAGTGTACAGCATTTTAACTTCCTCCTGTTGTGGTTTCATTGTACTTTCTGCCTTCATCCACATCTGATGACAATTGTTTTATACACTCACTTTCTCCAATGTTGAGTCCTTGTATGTACACAATTTAGTTATCATCAACTCATTATATCCATCCCTTCATTGTTGTAGTGTTCATGGCTTTTAATATGAGACCCAGCATCTCCTACTCACTTCTATTTTCCATTACTAAGAAATAGTTTCAACTATCATCTCTAATTCATTTTTGTCCTCATTTTTGTCATTAAAAATGGTCAGAGTTCAAACTAGCAACTTAAAAGCAACATGAAAAAGCTCTAGGACAAAAAGAAGTAATCATATCCAAGAGAGCAGATAGCAAGAAATAATCAAATTGAAGGCTGAAATCAATCAAATAGAAATAGAGAACAACACAAACAATCAATGAAACATCCACATAGAGGGATAATCTCTCATCCTAGACACAGGGTGGCAGGCCTAGGCCCTGCTCCAAATGATGTGACAGACTTTGTAGATTCCTCCATAGAAGGCTCCCCTGGGGAGCAGAAAGGGGGATGGGATAGGGGGTCGGTGAGGAGCATGGAAGGAGAAAAGGGAGAGGGAACTGGGATTGACATGTATAACAAGATTGTTTCCAATTTAAATTTTTTAAAAAATTATAAAATAGAAGTCCCCAGATAATTCAAATATAAAGGTAAAATTACAATAGGCTCACACAAAAAGACACATCTGAACAGGTAAACAGTGATATGTAGGACAAGTTTCCCTGTAGAATTATTCAAATTAGGAAGGAGAATGGTAGCACTCTAGCAAAACAAGCTTAGATAAAACTGTTTATTTTTTGTGTAGTATGTGCTGCAGTCATTGAACACAATTATTCTAGAAAACATTGGGCATATATAGCATTAAAAAGAACAATGGGCACAATTGTATGTTCTTGATTATAATAGCATGAGTTATGCATAGAAAATATTTGAAATCAGGTAATATGTATAACATAGGTATAATGTGTATACATATATATCATTATTCATTGTATCTATTACTTAATATTGCTTTTATAAATTAATAATGAAACAAGTTATAAATGATTACAAAATCTTTACCAAGATCACAGGTATGCTATAATGATCACTTTAACATATGCACAGTGCTATAATTTACTGAACTGAGACTCAACCTGTCATTGTGAGAAAATACTATACTTTCCTCATAGTAAACACAGGAAATGAATCTGAGAGTAAACATAAATATTATCATAAAAAAAACAGAATCAGTGAAACAAAGAATTGGTTCTTTAAGAAGATCAACAAGATAGTCAAAACTTTATCCCAAAAATTACAAGGCACAGAGATTACAAGACAAATGTTTTAGAGCAGAATTCTATCAGACTTTCAAAGAAGAGATAATACCAATATTACTCAAATATCCCCACAAACTAGAAACAGAAAGAATGTTGACAAATGTATTTTATGAGGCCACTACCTCTGAAATACAAACCACATAAAGACTCAACAAAGAAAGAGAATTAGAAATAAATCTCCTTCATGAACATAGGTACAAATTTACCAAGGAAGTACTTGTAAACTGAATCCAAGAACACCTCAAAAAGACCATTCACCTTAATTGAATGTGCTACATTTCAGAGATGTAGGGATGGTTCAGCAATACAAAAGTTAATAAATGCAATCCACTATACGAACAAAACAAAAGAAAAGAACCACATGATCACCCTAGAAGATGCAGAAAAGGTCTTTGTAAAAATCCAATAACAGTTCAAGATAAAAAGTTCTGGGAAGAATAGGCATATAAATTACATGGTGAACATAATAAATTCAATTTATGGCAAGCCTATAGCTAACATAAATTTAAATAGAGAGAAATTCAAAGCAATCTATTAAAATCAGGTATAATAACAAGTTGTCCACTCTCAGTCAATTCAGTATAACACTTGACATTTTAGCAAGGGCAATAAAATAACTAAAAGACATCAAGGAAAAATAATTTGGAAGGAGAAAATTGAAGTATCAGTAGTTGTTGATGTTATGACAGTATACAGTAGTGACCCTAAATTTTCCACTACAGAAGTCTTACAGATGATAAATGCTTTCAGCAAAGTGGCTAGATACAAATAAAGTAATATTCACACACACACACACACATACACACACACACACACACACACACACACACACACACACACACTGGAAATTTTAGATTTGGATCCACAGGCAGAAGGAAAGTCATTCTCCCAAAAGGCCACCCCTACTCTAACAATGATACATATTATAATAGTGTCACTTCCAATGGGCCTATGGGAGTCATTTTCATTCAAAATGCCATATCCTTGTACATACAAATAACAAGCATCCCGAGAAAGTAATCGGGGGCAATATCTGTCACAATAGCCTGAAATAATATAAAATATCTTGTGGTAACTCTAAGCAATCAAATGAATGTCTTATGTGATAAAAACTTCAAGCATTTAAAAAAGAAATGATGAACATGACAAAAAATTTTCCTATGCTCATGGATCAGTAGTAACAACTCATAAAAGTGGTCATGCTATTGAAAGAAATCAACAGAGTCAATGAAGACCTCATTAAAATTCTAGCACAAATCTTTCTTGACCTTGAAAATTAAGTTCTCAGCTTCATATGGAGAAAAAACATTCTAGGATAGCCAAAACCATCCTGAGCAATAAAATAACGTCTGGAGGCAGCGCCATTGCAGATGTCTAGTTGTATTGCAGAACTATTGTAATGATAAATACAAAAAGAAAGGTGATGTGGGTATCTTTCTGTGGACCCTGCGAAGGCATGTCACTAAGTAACATTCCATGTGCAACAAAATTACTATAACACTTTTATTGGGTGAGGAGGCAGGGAAGAGTGAAAGGTCATGTCTGAGTGGGGGCATGAGAGAGGCAGGCAGACAGACAGAGACTGGGAAGAAACAAGAGAAAGAAGAGAAGCAAGAGATAAAACTAGAGACAAGAGAGAAAGTAGTGCTTTGTCAGTCACTTTGAAGTAATATATATATGTACATAGCTCATTGTGGAAAGGTACCTGGAAATAGTTGCTTACTTAACTGCTTTGGTGGCAGAGACAGGCTGCTGATGCTGTGGAAACTAAGAAACTAACAGCAATAACAATAAAACTTGCATGATATTGACATAAAATACGGAGACCTTGCATAGAGTCTTAGGTTGGGTTATTCTTGTGGATTACTGAAGATTTCCTTAGTGCTTTAGTGGATAGGATACCTGAACTGGCCTTCCCCTGCAATCAGATTGATGACTATCTTTATTTTTATCATAGAATTTTCATTGAAAACTGATGAAATCAGATACAGTTGATCCACAGCTAAGCCCAGGACTGAGCTCCTGCATTCAGTTGAAGAGAAGAAGGAATGATAATATGAGCAAAAGAGTCAAAATCTTGTTGGAGAAACCCAAAGAAACAGCTGACCTAAGCTAGTGGGAGCTCACTGACTCTGGACTGACAGCTGGGGGATGGAACTGGACCCTCTGATGTGGGTGACTCTTTATGAGGCTACTGGCAATGGGATCAGCAATTATCCCTAGTACATGAACTGGGTTTTTGGAGCTGATTCCTTGTGAAGGGATACCTTACTCAGCCGAGACATAAGGGAAAGGCTTTGGTCCTGCCTCAAGATGATATGACAGACTTTGTTGACTCCCTATGGAAGGTCTTGCCCTACATGAGGAGTGGGTAGTGGTGGGGTGGAGAGTAGATGAGAGAAGTGGGAGGAGATAAGGGTGGGAGAAAAGAATTTTAATAAAAAGGACACAGTCAGTGATTAATAGAAACAAATTGAAAACTCAGACATAAATACACACACTTGTGTATCTGAGTTTTGATAAAGAAGGCAGCAGTACATATGGGTTAAAAAAAGACATCTTCAATAAATGCTGCTGGTTAAGCTAGATGGCCAAATGTAGAATAATTGAAATAGATCATATATATACATATATATATAATTTTTATTATTTTTTCTTATTATACATATCTATCCCAGTTCCCACTCCCTCCCATGCCCCCTGATCCCCCTCCCATCAATGCCCCCCCATTCCAATGTAGGGTGATGCCTTCTCGGAGGGGTCATCTAAATCTGTCAAGTCATTTGGAATAGAGACTAGGCCCTCCCTCCTGCCTCTATGTTAAAGGATTACCCCTCCATGGGGAATGTGCTCCCTTTTGTGCACCAAGGATACACCCTGTTTCCAATGTCAGAGGTCCCTTAGACTGCCCAGGCCTTCTAACTGAGACCTATGTTCAGGGGGATCTGAATTGTGTCGGTTCAATGCTAGTTTCCCAGCTATCAGTCTGAGGGTCCATTAGTTCCACCTTGTTCAGGTCAGCTGTCTCTGTGAGTTTCTGTAGCCTGGTCTTGTCCTCCCTCTCTGCATCTGGATTCCAGTTTCGCTCAGTGTTTAGTTGTGGAGTCTGCTTCCGTTTCCATCAGCTACTAGATGAGGGCTCTATGATGGCATATAAAGTAGTCATCAATCTCATTATCAGGGAAGGGCATTTAAGGTAGCCTTTCCACTGTTGCTCAGATTATTAGTTAGGGTCATCCTTGTAGATCTCTGGACATTTCTCTAGAGTCAGTTTTCTCTTCAAACCTATAATGGCTCCCTCTTTTATGGTATTTCTTTTTTGTTCTCATCTATTTGTCCCCTCATTTAATCTTCCTAGTCCCACATGTTCCCCTCTCCTCCCTTCACTTTCCCCTAAATCCCTCTCCATTTACTGCACCCCCCCACTCCAGTATGCTCAGGATACATCATATTTTTCTCCCTGTACAAAACTTAAGCCCACGTGGATCAAAGATCTCAACATAAAACCAATACCCTGAACCTGATAGAAGAAAAAGAAGTTAGTAGCCTGAAATGCATTGGCATATGAGACATTTTCCTGAACAGAACACTGACAGTGTGCTCACTAAGATCAATTATTAGTAAATGAGTCTCCTTGAAACTGAAAAGCTTCTAGTGAGACTGTGGAGCAAGGAGAATACTCCTCCATTGTTGGTGGGAGTACAAACTTGTACAGTCTCTTTGGAAATCAATAGGGCAGTTTCTCAGAAAACTGGGAATTTATCTACCACAAGACCCAGTTTTACTACTCTTGGGCATACATCCAAAGAATGCATATGAGCTCACAGAGACTGAATCAGCAAGCGCAGAGCCTATATAAGTTTATATTCGAACTACTGCATACATTTTGTAGTTATTAGCTTAGTATTTTCAGGGAACTTTGAGAACAAGTGGGCCTGTGACTCTTGTGCCTGCTCATGCAATTCTTTTCCTCCTATTGGTTTGCCATGTCCAACTTTGGTATGAAAGTGTTTGCTCCATCTTATATTTTATTTATTTGGTTGTTATATCTTAGAAGCTTGCTCTTTTTTTTTTTTAATAATGAGAGACAGAAAGGTAATGAATCAAGAGGGTTAGGGAGATAGGAGAGAATTGGGAGCTGTGGAGAGAGGGGAACATGTAATCAAACATATTGTGTGAGAAAAGAATTTATTTTAAATAAAAGGAAAATATACTTAATGATTATATAATCTTTTTTGGGTACACATAAAATAGATTTTCCTTTTTGTAATATCAATTTTAGAGAAGAAAAACTTTCCAAAATAAACCTATACTCATTTTTCCTTTAAGTTTTTAAAAGATTTGATAATGTTCATTGTGTGTGTATGTGTGTGTGAATTGTGTAGTTACTTTATTATGTGCTTTGCTTGCTTAACAGTAATATAAGCATACCAGAACAATCTTTTTGGTCATTGGGATTGTAAACTTTGTAGGAGGACTTCCATATTAATGAAAGTAAATGCCAACATACAATCCTAAACTTTGATTAGAGACTCAAAATGAAAAACTCTTTGGCAAAGTAACATTTGTACTCATAAATTTTTATTTAAAAACCCAAGTATAGAACACAATTGACAATGATTTACATGCCACTAAAGAATTCTAGTTCATCAAATGGGACAAATGTTGAAAGTCAGTTGCATCAGATGCAAGTTTATTGGGACCCCATCGGAAAATCTGATGTTTAAGAATTTTAAGATAATTTTAGGTATTAATGATACATTCTGGGCCAAGCAGATTGAGTCTTTTATGTACTGAATTGTGACATAATGATTTATCAGTGGTTCCTGGGTTCACATCCACCCCCTCTTGATTCAGTTATCATGAGAGGTACATTGGTTTTGGCTGAACAATCCTATGAAAACCACAGATGCTAAGTTACATTATCTGTGTTTGTGCAATTCAATTTGCTTTTAAAATCCACAAAATGCTTTCAGCTGTTAGTGGCAACCTTACTCTGTCTATAATTAGGTTGTTATTAGTCTTAAAAGATATATCTTTAGGAAAGCTTTTGTGCTGTTTTGTTCCCCTTCAAACTTTAGGCATATCAGACCTGACAAATTTCTCTGAGCTATTTCTCTAGAGACTTAGAATCTGTGGCTTTTAAAAGATTTAAATTAGTCACAGGGCACCAGTAAGAGCACTTTAAGATTTTGCTTATTCGCTGTCTTTAACTAATTGCCCGGTTTAAATGGCAGCCAACTTAAAAAAAAAAAAAAGAAGTCAATAGTGTGCTGCTCAAATGTTGATGGAACTATAAAAACACCATTTTGTATATCACTTTTTCATTTGACACTGAATAAAATTATTTTCAAGTCCTAATTTGTATAGTCTGCCAAGTCCTGTGTGATTTAGTCTCAAGTAAATATTACATTTAATCTTCTCTAATCAGTTTAATGGGTGGAAGGCACAAAACAAAGGCTTGCAGATTTTGTAAATGCCAAGCTTGCATGTCTGGTCATCAATAATACATTATTGCTTTGAATGGAAGTGAAATTCAAGACAATTGATGCCTTAACTGCTGAGGAAGCACAGGAAGCATCAGGTGATGGAAATTTGCTTGTGCAGAAAAATTGCTTCATAGGGAGATCAGCTAGCAGGAACTCTAACTGCCCCACTTCAGCTGACTGAAGGCTGCTACCGAGCAACTCATTTCTGATGTTACAGAACTCGTGAAAGTCAAGATGAGGATCTTTAAGAGCTCTCATATTCACTGTACTAGATGGCTAAACCTTTAAAGCTAATTTTTATCTTAGTCCTTGTTGAAAATCACATCTGAAAATTATTTGACATTGCTTCCAAGCACAGAAGGACAGTACCTTCTCATCTCATTGTGAGTGGACTTTATTGATGGCCTCAGCAAACATAATACAAACGTGATGAGGCAATGCACAGTGATGTCTTGGAGCAGGCAACGAAAGGCCATACCTGTAGCTTTTGCCTGTTCTACATGAAATGCATCCTCAGCAAGCTGGTGTTTGCCATGGAGGAAGTCTGGTGATTCTGAAAGCTGTATGAAAAGACAACATAGTTAAGGTACACAGAGATGAACAAGGAGTTGCTTGCTTTTTCTATTTGGCATTCCCAGGCTAGAAATATAAATAAAAATGTTTTTAAAATGTTACCATCCTACTTCTATTAGACTCAACTTAAGAGCCATCTTGAGTAAGAAATGTTCAGATCAACCTAATCAACCACCAGATTGAGATAGGCCCTTAAGTTACTCATTTATTGTAAAGTTTTTCATGTGAATAGGTAAAATGCATTTTTTTATAGTCAGTTGCCAGTAAGTTTGCTTATAGAAACATTAATTTGCCCAATAAAACTAGTTCTTTTTTCTTTACATATTTTGAGACAGAGTCTCACTGTGACAAAGGTTTGTCTCAACTTACTATATGGTTTATGGGAACCTTCTGAATGTTTGAATTATATCTCTGTACCACCACACCTAGAAGTTTTCTCTGTTTAAGGGGCTTAAAAATTATGTTTATGGGTGTTTCTCTTGCCTATATATCAATGCACAACATGCATTACAGTTGATCAGTGAGTTCAGAAGGAGGTATTAGATCCATTGGGACTGGTATTACAGATGATACAATATAAGATGATACAATAAAATACAATTGTATTTGGATAATACAATATTATCCAAAATAATCAAGCACTCTTAACAACTGAGCCATCTCTAGAGCCAGGTAAATTTTTTCTTAAATATAATACAAATCTTACATCTCTATATAATACCAGTCTCACCTTGAATAATGGATTGAAAATGCCTAAGTACAAACTGAAAATAGTAGTGATGGTGATAGATGCTTGTATCCAACAAGTGGATTCTGAAACACAAACCATGATGTAACTCTTTGCCAAGGCAAAAAGTACTAAATGGTTCTTGAGTGATTAAAGAAAGTACAGCTAGTAATAATCTGAAAGACCAAGCAACAAAAATCATATTTCTTTCATTCTTATTCATAATCAGAGTGAAACAATTCATTTGATGAGAAAACAAGCTTTGAGCTTCAGAATATGATAAAGGTTTTTAAATAGAAAAACATTCTTTACTTTTGGGGAGGTAGACAATGACTCCCTGAGTAACATGTCTGTCTAATAAGCATAGGGATATAATGCCACAAGTGTGCTAGAGAGCTCAAGGTTCAGTGAGAGGCCCTATGCATTTCACTGTTTTTTTCTTTCCACTTTGATGCTCTGACTGAATTTTCTGTGAGTACAGTTCAGACTGATAACACGCTCTATCATTTTGCAGTTCTTTAAATAACAACATTGACCACTGTCACCTTCATGAGTGTTGCTTTACCCAGTTATATTAAGCACGGCATATTTTCAAAAACATTACATTTCAATGGCATCATTTATCTCCTGATGGGAGATGTTATTCTGTATATATGTTTCTCATACTGATTAATAAAGCTCTGTGGCCAATGAGATAGCAAGATAGGTGGGGCTAGGAGACAAGGAGGAAAGAGGAAGTGGGAAGGAAGGGTCGAGATGTAGCCTGGGGAAGAAGCAGGATGCCTGCTGGGGCTCCCCGATAAGACGACCACGTGGAAATACTTAGACAAGTAGAAATGGGTTAATAATTAAGACAGAGCTAGCCCATAAACAGTAATGGTAATTGGCCAACAGGATTGTATTAAATACAGAGTCTCTGAGTGTTATTTGGGGCTGGCGCGGCTGAGGGCACAGACTGGTGGGCTGGCGGGCTGGCGGAAACATACATGCTACAATCTCCAGCAGACTGTAAATGTATTCTTAGCAGATTAATAAATGGTGAAGCCAAAGAAAAAACAGAATTGTAGCACCATTTCAAATATACTTATTGTAAGCAAGTCTGGAATATTATGAGGCATCCATCCTCTATTCAAATTACAGATGTTTTGATGCATCAGTTACTGAATTATTTGTGTTGTGTTGTCTTTTTAGGGAACTACAGGGAAGAGCACATTCAAAGAGTGTAACTTCAGGGGGGAATGTTCCAGCAGAAGTTAACCTATAAGCCCCATCTGACAAAAGTTTAGGTAACTGCCTGGGGTCATGGGAACTGTATTTCCTGAAAGATAACACCATCTCAGGACAAAGTAACTTTCAGGGATTCTAGAAGTTCGTGGTCTTGGAAAGTAACAAAGCCTCATGGAAAAGTATGGTGGCCTGTGGGCTTCATCAACACATGTCTCATAGCCACTGACCTTGAAAGTTTCCAGGTGATGGTCCTGACCATATTTCAACTTCGTCAGTATTTGATATTTTAAATAAAACCTTAAATTTAGTCAAAAAAAAAAAGAAACAAAGGAAGAAAGAGAGAAAGAAAGAAAAAAGAAAAAGAAAGAGTAAGTAAGAGATAGAGCAGATAGCAGATAAGAAAAAAAAAAAAAAAACAAGGCCCAATAATCAAAATGAATTGATCTGACAGAAACTGAAAAGGCATGCATAGTGCCTTCAAGGGACTCAACCAGCTCCTCTTTTTTTATACTATGGCTTAAAGTTTGTTGTTTTAATGGGATTTCTGAGTTAGCAAATGAATTTTATGGTTCTATGTGCCTATGATACTTGCATTTTCTCTTGGACTCTTTTCCTTAATTTGATTTGTCTTAGCCAGCTTTGGTGTGATAGATTTTGTCTTGTCTTATTTTATATTGTTATATTTTTAAAAAGGACTGAATGAATGAATGATAATCTAGCCATTACAATAAAGGATAACATCTAAGCTATCACTTTTATCTGCTGGGAGAGGAAAACTCAGTTTTCTCCACTAGAGTGACACTGGATATATCAATCACTCCAGGACAGGCCTCATGTTCAGGAATAGTTGATCAACAAATAATGGGCTCCACAGTTTTCTCTCTCTCTCTGTGTGTGTGTGTGTGTGTGTGTGTGTGTGTGTGTGTGTGTGTGTGTGTGTGCTTTATGTGGTTACAGTTTAGTGTTTTTTGTTTATTTTGTTTTTCTTTTTGAGTGTGATTTCATTTTGTTTTCTTTGTCTAGGGGGAGCTTGTATTTGATTTTTTTTAAGAAGCAGAATTCAGGAATAGGAGTGAAGGATCTGGAAGTATTTGGGGAGGGTAAGAATATGATCAAAATATATTTAAGCAAAAGTTATTTTCAATATTAAAATTATATTTAAAATATAAGTATCCACTTATTATGCAATATATGTCTGTATACAATGCCAGTGTGTACTATACAATATTTATGTAAATACTGTACACTTCGTACAATGACTTGTAATCTTGTAATCTCTACTGGAACCTAGCTGGGTCATTCTTCTGACCCCAAGTAAATAATATGTTATTTCTTTGCTGCCCTTCATAAACAACTAAGAATAACATTTTAAATAGTTAAAATCAATAATGTATGGGAAATATAGGATCCTCATATATCAACTTCTTATAAAAATGCTAATGTCATTATCTCTCTTTCAACATGGACAACACAGGTTGCAAATGATAGGAAAATCATGTGTGGAGATTATTTCTATTTTCTGACCCATAATCTTCCATTTAAGAACTCATTTCCCATTAGATTTCTTTAAAAAATGACTGCTCACCTTAAGAACTGCAACTCATAGGTATTGGTCTTCCTACAGTAATATTTTCTGCATTCTAGAAGCATTTAGAATATTTGAATTTTCATTTATTTTAATCTTCCAGAAAATATCTCAGAATTCATCACATTTCATCAAATGTTTCTCTGTACCAGGTCTCCAATAACCATATTATTTTACATATTTTATTATTTCTTATAGTTTTTATTCTGTAATTGCTTCCAGTGTTTTAATACTTGCCCTAAAATTATAGAGTAAATAGATACTTTTAACAAAACAATTTGTTTTAAGACAAATTATTGAGCTGTAATTTTACCTTGGTTTTGAAGTCTACTTGTGTAGAAATATTTCTATCCCTCTCAAGCTGATTGGGAAATGAGTTTTGTTTGGAGGATTAAATTTCATTTTAGTATTTGATCCAGAAGGTTATTCTCTTACTGAATAAAGAAGTATTTTAAAAGCAAAACTTAAAGCAACAAGTAAAATTTATAGTGTTTTTATTCCATTGCTTGTGCTCTTTTTTATCGTTTTAAAGATTGAACTTTGAATAAATTATTGTTAACCCAAGAATTGTATAATTAGGTGACACTTTTATTCCAGTAGGCTGAGGCAAGTCAGAGTTTCTAAGTTTGTGGCTATTGGTCTAAATAGTACATTTCTGGACAGCCAGGTCTACAAGAAGAAACTCTGTTTCAAATAGTTTAGAAAATAGAATATCAGTGACAGCTAAAATAGAATAGTGTTGATTTAAATATGTGGACAATGAAGAAGTGAATTTCAATCCAGAGGGAAACTGAGTGTAACTGTTCCTCACATTGTTGAGTTTTGTCTTAAATACCTAGAAAGTCATTTTATTGTTTTAAAATATACCATAGGGAATTTAAATAGCCATATAGTATTATGTATATGAAAGTTCATGAAAGAGAGCAGAAAGAATATACTTAACATAAATTCAGACAAATTTGAGTTGATGGGTATGAGATACCCCTTTATCCCTATCAGTGTATACTCATATACTCAAAACTTCCTGATATGTTTTATTAATATATACAGGTACTATGTGCCATTGGAAAATTAAATCAAAAGTCTATAGTATCTTTAGATAAATGTTTGAAGAAAAGTTCTGAGAATATAGGGTTCCCATTTGCTTTCTCAGAAACAAGTGTATAGGAATTTGTAACGAATTTTAAATTACTGATATCTTTAGGATTTGTATTATGTCAAACATTTCCTTTATTTTAGAGTAGAATAATATTCAGCAGGCACTCTGAATTAAAATATGTTTTTAAAAAACTCACTTTCTCAATGACATAGAATAATGACAGAAAAAAATAGACTATGAAAGTTCAAATGATAGCTCCAAATTCAGGCTTGTTTTATAAGATAAATACAGTTAATCACCAAAGGCTGTGGCTTAGAAATACAGGAAAATACTTGTCTTAAAAACATATACTACGTTTAATCAATATTATAGATTTAACTTTATTTCTGAGAGATATTTTTATTTAGAGATCATAGTACAATAACAATATATTTCTAAATATTATCACTTTATCTTCCTATCTCTATTGAGTGCACATTTTAATCTGCCCAAATATAAAAAAAAATACATATACTTTTGAAATATGTGGCTTTTAGCACAAAATTTCCTCATTTACTTCATTGAGCTTTTATTTACTGAGAGTCCAATTTTACTTAAAACTATTCTAACATGTTCTTGTTCATAACTGATGCCTTTTTATCATTACTCTCCATCCCTACTTAATTTTACAGCTTCATTATTTTTACAGTCTTCCTAAATAAAGCTTTGAATGAAAACCTACAGAGAGCTATGATGTTACTACCCATCCACATACTCTCTGCCATGTATATTATTATACCTATGTTTATGCAAGGTGTAGTGGATGAATATGTATTAGTGAATTTTATGAACCTTGTTTGTGTAATGTACTGCTGATTTCTAATCACTCTTTGAAGTTACTTTTCATTTTACTTCTTAAAACTACTGAAGTATATAAACTCAGCTATATAAAAAACAATCCATGATTTCATAGTCATGGATCTGGTAGCTCGTTCTCAGAAGTAAAACTTTACTTCAATAGTGCTGATATTTTATATGCCCTGAACTGTGAATTGCTTTTATAGAAACATAAAGCAGAGCACCTGAGAAAAGACTCATATTCTATAGGAGTATCCAGATTCACTCTTTTACTATATAAGCATCATATTCATGAAGATGTACCTTTCTCAATAGCAGTGGACAATCATCATGACTTTTCAGACACTCAACTTTTCATTGTCCTCACTCTTCTTAATGTATGTATGTAAGTATGCATATGTACATATATATTATATATATATATATATATATATATATATATATATATATTCACTAACAGGTGAGACCAACAATAAGCCAGTCTGACATTCCTCATTGTTTCCAGTCTCCCACTTTATTTAAGTTTTAAACACTTTCATTAGCATGCAGCAAAAATATGATTATACTGATTAAAAACAAAACAAAACCAAGAGACATTGCTACTTTTGATACTCATATTGATATAAGTACCTAGAGTATCAAATATTATCTTATCTTAAAATATGTGTCATTTATTAAGATCACAATTTTGGTGATTAAATCTTATGTTTGGTTTAAATATATATATGAGAGTGGAGAGATGGGTTGTTCAGAAGTTATAAAGTTTCTTTAGAAGTAAAAGATAAAAAAATCTTTTTAATTATATGATTATATGTTTGTTACATATATTGTGTCATATAGGGAAAAGTTAGGTCTCTGTTTCAATATGTTTATGCTTGCATACCTCTAAGTAGAGTTTTTATTTATCTTTTTAATTTGGTTAAACATCTTTGCTTGAGTCCCTTTATTGGAGTGTTTACCTAGTCTATGTCTTTCTACCATGAAATGGCTTCTCAATCCCTATGAACTTTTCCTGCAACACAAATGCACTGCTTTATCAGCAGAGTACTATAATGCTAAGCTGTCTTCTGAACATAATTATGAATGATATTTTATGTTTTTTCTCTTTTTTTGTCTACGTCTCTCTCTGTATGTCTTATGTATATGCCCATAAATACATAGTTTAGGATTACACTGAACTATCTATAATACCACCACACAATAATGGCTCAGTCAGTAAGCCACATGTTTCCCAAGAATGAAAACCTGAGATAAGATTCCCAGAATCCATGTAGAGAGCTGTGTGCAATGCTAAATTCATATTATCCCAGCCATGGTGAGGAAGAAGCAGGAAACAGATCTTTGAAAGTTCTGTTGCCTACCTGTAGAAGCTCGAAGGTGACAAAAGACCATGTTACCAAAAAAATGTAGAAGGTAATGAAAACCTGTAACCGAGGCTGTCCTTTGACCTGTGCATCAACTACATAAATCATTATCTGGTGGCCGTATGTGAACATTCATGTATATATAGTCATACAAAGCAAAACAAACTAAAGCAAAAAAGAAACTGTTAAATGTATAAACGTATATACAGATAAAGTATACTAATGCATTATACATGATTGGTATAAATTGACATAGTGTGGCTAAGTTAATTAGCAAAGACTCTGGGAACAGATTGAGTTAACCATTTGTAATACAAACTTTGTTTTCAATATATTCAATTTAATGTGCCCATTAAAACTGCAAGGCACAATGAAAACAATGTGAGTTAAATGTGTAACACAGTGTGTGTCCCACAAGTGGCATCAGCTTTGTTATCATTATTTGTGTTAGTTTTGTAACAATAAGAAGCCACATTGTCAGGGATATTATTAATTCTTTTTGATCTAACATGTTACCCAAACTATTGTCATCATTTATTCTGTGCCTGAAAATAGAAGCAGATACAACTTCAAAAAGTGATAGATATGCTTATCCAGTACTTATTATATTATAGAATAATCATGTTCTTTTTTTGCAGTATAAATTATGATTAATTTAATTTTAAAATATATGCAAAGAACAACCAGGTCCTGATTATAAATTGCATTATTTTTCACTGCTGCAAAAGAAATAAATCTACTTGCCTATTTCCACTGGTATGTAAATGCGGAATATTTTCTAGTGAATAAGCCAAAGGTAAGTAGTGTCTATTTGAGATATATAGGCCTATTATAAAATAGCAGCACAATCACTGAGCTGTTCGAGCTCTGTGTTCTGGCTTCAGAGAATCTGGATGACTCTTGGGACCAAAAAAATTGCTTGTGAAAGGTTTGTGTGCTGCTTCTTGGAGACAGGAGTACTTTTCTCAAAAATCTCCTTAGGAATTCTTGAAGTGAAACAGCAAACAAAACAAAAAGCAAGAGAAAAGAACCTTGTAATGCTTAGGCTCTCATGAAGTGAGACTCGAATTTTGTTCTTACTATTGTGAAGTATGTATTTATTTGCAGAGACACTTGAAAAATATCTATCCCAACCGTATGCACAAAACACAGCAACAATATTGAGTCTCCTCTTAATAGTCCTTTTGTTAGGAGCTAAACACCTATATCTGCACTCTTTGAAAGTGAAATGAGATCTTTAGGTTTTATCAGTAATTTCATGGAGGAATTTTAATGTAGTGCATTTGTATATAAATGACACTAATTTTATTTTAAGTGTCTTATTTTGAAGAATTTTGATATTTCAAATGTTAACTTTGAGAGTGAATACAAGTTCATTTTCTCTAAAAATATGAATAATATATATATATATATATATATATATATATATACACACACACACACACACACACACATATTAAAGTTTCTTCAACAAATGGTGCTGGTATAACTGGATGTTGGTGTTAAGAGACTGAAGGTACACCCATATCTATTGCCATGCACAAGACTTAATTCCAAATGGATCAGAGACCTCAACAAACTAGATGCCCCTAAACCAAAGAGTGGCTAAAGAAAAGTGGTACATTTTCACAATTGAGTATTACCAGAAACAAAACAAAACAAAACAATGGAATCTTGAAATTTGCAGGTCAATGGATGAAACTAGAAGAAAACTTATTGATTGAGGCAACCCAGTCCCAAAAAGATAAACACAGTATATACTCACTCATATATAGCTATTGAATGTAGAGCAAAGTATTACCAGCCTACAATCTGCACCTGCAGAGAAGCTAGAAATCAAAGAGGACCCTAAGAGGACAAGGTCTCCTGAGAAACTTGGAAGTATGGGGGAAGGGGAGAAGGAGTTAGGAGGAAGAGAGGAGGAGAAGAGGAGGTGGCAGGAAGACATGAGGGACCAGGAAGACTGAGTTGGGAGAAGAATAAAGGAGAGCAAGACAAGAGATATCATAATAGAGGAAGCCATTATAGGTCTAAAGAGAAATCTGGCACTAGGGAAATGTCCAGAGATATAATCGGATGTCCCCAATTAAGAATCTAAGCAGTAGGGTAGAGGCAGTCTTAAATGCCCTTCCCCTATATTGAAATTGATGGCTACCTTATATTTTATCATAGAACCTTCATCCAGTATCTGATGGAAACAGAAGCAGATCCACACCTAAGCACTGAGCAGAAATCCTGGAATCAATTTGTAGAGAGGGAGCAGTGATGAGCAAAAGTGTCAAGACCATGGTGGGGTAATTCACAGAAACAGCTGACCCGAACCAAGGGGAGCTCATGGACCCCAGATTGACAGATTGGAAAGCAGCATAGGAGAGAACCAGGCCCCCTGCGAGTGGCTGTTAGTTAGGAGGCCAGAGAAGCCTATGGGGGCCAGGAAATGGAACAGCATTCATCCCTAGTGTATGAATGGACATTGGGAGCCCATAACCCATAGAGGGATACTCTCAGCCTAAACACACGAGGGGTGCCTAGGTCCTTCTCCAAATGATGTTACAGACTTTGATGATCACGTATAGAATGCCTCACCCTTTCTCTAAAGCAGAAGAAGTAGGACTCGGGGGTCTGTGGGGGGCAAGGAAGGATGTGGGCAGAGGGAACAGGAATTGATTTTTTTCTAATTTAAATAAAAAAGGAATTAAAAAAATGTTTCTTGCTCCCCTACATAGATATAGGAGGAGGGCCTTGGTTCTGCCCCAAATATCATGACAGACTTTGACGATTTTTCTATGGGAGGCCTCACCACCTATGAGGAGAGGATGGGTTGTGGAATGGGGAGATGGTTGTGGGAGTGGGAGTATGGGAAGGAAGAGGAACTGGAATTTGTATACAAAATAAGATTATTTAAAAACTAGAAATAAAAAGTTTCTATTGTTGAATATATCTTTTGGATTCAGCATTTTTTGCTGGTTTGATTAAGTGATATAATTTGAAAATATGAAATTTAATCTTTAAATAAATATACAACACTTTTACATTTTATTTTAGCAAACAAGAATCAAATGTCGTATATAATGCATATGTATATATATATATAGTTTAGTCATACATCTCTCTTTCTCATACACACACACCCACAACATACACACACACACACACACACACACACACTCACACAGACACATAGACACACTTGAGTTCTTACATGTTATCATAAATAAGTATAAAACAGAGGTGTTTTGGCCCTTGAAATAATATCTTTGAATCCAAATATCTTGGTGGTTTCTAGCTCTCTAGCCAACTAGAGAGGCGATGCTTTCAGTTGTTGATTCTCTTCCCTGGCTTTTCAGGTAATAGTCCCATACTACCTAACACTTACCTGAAAAAGAGATTACCGTGTAAAAGTGAACATGATATATTTCACTTTTGACTAGTAGATTGATTTTGCACCAATGCTTCCACAATATTTTCATCAAAATTGTATTCTTTTGTTTACTTTTATCAATCTTATTTATTTATTTATTTGTGTGTGTGTGTGTGTGTGTGTGTGTGTGTGTGCCTGTGCATGTTACAGTGTGCATCCTTGGAGAAGGTAGAAGAATCAATGAGCCACAGTTCTCCTGTAGACGTCACAGGATAGTGTGTCAGAGTTGTTTTCTCCTACAACACAGTGAGTCCTAGGAATTCATCTCAGACCATTTGAGCTGACAACAGGTGTTTAACCACTCGGCCATTTTCCTGTGCCTTTCAGTTTAGTTTCTCACTTTGCTCAAAATAAGTTCTTTCACAAATGTGATAAGCTAAAGACATAGTAATTACCTGGCAAGGAAGAATAGTGAAGTACATTATAGAGTCAAGAATTTTGCCGAAGAACAAATAATTCAACAAAAAAGAATGATGAGGAACAATTAAAGAAATATTTCTAATGTAATTTTTATTGATTATATTTCTAAGACACAAATGGTAAAAGCGGGTCATTAAAAAACAAGACCAAGAGATCAGTCAATTAGTGAAAGGATATTACATATTGGCTTGAAATTACAGAATACTTCAATGACTCAACTCAGTTTATCAGGGTATAAACCTAGAAGTTGTAGAATGATGGCTTCACAAGGGATGTGGAATTAATATTTTAAGTAATATTACAACTGCATTAAATTGGAGTAAAAATTGTCTTAGCAAAATGCATTACAGGATATGTTTGCATTGTACATATTAAAATGACAGTATTTAATTAATTGGTGAAAATCCCTATGTATTTTGTTGAATGTACTTTTAAAGTTTTAAAACATAAATATAATACTAGACAATTCATGCTAAAATCCAAACACATTCATAAAGGAACATATGAGTACAATGATTAATGGGACCCTTTACTTACTATCAGAATGTCATTGATCTTTTTATGTTTTCTTGAATTTGTATTTAATAAGTATTGTTTTGAATATGTGATAAGTCAATATTATTCATTGATATTTCCCTTTTTCTTTTTAAATATTCATATGTCTGTCTATATGCCTACAGGAACAGTTTTCAGGTCAAAGAAGCAAGAAGGACATCACATCCAATGTGGATGCAGTTAATGGTGCTTCTTTCATTTTTTTCTCTTTTTTTCCTTTTTGTGAGACAATATTTCTCTGTGTAATAGCCCTACCTATCCTGGAATTATCTCTGTCTGTAGACCAGGCTGGTGTCAGACTCACAGAGATCTACCTGCCTCTGCCCCCTGAATGCTGATATTAAATAAACACTTGCCTCACCATCACCCCTCTGAGTTATGCTTGTCTTTGAGCCACCATGTTGGTACTGATAACCTTTACAGCTGTGATTAAGAATCATGAGAGTGGGAGGTCATATTTTATTTTAAAATTCTTTTATTAATATTTTCTCTTATTTTACATATTGATCCCAATTCCCTGTCCCTCCTATTCTCCCATGATCCCAGTACACCCTCCCATTACATCCCCCCACCAGACCCTCAGTGATGTTGAGGCCTTTCATGAGGTATCATCAAAATCTGTCAAGTCATTTAGGGTAGGGCCTAGGCCCTTCCCAGTGCCTCCAGGCTAAGGGAGTATCCCTCCATGGGAAATGGACTCCCAAAATCCATTCTTGCACTAAAGATATATCCTAGTTCCATTCTCAAGAGGTCCTGTAGACCTTTCAGGCCTCCTAACTGAGACTCACATTGAGGGAGTCTGGGTCAGCTCTATGCTTGTTTCCCAGATATCAGTCTGGGGTCCATGAGAACCCAGTTGTTGAGATCAGCTATTTCTGTGTGTTTCTCAAGCCTGGTCTTGACACCTTTTCTCAGCATTGCTGCTTCTCTGCACCTGGATTCAAGGAGTTCAGCTCATGTTTAGCTGTGGATGTCTGTTTCTCCTTCTGTTAGTTAATGAATGCAGGCTCTAGGAAGGTATACAAGACAGGCATCAGTCTCTTCATCCAGGAATGTCATTTAAGGAAGCCTCTCCACTATTGATTGCTTAGGTTGTCAGTTGGGAACATCCTTGTAGATCTCTGGACATTTCTCTAGTGCCAAATTCCTCTTTCAACCTATAATGGCTCCCTCTATCATGGTATCTCTTTTCTTGTTCTTCTTCAGTCTTCCCCTGACTCAATCTTCCTGCTCCATCATGTTCTTTCACCTTCTCTTCTTCTCTTCTCTTTCTACTAACTCCCTCTTTCCTCCCCCTGCTCCCAATTTGCCTAGGAGATTTTGTCTCTTTCCTACTCTGTGGAGGTTGATTTTTGTGTCTCTTAGGGTCCTCCTTGTTACTTAGTTTTTCTGGCAGGGTGGAATGTATGCTGGTGATCATTTGATCTATGTCTAAAATCCATATATGAGTGAGTACAGACCATGTTCATCTTTTTGTGAAGGATTACCTCCTCAGAAATGTTTATTCAAGTACCACCTATTTGCCTATGAATTTCAAAATTACATTTCTTTTTCCACTGAGTAAATGTACCATTATGTAAATGTTTTTAAAATCCATTTTTTATTTGAGGGTCAGCTAAGTTGCTTCCAGGTTCTTGCTACTACAAATAATGCTGCTATAAACATAGGTGAAGAGATGTCTTTGTTGCAAGAATGTGCATTCTTTGGTAATATTCCTGAGTGGAATTGCTGGATCTTGTTGTAGACTGATTCCCATTTTTCTTGAGGAACCACCATACTAATTTTTAAAGTGACTGTACAAGTTTGCACTCTCACCAGCCCTGGAGGAATGATCCCCTTTTCTCTCCACCATAAACTGTCATTGTATTTTTGCCATTCTGAAAGGAGTAAAATGTATTTCAGACTTGTTTTGATTTACATTTTCCAGATGGCTAAAGATATTGAGAATTTCTTAAGTATCTTTCAGCTATTTTGAATTCCTCCATTAGTAATTCTCTGTTCAGTTTTCTACCGCACATTTTAATTGGATTATTTGGTGTTTTGGTGACTTGCTTCTTGAGTTAGTTGTATATTTTGAAGTTCTTCCCTAGTCAGATGTGGGGTTGGTGAAGATATTTCCCATTCTGTGGGTTGCCATTTTGTCTTGTTGACAGTGTCCTTTGTCTTACTGAAGCTTCTCAGTTTCAGGAAGTCTCATTTATTAGCTGTTGATCTCAGTGTCTGTAATACTGGTGTTATATTCAGGAAGTAGTCTCCTATACCTATTCACACAAGGGTACCTCCCACTTTCTCTGTGGAGCTGGATTCATGTTGATGAGGTCTTTGATCCTTTTGGATTTAAGTTTTGTGCATGGCAGTAGATATGGTTATATCTTCTACACACCAGCATCCAGTTATGCCAGTACCATTTGTTGAAGATGCTTTCTTTATTCCATTGTATACTTTTATCTTCTTTGTCAAAAATCAGGTGTTCATAGGTATCAGGGTTTTTTTTTTTTTAATTTGATTCCATTGGTCTATCTGTCTAATTTTTTTTTTTTTTTTTTTTTTTTTTTTGCAAATTCCCAGCTGTTTTCAGGACTAGAGCTTTGTAGCAGAATTTGAAGTCAGGGAAGGTAATGAATGACTCTGGAATTTCCTCTATTGTACAGCGTTTCTATGGCTATACTGAGTCTTTTGTTTCTTCATATAATGTTGAGTATTATCCTTTCAAGGTCTGTGAGAAAGTGTGCTGGGAATTTGATGAGGATTGCATTGAATATGTAAATTGCTTTTGGCAAGATTGCAATTTTTACTATGTTGATACTGCCTATCCATGAACATGGGAGAACTTTCCATTTCTGGTATCTTCTTTAATTTCTTTCTCTGATTTCTTTCTCAGCTCCTTTATTGTCTCTATATAATAGGGCTACTACTGTTTTGTTTGTTTGGTTTTTTTTGAGTTAATTGATGAAGGTGCTTATCAGCTGTAGGAGTTTCTTGGTAGAATTTTTTGGGGTGGTAACTTATGTAAATTATATCATCTGTACATAGTGAAAGTTTGACTTCTTCCTTTGTAATTTGTATCCCCTTTGATCTCCTTTTGTTGTCTTTTTGCTCTGCTAGAACATCAAGTACAATATTGAAGAGATATGTAGAGTGTATAACCTTGTCTTATTCCTCATTTTAGAGGAGTTGTGTTGAGTTTCTCTCCCTTTAGTTTGATGTGGCTATTTTTGTTTTGCTTTGTTTTATATTTAGATATGTTCTTGTTATTCCTGATCTCGCCAAGACCTTAATCATGAATGGTTGCTGAATTTTTACAAAGGCTTTTCTAGCATCTATTGAGATGACCATATGTTTTTTTTATTCAGTTTGTTTATATGGAGGATTGATTACATTGATAGTTTTTCCTATGTTGAGCCATCTCTAAAGGACAATTATAGACCATGGGTCCTGTGGTTTATAAGAAAGCATCTTAAGCAAGCCATGGGTGATAAACCAGAAAGCAGCACCTCTTCTTGGCTTCTGTATAAGTTCCTTCCTCTGGCTTCTTGTCTTGCTTCAGTTTTCCTCTTGACTTCCTTTGATGATGAAGAGTTATGTGGAAGCATAAGCTAAATAAATTGTTTCCTCTCCAAGTTCCTTTCATCATGGTGTTTCATCATAGCAATAGCAGCCCTAAGGCAGTGATGGATTGTGATCAGGATTTCTAAAACAAATAATCATTTTCTTTCCAAGTTTCTTCTGACTTCAGTGTACATTACAGGACTAGAGAGCCAAACTATGACATTATATCATGTGTGGAGGGGCCTATGGCATCCAGAAAATGAGTCATATATCCTGGTGCAATAGGTGTTGTGAGCTCTCTTGTGTGGGTATTGGGGGATAAACTCTGATATTCTGGAATAGTTTCTGATCCTATCCACTCAAACCCTTAATAAACAATATTTTAAGAAGCTTAATGTTATGTAATATGAATTCACAGCATTAAGAACTATAGTAGGACTCTTAATTATAATAACTAAGTGCTTACTTCTAAATGACAACAAATTGGGGAGGATTGTTCAAAGCATACTGAAAAATTCTGCCACCCAATTTAGATTTCAAGAACCTCTCCAAAGTATTAGGATACATGCAGTGCTTGAGCACAGTCCCTAACAGTCTACGAGAAGGAAAAGCTGTGCTTGGATAATCAGGGACTCTCGATAGCCTATGCTGGGGAAACCTGCTGCAGCTGGCCATTTCAGGCTGACTTCTCAGGTGTAGGTCTTCAGTGGAGAGGATCCATCTGTCAGTATAATCACAGCAGATGGATATCTACACAGGCTCTCACAGAGCAGTGCTTTGAGACTCCCTGTCAACCACTTTGGCTGACTCAGTACTTCTCTAGCCCCAATTACATTATGAGGGCTTCATAATGTCAAGCTACTCAAGAGGAGCTATTCTCTGACCTACTTGAATGATAAGCTGAAAACACAGACATAAAACACAGCAAGCTGAGAATGTCTTGAAGTTATTGTCACCTCTCAGCAGATGAAGATAAACTGGAACATTTGGAGAAGGGACTTGTCCTTGCAGAAAGAACTGAGCAGATTATTCCCATTGCATTCGAATCAGACATACATCCATTTTTCAGTACATCCATAATTTTGGGTGCTGAAACCCTGCTGAAATGTCATCATATGCTTTGCAGAAGAATATGTCTTTGAGCTTTATAGCAGTTACAGTTTGATTTGCAGATTCTAAGAAAGATGTTTCTGTAGTTTTATAAACCTAATGTTGAAAGATAGACCTCATTGGTAATAGTATTCTACTTCTGTCTTAAAGAAAACTTGTGTACATTACTAACTGATGAATTGTTACATTTAAAAATATGATTCTTAAATCACATCATTTTAAGAAGCCATTAATTCTTGGAAATATGTCCGTTCATTCATGTGTACTTTGCCAATAATAATTTCAGGACATATGTAATAAGGGTTCTACATCAGGTATCTTGGCCTATAATATTGGTCCTGGGGAGGAAGAGGAAGGAGAATTTGAATTCTTAGACATCCTCAAATATATATTGAGCTCAAGGTTACTCTGCATTATGTGCAATTTCAACATATAGTAAAAAGACTATTATAGGATAAACACATGTCTACATTTATTTACATTTAATCCAGTAAAAGTATATTTATCAGTCCCCTCATGACTCTAATTGTTCACCAAAATATAGGCCAAATAATTCCAATATGAAACCAAATACACACAAATACATATACACATATTCAATCCTAAGAATTTAGTACTCCTGTTTTCTTGATGACCTTATCTGTTACTTTGATGGGTATTTACTTTGAGGTGCACACTTATTTCACTACACACTAAAAATGTAGGGGAAGCACTGATGCTTGTAGCACAGTAGGTCTGAAAGTATAATTAACAGAAGGAAAGGCCACTGCATCTATTTTCCTGCAGTGTACTTTCCTTCCAGTTTCCACATTCACAAATGCCCCCTGGAAAATGCAGCACCTTCTACTTCCAGACAGCAGTTCACTGGTGGATCAGTAACCATTTCTGAAATGTGTGACTTATACTCCAGAGTGTGGCAATACAGCAAGGACTGCATCACCATTACAAGAAAGGGTCCCATCTCCAGAATGTGATGAACTGATACCATCTTTAGTTGTGATTTTGCAAAAGTATTTGCTTCATTGGGTTCATAGTGCTAATTTAAATTTAAAAATTGCAGATTGCCTATATATACAGAGAACTCAAAACTCTTATTTGATGGGAGATGTTATTCTGTATATATGTTTCTCATACTGGTTAATAAAGCCCTGTGGCCAATAGGAAACAAGATAGGTGGGGCTAGGAGACCAGGAGGAGGAGACAGGAAGTGGAAGGAGTCGAGATGTAGCCCAGGAAGAAGCAGGAAGCCTGCCGGGCAGCTCCCCGATAAGACAACCACGTGGAAATACTTAGATGAGTAGAAATGGGTTAATGATTAAGGCAGAGCTAGCCCATAAAAAATAATGGTAATTGGCCAACAGGATTGTATCAAATACAGAGTCTCTGAGTGTTATTTGGGGCACACGTGGTTGTGGGACCATGGCGGCAGAACCAGCAGCAGCCAGCTGGGAAACCTGCTGTAACATAATGGTGTCAGAACTGGGACTGAGAACTTTCACTTAAAACTCAACAAAAGCTTAAAAAATACCTTTTAGAAACAAAGGAACAGAGACTAGCAAGACTTCTTAGTAGCAGCATTTTCTTGGTTGGATTTGTTTTGATGTAGACAGAGATTTGCATGGCTCCTTTATGGGAGGTTTCCAAAATTAGCATAAGCGGCAAAAAAGCCGCCTTGCTTTTAAAGAGCTCTGCTAACAATTCATTGGTGTGTACAAGAGCTGCAATGAAGGTTTACACTGTGTTTTAAAAAATACGCTGGCTTGGGAGAGAAAAAGAAACAGGGTACAAGGTTTAAAAAAGAAAAAAGAAAGTAGAATGAATGGGTATAATGGGGCATGCCATTAATCCCAGCACTAGGCAGACAGAGGCAAGCAGATCTCTGTGATTTCAAAGTAAACCTCGTATGCAGTGAATTCCAGGACAGATAAAAGTTACACAGAGAAACCCTGTCTCAAAATATGTAAAAATAGAAGTAGAAGAAATAGAGTAATAAAAAAGCCACGTAAAGATGGAAAACACAGAGAAATTTTGGATACTATACGTGCTTCTGTTGTCTTTAAATTATTTGATGGCTGAGAAAATAACTACTGATAAAAGAAATGCTGCTGGATTAATTCAATTTATATATTTTAAAAATGCTTTGACTCTAAAATTTAAGCATAAGGACAAGTTACTGGGGAAAAGGATTTCTGTTTTTGTTTCCACAGAAAATGAAAAGCTACGGATTCTTTACCGAATTATATGGTTTGATCAAGCCAGACCCCCTGAAACAGCTCCCCAGGTGATCGAACATTCAAAGCAGTTGAGACAAAGCCTTGCAGACTACTGGCAAGATTTCTGCATCTTCTTTGACTCCTATGACAGCGCCCTCTACCAGCAGGAAGTAGTTTGGAAAGAACAATGCCCAAATTCCCAAATATTGTTTATAAATGTTTGTTTTCATTTAAATGGGCTTGGTTATAAATGGCTATAACCACAAGCAATCTTTTAAAGGTGAAAAGGGAATTATGGTATAGATAATGAATACTTTGCTTTGAAATGGATTTTCTTTTATTGATACAATTTAAGGTCAATTTTGTAATATGTATATTTCTCCTCTTGTTTAGGTATTATGTTTATATAGCCCATTGGAAAATGTAATGTATAATTTAGTACATATGAGAGAGTTACCTATGATAGTCAAACTTGGAGTTAAGTTAGTTAGGATTTCTAGATATACAGAGATGTATTTGAGATGATTAATCATTCTTCAAACCTTTCAAAGACCTACAGAATATGGCATTTAAAATGGTTTAGGGATTTTCTTAACAGTAAGGCACAACTGCTCCTGGTAATACCACCTACAGAAGAAAGGAAGATGGACATCGAAGAAACATATTATGGAGGTTGCTTCCATCATGGCAAGACTAGCCATATAGACAAGATACTGTTCTTGTCTGGACTGTTTGACTTTATGTTGTAGAAACTGGACATGCAGGACCCACAAAAAGATGACTGCTGATGCAAGATGGACATTGTTACAGGATTCCTGCTTCATGGAAGAGGCTGCCAGACAGCCAGACAGTCTACAGGACACAGAGAAAAGTTTCTTGCCTTGTTGAGGAGTCTGGACACACACTATGGCCTATGGGCTGAAAATGGAACATTACAGAACAACTTCCGGTGACTGACCAGGCAATGAGTTGTCTCTGTCATTTCTAGAGTTTATATATTATCCTTCTGTGGTCTTTGAAGGAGTTGAAGACAGATAGTTATAGTTATAGTTTCCCTTTGTTAGGATTAAAGATAAGTTACGTATAGGACTTTAGACTCACAAAGATAGGATAGATGATATTTTCTTTAAGTCTTACAAAATGTTAATGGACTAAATATTGTTAACTATGATTCTTATTTGATAACTGTTGTATGTTATATTTTGCTATGTTAAGGTTAAATCCCTTCTTTTACTTTAGACAGAAAAGAGGAGATGATGGGAGATGTTATTCTGTATATATGTTTCTCATACTGGTTAATAAAGCCCTGTGGCCAATAGGAAACAAGATAGGTGGGGCTAGGAGACCAGGAGGAGGAGAGAGGAAGTGGCAGGAGTCGAGAAGTAGCCTGGGAAGAAGCAGGAAGCCTGCCAGCAGCTCCCCGATAAGACGACCACGTGGAAATACTTAGATAAGTAGAAATGGGTTAATAATTAAGACAGAGCTAGCCCATAAACAATAATGGTAACTGGCCAACAGGATTGTACCAAATACAGAGTCTCTGAGTGTTATTTGGGGCACACGTGGTTGCAGGACAATGGCGGCAGAACCAGTGGCAGCCGGCGGAGAAACCTGCTGTTACACTTATTTTCTCCATTAGAATATTATTGTTGTTGAATTAACAAATTTTAAATAATTTATGCTATTTCAGGACTTCATTATTCTTTTCTAATGGAAATGAATTTCTACAAAAAGGTTAGAGAGATGATTTAAAACATAAGAAAATTACAAAAATGATTTATTTAAAAACTCAGTGACACAGCTAAAAACTGAGCCAAACTAGAATCCAGATGCAGAGAGGGAGAGGTGATAAGAAAACAGGGTCAAGAATAGGCTGCAGAAACCCACAGAGACAGCTGACCTGAACAAGGGGGGAGCTAATGGACCCCCAGACTGATAGCTGGGAAACCATCATTGGACCGACTCAGATACCCTGAACATGTGTCTCATTTAGAAGGCCTGGGCAATCTAAGGAACCTCTGACAGTGGAACCACGATGTATCCCTGGTGCACAAAAGGACTTTGGGAGCACATTCCCCATGGAGGGATACTCCCCTGACCTAGAGGCAGAAGGGAGGGCCTTGTACTTTACAGATTTTGTTGTTCCATCCTGGAAGGCATCACCCTCCCCTGGGTGGGGGAAAGGTGATTGGGAGGCATGGGGGGAGGGAGAGGGAACTGAGATTGATATGTAAAATAAGAAAAAAAAATAAAGAAAAAAATAAAAATTCAGTGGCAAAAATGCAAGTTTTAAATTGGAAACTTAAAATTATTGTAATATTATTTATAGGAAGTTTTATAGTTTGAATCACATTCCAAGCGTTTCATTGTAACCCTGAAAATAACCACTTGTATTTGTTTTATTTCTTCTGTTTTAAGACATGTTTATCTGTGCATGCACCTTGTATTTATCTTATATATGACATGGTATATATGATATGAAATTATACCTATAATTTATACTGTGTATATGTACAATTTTTAATCTGTTTAATCTAAATATGTCATGACCTCATTAAAAATGTTCATATTCAAACAGAATGGATAGCATTTGTTTCTAAAAATACAGTTGATAAAATTGAAAATACTCATGGATTGCAGTTTCATGCGTGGCTATGTGTACAGTTAAATAATCAAATAGTGTACAAGCTGATTAAAATCTCTATCATCCAAAACTCTTTCCAATACTGTATAGTTGGAATACTCTTGTTTGACATTTTGATCGTGTCCTGGCAAAGCTTGTTTGGAGTCAGAGGGTGGAGTCAGTCACTAGTGGAGCAAAATTGAGCGCCAAAGTTTTGGAAGACAAAGCACAGATAGAAGCAGAAGTAGGGAGGCTCGGAAGAAAGGGATCTGGTTCTCTGTTTGAAGGAAGGAACTGAGCAGATAGGAAGAACTTGTGACTTCTCTGCTTCACTGATCTTTCAATATCTTACCATAATATCTGACTCCTGAATCTTTATTCATAAAGAATAATTAGATTAATGCATCAGAATACTAAAAAAATCCATCTTTGTAGCAACTTAATGCATACTTTAATTGTGTATGCATGTATTTTTTGTGCTGGGCAATAGCTCTTCAGAATTTATGTACGTGTATGTTTGTATTGTTGTTATTATTGTTTTTCTTTCTTCATTTTATGTGAGTAGGAATTGGAAGTAGGTTCCCATCTATATTAAACAAGTTATATACTACTGGGCTACATGAACAACCCTCTAAGGAAATCCTATTTTTAAGCAGAGTCTTCCTAAGTTACTGAGGCAGCTTGTCATTAATTTACCATGTGGTCTGGACAAGCATGGAACAAGGTTCATTCATTATAAGCAGTATGCATACTTTGTATTACAGATTGTGGGTCAACATATGGATCTTCCAGTTCAATTTTAATGACTATATTTTACTTTAACATTTTATTATTAAAGAAATAAATTAATTAACATTCATGTGCATGGTGTTCTTGTGAATGTTTTATATCTACATTCTTTGCTGTCCACTTAATATTTTATCTACAACCTTACATTGATGAAACAGTAACAGCAATGTGAAATTATATCCTGGATGAAACTTTAAATATTTAATTTATTTTTATCATTGTATATTTGTGTACTTGGGTGTATATGTGCATTTAATATTATTACCTGGGTGAGAAAAGAAGAGGACATCATATCTGCTGTAGTTGTAATTATAAGCGTTTGAAAGCCACCAGCAGTGGGTGTGACCTACCAGATGTGGTTGCTGGTAACTTTAATTTGGCCTTCTGCAAGAGCAGAAAGTCATCTGAAAAACTAAGACTTCTTTTCAGCCACACTGGATGCAGTTCTCCAGGCCACTTTGAAAGAAACATGAAGTAAATCATTCACGAAATAATATCTGTTATAGAGTTGATGTGCAGTAATTTACTTGATGAATAGGTAGATGTTTCTGAATTTTTTAAAAAAATATTTCTGTAGCTTGTGTATAATCCATTTAAAAAGTATTATAGAAGCTAGACCTGACATTAGAGACCCCTGCTGGCTTTCATATGTAGTGTAGCATTACAGAACCAAATTTGTATATATGTGTAAAACAACACATACAAAAATATATCGCATACATTATAATGCCCCATTTTAGTTTAACTATTCTATGATTTGACTAACAAGGCAGTAGATCAGGACATGGTGGAAGTCACAAGCAGCATGGTTGTTTCACTCATACAAAATGGCATGAAAGCAAAAATTAAACCGATAAAAATCCAAAATTTATAGATGATGTTCTCTTTTCTTATAATTTTAAATGTTTATCTTTTATGTGTATGTCTGTCTTGTCTGTATGCATGCTTATGCACCATTCCCTTGCCTCATGTCCATTATGGCATAAGATTCCCTGGAACTGGAGTAACAGGTGGTACAGATGGCTGGGAGTCAACCTTTGGGTGCTGAGAATGATCCTGGGTCCTCCAGAAGAGCAGCCACTGAGCTGTCTCTCCAGCCTTTTCCTTTTCTTTTAAATGTGAGTCATTAGTTTACATACCAGTGAATTTTTAATATTCCATTGAATATAGGTTAGAAGTAAGATCCCAGAGTAGTAAAAATGGTTATCATTTGATGGCAGAGATTATGTTAACCAAATATACTAGCTTGATTTTAGAGTATGAGAAATGTACTAAGGAAAATGTATTGTGATTCCATTCTTCCTGCCAATGCTTAACGTGCCTGCCTAATATGTGTGAAGTTACACAGCAGCCTTTGTAGAGTAGTATGCTATTGGACACACACAACAGATGGGGCCATAACTTCCCTATTCTATAAACATGCTCTCCATTCCTGCAGGCAGTAATGTCCTTAGATGCCTTTCAATGTGTTTACAGTAGGCACATTGTCAACATTTTATAAGTTATTGAAGCTCAGGGTAGCAATAACTTGTAATGTTGTTTTCAACATAGCTTCAATATGTTTTTAGGAGTAAGGTACAATAGACAATAAATACCTTAGTAAATTATTCCTTTATCCTGTCAGCTAGTCCAAGAGTGTCATCTAGTCCCTGCCGTTTCAGAAGCTTAGATTGCTTTAGCATCATTATTCTCAGATTCTGTTCTTTGTCATGAGGTTTTAAGTTACATTTGCTAAACAGCATTTCTCTGTAACACACTTATTCTATTGCTCCCATGACTTCTAGCAGCACACTGCCCCCAACATTCCAATTATCCATGTTAGAGAATCATTTCCCCTGAAGACAAGAGAAAGAAAGAGAGCCTTCAATGCAGCACACTGAAAGTACTACAAGAGGGAAATTTCATTTCAATATATTTTGTCAGCATTTCTCTGTCCACTGAACATGGCTGTATGTAAAAATAAATATGAGAGACAGGCAAGACACTGCAAGCTATTGTATTATTTTAAGCAAGAAGCTGTTTTGGTCAGTGCCAGTGCAATAGCAGTCAATGTGATTTAATAAAATTATGATAGGTTTTGGTATTCCTTCTGAGCATTGTACCATCTGACATTTGTAGGTGGAATGCTGGCTGTGACACAAAAGAAAATCTAAAGGTTAAGCAAGATGCCTGGTCCAAGTGAGCAGGAGGACTTAAGATGGTAAATAGAAAGTAGAGTCAGTGTATTGGCTTGACAAGGTCATGAGATACTCATATTGCTGTTAGAGATAAATCTGAGTATGACCATTAACTTTTTTTTTGAAAAGGGAAAATGTTTAAAAATAGATGAAAAGTTTACATAATGGTGAAGCACATAAAAATGTATTTATTCTGCACTAATGTCTTGAACTAGGACCTAAGTCTCTTTTCCTGCATGGTGCTCTATTTGAAGTAGAATGTATGCAAATAGATTTCCTGGTTTCAAAGTCTTTGAATTTGAATAGAAGATGCCTCCAACTCTCTGGATGTAAATTTAGGGATGCCTCAGAATCTATAATAGGGTGAAATAATTACAATAGTATATGATGATATGATATAATTAATGTAACTGTTAGTTTTGCTTATACATGTGATAAAATAGATTGAGAGTTAAAATTAGTAGATGAGAAAATGTGAGGAAATATGAAGAGTACATTGTTTGGTGCTTAAGATTACTAAAGATATCAAGGGACAAGATTTTTTATTTCTGGTGTCCCCTAAAGAGAGACATAACAATGTGTAATTATTTGAACACTTATTAAGAGAGATATAATAATTATTTGCACATTTATTACAAAGATATGAAGCCCTAAACTGAAGTATTATAATAAAACATAGATACCAAGTAGATTTGGTAGCATAACCCTATATCTCCAGCTCTTGTGATTTTGAAACAGGATGTTGTTCAATGGACTAGAGAGGATAAAAGGGGTATTTTTAGAAAACATGGAATATGAAATCAAATAAAGGCTTCTAAGGGTTAACAAAGATTATAAAGGAATATAATGCTCTAAGTCAGCTAGGAAAAGTTAATCCATGAATAAAGGTAATCTTATATGTCAAATATAGACAAATGTGCAAAACAAATTTACTAATTACTGGATATTATGTGCCATGAGACAAACAAACATGGCTGCCTAAACAAAACCTTAACAAGAATAGGAATAATAGACATGCTACCATGGAAGGAGTAAATCTCATGTGGCTACAACCCTGGACAAAGATACTACAGGCAAATAAGAACATGGGGGAAACAGACTTCTCCATGGAGGAGCGCCCCACTGGTTATACAATACCAAATAGTGAGCTGTGGAACAATATACACATAAATAACATTATATATACTAGATTATATTTGAATATTTAGTAATACACATATTTCTATATTTCTACACACACACACACACACACACACACACGCACACACACACACACGCACACACACACATCTCAACACCTAAGGAAACAGTGACAATGAGTTGGGTGAAGGAGAATGTGTGAGAAGGGACAAAGGAAAGGAAAGGAGGATGCAGTGTAATTATAGTAATTATACTTTAATTAAAAAAATCAAACATGGAATTTCATAATGTGAAGACAAAATCAGTCTAGTGTTAAAATAAACACAGAACTCCTAAATAAATGATTTCTTAAGATAAATGGGGAGACATTAAAGGAGGACAGAAAATGACTGCTAGTCTTGAACTATACCAGTGACTACTTTCAGTATTTTCATGTAAAGTTGTTTGGGCAATATATATATATATATATATATATATATATATATATATATATATATATCACACACTCTAACTCATACACTGCAGTTAGCAATGGTAACTCCATAAATAAATGTGTGATGGAGGTGTAGGGATGATGGCAAAATAGAGCTGCATGCTCCAGAATAAGCTAGCCACAAGGACAGGTGAAACTACTGACTTGACAGCAGACACTGTGTCAAGAGATGTGGGACCACAGCTTGTCCTGTCCAGGTGCACAATTGTCCAGGCTTCTAGTAGTGGCAGATTGTTCAATGGAGAATGATTCCTTTTCTACATTGTGCTTCCATGGTCCCTCCTGCCACAAAAGATCTCTATAGTCTGTGCCACTTGAGGCCATTTTGGTGTTCATGGTCTATGTTGCCAATGGAGGCCATGTTGGTGTCTGTGTTCTGTATTGCATTGAGGGTTGTGTTGCTGTCCATCATAGTCTGGGCTGCCACTGGGGATCACATCAATGTTCATGTTCCATGCTTCCTTTGGAAACCAAGTAGAAGTTCATGATCTGTGCTGCCACTGGCTGTTATGAATCAGGAAATGGTATCAATGGTAGCAGACTCATAGTTGACAATGAGAGACATTGAAGGCTTCAGTAACACCAACACCCACCACAAAAAGAAGAAATGTCCTGAATAGGAAGCCATTAAAGAGAATCCTTAAAAATTGTGGAAAAAATACTGAAGTATAGCTCTTCACATTTGAGGATAGTGTGTGAAACAACTCAGTTATCTTTACATGATTGGCCACTGAGAGTTTAATTATACTCCAATAAGTATATGGATAAAACAATTTTACTTCATGTATCTTTTTTCTTTTGGGTCGAGTTGAGCATATAGGTGGGAAGATGGACCTGGGAAGGATAGATTACTAGTGTGGTCAGGGTACATTTTATGCAATTCCAAAATAATCAATAAAAATATTACATTGGAAAAAAAGAGAAGTGTATGTTGTAGTGTAAGTAATGACTTTAGATGTTGAGTGCATGTCAGTTTTGTATAGAAGGATGTATAATTATTAAATCTTGAGTGTTTGGTAATGAGGTAGTTTTTTTTTTTCTGCACTCCGCACAAACACTTCTTTGATTCTTTATGGTAAAGAAGGAAGGAATCTGTCATCAAATCCACATAGTCATGGTGACATAGTTATTTAGGATAGTGTGCTTGTAATTTACTCTGGAAAAAGTCAAACTGCTTTATTTATCTCTCTCATTTTACTAGTTCCTGTCCGTAAGAGAAAGCCAGCAATGAGACTATTGTATTCGCTAACTTTTAGAATTTTCGCACATACAAAGGCAATAAAAGAAAATGGCAAGTTGCATTCAGAATGTTAGAAAGGGAAGAATCTTAATAACCAATTTTATATTTTAAGCTGCATAAGAAAATAAAAAGATGATAGAATAAATTTAAAAGAAGTAGAAGTGATACTAGTATAAGAAAATTTAGACTCCAGTTTATAAAAGAAATTGCCCCAGAGTCTGAAGTAATCAGTGTGTTTCCACAATGCTGCTTGTACCATGTTTGCACTGATTTATCTTTTCTTGTAAACATTGTTTTAGCATGGTTTATTGGATACTCAGAAACATTTGAAAGGTTCTTGATATATTTAACATACCTGCATTAATTTAAAAATGATTAAAAAGGCACTGCATAGGTAGTTGCTTAAAATAATAGTGATTTATTACCTTATAATTTCTTTTTTAGGAAATGTGGAGACTGCGTACCTGAGTACTTTCTTCAGCATTTCACAAAGGTGCAGCCAATGTCTCGGCAGATTTTCTTTTGCTAGGGCAACTGTATCTCCAGGTTATTTCAGGTGTATGACTAAACTTACTCTGCATTATGGCTGAAGGTTTCATTGTTAGCTTCTGTTTTGTTTTCAAGTTTAATAGTGTAATCACTACTCCATATTGGTGTCATTGAGATCATGTGTCAATTACTTATTTAAATAGAACATGATCATAAAAATAAGTTTTGTTTGAATTAAAGCCAATTTTCTCATGATATTTAAATGCATCTTAAAATTATCTTGTTGATACTTTTCTGCTTACAACTAAATCAAAAGCTCTCTGTTTTAAAGCTGAGAAAAAATAAAAGGGCTTTATTCATAATGGGGCAGTTACCTTGACATATACTGAACATACTAATAATTGCACTGATCTGTAAATTATTTAAATAAATTGCTTTTGTAGACGTTTTATTTTAAGAATGGAAATATGGAATTATGAATCATTCTGCAACTCTAAAGAGTTGAGAACTTCTTAAAATATGGAAGAAATTAATGAATTAATGAAATACCAGACATAATAAAGAAAATAGTAACAACCAGACACATAAAAATACAAGAAAACCAATGTATTACTAAATGGAATTGATGGTATAAATCTTTGTTTGCAGAAATAATTATGACTTTAATGGTACCCACAGAAATGTAGTGTTAATTTAGAAGGTAGATACATAGATATATACAGATAAATGATAGATGGTAAAGATAGAAGAATAAAAGAGAAGAAATATGTAAGCGAGGATAGAAAAATGCAAATGAAGAAGGTAAAGGAGACTGTTTGCTATGAAAACCTATAAAAATTTCCCCTTAGGCTCCCAATGGAATAGCAGTTTTCTTTCCAAGCATGTCATGCATATAAAAAATTGAAAGCAATAAGCAGATCAGTTTAATTGTAACAGGCTCCAGACTTTAATACAACTGTTGTCATGTTAGAGTCATTATTCTGACCTTATATCCCAGCATGTAGTCCCTACACTTGGATAAATGGGAGCAAGGAACTATTCTATAAAAGATGTAGCCCATAGTTCCAGGATCCAGAATTGTACTATGTTTCTTTTTGATTTCTGTTGTTTTGCCTCTTACTAACTGGAGTATGCCAAGTAGGTTGTGGTTTTTGTGCATAAAAGACTAAGAACAGTGAGAGTTCAGACTTCATGATGTGGGTCAAGTACCTCATGCAGCTGCCAAGAAGCATTATGGAGTTTCTGTTCAGTTTAGGATTATCCATCCCTGTGAGTTCTCTGGTGGACTTATCTTGTAACAGATAATATTTTATTGGGTTAAGTAAAGATTCAAAATATGTTGTTTGAGTATTTGTATTATATTCAAGTTTGAAGCCAAATTTGTCTCAATCTCGTCAAATAAGATTTGTGATGGTTCTGAGAGAGAAACACCTACGTGAAATTCCTGAACATAAAAAATTAAGTATATAAAAATTTGAAAGGGGGAATGAAAAGATGACTCCACACAGAAGAATTATTGTTATTCTTTTTGATGACTAGAATTTATCCTAAGCAACTGTATTAGGTATGTCACTATTCCCTAAAACTCCAGCCCTGGGGGATCCAACAATATTTTCTGACTTCCATTATTTTCTGATTTCTGGGCAATCCTCACATACAATGTTACCCACTGAGCCATCATACTCATGCAAGAGATTTTAAAATGGTTTCTCTTAAATAAATTTTATTGAAAGTGAAATAATGTATTTAATGCAAATATAGATATAAAATGGTCAAAGAGCTATACAAAGCAGAAGATACATACACACATACATACATACATACATACATACATACATACATACTATAGTCTTCATTTGTTTTTAGAAAAAAAGATTTCAGAAAGCATGTGTGTGTGTGTGTGTGTGTGTGTGTGTGTGTGTGTGTGTGAATAAAAGGCCATGAATCATTTTTGGAATCATTTTACTGGAGGATTTGGAGTGAATGAGGGAAGGGAGAAATATTACAACTATATTATAATACCAAAAAACTAAAAAAATACCCTTTTGAATAATTCACATAAGAAATTAGTATTGCAAAGCAGTACTCCATTGTGAAAATGTACCACATTTTCTCCATCCATTCTTCAGTTGAGGGTATGTAACTTGCTTCCAGGTTTGTTGCGGTAGGTTTCCCCGCCGGCTGCCGCTGGTTCTGCCGCCATGGTCCTGCAACCACGTGTGCCCCAAATAACACTCAGAGACTCTGTATTTGATAAAATCCTGTTGGCCAATTACCATTACTGTTTATGGGCTAGCTCTGTCTTAATTATTAACCCATTTCTACTTATCTAAGTATTTCCACGTGGTCATCTTATCGGGGAGCTGCGCGGCAGGCGTCCTCTCTCCTTCCCGGGCTACATCTCGACCCCACCTACTACTTCCTCTTCCTCCTCCTAGTCTCCTAGCCCCACCTATCTAGTTTTCTATTGGCCACAGGGCTTTATTAACAGTATGAGAAACATATATACAGAATCACATCTCCCATCACAGGTTCTGGCTATTACAAATAATGCTGCTATGAACATAGCTGAACAGATGTCCTTGTTGTATAAATGTGCATCTTTTGGGTATATGCTTAGAGTGGAATTATTGGGACTTGAGGTCGACTGATTCCCATTTTCCTGAGGAACTGCCATACTGATTTCCAAAGTGGCTGTACTAGTTTGCACGCCCATCAGCTGTGGAGGAGTGTGCCCTATTTTCCACATTCTTTCCAGCATAAATTGTCTTTGGTGTTTTTGATTTTAGAGATTCTAACAGGAGTAAGATGGTATCTCAGGGTTGTTTTGAGTTACAATTCCCTGATAGCTAAGGATGTTGAGCACTTTCTTAAGTGTTTTTCAGCCAGGATGGGGATTAGTGGGGTGAACAGGGGAGGGCAGGAAGGTGTAGGAACTAGGATTGACACGCAAAACAAGGTTGTTTCAAATTTAAATAAAAAAACTTCTAAAAAGAAATTAGTATTTTTTGCAAAAGTTAAAATTTTATATTTAGTATACTTTTAAAATTTCTCATAATAACTACTTCTTTATTTTTCCAGTTTATTTTGCAGAAGACTGCTCAATCATCTTTATTTCAAATTTTGTTATTATATGATATATTAAATATAGATCAGATTATCATTAATATTAATTCATATATTTACTAGAAATATATAAATACAATATATTAAGCATAACTTGAAATATGATAATGCATACGTAATATTTATTATGTTTGATTTGCACATACCTATATTATTTAATCTCAAATGCAATGCAGAAAAATAAATTGTTATTTTCTACAAAAATATATTACTAGTCAATGATATATAATACTTTGGTCTTAAAAAACTTAAAATATTTGAAAATATGCATTTAAATTGTAAGTATCAATTTGAATTTTATGCATTTTGGTCAATTCCTGAAGTTTATACATATTTTCCTTACAAAAATGTGCCCATGTGACTTGTGATGTAGATCATTTGCTAGAATATTTCCCTATTGATATTCTGGGTTTGAATGTTTCTCTCTGTATAAATGGAATGGTGGTCCATGTTGCAATCACAGGTCTCATAGGACAAAGGTGAAAAGATCAGAAACTCAAGACCATTTTTAAGTATATAATGAGTTTGAGACCCCCTTAAGGTGAATGACATTATCCTTAAAAAAATAATACAACCATATAGTTGAGAAATTTGGATAAGCTAAAACTATACCGAGTTTTGTTATTTCAATACATTTATAAGAAGTTTACTTCCTATTTTAGTTTTTGTGCATTTAGTATTGATATATTAAAAGATATACTAAATTCGTTTTAGTTCTCAAGAATCTGTAATGCTCACTCAAATAATCTATCTCTACTGACACTTAAAAATTTTATTCAATTTGATTACTCTGTACGAATTAAAATAGGAAACTTTGTCATGGGCCTCTGTGACCTTATTTTGAAAACTGAGCTCTATTCATGTGCACAGCTAGCATTTTAAACTGACATATTCTGTCCTCCTGATTCACTCTTTGGTTTATCCACACAAAGTAAGTATTTAGTTTGTGTAGTAAGATGATCTTTTTCCTATTTTGGTATTTTGGGGTCTTTCTGAGTAGCCCACCAACCATCTTCCAAATAAATCTCACACAGAGGCTTATTATTCATTACTTATGAGTACCTGGCCTTATTTTGGCTTGTTTCTAGCTGGCTTTTCTTTTCTTAAATTAACCTTGCTACCTCTTGCATTTGGGCCTTTCCTATTCTCTTATTCTTTTAATCTATTACTTGTGGATTACTTTGTGGCTGGATGCCTAGGAGGCTATCCTTTCTTGTTCCCTTGTGGTTCTCCTTCCTCTCTTCTCCTTTGATTTATACTCTCTGCCTGAGAGTCCCGCCTGTCCTTGTTCCTGCTTTGCTATTAGCCATCCCGCTCTTTATTAGGAACACTAGGTGTTTTAGATAGGCACAGTACACAGCTTTACAGAGTTAAACAAATGCAGAATAAACAAAAGTCACATGCCTTAAAATAATATTCCCCAACAGGTTTGAACAAACTGGATTGATATTTCATTGTCCATATATCTCCCCAAAATCTTTCAAAAACGTGTTTCAAAAATATCATTGCTTGACTTCTTTCCTTTGCTTAGTGAACTCATCATTTTTGTTCCAAGAAATAATTAGATATATTAGAATATCAAAGCATGCAAATCTATAGCCTCCTCTCTTCCCAGTGCATATTGAGATGCCATTTGCTCATGTTTGCTTGTTTTGTCATTACAGCAGTATTAATAACACAATACTGAAAACCTTGGTTAGAGTGTTGTTCTTGTGAGACTGCACTTAGTACTTAAGTAAACGTTGTTTCACTTTGCTCCAATCTGCCATGATTTCTTTTTCTCTTCATTCCCCTCCCTCTGTCTTCCCCTCCTTCTTCCTTCACTTTACTTGTTCTTCTCTCTTCTTCCTTTCATTCTTCAGTCAACCTTTCTGTTACATGGCAGCCACTTTACATTGTATTTCTAGATTCCAGAACTTAGGCTTCTATATATACTGTTGTATCAGCTAAACATAGACTAAGACCTTTCAGGATTGCCTTATTGATTAATAAAAAAAGCACTGTTGGCCTATAGGGAAGCAAGATATGTGGGACTAGGAGACAAGGAGAATTCTGGGAGGTGTAATAGAGAGGAGTCGAAATGCAGGACACAAGAGAAGAGGTCTAGACTCTCTCTCTAGTAAGATAGGACCATGTGGAAATGTTTAGATTGATAGAAATGGGTTAATATTTAAGACAGATCTAGCTGATACGAAACACTAGCAACAGGCCAACAGTTTCATAACTAACACACTGTCTCTGTGTGTTATTTGGTGCTTATGTGGCTGTAGGAACAGACTGACAGGACAAGGCCTTGTAACAGTATTCCTCTCTGAGGAAATTATTTTTCTCCCATTCTGAGCATTCATCACTCATCTGTAATTCTTTTTCTAGGGTTAAGGCTTCATGGTCCTTTCCTCATCTTGTTCTTCTTCATGTTTAGGCAGTCTTGTTGGGGAGACTTCATGAGGCTACATCTGGCATGACAAAGAGATATAGTCTTGCAGCAAACCCCTGATCTTCTGTCGCTTAGAGTCCTTCTAACACATCTTCTATTGTGTTTCCTGAGCTTTAGGTGCAGGGGTAAAATAAATAATGAATAAAGAGAGCATAGATTTGAAAGGGCAAGGAGTGGTTTAGGCGAGGACTTGGAGGGAGGAATGAAAAGGTAGAAATGATGCAATTATATTATAATCTCAAAGATAAAAGAAAAAGAGAAAAGCAATAAACTAAGACATGCTAGAATATTTCAACATTATTTAACGTAATGGGTAAAAGTTGGCTTAGTTCATAGGAAGTATCAGAATCCACAGATACCATGATTTTTTCATTTGATAGGAAATAATAAAACTGAAGGAAACCTTAATTTTATTTTAGCAGGAATTAATTTATGCACATTGATGAGTGGGCTGATTACTTCTGTCCTAAAGATTTTCTGTCCCCACGGCTATGTGTGTGTTGCTTCACCCCATCCTCCACTACAGTTAGGGTTTTGTGTGTCAGATGAATGAGGGTGACATTTTAAACTCTCCCGTGAAGGGAAGCCTCATTTTTCACTTGGATTCTGAGTTGAAAACAGATTCCTGCTTTGTTGTGCCATCTCAACTCCTGGCAAAATTTGCCTTTGGAAGCAGCAGTGCAAGGGACCAAGTTTTAAGTAATTTTTTATTCAAATGAATGGAACCATAGCCTCTATTAACTGTTTGAAATGAGGGTTAAATAACTTTTATGACAAATACATTTCTTAAGGAAAAAATATCTTGTAAATAGCATTTTTTTCTACTAGTGGGTTCAATTTCAGCTACAGGGAAAAAAAAGTCATATTATCCATTTCCCATTATTGAGCTCTGAGAACAAGCCAGGCTTTCCTTCTTAAAGGATTACTGTCACCTCACTTGCCAGGATTAATGTTGTTCCTGTTCAGAGGAAATTAAAGAGACATTTGGATTCAAACTGTTTTTTTTGTGATTTCCATTAAAATGTGATGCACATATTATTTGAGGTTAAAAAAACCCTCATTTTCAGATATGAGCCCGTTGAGCATTTCCCTAGTTCTTCTCATCAATGTAGAATGTTTATGCTCATCACTATCAGTGCACTGAGCAATGAAAAGACTTGTGAAACTCTTTCGAGGGATGTTGAGATCTCAAGCATATGGTGCACACTGTCTAAGTCATTAGAGTTCCATGTTCCTTGATTTCCTTTCAGTTGCTATTGTACTGTTATTTTATTATTGAGATGCATAGGAGGCAAAGTGTCAAGAATCTTGGTACTTTGGGCTTGAAATTCAAACCTCCTTAAAAAGTAGATGAAGGAAATTTACCATTTATTCATGAAAATACTCATATTCCTTCAGTTCATGAAAACAAACTAAAAGAATTATCCTAAAAATGCAGCTTTTTCCTAATTTAATCTTTGATGTCTTCTATAACATGACTTATGACCTTGCTTCCATGGAGTACAATATACTGCAAAATTTTACAATTAGATTCACGTTTAAGCTCTCTTTCTCCCCTCATTCTCTTTCGGCTCCTTCGCATGTTATAGTGATTTAGCTTTTATATATCTCTTTCTTTACATAATTTCAATCTCATGACTAAATTAAGTAGATTTCCAATTTGATTACAGCATCAGAGACCAAACCATTGTAACATTTCTATAGTAGTAAGGTAACATTCTGCTTTTAAATAATAGGAAAATGCCCAATTGTATGCCTAGATGTTTGCAGATTTGCCCCAAGATTCATAATGATTAAAATCAATTTTATGACTAGATATTTAAAGCATTTAAGATTTATAAAATCATAAAGAGAATAAGTCATTCAAAAGAGAATATGCCATTCAAATTAAAGCATGGTATAACTATAATTCCTGCACCCATATACTGTGAAAGGAATTTATTAAATATGATTTGAGGACATTATTTATCCCATGTATATAATAATAACAAAGAAAAAACATCTTCACACTTAAGATATACGAGTGACCAACTTCTATTCCTGGAATTTTGGATGGTTCTCTGTGTTGAGTCCTTTAACCTCTTGTGCCACTTCCCCATCTGCAAAGAAGAATAATAATAACCACCTCCTACATATGGGAAAGAGGGTTAATGAAAAGCTAAGAAAACACTGCGTTATTTAGAGGAGGTTGCAAGGGACAGAAGACTTGTAAAAGCTTCTTTAGAAAGTAGGGTTAATTGTTAAAGAATGCCAAGTTTTCTCAGTATAAATATAGAAGTGATAAAATGCATAAGGTCAGATACTTTAAAGGACTTCCTGAAATGGGATAAGTGAAAAGTTTACAAAAGATTATTTTTTATTTTCATTCATACATATTTAAAAAAACACAAATAGGAAAGTGCACTATTAGAATGCTAGACTGAAATAACACGTGAAAAAGCACATGATCACAAGAGGGATTGCATAAGTATGGTGGGAGGAGCAACTTGCCATTTGAAATAACAGGCTCCAATGAATTACTATGATGCTAGCATAGTCTTTTTTATATACATAAATACATTTTATTTGAATCAGAAACAATCTTATTTCACATAGCAATCCCAAATCCAATTGCCTCCCATTCTCCCATGCCTTCCATCAACCCGCCCCCCTCCCCCTCAATTACTCAGGGATGGTGAGGCCTTCTATGAGGGATAATCAAAATCTGTCAAGATATTTGGGGTGGGGCCTAGGCCTTCCCTCTGTATCTAGGCAAAGGGAATATCCCTCCATTGGAAATGGGCTCCCAAAGTCCTTTCGTGTTCTAGGAATACATCCAGGTTCCACTGCCAGAGGCCCCCACAGAGTGTCCAGGCCTTCTAACTGAGTCCCACATTCATGGGGTCTGGTTCGGTCCTATGTTTATTAACCAACTGTCAGCCTAAGGTCCATGAATTTCCACTTCCTTATGTCAACTGTTTCTGTCAGTTTTCCCAGCATGGTCTTGACCACTTTGTTCCTTACTCCTTACTCTCTGAAATTGGATTCCTGGAGTTTGGCTCAATTCTTAGCTGAGGATATCTGCTTCTGCTTCTATCAGTTACTGGATGGAACCTCTAGGATGGCATTTAAGGTAATCATTATTCTCATTATAGGGAATGGGCATTTAAGGTAGTTTCACCACTATTGTTTAGATACCTATTTGGGGTCATCCTTGTGGATCTCTGTACAATTCCCTAGTGCCAGATATCTCTTTACACTTATAATGGCTCCCTCTATTGATGTGTCTCTTTTTTTTTTACTCTCCTCTATTCATCTCCTCACTCAATCTTCCTGATCCCTCATGTTCTACTCCCCCCTCCCCTTCTCCCCTCATCTTTCTCCTACCTCCTTCCCCTTCCATCTATGCTCCCAATTTGTTCAGGGGCTCTTGTCAGTTTTCCCTTCACTGGGCAACCATGTATATCTCTCTTACAGCCCTCCTTGTTTCCTAGCTTCTCTGGAGGTGTGGATTGAAGGCTGCTAAACCTTTGCTCTGTGTCTGATATCCATGTATGAGTGAGTACATACTATGTTTGTCTTATTATGACTGGGTTGCCTCACTTGGGATTGTCTCTTCTAGTTCCATCCATTTGCCTGAAATTTCAAGATTCCAGTATATTTTTCCCCACTGAGTACTACTCCCTTTTGTAAATATACCACATTTTCTTTAGCCATTATTTGGTTGAGGGGCATCTAGGTTGCTCCCAGGTTCTGGCTATTACAAATAATGCTGTAAACATAGTTGAACAGATATCCTTGTTGTATGATGTCCTTTGGGTTATGCCTATGAGTGGAACTGGTCAATCTTGAGGCAAACTGGTTTCCATTTTCCTGAGGACCTACCATACTGATTTCCAAAGTGGCTGTACAAGTTTACACTCCCATCAGCAGTAGAGGGGTGTTCCACTTTCTCTGCATCTGCTCCAGCATAAATTGTCATTGATGGTTTTTACTTTAGCCATTCTGACAGGTGCAAGTTGGTATCTCAGAGTTGTTTTGATTTGCATTTCCCTGATGGCTAAGAATATTGAGCTTTCTATATTTTTTTAAAAAAATTTTATTTAAATTTGAAACAAGCTTGCTTTATATGTCAATTCCAGTTCCCTACCCGCCCCTCCTCTCTTGTCCCCCAACCCCCATTCCATCCTCTTTCTGCTTTCCATGAAGAGTAAGGCCTTATATAGGGGATCTTCAAAGTCTGTCATATCATTTGGAACAGAGCCTAGGCTCTTTTTCATGTGTCTAGGCTGAAAGAGCATCCCTCTGTGTGGAATGGGTTCCCAAAGTCAGTTTGTATACTGGGGATAAATACTGATCCACTGCCAGAGGCCCCATAGACTGCCCAGTCCTCCTAACTAACATCCGTGTTCAGGGGGTCTGGATAGATCCAGACTGGGGTCCATGATTGAGCAATTGCTTAAGTGTCTTTCAGCAATTTTAGATTCCTTTATTGAGAATTCTGTTTAGTTTGTGCTCTACTTTTTAATTGAATTATTTGGTGTTTGGGTGACTAGCTTCTTGACTTCTTTGTATATTTTGGAATTTAGCCCTCTGTCAGATGAGGGGTTGGTGAAGATATTTTCCCATACTTTGGACTGCAGGCTTGTCTTGTTGACTACGTCTTTTATCTTATAGAAGCTTCTCAGTTTCAGGAAGTCCAATTTATTAATTGTCAATTTCAGTGTCTGTGCTACTGCTATTAAGTTCAGAAAGTGGCTCCTGTACTAATTTGTTCAAGGGCACCTCCCACTTTCTCTTTTAAGAGGTTCAACATGGCTGAATTTATGTTGAGGTCTTCAATCCATTTGAACTTAAGTTTTGTGCATGGCAATAGATATGGATCTTTCTGCACAGTTTTACATAACCACATCCAGTTATGCCAGCACCATTTGTTGAAGATGATTTCCTCTTTCCATTGTATAATTTTTGCCGTTTGTCAAAAATCAGATGTTCATAATTGTGTGGGTTAATATCAGGGCTTTCAATGCAATTAAATTGGTCTACCTGTCTATTTTTGTGCCAATAGCAAGCTGTTTTCATTACTATAGCTCTATAGTAGAGCTTGAAGTCAGTGATGGTAATGCCTTCAAAAGTTCCTTTATTGTACAGGGTTGTTTTAGCTAGGCTTTTTTTTTTTTTTTTTTTTGGTGTTCTTTTGTTTCTGTTTTTGTTTTCCCATATAAAGTTAAGTATTGTCCTTTCAAGGTCTGTGAAGAATTGTGCTGGGATTTTGGTGGAGATTGCATTGAATCTGTAGGTTGCTTTTGGTAAGATTGACATTTTTACTATGTTGATCCTGCCTATCCAAGAACATGGGAGATCTTTCCACTTTCTTGCATCTTTTTAATCTCTTTCTTTAAAGATTCAAAGTACTTGTCATACAGGTATTTCACCAGTTTGTTTAGAGATAGTTCAAGATGCTTTATATTGTCTGTAGCTATTGTAAAGGGTGATGTTTCTCTTGTTTCATTCTCAGCCCATTTTTTGTCTAAATAGTAGGGCTAATGATTTTTGTTTGTTTTTGAGTTAATCTTGTATCTTGGCTGGAAATTATGAATAAATCGCTTAAACAGACAGCATGAATAACTTCTGTTTAGTGTATGTGGACATTTTTCTGTGGAGTATTCTTCAAATTTCAAAATATTTGACTATTATACACACTGTGGAATTATGGGAGATGTCATTCTTTAAATATGTTTTTCTTATTGGTTAATGAATAAAGTACTGTTGGCCAATAGGAAAGCAAGATAGGCAGGTGGAGAAAGTAGTAGGGAGGAGCAAACATGTAGAGACTTGAGGGAACAGAGTTATGGGCCCTCTCTCCAGTAAGATAAGACCACATGGAAATACTAAGATTAATAGAAATGGGTTAATATTTAAGACAGAGCTAGCAAATAAATACTAGTAACAGGGTAACAGCTTTGTACCTAATACAGCATCTCAGTGTGTTATTTGGGGCTGGCAGTGGGTGGGACCAGACCAGTAGGAAAGACCTCCTCCTAATAAAATGGCATCCAAAGTGGATGGAAGAACTTTCACTTACAACTTAACAAAAGCTTTAAATGGGGTTTTAAAAACAAAATAACAGAAGCAAGGCTTCCTAGTAACAGCATTTTTTCTTGGTTAGACTCTGTTTTGCTATAGACAAGCAGAGATTTGTGAAGCTCCTTTAAGGGAGATTTCCTGACTCAGCATAAGCAGCAAAAAAAAATGCAAGGCTTTTAAAGAATTCTGCTAACAACTTCAAAGTGTGTATGAGAGCTGACAATGGCAGTGTCCACATCTCCAACCAGGCAACATGCTGATGGTTGGCAGAGTAGACCAAGGCAGTGAGCACAGCTTTCAGTTCTGGTGGTAAAAGTACCCACCTCCATCTTTGATAGAACATGGCTAAAACAACTGTGGCTTTCATTTTGGCAATGTTGTTGTTTACCAGATAAAGACTCATGGCCAGAAAAAGATAAAGATTTACAGTAAAGACAGATTCACATTAAGAAAAACCTCTAAAGTTTTACAGTGTGCTTTAAAATATACATAGCTTGGGAGAGAAAAAGAAAACAGATAAAATGTTTTTAAAAAAAATAATAAAAAGACAGAGTAGCTGTGTGTGGTGGCACACACCTTTAATTCCAGCACTCGGGAGACAGAGGCAAGCAGATCTTTGTGATTTCAAAGTAAACCTGGTATACAAAGTTAATTCCAGGACAGATAAAAGTTACACAGAGAGACCCTGTCTCAAAAAAAAATAGAAGTAGAAGAAATAGAATAATAAAAAGCCACACAAAGATGGAAAGCACAAAAAGATCCTGGATACTATATACATTGGTGTTGACTTTAAATTGCTCAATTGCTAAGATGTACACTTGATTATCAATGCTGTGAAATTAATCATATATATATATATATATATATATATTTTAAAAATGCTTTGACTCCAAGATTTAAGTCTAAGGACAGGTTACCGGGGAAAAGGATTTCTATTTTTGTTTCCACAGAAAATGAAAAGCTGTGGATTACTTCCAGACTAACATGGTTTGATCAAGCAAGATCCCCCGACCCAGGTTGTGACCCAGGTGACCCAACATTCAAAACAGCTGGGACAAGGAAGCCTTGCAGAGCATTAGAGCCAGGACTTTTATGTCTTCTTTGGATCCCCATGATAGCACCCCCTGCCAGCAGGAAGCAGTTTGGAAAGAATGACGCCCAAATTCCCAATTATTGTTTATAAATGTTTGTTTGCATTTAAATGGGGTTGGTTATAAGTGGTTAATGATCACAATCAATTTCTTTTTAAAAGTAAAAAGGGGATTATGGTATAGAAATATAAACTTGGTTTTGTAATTGATTTCCATTTATTGATAAAAATATAAGGTCCATTTTATGATATGTACATTTCTCCTCTTATTTAAGAATTATGTTTATATAGCTCATTTAGACATGTAAATATAATTTAGTACAGATTATAGTTATCTGTAACTATAATAGTCAAAACTTACAGTGTTAGGTTTTCTAGATACATAGAGACATATTTCAACTAGATAGGCATTCTTTAAACCTTTCAATGATTTACAGAATATGGCAATTAAATTGGTTTAGGGTTTTTCTTGACTATGAGACATAACTGCTCCTGGCAACACCACCTGTGTCAGAAAGGAAGATGGACATTGAAGAAACTCATTACGGAGTTTGCTTTCAATATGGCAAGACTAGCCATTTGGACAAGATACTGCTCTTGTATAGATTGTTTAACTATATACTTTATAAAGTAAACATGCTGGACCCACAGGAAAGTGACTGCTGATACAAGATGGACATTGCTACAGGATTCCTGCTTCATGGAAAAGTCTGCCAGACAGTCTGCAGGACACAGAACAAAGTGACTGACAAACTGCCAATACAGTTGGACAGTTTAAAGTTTCCTGCTTTACTGAGGAGTCTGCCAGACACACTATGGCCTATTGGCTGAAGATGGAACATTACGGAAGAACTTCGAGTGACTGACCAGGCAGGGAGTTGCCTATGTCATTTCTAGAGTTTATATATTATCATTCTGTGGTCTTTGAAGGACTTGAAGGCAGATAGTTATGGTTACAGTTTTCCTTTGTTAGAATTAAAGATAAGTTACATATAAGACTTTAGACTCATAAAGATATGATAGATGTTAGAATATTTTCTTTAAATCTTGCTAAATGTTAATGTACTAAATTTTGGTAACTATGGTTCTTATTTGATAACTGTTTTGTTATATATTTTACTATGTTAAGGTAAAAGCCCTTTATTTCTTTTAGACAGAAAAGAGGAGATGATGGGAGATGTAATTCTGTAAATATGTTTTTCTAATTGGTTAATGAATAAAGCACTGTTGGCCAAGGAAAGCAAGATAGGCAGGTCTAGGAGATAAGGAGGATTGGAGAAAGTAATAGAAAGGAGCCCAAATGTAGAGATTTGAGAAAACAGAGGTCCAGGCCCTCTCTCCATTAAGGTAAGACCACATAGAAAAACTAAGATTAATAGAAATGGGTTAATATTTAAGACAGAGTTAGCCAATAAGAAACACTAGAAACAGGACAACAGCTTTGTATCTAATACAGCATCTCAGTGTGTTATTTGGGGCTGGTGCAGTGGTGGGACCAGACCGGCAGGGAAACATACTCATAATAGTTGTGCATATGAAGAAATTACTCAGAGTAATCGACCAAGAACTCCTGTGAAAGCAGGGTCTCACCAGTGGTCCCAGGAGTTCACAACACTTGAAGTGATAAAGTCCTGGAAGAAAGAAACAAAGCCTCCCATGTGTAAAGAGATTATAAATCTCTTTTCATTTTTATGTGTAAGTTGTATATGCGTCTGTTGAATCCCAAGACATTTAGGATGTATTTATAGATATTAATACCTGTAAAAGTGTTAGTGAATAAAGTTGTATCATCAATATAAGTGACCATCATCATAGTCAAAAAATTAATAGCAATGACCAGATGAAAGCTATCGATTAATGTTTATTAGCCAAACTGTGGCTCTGATGTTCTTAAGCAATTTCATATCTTATTACCAAGTCATGGAGATATGCCCTAAGGGGAATTTTTTATTTTGATTATCACATGCTTCTCTGTTTACTTTTTATATCATACTTGCTCTTCTATTGGTACTGTTGAAATATAAATAACCCCCACCTCTCCCTGAATCAATTTTTGTCTTTGTACAGTTACCCTCACTAGACAGAGCATATAGGTCATAAGTCCTCTCAACCCTTTGTGTTATTCCAAAACTCTTAACAGTCATTGATTATTTCAAATACAATGAACCATATGATTAGTACTGTCTCACAGACATCTCAAAAAGTTTAACAGTTGGATATGATTGATTCTGACTACTTATCTTTCCTGAAAATCAACAACAACATTAAAAAACAACAAAACTATGAATCTGAACTTTTTTCCATGTGTTTTGGGCTATGCTAGAAAGAGTGTCTACAACAAAGTAACTTAAACTTCAGCTTCTGTCAAGGACTCCTAAACCTCCTCTATATGCCAAATCCTACCATACCTCTAATACAGGTAAAACAGGATTTTCTACAATACAGATCCCAGAAAATATTAAATATCAAATCACTGGCACAACTTTTTACTCTCAATGGTGCAACAGGAATATGAAAGTTTTTTGTTTATTATCTTTCCATGTTTGAGTAGGAGAGTGGAGCAATACAGTATATTATCACACTTGGCAAGAATACAGGGACTGGTTCTAACCAGCTTGTGGATTGTTAAAGAATGGTATTTGTAGCTGTGTGTGTGTGTGTGTGTGTGTGTGTGTGTGTGTGTATTTTGTTAAATAGTGTTACTTTTTTTAACAGCACTACCCTAATTACAAATATTGAGTATTTATTGGAACAATATTAAGAATTACAACGTAGACTAGCAAGATATCTGGGTGGGTAAAGATCTTACCATAAAGCACAAAGAGATAACCAATTCCTGATGTTTTCTTTCAACCTCCACATTCTCACTAAGAAACATTCAAGTACATTCTGTTTACTGTTCCTAAGGTGGTGGTTCCTGGGAGAATGGGGCCTAAAAATGATGCAGACACTTAAAGTTTCATGCAATAGCAAACTTTATTCAGCACATGAGAGAATTTATAGCCTGGGGATTAAGCAAGGATTCCTGAGAATATAATCACAAGGGCAAGCCACATGTTGCAAAAATGTGTTTTTACACAGAGGCATATCAACATATAACAGTTGTTTGAATAATCTAAAGAAAACTTATTTCTGTTTGCTATTCCGTGGAGGGACATGAATGCACATTCCATTAACAATTTGGTATGTTTTGATAAACTGAGGTCACAGACTCTTGTCTGGTTTTTTTTTTTTTAATGTTATCAGAGGAACACAAAATTCCCCTCAAAGGACTCTATTTTTGGATCATGTTCCAAATCAACTCTATCCTCCACACACACAAAAGGGACACATACATGCAACCCCTACTCCACAGAAAGATGTAAACAAAATTTAGTTATAATGTACAATTTTCATGAAAGATTTTATGTTTATATAATATTCTAAAATTATGCTTTTAGAACTCAAAATCTCTCTCTTTCCTCTTGCAAATGAGCATGTAAAAATGATATAGGAGCACAAAGAAAAGAATGCATGGTGATAAGGTATTGCAAATTTGTAAAAATAGTGAAATTACTTGGGGTTGATTGACTCTGAAAGCTAAAATGTCTTTTCATGTTTTAGTTAGACCACATTTAGAATTGTAAGAGGCCTATATAGAATAATGCAAATGAGAAAAGTTAATGACTATTATTTAATCATAAGTTTGTTGTTTATAAAAGAAATAAAAAAGGTAGATTGGTTTCATTTAACTGTGCCACAAGTTTATAGAGACCTGATTTATTATAGCAATCATTCCTTGACCTACAACAACATTTTGTGAGAAATTAACGAACTGAATGAACATACTTACATACAAAATTATTTGTATAGGAATTTTTAGGCATCTAATTCATGTAAATTGCTATTTATTTTTATAATTACTAAAATTATATTTATAAAGACAAGAACAATTATAAAACTATTTCAGTTTTTATATAAGCTTTCTTCTGCATTTTTATTTTAGCTAATTAATATATTAGGCTCAATATAACTTTATTAATAACAATTTATGAATAAATACAGCATTAGATATTCACGATCTCCCTAAAACTGGACTAGCGCTTAGAAAAACAGCGCCACCTTTCCTTCCAGAGGTTAGAGATAATTTCAGAAGACAGAGTAAACAGAGAAAGAGCAAGGGATTGATAGACGACTACAAAAAATGTTTCTTCTAGATACAACAAGGCGGCTGCAAATATGAACTCTCAGCAGTTATGACAGTGTGCACGAGACTTATACAAGCTCAAGATTAAGCAATTCTCAACATGGAGAAGGTAGGTAGGCAGGAAGTCCTATGCTTTCCAAGGTGTTATGGGCAATTTGTTGTTTCTGGGATAAGGAGTCAATTTTCATTAAGACTTTAGCTCTTTATAAGCCCACTGCTCAAGTGGAAGGTCACATATCCAAGAATACATGGGCAGTACACATTGGTCTTAATTATTAAAAATTAATTATTAAAAATTAATTTTTAATTAATTTTTTAATTAATTATTAAAAAATGTTTTGGGTGTGTAGGAAAGGAGAAGTATATATAGAAGGAGTTGGAGTAAAAGGTAAAAAAAATATTAAAGTAGAAAGTAAAATATATTCCAAAGTCTTTAGAAGAAAAAATCATGTTGAATGACACCAACACATTTTGCATATATACCGTGAAAAAAAAAAAAACTTCACTCTTTTGTTTATTGGTATGCCTGGGAACTATTACATACTTGTGTGGCTGGGTCAACTACACTGTTTTTTGATAGTAAATAAAGACTTGCCTGACCTATTGCAAAAAATAAAAATTAAAAAATAAAGAAAAAAAGGAATAAAACAATAAAACATGAGTTGATTTAGAAAGGAATCCAGAACCAGATTTTGATTTTAATAAAATTATTTTTTAAACTGAACGTTGGTGTAATATAATGCATTGTGGTGTTGGTCCAGGGATTTATGTGGGAAATCCTATTACACATAATTCTCAATTATGCAGGTCACATAACTGATTCTGTAACACACACACACACACACACACACACACACACACACACACACACACACACACACTAAAAAAATCCAGAGACTGATATTTGGGTTCAAGCATCTAGATGAAGATCAGAAAAGCAGAGTAGTCAGTCCCTAGATCTTACTCTGCCTCAGACTGTAAGGCCACCCTGGCTCCCCCAAACCTCAAAGTGTAACCCCACACTGTTATGCTCTCCTCAGCATGGTTGGAGAATCCTGAGACTTCAATGTCTTCTTATGCTAAAAGTGGTTGGAAAATGAGTGCTTGCTCTGAGACCATGTTCCTGTCCACTTTTTTTTATTTTTGTGATTTTATTATTTTTGCTACTATTTTATATTTTCTCTTATTTTATGTATTGATCCCAGTCCCCTCTCACTCTCATTCTCCCATGTTCCATGCCTGAAAACTCCCACTCCCTCCCCCCATCTACTCCCCAGGGAGGATGAGACATTCCAAGAGGGATCATCAAAATTGTTAAAGTCATTTGCTGTAGTGCCTAGGCTCAGGTAGTATCCCTCTATAGGGAGTGTGCACCCAAAGTCTTTTCATGCACCAGAGATACATCCTGGTTCCACTCTCAGAGGTCCCATAGACTGCTCAGGACTCCTAACTGAGACCCAGCTTAAGGGAGTCTGGGTCATTCCTATCCTGATTTCCCAGCTATCAGTCTGGGGCTGTGAGCTCCCCTTTGTTCAGATCCAGTTGTCTCTGTGTGTTTCTCCAGCCTGGTCTTGGCCCCTTTGCTCATCTCTTCGACCTCTTTGCTCATCACTTCACCTTCTCTGATACTGGAGTTCGGCTCAGTGTTTAGCTGTGGGTGTCTGCTTCTGCTTTCATCAGCTACTGGATGAAGGCTCTAGGGTGGCAGATAAGGTAGTCATCAATCTCATTATAAAGGAAGGGTATTTAAGACAACGTCTGTACTATTGCTCTGATTGTTAAGGTCATACTTTTAGGTTTCTCGATATTTTCCTAGTGCCAGATTTCTCTTAAAACCTATAATGGCTCTTTATTATGGTATATCTTTTCTTGTTCTCCTCTATCCCTCCCAGGAGTTATTTTTAAAGAAGGTTGAATTTCTCTGTTTCAGCAGACAATTGATGCCTGGAGCTGTATATCTAGGTATCCCCAAGATTGTGAGATTTCTCCATCCATAATGCATATCAAATGGAGTTGTCATTGTGCAAGTCATCTTCAAGTAGTCATATTATTGATATTTCATGAGTATTATTTTCCTTCCACATATATCAGACACTATCTAGCAGTAGAACTTACAATGTAATGTAATGTAATGTAATGTAATGTATCTGCCTCCTCTTTCAAGATGATCCCCAAGTCTTAAGATTATTGTGATGGAATAATATAATAGTAAATAGTGACTATGGAGGTTCTTCTAATACTGTCCATTGTTAAATTAAAGACCCAAAGGAATGGTAAATTACAAACCATCTCTGGTTTTTATAGCAGAGCATAATAATAGTTAATTGTTCTTCCTTTATCTGTGCATTGGACATAGAAAATTGAATCCAGCCTGAGGGTTAGTTACAATTCTATATCTAATGTGTCTGTTCTGAATTTAAGGATAAAGGAATATTCTCCACCAAGAATTATCAGAGGACAAAGAAAACCTAGAGTACATTCAGAAGTTTGGATGGAAATACTACAAATACATGTCCCTCTAATATCATAATATTATATTTGCCAGAGAAAGTCCCATATTGATTATTTATCAATAGGTGGAGAAGTATAATCTGTTTGCATGCTAGCATGTATTGCTATGAAGTCAAATGAACATGAAGAGTGTGATTCATGGTTAAAATAATTTTTGTAAAAATATTATTCATCATAGTGTGGCATCCTTTTGCTAATTGTTTTGTACTAAAAATCCTGATTTTATGACCAAAATTTCATAGTGTCGTGCAATCACTGTATGCCATTCAAGTACAAAATGCCCATCATTTTGCGTGTTCTCATTCGGAACCCTTTTCTGCTGTATTCTGTCATATATCTGTAATATCCACAATAAATATTCTCATTTGAGTGACAGAAAAAAAATATGTGTTTATTATCAATAAAGTGGTAATGACTCTAGTCATTCTTGGAAGATATTTTCTGGTACTCAATCTTTTTATTTATTTTTATTATTATCAGCTCTGATTCTTATCATTCATCGTCATCTACTGAGATTAAGTTTGGTTTGTTTTTTTCTTCCCAAATATTTGTATTCCATTATTATATCATTTTCATTTTTTCTGACATTTTAATGTAGACAGAGTGATAAATTTCCCTCATAGGACTGATCTTAATGTGTGCTAGAGGTTTTGTTGTGCTATATTTTCATTTTCATTTAGTTCCAAGATTTAAAAACATTCCTGTTTCAGTTTCTTCTTTGACCCATTAATCTTTGAGTAGTGAATTTTTTAACCTCTGTGACTTTATGTACACTCTTGAGACTTTTTGCAGTAGATTTTAGGTTTTATTGCATTATGGTGAGGGATGGTACATGGAGTCATTTCATTAGTTCTGAATTTATTAACATATTTTTGTGCTCCAGAATGTTATCTATTTCATAGAAATAGATATTTCACTTGTAGCTGAGTGGAATAAAATAGGTAGTCTTTGGTGTTTGGGAAAAAATTCTGTAGATATATAAGTCCATTTGATATATGATATCATCTAAGGTTTTTTGTTTATACTTTGTCTAGATGTTATGCCCATATCAAATACATAACCATAGAGAGAAATCCACATGCATAAATCTCATTAAAATTGCAAAAAGCATGAGAGACTGAGGCAGATTCTCCACATCAAAAATCCTTCACTCCTATAGAAACATTTGTTAATGGGAATTACCAAAATGAATTCCAGGACACAGAATTTAAAAGACAAGTCATAAACATCACAAAATAATCTCAAGAATTTAAAGATGACACAAATAAACATTTCAGTGAGCTTAAAGAGAATGAACTTGAAGAGTATAAGAGCCTTCTCCACGAAAAACAAACAGGTTGAAAAAGCTTATGAAAATCTAGAATTTGAAAATGGGATTCAATAAAATGATGGAAATACTGGTAAGAACTTAGCTGAATTAGAATCCAGGCTAGTTTTGGGAGATGGACAAAATTATATGGTAGAAGATATCTGCTAAACTCACTAAACTAGACACTGAGAAAGGATGTCTGGAATTTGGTTGGATGTAGAGGTCCCTTGTTGGATTTTCAGAGTAATGCTGCAGTTTCTATTGGTTAAATTGTAAATGTATCCACAACACACTAAGTTCATTTTATTTGGCTCTATAGACATCAGAAGGTTTATTGAGTTGAGTCATATGGCTATTCTGTTAATATTTTTGAGAATTTTTGTATTATTTAATAATTATTGTTACTATTTTACTACCTCAAACAGTGTTATTGTTCTCTTCACGTGCTTTCCAATATTTTTAATTTTTTTGATAACAGCAATTTTAACAGTAGCAAAGTGATACCACATTGTGGCTTTGACACACATTCTTTAATAATTAGAGATTTACTATTTTTATGTTTACCATTTTACTAATTTGAGACATGTTTATTTATTTTTTTTTAAAAAAAATCAAGTTTTTTCATAATCTTTAACCACATTACACTTTGTTTGTTATTGATTTGAGCTTGTTACAGTCTGCATATTTATCCTGTATCCAAAAAAGAATTTAACTTCCTATTGGTGCTTTCTATTGGTTGTCTCTTTTTTTTTTATAGATATTTATCATTTGTCAGAAAGAAGCTGTTGTGCTTTAAGTTATCTTATTTGTCTTTTTATTTTATTGCATGTATTTTGGAGGGTTTCTTTTTAAAATCTTTGTTCATACAAATAATATGAAAATTATCCTTTATGTTTCCTCTAATTATCACAAGTTTAAAATATTCAACCTAATTCTTCCTTCATTTAAAACTGAGTTTCATGTTATGAGAACTTGACATCTCTTGTATTTATCTGAATCATTGTACTAATAGGTTTTCTTTGAGGTAGCAGTGATATTTTATTGTGATTTAAATTTTTACTTTCCCATTTAATCAATAAATTAAAATATTTTTAAATTTTATTTTTTATTTTTATGTAGGTGTCTGTGTGTGTGTGTGTGTGTGTGTGTGTGTGTGTGTGTGTGTGTGTGTGTGTATGTACTGCTACCAATGGAAGCCAGGACAAAACTTCCATCCCCTGATGCTGTAAGCCATCTATATAATAAGGTGTTCAAAACTGTGCTCACATTCTCTGGCTGACCATATGTATATCTTTAGTTACTGTAAATATTTGGATTATTTTATTCATGTATGTGTATATGAGTATATGAAGAAAAAGGAGTTTCATTAAACAAACTTTTTTAATTCTTAATCCTCCTGGTTCAGCCTCCAAAGACCTGGAATTATAGGCACGTGAGTATATGATACATATCACCTTTCTGTCAGTTTCTATCTGTGTCAAGATGTATGCCCTCATTTTGTACATATATGTGTTTTTTTTTTCATTTATACACAGTGTGAAGTTCAGAAATTAATCTTAGATGTCTTTTTTTATCAAGCTCCACCTAATCTTTATTTAAACAAGTTCTTTTACTGAATTTAGAGTCTTTGATTCAGCTGTGTAGGCTAGCAGCTGAGATCTGGATTTTGTCTCTCTTTTCTCTCCTAATACTGATGTTATATCTTTGACCTACCATCCTCCTCTTTCACATTAGTGGTAGGGATCCACATCTAAGTCCTCATGTCCGCATTGCAAGCACTCTACTGCTTACCTCTCTGCTGCTATCTTGTCTTGTGATAAGTATATACTCTTACAATTGCCATAGTTTAATGTTTTATTTTCTAAATCACTACATTCCATTACAATAAGAAATGGTAGACTAGTGTATCAGAAATAGGAAGAATAGTTGCTTTGAGTAGTACTAAATACTTTAACATGTGTAGTAAGTAAATTGTATATTCCCCAGACTTATATAACATTAGCCGAATAGAGAAATATCAATACCAATTTTACATTTTAGTATTCGTATTTACTCTGCTACCTTAGATAGAAATGAGTCAGACCTCAGCTGTTAAAGTAATCAGACTAACTGGAACAGAGGATAATATTTTATAACCCTGCAGAAAGTAAAGCCATGGGTCTGGAACAGAGAAGCAAGAACTATCAGTATCTTCTCTGAGGTATCAAAAAGTTCCCACCATCATGAATGCACATTCTAAGAAAAAAAGTTATACTTTAAAACAGAGATATTCTGCATAGCTGATTAACTGAAGTGAAATTCAGTAAGTGTGAAGACTTTGGGATGTTTGAGATCCAAATTATTGCTCACATCTGTGAGAGACCTAACAGTCTATGTCTAATGGTTGAGCATCCTTTGGAATGCACTGACTGAAGAGAACCCTGGTGTCTAATAATTGAAAGGCTGAGAATGTTGTCACTGAGTCTAATCCTATGGCAAAGTTCTGTTCATTTAGCTATAAGCACATTCCCACCAATACACTTGAAAAATGTTTTAACTTTATTTTTTTCTGTCATTATAAAAACTTCATGAAACTTCTTCTACGTGTAATTTGAGGGAATCTAAATATGTGTTCCCAGGCTATGGACTAATACTTGACTCCTAAATAAAATATTTAGTATCCCTTCTGAGATAACAGTTGAACTTTTGTGTTGACACCACGTAGAAATATAAAAATACTCATACATTGAATGTATGATATGTTTTTAATCTGTATTTATAGAATCATAAATTTTCCCCTTTGTCCCATGTATTTATGTTATAATGAGGATATAAAAACAGATATACATACTAAGAAATTCATACAAAAAGTTAAATGACTGCTGGCCTACTGGCACATGTCTGAAATCCTAGCATGCAACTAAGGTAGTGTCCAGATGATCTGGACTTTAAGAACAATCTTTACTGCACAATGAAAAAGTACATCAAAATAAATCAGTCAAAAAATCTGTTGCTACCTACATAAATGAGAGAAAGCTTGAAAAAAAGTATGTATACATTAAGTGCATATCATTTCGTGTCAGCAAGGAAACATGAACTTACTAAATGAGATTTATAATTAATGCATTAGAAGTTTTCTTAATATGAGATTATTATCCACACTTCTACAAAATTCAGAAAATATTCATTGCTTATAAATTACAATTTTAATAATAAAGTCAATTCACATAATTTTGTTCAAGCAATCGGTAATGTGAAATATATTTTTCCTTTGTGAATGACACTGTATCTATCATCTGCTTTAGAGTGGTACATTTGCTCAGCCTTGTTTTTGAACTTTCAAAAAGAGCAAAGATTTGGAAATAAGTCTGTGTATTATATTGGAGACATGCCTCAAATAACAGTAACTGAAAAGGTCAGCCTTAGGGAAGCCAACTTCCTAAACCCCAGTGTTATGAATCATAACTTCTGCCTTCCACAAATGCAGGGATGGCTCCTTCAATATTGGAAAACATGTGCCTTGAAGTTTTCAATTATTCTTAAGAAATCTAACATGTCTTCTAAAAAAAATACTTGGCAAGTTGCTTGAATAAAAATGTAACCTTACAGAAAGAAATACTATTGGATCCAGAAGAATACAGCAGAAAAGAAAAGAGAAAAGGGAAAAAGAAAAATCCAAGCTTCTGGCTGTGAGCAACAGAAAGTCTGCCTCACGTTCTATCACGATTCCTGGAGAGAGTTTCTTCCAGTTACAGCCTGGCCTCCAATCATATTTTGAACAGGAAAAGAGATAGAAGGTTTCATTCGTAGAAATGAAAGCCATCCATAGTGCTATACATTTCTATTTCAAGTACTATTTGTATTTTATGTAAAATGACTCAATGAAAGTTTTAATAAACAGAAAGAAGAGGAATTACATGGAGACCATGACAGAGGTAAACAAGTTGATAAGAAACAGCAAAAGGACAAATATGGGCAACCAAAGGTGATTGATGACCAACATTTAAAGTTGCACAGCCTTTCTGCAAAAACCCTACTTCTTCATCTTCACAAGAGCCACTTGCCTTAGAGCGTTCATAGACTGTCCCATATCAGAACCAATAGAATATTTATAACTGAGTTATTTAAGAACTTATGCAGTTTGAAGAGAGGAAGATAAGTAGAATTAAATATGCCTCTACTATAGGGAAAGATTTGTTTCAGAGCTAGGATACAATCTCTACTTTTTGTGATTTCTGTATAGTCTACAAAATTGCAAATCATAGATTACATATTGACAAAGCATTAATGATATCAATAACAAATTTGATTTTAGTTTGGTTCCACATTTTTATAAAGAAATAATTATCTCAATGCATTGGTTATCTTATTAGCAAAATGATTATTATTCATTAATTCATAATTATAATTTCATTGTATAGCTATCAACAGCTCCCATTTTTCTGAAAATTAAATAATTTCCACAAACTTATAATGGTTTAATCATAAGATTTTCTAAGAAAGCAGTTAAAAAGAGACAAAATAATCTAAATAAATTTATTCAATGTCACCTTTTATCTATGGAAAGCATTATGACATATGTTAGAGTTTAAGTATATATTAAAATAAAAATGTATTTCCTTATATAATTATATAGAATTGATCGAGATGGGAATGGATTGAGATATATCATTGAAATGTATTAACCAAGAATTTGTGATGTGTATGAGAGAGAGAGTGTGTGTGTGTGTGTGTGTGTGTTTGTTGCAAAATGGACTCTGAGGTAAGTATGGAGCTTGGAGCACAATTTCACTTTTTCCTAAGACATGTTTGACCATTTGGTATATCTACAATTATCTTTCATGAAATTATGTCTTTTTCTGTTTTCTAAGAAAGGAAGAAAAGACAAACTGCTTTATTAATTTTTCATTTTCCCCTATGTGGTTGACAAGGACTTCCTGCAATAATTCAAAAGAAATATAGATTGAACAAAAAATGTAATATTTTAACAAAAATCTTCATAGCAAAGTACACTTGAGTATGGGAACTGGGATTGATATGTAAAACAAGCTTGTTTCTAATTTAAATAATAAAATATATATTAAAATGTCTTCAAGTATTGTTATTCAGGTCTTTCACTTTAAATTGTTTAGAGTTATCCTAAGATATTTTAGATTATTTGTAACTGTTATGAAGGGTATTACTGCCCTGATTTCCTTCTCAGCCCATTGAAGGCATGGAAATAAGGAGTTCATAAGATCCAAGATAAAGGATAAATAGATGTTTTATTAGGGAAGAACAGATATGAGTAAATAACCTCTGCAGATTTAGAACTCCAGAAGATGCAGTCACTGCCTTCCTGATGCACACCATGACATTAGAGAGGATGCACCAGCAGCTACTCTATCTTTAAAACAATCATGACTACACCTGAAACCACATCCAAAATTTGTGGCCACTTCTTCAAGTTCACTGGCCAGGCAAGATGCTACTACAGCCCACTTATCATTTCTATATAACAGAGGTATTGGCTTTTTCATTTAATCCTGTATCTAAAATGTTGTTGAAGGTGTTTATAATCTCTTGGAGTTCCCAGGTAAAATTCAGGGAATTCTTCTGTATATTATGTCATTCGTGAATAGTGATACTTTGACTTCTTCCTTTCCAGTTTGTATCTCCTTGATCTCCTTTTGTTGTTTTACTGTTCCTGCTTGATCTTCAATTACTATATTGAATAGATTACAGAGTGGACAACATTGTCTCTTTATGATTTTAGTGGAATTTCTTTGAATTTCCATTTAATTTGATGTTTGTTGTTAGCTTGCTTTATATAGCTTTTATTATATTTACTTATGTTTCTTATATCCCTGATTTCTACAAGACTGCTATGAAAGGGTATTAGATTTTGCTGGAGGATTTTTGAGTATCTAATAAGCTAATAATATTATTTTTATCTTTCAGTTTCTTTATATTTTTGGTGTTCTGGTAGCCTGTGTGGCTTCTGGTCTAGCTGTTGGTCCTCTGGGGTTCTAGGTGCTAATGTGTCCTCTGGTGCAACAGGGGACTTCTTTGGTTCTGAATGTTGGCGAGGCCTCTGCTGGAGCATGAGGCTTCTGATATAGCTGTATGTCTGGATAGAATGATGAGATAGGGAGAGGATGTTGGTTGGAAGCTGGGTGGGCTTTATGGGGGACTCTTGGTGGTCTAAGAGCAAGAACCTTACCTGGGGATGTGGGTGTTGCTTGGCTTCCTATGGAGTGGGGGTTTCAGAGGAGAGGGCAGATTCTGGGAAAGTATTGTGGTTCACTGTCATGTTACCTGGGTATATGGATACAGGTTAATATTTTTTAGAAATTTTAAATACTGTCTAATCATACATATAATGCTGGTTAATAGATTTGTGATCCCACACCTCTTGTAATCCAACTGTATTGTGCTATTATTTGAAATATTGTGTCTTTATGTAGCTACTCAAAATTATAGGTACACAATAAACTGCAAGATTCAGTGATATCAATGCTATTTATGAACTTACTGTAGACATGAGGCAATTTACGTATTTCCTCCCCTCTTAATACCTTCATCACAAATTAATATTAGTGAATGCTGATGTGAGAGCATGTTCATTATCTTTTCACTAAAGTATAAATTATTTCACTAAAGAGAATTAAAGTATCTTATTTTTCAGCAATATTAGATTGTATCAAATACAGGTTTATATTTCTGACCTTAAAACACACACACACACACACACACACACACACACACACACACACACACACACACACACACACACACACACAAACACACACACACAGCTTTAAACTTAAATAAAACACATTGTAAATATGCCACTCTGCTTGATTTTTTCCTGCATACCATTTTAGTGACTAATATGCCAACTGACCTACTTTCTCCTTGAGACTGTAGACTGAATGTGGAGCCTCAGTATATGCTAATGTGGTTTTTCTAAATTTTTGAAAAAATGGGTTGAATTTTCTCCTTATGATTTAGGTTGATTTTCCCTCAGGGAGAATGCATAAACTATCATCAGTGTCCTGTATACAATGAAAGAGTAGTAACTAACTGCAGTAAAATTTCAATAACATAACACACTTTGCTTTAACATGGCCAGTATGTGCAATTAATTCCTTTCTACATATTCATGTGTTTATAACACTTTAAGATATCATCTGTCGTGATATTTCTTCTTTCTTTTCAGTTACTCAGTAACTGATTTATTTATTTATTTGGTTATGATAATGAATTGGCCTGTCTATATAACACATGATAGAAGCAGCAATGGTCACATTATTCTTATATGTCTTGTACTTAAAGCAATAATTGTTTTGATTGTCTCTTCACCATGCAATCACATAAAAATTAGTATTTTATATTTTATAGGATATTCTTGTTTGATTAAATACCTTTTTCTCCTGCTTTAATAAGAAAATATAAAAATTAAAGCCAGAAGCAGAGAGGGAGAAGTGATAAGAAAATGGGGGCAAGACCAAGATATAGAAACTCAGAGAGACAGTTGGCATGATTAAGGGAGATCTAATGGACCACCAGACTGATAGCTGGGAAACCAGCATTGGACCAACTCAGACCCCCTGAACATGGGTCTCAGTTAGAAGGCCTGGACAGTCTAAGGGACCTCTGACAGTGGAACAGGATGTATCCCTGGTACATGAAAGAACTTTGGGAGTACATTCCCCATGGAGGGATACTCCCTTAACCTAGAGGCAGGAAGGAGGGCCTAGTCTGTACTCCAAATACTTGACAGATTTTGTTGATCCCTCCTGGAAGGCATTATCCTCCCTGTGGAGTCGGGGGGGGGGGATGGGATGTGAGAAGGTCAGGAGACATGGGAGGGGGGGAGGGATGGGGGAGAGGGAACAGGGATCGATACATAAAATAATAAAAACAAAATAAAAATTAAAGCCAAGCAGGAATGACTTACTAAGATTTTATATTATGTTGCCTGAAGTTCTTTTTTTCTTTATTTATTGAGACAATTGTACAATACCTTTAAATTTATTTTTTAATTTTATTTTACATTCCAACCACAATTCTCCTCCCAGCTCTCTGCCTGTCCCCCTCCCTTCAGTCCATCCCCTTTCCCTTAATGAGGCTTCCCATGGGGAGTCAACAAAGCCTGGCCCATTTAGTTGAGGCAGAACCAAGCCTCTCCTTTACTCATATACTCCCCAGTCCCTCTCTTTGGCTGGATTCTTGAAATTCAACCTGGTGCTGGTTGTGGATCAATTCCTGTTGAAAGCTCTCTGATGGCATTTGAGGTACTCACCAATCTAATCCAGGCAAAGGACAGTTCAGGCACATTTTCCAATATTATTAGGAGTATTAGGTGGGGTCATCATTATGGATTCCTAAGAGTTTTCCTAGAATCGTGTTTCTCCCTAACCCCACAATGGCTCTATCAAGATATATAATTTATCATTCTCCCAATCCATCCCTTTCCCAACTCAACCATCTTGTCAGTCTAGGGTCCCATGAGTACTAGTCTGAGGGTAGGTGTAAAGGACCCCTTTAAAAGATAGTCCCCTGCCCACTTACAATTTCTTTTTTGCTCTTGATCTTGCTCTTCTCTTTACTTCTCTCTTCTCTTCTCTTCTGTTTCTGCTGTCTCTATGTCTCTTTTCCCTTCCCCCTCATTACCCCTTCTAAATAAACGTCTCACTTAACCTTTGTCTGTCTGGTATGCACTTCCTCTGTCTTGGTCACCTTCATGTGGTATGGAACCTGCTATGCTCTCCTATGTGGTCCCTTAGCTTGGGAACCGCACTCGGTACACTCACCTTCCTTCTCCTGCTTTATTCTATTGCCATAACAGAAGAACAACATGTTGGACAATTCCTTACTTGTCTCTAGACTATTAGAGATTCTTCCATTGAGAAATCTGTTTGCTATTTTACCCCCTTTTAAATTGGATCATTTTTTATTTTGATGTCTAATTTCTTGAACTTTATATATATTTTAGAGATCAGCTCTCTGTCAGATGTGATGATGATGAAGATCTTTTCCCATTCTATAGCTGATAATTTATTTTATATACCATGTCATTTGCCTTACAGAAGCTTTTCAGTTTCAGGAGGTCACGTCTACTATTTCTCTCGGTGTGTGTGTGCTACTGTGTTTTATTTACTCTCCTTACCAATTAATTCAAGGCTGCTTCCTGCGGCATGCACCTCAACCAGCGAGGAAGAACGACCACACCTTGAGGATTCTTCTCAAATCACGCTTTATTGGAGCCTCTTGGTTGAAGGGAGAGCAGGAAGCAAGGGGCTCTGAAAACCCAAATGCAGCTGCTTATATAGGGAAAAAGGACACGGGTCGTACCCTGATTGGTCACAGCCGAACTGCAGACACCCGAGGCCTCGGGATTGGCCAGTGACATTGTTCTTACTGCGCATGCTGGAAGCCCAGGACACACAGTCCGAGGAGGCATTGCCTAATATGGAGTTGTTTACTGCATCCTGTAGGGGAGCAGTTGCCATCCTGCAATGGCAGAGGCTCACAGCTCCCCACAGTTTCCCACTTCTCTTCTACCAGAGTTTTTTTTTAAAAAAAAAAAAGAAATAAAATGTATTTAAATTAGACACAACCTTATTTTACAATTCAATCCCAATTCCAACTCCCTCACAGGCCCCTCCATAACCCCCATCATATTCTTTATCTACTCCCCAGGGAGGGTCAGGCCTCCATGAGAGATCATCAAAATCTGTCAAGTCATTTGGGGTAGGACTCAAGCCCTTGCCCAATGTCTCTAGGCTCAGAAATTATCTCTCCATGGGGAATAGGCTCCCAAAATCTTTTCATCAACTATGGATACATACTCCTTCTACTGTTAGAGGCCCATGACTGTCCAGGCTTCCTACCTCAGCCTGGTTTGTTCCTATGTTGTTTCCCTAGCTGTCAGACTGGTGTCTATGGGTTCCCACTTGCTAGGGTCAGCAGTTTCTGTGGGTTTCCCCAGTGTCGCGCGCAACCTTTGCCGATAAGGAAGACGCGGCAACCGAAGATGTGTCCAGCAGAATCTTTATTGTAGCACTCTTTACATGCTGATGGAGAAGGACCCCAAGCCCCGAATACGCACGGCTTAAATAGCCTGCAGGGCGACGTATTCGTCTGTAATTGGTGCTCCGCAAAACGCCCGAATGATATAGCTTCTCTGATAGGGAGAGCTACCATATAGAAATTACCATATAGTGGCGCATGTGCAGTCAGCATGACTAATGCTGTAAACAAGAACCAGGAAACAGGAAGCCAGCGCCATCTTGTAATGGCGAATGCGGCTCCCGACATCTCCCCCTTTCTTTAAAATTATATGCAAGGCCACAATTAACACTGTGAAGTTTCCGATCAGCCCGCTGAATCAACAGTTTGAGCGATCAAGGAGATTACACAGTGAAGGAGACCCCTTGCATCTGAGATCCCGTGCAATGGGAACCTGAGCCCTGGGAGATGCAAAGGTCTGTCCAGAACAACACCCTGGTGCAATGGGAACCTGTGCCCGTCAGGAGTGCTTGGAGTTCTGACAGCGTCTCAACGGCTTAGCATACTTAACCATACTTGGGGGGATGCTCCCTGCTCAACAGCCAGCATAGCTTGCACAATGGCCACATTTTTAGTATGTTGTTGTCTTTTGAATCTGCAAAGCAACCAAAAACAGAGGAACAGTCCCAAAAACAAGGTCGTTCCAAACATTCCTACACCGACCCATTCCTTAAAGTAGGAAAAGGCGGAGGACATCCAAGAAAACAATCCACTTGTGACAGAAATATCCAAATGAGTGGAATTAATCTGAACTATGGCAAGACGAATTTCTCATCAATTCATCAAATTCTACACTCCAATTAGATAGCAACAGCGAGGATAATTCCTTAGACAAATTTGCTGCTTTTGTAAAATTTTCATATTGAATGGAAGTTACACAAAGTCCAGGTAACTTAACTTCACATCCCAATTGAGCCAATTGCCATAAAATTTCTAATTGCTCCTGAACCAAATCAATGCGCTGATTAACAATCATTAACCCTCCTTGTAATCGACTATTCACAGAGGCTTGAACATCTATTGCTTCACTAACTGAGGCAGACAGATTGTTAAGATGTTGAGCAGTGGCTACCTGTCCCTGTAATGCTAAGGACGACACGGTCAAAGAGGCCCCAACTGCCGCAGTCGCTATAATAGCCACTATAGCTGCAGTAATGCCAAAATCACGTTTTTGTCGAAATAAAGTTAAAGAATTATTAGTCTTTACTGGCATTGGCAAAAACCTGGGCATACGGGCCACAGTAGCATAGGAAAACTCACTAGCATTCCAGCAAAGGGCAAAAAGGCATCCTGTATCATTACATACAGCAAAAACGAATGGGGGCCAGACACAAACTGGAGTGGGATCCACCCATTTCACATTAGAAATCGGTGACGCTGACACGTCACCTCCGATCTTGGTGCTCATCTGGGTTATCCCCGTTGATCCCCCCAGGATGGTAACCATAGGCGAGAGATCTGTACAACTACCCCTTGCACCACAAAGTAACCAAGCATCAAAAGGATCAATATCATATCTCCAGGGATTCATCTCTATAAAGTTCCCAAAGCCTTCTAAAGGTGAGAAGGTAAAGTGTCCATTTAATGGGTGAGCTCTGCGACTCTGACAGCCAGTCCAAGGAAAAATTGAGGAAGAATCTGGGCGCCCACCAATGCAGAAAGGTGCATATTGTGGTTGATGACGATGGCGGCCGCGGCTCATCCCTGAATCGAGGTGTGGCCACCATCCAAAGAGGACAGTGGCATTAGCAGAAATCACCTTGGCAAGCCCTTTTCCAGTAGTAACTTCCTCCCCTAATTTGGCATAGGAAAAGTTTCCTAACTTAATACAAGGATCTTTAGATGACTGGTTCACAGTAAAACATAAGCTACCATTAATAATCCAAGTATCATTGTTTTGAATAGGAGCCACATCCTTGGATATTGGCAAATATGGTAGCCCCAAAGAGTCATTAGTCGTAAAAAATCGTGGAAAAACTTGCGCATCATGCATCACCGGCATCGGCCGAGGAAAGGTCGACAGGATTCCCCAGCGTATCTCTTGACTTGTCGTCTGCGAGCTCATCAGCATTCCTAGCATGGTCAGGATCCAGAGCGGGGCCATCATGCTTCACCATCCGAGTCAATCGTGCTGGTACCCAAATTGGATTTTCTTGACCCTGTGGGAAAACACAAACAGCTCCCCTGGATCTTATTAATATAGGATCCGGTCCTTTCCATTGATTATCAAGTACATCTTTCCATTTTACAAGCTCTTTTGGAGATGTATGAGTGACATGTCTGTCTGCAGCAGACTATCCATTGGAATCCAATTTTAAAAAATTTAGAGTAAATATAGTGAGGGAAAGAGTTGCTTTCTGTCCCATGTTTATGGCGGGGCAGATTCCCCCTTTTTGTTTTTGTAAATACATTTTGATGGTGCTATGAGCACGTTCTATTATGCCCTGTCCTTGGGGATTGTAGGGCAGGCCTGTTACATGATGGACTTCCATTTTTGTGCAGAATTGCTGAAATGTCTTAGAAGTATAAGCAGGACCATTATCAGTTTTTAATTGTCGTGGCTTTCCCCATGCTGCCCATGCCTCCAAGCAGTGGGTGATAACATGAGCCACTTTTTCTCCAGATAATGGCGTGGCGTGGACGATCCCGGAGCAGGTATCCACAGAGACATGTACATATTTTAATTTACCAAAGGTAGAAACGTGGGTAACATCCATCTGCCAAATATGCAAAGGTTTTAATCCCCTAGGGTTAACACCAAAGGTAGGTGCAGATCTAAATTCCGCACAATTGGCACATTTTAATATAATGTCACGGGCATCTGCTCGTGTTATACCAAATTTTCTTCTGAGTGTATCTGCCGGAACATGATACAACTCATGAAAAGCAACAGCATTTTGCATGGGATTAAGAATAAAATAAAATGCCTTAGTAGCTTTATCAGCCAATTCATTAGCTTTTGTCATGGGTCCAGGCAACAGTGTATGCGCTCTCATATGCTGTATGAAAAAGGGATGCAATCTTGTTCTAATTGATTGCTGAATATCAGCGAAGACTTGTGCAACAGCGCTTTTTGAGGAAATTAATCCTACTGTTTCTAAAATCTGTACTGCTCCTACCACATAATGTGAATCGGAGACAATATTCAAAGGTTGAGGGAAAGCTCGCAAAACTTCAGCCACAATGGCACATTCAACCAATTGTGGGGATGAAAAATTAAAACATTTTTGAAACACCTGATTATTAACAACATAACTGCCAATGCCTGTTTTGGACCCATCAGTAAAAACATCAATAGCTCCTATTATCGGTTGACTTCTAGTAATTTTTGGAAAAATAATGGCATTAGTAAGAACAAATTGTAACAACGGATGCTTAGGATAATGATTATCAATATTTCCAGAAAAGGTGCAACGAAGAATCGCCCAAACATCCAAGGTGGCACATAACACATTGACTTGATAAACAGTATAAGGCACAATAATAGATTCTGGCTCACAGCCGAAATGAGTTAGAGCTAATTGTAGACCTTTTAAGGCCATTTCTCCTATTTGAGTGGGATAATGGCTCAAAACTTTACCAGGAGAGGTTTGAGGATGGACCCATAATAGCGGTCCCCTTTGCCATAGCACAGCTGTAGGCTGTTGAGGTGAGGAGACAATGCATAGCTGGAATGGGCTAGATGGATCTAGCCGAGTTAGAGAAGCTTCCCCCAATTTCTTTTCTACTTTATCCAACACTTGGGCAGCTTCGGCAGTAAGTTGTCTACTAGATGTGATGGCTGGGTCTCCTTCCAGAATGGCAAATAAAGGTTTAAGTTCTGCTGTAGTTAGATCTAAATATGATCTTACCCAATTAATATCACCTAAAAGCTTTTGAAAATCATTAAGTGTTTTAAGAACATCTCTTCTGATAACAATCTTTTGCGGCTTTACCTGCGTCGGATAAATGGTAGAGCCAAGAAAATTTCCAATATCCCCTTCTTGTACTTTCTCAGGAGCTATAAACAAACCCTTATTATTCAACTCTTTAGATAGAACGCCAAAAGCTTGCTGCAGAAGAGCTTGATCAGAATGGCATAACAAAATATCGTCCATATAATGACATATCTTAATGGCGGGAAATTGAGATCTAACTGGCTGAATAGCTTTTGCTACATAAAGTTGACACATAGTAGGACTATTCGCCATGCCCTGTGGTAAAACTTTCCATTGGTATCTCTCATCAGGTTGTTCATGATTAATGCTAGGCAAGGTAAAGGCAAATCTAACTTTATCTTGCTCATGTAAGGGTATAGAGAAAAAGCAATCTTTAATATCCACTATTAAAATTCTCCAGCGAACTGGTAAGGTGGATAACAAAGGCAAACCCCTTTGAATGGGACCCATGACCTGCATTTGTTTATTTATGGCTCGCAGATCATGTAATAATCTTCATTTACCAGATTTTTTTCTTAATTACAAAAATAGGGGTATTCCAAGGAGATTGAGAGGTTTCTATATGTCCCTGATTTAATTGTTCCTGGACTAATTGATTGGCGGCTTCCAGTTTTTCAGAGGTAAGGGGCCACTGAGGAACCCATACCGGGTCCTCTGTTTTCCAAGGAATGGGGATTGCCTCCCCAGCGGCCCCTAGGAAAAACCCAGTCCTGTTCTGTCTTGCTTCCCATTAGAGGGCAGGGGACTTGTACGTCCCTGCAAGTGTTTTCCAAGGCCTCGACCAGGGACGCAGCCCATATTTTTCATTATCTGCTGGCTCTGAGGTGAATAGTCATTTGTGAGCACAAAATCTAGTTGTTGTAATACATCTCTTCCCCATAGATTTATAGGGAGGGTTAGCACATATGGGGTAATAGTTCCTCTTTTCCCTTCCTCATTTTGCCAATGTAATTCTTTTGCGCTCTTGGCTGGAGCCTCTTCAGCGTCCTCGAATATCCTTCCTGCTGCTTCCATCATTCTAGCCACAAAATCTGAAAATGGTTCAGTTGTTCCTTGAATAATCTTTGTAAGATTTCCTGTCACTTGCCCTTTATTAGGTAGACTTTTCCATGCTCTGATGGCAGCCTTATTTATTTGTTCATAAACCTCTAGTGGGTAGGCTGTCTGATTTACAGCCCATTGACCTTGACCTGTGAGCATATCAAAGCTCCATTGAGGTCGTTGACCGGCTATATTCATCTTTGCCTGGGCCGCACACAATTCCTGATAAATAGACTTCCAATCTAAATAATGACCCATAGATAAGCACGCTTTAACTGTATTGTTCCAATCATCTGGGGTCATTGCATTCAAGGCCAGCCTTTCAATAAGGGCTGTGGTAAAGGAAGCGCTAACTCCGTATGTTTGCACTGCTTCCACTAAGGCCTTCAATTGTTTCAGATCCAATGGCGTATCTGATATCATAGAATTTCTTCCTTTTTTGGCCATTTTTTTGCTGCTGTACAACATCATAGGGCGGTGCCGTTGGCTCATAGCCTGGAGCATAAGGTGGGGCACACCCATATCTCCCAGCCTCATAATTTTTAGCTTCCTCATCTAATTCTGCCTGCTCGGCAGGGTTCAGCTCTGGATCCCCTTCTGACCCAGATAGGTCAGACTTATCCTCCTCTCCGGGGGACGTCTCCTCCTCGGAGGAAGAATCTATAGTATGTTTAAACTCAGTGAGGAGAGGGTATAATTTTGGATCCTCACACTCACAATCCTTACATGCTCCTCCTTTTGGAGCAGGCACAAGCTTTAAATCTTTAGCTCGTCGGTTAAGTTCCTTTTCCTTTTCGGCGAGCTGTTTTGCTTTCTTTCCTAGCTTTGCTAGTTTACTGTGCACATTTTCATTCTTATTTGACTTCTTTCTGGAGAAACTTTTCTTTTGTTCTCCCTTTCCCTTTTCAGCTTCTGATAGACTATCCTGATGGTCTGAAAGCACTCTCTGTCCCTCTTTGACCTGTTCCTTACATCTCTCATCTTCAATACAAGACTTTAACAATTTATATAACGGCCATACACCAGTCCTTAAAGTTCCTTGTTCCTTCTCCCGCATAAGATCTCCTCCTAATTTATCCCATGTTCCTTTGGAGAGGGTCCCAGAGACCACAAACCAGGGAGCAACACGGTCAACTTCCTTAAGGAAGTTCCGCAAAACTCTATCTGGAATCTTTAGCTCCTTTTGCTTCAGCAGCGCCTGCGCTGCATCTGCAATAGGCTTGGTCGGCTGGTTCCCCATAACTCCTTTATCTATAGGAGAGGGTGTGACGGCTCAGTTATTTACCTGAGACTTAAGGCCACTTATGCTAGATCACAAAAGAGTGTGCGGCGAGTATTCTCCCGTTTATGACAATTAAAACACAGACAGCACAATAAAACGAAAAATGAAACAAACAACAAGAAACGGGATCACCTAGACCACAGAAGTCATACCTTGCTGAAAAGTGCTGCAGCTTTTCGCTCCGCTGGCTTGAATCTTCCTTCGACGAGCAGTCGAGGGTCCTTCGAGTCGTCCCTCCGCCCAGGGTCGGCAGGTTCCCGGGTTTCGGCACCACTTGTCGCGCGCAACCTTTGCCGATAAGGAAGACGCGGCAACCGAAGATGTGTCCAGCAGAATCTTTATTGTAGCGCTCTTTACATGCTGATGGAGAAGGACCCCAAGCCCCGAATACGCACGGCTTAAATAGCCTGCAGGGCGACGTATTCGTCTGTAATTGGTGCTCCGCAAAACGCCCGAATGATATAGCTTCTCTGATAGGGAGAGCTACCATATAGAAATTACCATATAGTGGCGCATGTGCAGTCAGCATGACTAATGCTGTAAACAAGAACCAGGAAACAGGAAGCCAGCGCCATCTTGTAATGGCGAATGCGGCTCCCGACACCCCAGCATGGTATTGACTCCTTTGTTTGTTACTTCTACCTTTCTATAACTAGATTCCAGGCGTTTGCCCTATGTTTACCTTTAGATCTTTTCTTATGCTTCCATCAGCTACTGGATGAAGGCTCTAGGATTACATTTAAGGTAGTCATCATTCTTTCTATAAGGAAGAACATTTAAGGTAGCCTCTCCACTGTTGCAAAGATTTCTAGTTTGGGTCATCCTTGTGAATCTCTTTAGAATTCCCTAGTGCCAGTTTTCTCTTTAAAGCTATAATGGATCCCTGTACTAAGTATCTTTTTTCTTACTCTCCTTTTCTTGCCTTCTCTGGACTCAATCTTCCTGATCCCTCATATTCTTCTCTCCCCCATTCTCCCTTCCTCTTCTACCTACTTCCCTACTCCCCTTCCCCAATGTTCCCATTTTGCTTGGGATATCTTGTCCCTTTCCCCATCTCCAGGGAATAGTGTATGTCTCTCTTAGGGTTGTCCTTGCTTCCAATCCTTTTTTGTTAGTGGGGACTGTAGGCTGATAATCCTTGGTTCTATGTCTAAAAGTCATACATGAGTGAGTACATACCTTGTTTGTCTTTTTGTGATTGGGTTACCTTACTCAGGATGATTTCTTCTAATTCATTCCATTTGCCAATGCATTTCAAGATTCCATTGTTTTTTGTTTGTTTGTTTGTTTTGCTTCTGTTTGTTTGTTTTGTTTTTCTGCTGAGTAGTACTTCAATGTGTAAATGTATCACATTTTCTTTATCCATTCTTTAGTTGAGGGGCATCTAGGTTGCTTCTGTATTCTGACTAATACAAAGAATGCTGCTATGAACATAGTTGAACAGATGTTCTTATATGAATGTACATCATTTGAGTATATTCCTAAGAGTGGAATTACTAGTTCTTGAGGTAGACTGATTCTCATTTTCCTGAGAAACTGCCATATTTATTTCCAAAGTGGTTATAGAGATGCCCTGTCTATTTACTTTCTAGCAAATGATATGATTTCATTTCTGTTCCTGAACAGAACTCAACTGAATGTGTATATGTATACACACACACACACACACACACACACACACACACACACACACACACACCACATTGTATATGTATATTTACAGATTAGAATCTGGGATGATTCAACCACTTATTTCTTAATAAGTAATTTGAAGTTTATTCTCATTACTTATATAGTACATTATTCTACTTTGAAATTTTAAGGAAACCTATACTGATTTCTTTAGTGTGCTAACCAATCAATAGTCCCAACAGTTTTTTAAGAGATTATTCTTCCTCCCTCTCTGCATCCTGACCAACATTTTTTTTTGTTCCATGCTTTTATTTGTTTGTTTCTTTGTTTTTCTTGATAATAGTCATTCTGTTTTACATGAGTTGGGATATTAACATTGCTTTAATTTTATTAGCATCATTTCATCGATGGTAAAGTGTTGGAAAGAAATTTTCTTTGACAATTGTCTGTTCAGTTTCTTTGGACATTGATTGATGAAGTAGAATAAGAACCACTTGGTATGAAAAATGGCTAAAATGGGAGTAGACAGTTTGAACAAGATAAAGAAACAGGAGGAAAACTGTGATTCAAATATATTTTATAAATATAGAAATGTCAGTATGAATCTTGTTATTTTGTACAATTAGCCTTTGCTAATGAAATTGAAATGATAGAACATTTTCTCATGTTGTAAATGTTAAACTAATAGAATATTTTTCATGCATTGCATTGCTAAGATAACTTTTCAAAATATATTTAGTTTTATTAATGTGACTTTGGTAATATAATTTATTCTACTGATGTGATAGAAAAGAATGTTAATTTCAGTTTTAATAATAATAAAAAAAATATGTTAGTTAGCAACATGCTCCCACAAAGTATGTAAGAGTTATTAGGTTGAGAACGACATTGATACCAACAAATAGAAGATAGAGCTTATATGAATATATAAGCACATGTATCTGTGTGTACTAAATGCTGTATGATATTTTAATTAGGAGATAGAGGGTACTATGTAGTATCATGAAAATGACTTCATTTGTTTCTGTATATTATTTTAACAAGTGTAGTTTTAGTTACTCTTTTATAATTTGTTTATTATGAAAGGGAACAAAAGCAATGACATAGAAATCATGTAGGTAGTAATAAAGTGTGATTTCATATGAGGTGTCTGAAAATGACAATTTTAACAAAAGAAATTGCAAACACAATTCATCCCAGTTGAAATCCCAATTCCATTCTTTACAGATATATAAACAAGCAAACAAATAAGCAGCTTGTATTTCATATGGGAATACAACAACAACAAAAACAGAAAATATAATGGACAGGCAATTCAGAGAGAAAAAAATAATTCTGGAAATCCCACTCTTAAGTTATATTGCTGAGTCATGCAAACAAAAAGATAGCATGGCATTTGTTAGATTATAGGGAGTATATTAAAGGAGACAGAGAAAGTAGAAAGAATAGGCGAGTCTCTCCTTTAGGCAGGACTGGGTATATTGGTGATAATATTGTGAAGGGGTGTTCTCATATGTCATCCATGTGGAAGAATGGCCTTATTTCCCATGTGGAAGGCTGAAGGAATGCTCACATTATGCAGGTAAATTAGAGTAAATTCCCACAGGCAAAGGCTGCTCGCAAACCTTTACAGTGAAGACACAAATGACTCCAGGAGTGGAACCTGGGAATTACAGGAAACTATCAGTATTGGCATAAAAAGATACATGGACCTATGAAATAGATGGCCCAGATGTAATCTCCCACAATTAAGAGCATGGTATTTCCATTTTTTTTTTCAAAAGTGCCAACAATACACACAGGCAAAAATAAATAAATAAATAAATAAATAAATAAAATAATAAAAAAAACAGCATCTTCAACTGTTTGTGTTAGGTAAACTGGATAACTGGATGTTGACATGTAGAAAAATGAAACTAGATCATCATGTCTCACCTCACACACAAAGCAATCAATGGCAATGAATCTAGCTTACAGTTCACATTCATGCCTGAACACTTCCTCTTGGCTTGTTGTCAGCGTCACTGCTTGAGAGGAGATTTGGCGAACACAACACTATATCCAGACTGCTTTTCTTTGGTTACCTTTACTTTTATGAAATTTATCTATTACCATCTAAACTTTTGTTTATGTTGAAAGCTGCATATTCCACTGGCATCTTTGGAAAGGAAGCACCTTTGTGTGTAAGATTAGCAATATACAATTGAGGAAGAGAAAAACTGAAGCAATGTGAGACTGAGGATGTATTTGCTCCAATTTCCCAGTGATTCACATTCTGCAGTATGTTTTGCTTGGCTGGGCACAGTCACTCAGTGAGAATGAGTGACCATGAGCCAAGCATTTTACTCAAACACCTGCTCCATTGTCATCAGAAATGTCTTAGAAAAAGAAATATTGTCTCTAGAGTCAGGTGAGAGAAGCAAAGAGGAAAAAAGAGCAATGCTTTCACTCAGCATTGAATGAAAGTAGCAGGGAAGAATTATAAGTGCTGAACCATTTCCAGACACATAATGGGATTCCTGCTGAGAGTGTAAGCTCTCAAGTGGTGAGAAGGAATTGGGAAGAGAGTTCTTCCAGACACAAAGATTGCTTCTGAGATACTCCATCAGCACTGCAAACCTACAGCCAGCTACACTTCCTTCTGAGAAAGCATTAGCCCAGCATTACAGGTCATTTCACTAAGACACTCACATACATGCATCCATCAATGCCTCCTACACAGGAAATTGATTACCCAATGCCTTGAATTTTTCTTCTCTGTATAGGGAGTAAGACAGCCAGTATGAACCTGATTACACTTAGGACAAATAAGTGATTTAAAATTTGTAAATTATGCAAACGAAAAAGAAACATCTATGAAGTAATTGTGCTTGTCTCTTTCTGAAATCAGAGTTGATATTCTTGCTGGAGAAGAAAATACTGTTTTAGAAAATAGAGGAAGAGCATATAACAGTTTTTCATATTTCAACCTTGTTAATGGATCAAACATAATAGTATAAACATGTGTGACGGGAGATGTTATTCTGTAAATATGTTTCTCATACTGGTTAATGAATAAAGCCCTGTTGGCCAATAGGAAAGCAAGATAGGGGGGGCCAGGAGACTAGGAGGAAGACAGAGGAAGTAGTTAGGAGGAGTCAGCATGTAGACTCCTCCAGGAGAGAGCGGCATGCAGACCCTCGTGGAAATACTTAGATAAGTACAAATGGGTTAAGACAGAGCTAGCTCGTAAGAAACTAGTACCTGGCCAACCAAATTATATCAAATACAGAGTCTCTGCATGTTATTGGGGGCTGGTGTGGAGAAGGGACTAGACTGGAGGCAGAGAAAAACCTGCTCTTAACACATGTTACATGATTGCGCCAAGGTATGATGAAGAGGAAGGTTTGTATTGCAGATATGAGGGAACAAACATCTGAGATAGGGAAGAGTTTTAATCAGGCAGAGATAGTAGGCTAAACATGGCCAGAAGAAGACTGGACTTGGCCATCATAAAAGCAAGAGCAGTGTATAGAGAGAAAGAAAGAGAGGTGCAAGGAGAGGGCAAAGAGAGGTTAGAGAGTTTGGTCAAAAGAGAGGACATAAAAAAGGTGTGGTATACCTAAAGAAGCCAGGTTTAAGGAAGCATGATTAGGTAGGAGAAGGAAGTCTCTATTCTGAAGGAAATTTAGGAGAGGGGGAAGAGAGAAGAGCCCAGATGCCACCAGGAACTCTGAAATGTGTAACAGGTATCTGTTATTCTGAGGGAGCCTGGAAGCAAGCATGTCTATCATAATAGGCAACACAGATAACCATTCATCCCTTCTGCCAGTGACAAATGAAATGGCAATTTTGATAGAGGGAAACTGAACCAGCATTAAAAGTTCCTGAGGGAGCTTTTTTCTTACTCACTGGAAATGGAGTTTCATTGGGACCTGACAATAATCACCTTTGCTGACAGTTTAATTAGAAATATCAACTATGTGGTAAAAATTAATACTATAAAACCTCTATGCTCAAAATTGTCCTCTTATTTTTATTTTTTTTTCCTTTTCTTCAGTGCTTAAGTTCCAGTACAGGACCATGCATGGGTTAGCATGATATAATTTCTTAAACATCACCATTTGCTCCTCATCCTGGATCTTTCCCATATTCTTCTTAAACATGTAATGAAGGTGCTATAAATGATTTGATCACTTATAACTTTTATTATTAACACATAATAAATATTTCAGATTAAAGTTATGATATTTCATGTGTTATAACTTCCTCAGTAAACAGGTTCTCATATAACTTCCTAGTAACATGATTTAAAAATATATATTTCAATATACCATGAATTAAAATGTATACTATTTCTTTGTCTTTGTTGATTTTGTAAGTGAACTGTGTGTGTTTGTGTGTGTATGTGTGTGTGTGTGTGTGTGTATGTTATATGTGTGTGAGGTATAAGTATGTGCATTCTGTGGTGGGGTGAGTGGAGGCCAGAAGTAAGTGATGATATACTTTAAATCACTCTCCATCATATTTTGGGGGGCACAGAGATTCTCATTGAACACATGGATTGTATATTAGCTAGACTTGAGAGTTCCTAAGACCCATAGATCCTCTTGTGTAAGCCTATCCTCTTTTAGGATTGCACCTGAACACTCCCATGTCTTGGTTCTTTGATGAGCACCAGATATTCAAATCTAGATGCTCCTGATTATATGGCAAGCATTTACCCATGAGACATTGTCCTAGCCACAACAAAAACAATTTATTATTCATTTCTTATTTCAGGTTTTCTACTCAGTTGAATACATGTATTCTGATGAAATAACGGGAATTTATTTTCTGTCTGTTAAAATTTATCTTTAAAAGATGTATATACACTACTTAGAGGATTACCTTAATCTTCCATAACAACCAGAACACTTGTTCCTATAATACACTAGTAATACTTTTATTGATTTTTTTTAAAGACTGTATGTTATTTCTTAATGAACGTTTTAGGTATTCATGAACTTGGCCTGATTTTGCTGCTTTGAGAGGCATGTGTCATAGGTATTTCAGGCTAGAGTCCATAGCTCCTGAGGTACTATGTGATGTTTAGTTCCTGCGAAACCAAGATACTCTTTCAGGAAGTGAAGCATTCAGGTCACCCGTTTCTCTGTCTTTTCTAGAATTATACAGAGGCTTAACAGGACAATTAATTTTAGACTTTCATCTTGTGCACCCTGTAGAGCCTGCAAACATCATTGTATCCTGTCAAATAACCTTTTATTGATTCTGGCATCCTCCATTGTATTCTGTTTTTGACAAGGATATAAAAAATCAGAATGCTTAAGAACACACTTGTCACAGCCTAGGTCTTGCTGTAACCTTTCCAGTTCATGCCTGGTTAAGATACATTTCTCATCAGCCATATTAGGTAACCTTGGCCCAATAAGTAAATGTAGGCACTGACAGAAATTTATTGATATTTTCCAAGCAGCATCATTTCTGGATTGTATCTTTCATTTTTCCTTTTTCAACACATAAAAACAAATGAATAGAAATATCAACAATTTAAAAAGCAGAGAGAAGAGAGATTACAAATACTTAAATGCAAGTAAGTAAGCAGATACATAAACTTAAAAAATTTTTTTCTAATGATTACTTTGACACTCCAACCATACCTCCTGGTAAAATTATAATTATGTTTTGTGCTTTAAGCATTTTTATGTTATTTTAAATGCTTATGAAAATCAAGATTTTTTTAGTTGTTTCTATAATGTTTTTCTAGTTAATTAGTATAAAATTATAAACAATAATTTAAATATGTAACTTGTTTCAAATAATGGATTGCATTTTGAATTCTAAACTCATGTAACGGTCTCATAGTCTTAGTTTCTGTTGTATAATATTGGCATCGTGTACTTACCATGTTAGACAACTTGGCATCCCCTTTACAAAAGGGAGAATGCATTCTTTACCATTGGATATAGAAGTTCTGATATTTTACTAATTTTTGCATGTAGGTTTATTACTATTTGTTTTTGTTGATGTTGTTTGTTTGTTTGTTTGTTTTGTTTTGTTTTGTTGAGGGATTTTTCTGTATTGTTTTGCATCCTGTCCTGGAACTCGCTGTGTATACCAGGCAGGCTGGCCTTGAACTCTCAGAGATCAACTTGCCTCTGCCTCCTGATTGCTAGGATTAAAGGTGTGAGCCACAAATGCCCAGTTGATTTTATAAAGTATGGAGAATTATAAGTTTATTATTTTTCAGTGTGGCTTTTAAATTTTTAAGGTTCTTGAAATTATAATTTGAGCTCTCACATTTGCCATATTAATTTATAAGAAACATGTGTTTGCTTAGTTTGGTATAATTTCACATATTTTTAATCTTATGTGTCATCATTTTTAACCTTTCATATTATTGCAACAGGGATTTTCATTCTTTGATGACATTGAATAAAGATCACCCCCAACCCATTTCTTATTTAATTGGTGATACTGGAGACAAAATATCCCTTTAAGATTTAAATCACTATATGAATTGGTACCTAGCTTTACTGAGAATCATTAAGACAAAGCTACTTTTTCCTGTCCCAGAGTATAAAATCAATGTTCTACCTCATTTCCTGGCTTGTGGAATAGGGAGCACATATTATTGTATGCTGTAGAATATTCCTTTACAATGTGTGAGAATATTTCATTGTGATTGATTCAATAAAGAAGCTGTTCAATACCTGAACAGAATAAGGTCAAGCAGGAGAACCAGGCTAGGAAGGAGAATGCTAGGAGGAAGAAAGGCAGAGTCTGCAGAGCAGGCAAAGACCGAGCAGGAGACGAATGCACCATGCTAATAAATATACTGCCATGTGGCAGAACTTCAATAAGGAATATGGTTTTATTTAAAATGCAAAAGCTAGTTAGTAATAAGCCCAACTTACTGGCCAAATATTCATAGTTAAAAAAAAAAAAAGACTCAGTGTGTTTATTTGGGAGATGCTGGTGGGACAGACAGTTTCTTCTACAGTTGTTCTCAGCCTTTAAAGGTTAATATATCGGTCTGTCAATAATGTTGACACTCACCAGAACATACTCACACAAGAGTCAATCACATCTATGTAAAGTCTATCTATGGAGAAAGAAAGCCTAATATTCTCCTTATTAAAATAACCTTCTTACATTTTCAGAAGCTCATCCCTTACATAAGATATTTGCAAAACTTTCACCATGCAGCATTACCAAGACTGCACAGTATAAAAAAGATGAAGAAGTAAGATTTACTATAAAAAATCTCCCTAAATGAAATTTCATACACCAAAATAGTCAGATGTAGTTTGTATAACTTAATGAACTTCTGACAGTTAGAATGGGAATTTAGAACTGAAGTCATGGTGCATCACTTAAGTGTTACACTTTCAGTATCAAATAGATTCTACATGTGAGAGAGAACATATATACATGTGTGTGTTTTTCTGAGACTGTGATGTTTCTTAATATTATACAATCTAAACACACCCATTAATATTCAATTTTTCTTTAAGGATGGGTGTTATTGCATTTTATTTTGAAATGCAACTTTCCTTCTTTTTCAATTTCATGCTCTTTTGTGTGCTGGTTCCGAGCACTCTTTCCTTGGTATTCTGGCTTTCTCAATCCTTTTGATAGAAGCTACTACATTGCCTTCTGAAATGCAGATGCTTGCTGAATCCGAAAGACCTGGCTTTCCTATTTTTCTCTTCTCTATCTCCTTTGTCCTGGCCCCGGCCAAGACTTACAGATCTTATGCTTTGTTATTTGTCTCTCAATTTTATAATAAAACTAAGCTGCAAATTCCTCCCAAATCTGTTTTTAAACTATTGTCTTAATAAGAATAAGTTCTCAGCAAACTCAAATTCCCAACAACATTCTATTATATATCTTAAATTTTAGTGTGTAGTTTTACGATGAAATATCTAGTATTTTTCTCAAGTCTTCTTTGGTTTTTTGGAATATCTGTCCTTTGATAATGTACTGTTTTTGTCTATAGTCACAAACTTCTCATCAGTTTATAATTTTTGTTCTACCCTTTAGTCTAGCTAGAAATAAAACTTTAGTTCATGCTATTGTTCTGATAACCATTAAATGTCATCTTGACATAGCCTAAAATCACCTTGGGAAGAAGGTATAACTGAATATAAGTAACATGTTTATTCTATCATGGTAGTCTGTGGACATGTATGGAACTGCCATAATTATCTGAAGTGATGTGCAACCTCCAGAACACTGTGGGTAGGGATAGCATGAGATTCATGAGAGAAAAAACAGTCCCACTAATTTGAGCCAAATTTGAAGCAAGCTTTAATTAAATAGTGGCCAGTTTGATAGATTCTGGCCAGTTCTATGTCTGGGTTCCCAGGAAATGGTCATGAGTAATGTTCTGTAGAGGCTTAAGAAAGCAAAGTACACAACTTTTGGCATTCCCCATCAGATCCAGTCAGGGACAAGCATATGTCCTTTACATATTTCCTGGCTATGTATCTCCCACCTACATCCAGTCAGGGGAAGCATTTCCTGCCCATGGAATTCCTACGTACATGTGTACATCAAGTGCAGATGGGTCAAACACACATAGGACAAACAAGATCTTATACGTCCACATCTTAACTGAAAGTAGAATCCTTTACCTTCAAGGCTAAGGGCTTTTCCTTTTTTTGGTCACACAGTGCACTGTGTCCTAGAATGATAGTACTGGAATACATAATAAAGATAGCTGGACTTAGGAGTAGTCAGGAAGCAGCATTCCTCCAGGATTTGCATCCTATTCCTTCTGAAATTTCTCCTCTGACTTCCCTCAGTGGTCTAGAGTGATTTGGAACTAAAAGCCAAATAACCCGTAACCTCTTATAAGCTAAGTTGCCCCTTGGTCAGAAGGTTTTATCATAGTTCCAGAATGAAACTAGAACCACTATGGAACAAGAAGCATGTCCTTATTTGACCATCTGCCATAGCACCATTCTCTAGACAGTTTACTATTGGGTTAATAAATATGTATTATTCATCTGTATTGTATTACTATGGCTCCTCTTCAGTTATTAGATGCTTAATCCCAGCAATAGAAATTAAATGTAATGGTAATTCAACAGTGCCTAAGCCTAAGATTTGCCTGGCATCTTGGCTGGAATATAGTTTTTTTTTAAGGAGGCATGCCGTGCAACCAATAAGACAGACTTCAAAGGAAAGGATATCCATGGAAATATTAAGTTACTTGGCATTGTGGAGTGGTTTTTATCTCAACAACTTCCATAATGGTGTCATGGAGAACAATTTTGAAAAACATTCAATTGTGACCCACATAGTCTAATATGGAAGCAAGCACTTACTGACAAAAAAATGATAAGTCGTATAATGCCACATGTGTTTCTCTTTTTTGTCTCTGAGATTATATTTGTTCTTACATTAGTTCTTTAGAGAAGTAGATAAGTCAGTAGAGTGGAACTACACCTTATTTTGTGGTACTTGTCAGCATGTGGATAATTATTATTAAGTTAACTTTCTTATTCAGAAAAAAATGCATTCATATTCACCAAAGTGTCTTTTTACATATTTTATGATAATATTTCTCTGATTAATTATTAAATAGTAGGATCTAAATTTATGAATAGTTCTGAAGCTCTTTTTTTCTTATGATTAATCAACTTGATTGTCATTTATTATTCATTGATTTTTGCAAGAGTATCCTCAGTTGAAATCTATTAGTTGGCATCTCATCATTCTCTACATTAAGTTTAGAATTTCAATGACTTCTTATAATTTGTTCTCCCTTTGTGTTTTTAGTCTTATCTTCCTTTCTTCACCTTTACTCAAAGAATATGCAGTTTACTGTGAACATGTCTCAAACACATGAACATTAGTACCTGTATATGTGTACTTAGCTATGTGTATTGGATTACTAATGAGGAATTCAAAAAATATGACCTAGAATCTGTCTCAACACAAAATATAAAGATAGAAACAGTTTTAAAACAATAATCAAACGACAACATCCTGGATATTAGCCAATTCACTCAACTATTTCCTCAACCACAACCATTTTGCCCAGCTGTTCATTTCCACACCCTACTCTTCTGCACAGTAAGCCTTTTTCTTACTTGATTATACCCATTGTTCTGCCTAAATTCAGGTATTATTTTTAGTCTGCTGTGCATGCAATAAAAAATATTATCATTGCAGTTTTCAGACTTACCTTCCAGCCCACCTCAATCTCTTTAGAAATTTGTCTCTTGTGCTGATGCAGAATCCCCCTAGTTCTTCCTAACTGCCACTTTCATCCTTTCCTTCTATAATATATCTATTCTCTTGTGGCTCCTACTGACATACAGTACCTCTTTCTATGCTAGGTACAAACAACTTCCCACTAGTCTGAGACTTAGTAGACAATATGTATCTTCATTTCAGTCTCTTGTTCTGGACTCTCCAGACTTAATCTTAGTTCTATTACAGGATAAACTAGGTTGATATCTACCAGTATGCACAAAACCTAACTCCAAATGGATCAGAGACCTTAACATAGTATATTTTGAATCTGATAGAAGAGAGAGTAGGGGATAATTTTGAACTCATTAGTACATGAAAGAACCTTCTAGATCAATAACATAAGAATTAAGATAAACAGTCAATAAACAGAGCCTTATGAAACTAAAAATCTGCACAGCAAAGGATACTATCATTTGGTCAAAGTGATAAACTATAGAATGGGAAGACAAATCTTTACCAATTATAAGCATAATAAATATTAATAGATAATATCTAGAACCTGCAAAGTACTAAATAAAATTGAACATCAAGTACACAAATAATCCAGTTAAAGATAAGGTGTAGAATTATGCAGAGTTCTCAAAATGTGGAAAACAGGTAGCTGAGAGACCATTAAAAAATATTGAATGTCTTTAGTAAACAGGGAAATGAAAATTAAAATTATTATGTGATTATTACTTCCCCCAGTCAGAATGGAAAAGATCAATAAGACAAATGACAAATTTTATGCTAGTGAAAATATGGAAAGAGTTGAATACTCATCCATTGCTGGTTGAAATATAAATGAGTGCAGCTTCTGTCAGTGTGCAAATTTTGCAAAAGATGAAAACCGGTCTACCAGAAAATCCAGCTATACCATTCCTGTGCATGTACCTTATAACAGAGATATTTGCTAATTTATGTTCATTGCTGCTTTTGATTTACTTATTTATTTATTTATCTATCTATTTATTTTTATTTACTTATTTTGGATACTAGGTCTCTCTTTGTAGTCCTGACTGTCCTGGAGCTCACAATGTTTATCATACCTGTCTTAAACTCATATAGATCCAACTGTTACTACCTGCTGGGACATGGAATTTTAGGCCTGCACTACCATTCCCAGATTACTGCTCTAGTTTTAATGGTCAGTATAAATGTCCATCAATTGAAAAATGGGAATAAAAATATGATACATTTGTACAATGAAATATTCTTCAGCTGTTAAAACAAAATTCTGAGTTCTCAGGTAAATGGATGGAACTAGAAAAATTAATTCTTCATGAAATTATTCAGAACCAATGAGAAAAATATGGTATGTATGTTACAGCAGGTTTCTCCCCGCCGGACTCCTGGTCCTGCCGCCACGTGGGCCCACAGCTGCGCCAGAGCGTGTTGTTTTCCGGCCAGCCTGCCCGCCGCTGGTCTGGTGTGCCGGCCCCCAATAACATGCAGGAGACTCTATATTTGATACAATCCTGTTGGCCAGTTACCATTACTGTTTATGGGCTAGCTCTGTCTTAATTATTAACCCATTTCTACTTATCTAAGTATTTCCACGTGGTCATCTTATCGGGGAGCCCCGGCAGGCGTCCTGCTTCTTCCCCAGGCTACATCTTGACTCCTACTACTTCCTCTCTCCTCCTCCTGGTCTCCTAGCCCCACCTATCTTGTTATCTCATTGGCCACAGTGCTTTATTAACCAGTATGAGAAACATATAGACAGAATAACATCTCCCATCATTTCCTCTTTTCTGTCTAAAGTAAAAGAAGGGGTTTAACCTTAACATAGCAAAATATACCATACAACAGTTATCAAATAAGAATCACAGTTAACAATATCTAGTCCATTTACATTTTGTAAGACTTAAAGAAAATATCATCTATCCTATCTTTGTGAGTCTATAAGTCCTATATGTAACTTATCTTTAATCCTAACTATGGAAAACTATAATCATAACTACCTGTCTTCAACTCCATCAAAGACCACAGAAGGATAATATATAAACTCTAGAAATGACAGAGACAACTCATTGCCTGGTCAGTCACCCAAAGTTCTTCTGTAATGTTCCATCTTCAGCCTATAGGCCATAATGTGTCTCCAGACTCCTCAACAAAGCAGGAAACTTTAAACTGTCCACCTGTCTTGACAGTATGTCAGTCATTTTTCTCTGTGTCCTGCAGACTGGCTGTCTGGCAGCCTCTTCCATCAAACAGGAATCCTGTAGCAATGTCCATCTTGTATCAGCAGTCATCTTTTTGTGGGTCCTGCATGTCCAGTTTCTACAACATGAAGTCAAACAGTCTAGACAAGAGAAGTACCGTGCTCAAATGGCTAGTCTTGCCATATTAGAAGCAAACTTCATAACGAGTTTCTTCAATGTCCATCTTCCTTTCTTCTTTAGGTGGTGTCACCAGGAGCAGTTGTGCCTCATTGTCAAGAAAAACCCTAAACCATTTTAAATGCCATATTCTGTAGGTCTTTGAAAGGTTTGAAGAATGCCTATCCATCTCAAAATACATCTCTGCATATCTAGAAATCCTAACTCAATTAACTCTAAGTTTAAACTATCATAGGTAACTCTCTATAATCTGTATTAATTTATACATTACATTTTCCAATGAGCTATATAAACACAGTACCTAAACAAGAGAAATATACATATCACAAAATTGACCTTAAATTGTATCAATAAAAGAAAATGCATTCCAAAGCAAAGTATTCATATCTATACCATAATTCCCTTTTTACATTTACAAAGATTGCTTGTGGTTATAACCATTTATAATCAAGCCCATTTAAATGAAAACAAACATTTATAAACAATATTTGGGAATTTGGGCGTCGTTCTTTCCAAACTACTTCCTGCTGGTAGAGGGCGCTGTTATGGGGGTCCAAAGTAGATGCAGAAATCTTGGCTGTATTGTGAAAGGCTTTGTCTCAACTGCTTTGAATGTTGGATCATCTGGGGAGCTGTTTCAGGGGGTCTGGCTTGATCAAACCACATAAGTCTGGAAAGAATCCATAGCTTTTCATTTTCTGTGGAAACAAAAATAGAAATCCTTTTCCCGAGTAACTTGTCCTTAGGCTTAAATTTTGGAGTCAAAGCATTCTTAAAATATATAAATTGAATTAATCCAGCAGTATTTCTTTTATCAGTAGTTATTTTTTCAGCAATCAAATAATTTAAAGACAACAGAAGCGCGTATAGTATCCAAAATCTCTCTGTGGTTTCCATCTTTACGTGGCTTTTTTATTATTCTATTTCTTCTATTTCTATTTTTACATATTTTGAGACAGGGTTTCTCTGTGTAACTTTTTTCTGTCCTGGAATTCACTGCATACCAGTTTTGCTTTTAAATCACAGAGATCTGCTTGCATCTGTCTCCCGATTGCTGGGATTAATGCCATGCGCCACTATAGCCATCCATTTAGTTTCTTTTTTCTTTTTTAAACCTTGTACCCTGTTTCTTTTTCTCTCCCAAGCCAGCGCATTTTTTAAAACACTGTGTAAACCTTCATTGCAGCTCTTGTACACACCAATGAATTGTTAGCAGAGCTCTTTAAAAGCAAGGCGGCTTTTTTGCCGCTTATGCTAATTTTGGAAACCTCCCTTAAAGGAGCCTCACAAATCTCTGTCTACAGCAAAACAAATCCAACTGAGAAAATGCTGCTACTAAGAAGTCTTGCTAGTCTCTGTTCCCTTGTTTCTAAAAACTATTTTTTAAGTTTTTGTTAAGTTTCAAGCAAAAGTTCTCAATCCTGCTTCTGACACCATTATGTTACAGGAGGTTTCTCCCCGCCGGCCTCCTGGTCCTGCCGCCACGTGGGCCCACAGCTGCGCCAGAGCGTGTTGTTTTCCGGCCAGCCTGCCTGCTGCTGGTCTGGTGTGCTGTCTCCCAGTAACATGCAGGAGACTCTATATTTGATACAATCCTGTTGGCCAGTTACCATTACTGTTTATGGGCTAGCTCTGTCTTAATTATTAACCCATTTCTACTTATCTAAGTATTACCACGTGGTCATCTTATTGGGGAGCCCCGGCAGGGTTCCTGCTTCTTCCCCGGGCTACATCTTGACTCCTACTACTTCCTCTCTCCTCCTCCTGGTCTCCTAGCCCCGCCTATCTTGTTATCTCATTGGCCACAGTGCATTATTAACCAGTATGAGAAACATATATACAGAATAACATCTCCCATCATATGTATTCTTTTATATGTGGATGTTAGACTTTCAACCTTCAACAGGTATGCTACATTCCATATAACCAGAGGTTATGTACACAGTAAAGACTAGTTGGGAGGGAAGCATCTCTCAAGGAAATGAAATAGAAAATATAATTACAGAGAGATAAGGTACAGACTAGAATAGCAAGATTAAATGGGAAGAGAGGTAAAAAGGAATAAGGAAAGAGACACTAACACTAAGGGTAATTTGAAGGTTTAATAAACCTACTATGAAAAGTATTTTGAAACAAAAGTATATGAAAGAAATATAAAAGAAGTAATCAAGTAGGCAGGGAGGCAAAGCCCAGCTAAACATCTTTCATCATAAATGAAACATCCAGTGCCATGAATAGATTACATCTAATTGCTTTGTTTATCAAATGGACTCCATGTAAACTACCCCATTTAAAACTCAGCCTATTGGCTGCTGTCTACAAACTGGTGATAACGCCTATTGCAAAATACCTAGCATATGTCATTGAACATGGAGACAAGGCTAAATCTGATGCCTACACCACTTCAGACTAAGGTTCATGATTCTGGAGTACCTTCCAGAATCATGAACCAGAGAAAAGCACCAGATAAAAGAGGAGGTAACTACTAATGCAGCTGCATACCTGTGATATGCTTGTATAATAGTGCAAACAATGTTGTGGGAGTATCTAACTCCTATCTGTTTAGTTTTGTTCCTCATTCTGTAATACATAATCCATGCCTGGCACTGCTTGGATGGTCAAGAACTGACACTGGATAGATTGTTGGTCTAGGGAAAATCAAAAGCTATTGTTCTGTTAAAGGAACCTATTAATAAAAAGATTTTTGCTGACATCCTGCTATACCCACAAGTCAGTGCTTCCCTAAGCCATCATCAGTGAAGCTTCCTCTTATAGTATATAAGAATTAACACAGAAGTACACAGAAGGCCAGTACACAGAAATTGACAGTGTGAGACATTAGTGTTAGTAGCCCTAAGTGGGATGTCTTCTTCAAATACCTCTCCTCAAGACTCAGGATCTAGGAGGGAGTTGCAAAGATTGTCTCCAGGGAACCATTATCTTCCAGATATAACAAGACTAATATACATATAAATAGAGACTGTGTAAGGAGGCAAAATAACTTCATGGGCTTAAAACAAGATGGAGATGAGAAAGTGAACACAAAATCCCACCCCAAGCTGAAATTCTGTTTTCTATTAATACCTGCTTTTAAAGAGAGTACTATTTTTTTATTTTTGTTTTTTTTTTCTCCCAGTGGTGTATTAGTGGGTATATCAACTATTCTCCAAGGTAGGTTCCATTCCGTCTACAATTAGAAATGAAATTAATGATATGGTTGGGGATCACCTCAACATGAGGAACTGTATTAAAGGTCACAGCATTATGAAGGTTGAGAACAACTGCCTGAAAGAGTTCTAATGTCTTCCTTCAGAACTTGGAATTCTGAAATTTCATAATCTATTTAATTCATAATGAGTCTTGTTTATATTCATATTATGCAGTTACTATTCTTGCCTTTAAATCTCCGTTATAAAGAGTTTGAGATTTTTAGGTCTGTGAATACAGTCCTATACACACACCAAAAAAAATTATAAAAAACATTTCTAGATGAGGTTGTAAGTCCATAGAACATTGTTGATAAAAAAGGCAAATGTTGGGATAATGATAAGGTAAGGGAATGAAGTAAATTAATATTTTTCCCAAGGACATTTCTGTTGTGGGTACCTGATATTAATATCTCTGTGGAAATTTGAGAATTATTACAGAATATACTATCTTAGAGGCATCCAATTCACAGTATGGTATTGAATTCTTTCCTGAGACTATCAAACCAGATATTTCAACTGCTGAGTGTGGACAGAAGTGTTTTAGGGCAAGAAAAGGTTCTAATACAGAATGGAAGACACTGTGCTCAATAGTGGGGCTGCAATTAGGTGTATCCTATCAGAAGCTTTAGCCCTTTCCCACTGGAATCCTACCCTTTGATTTACATTTACACTTTATAGCATCATAGCTCTGAATATGCTGCCAAACTGCTACCAGCTGATGTCATATCCACAAGGTAGAATAATTGTTCCCATCTTCAGGACACATGAGGTGAGTCTCATGGCTCCCTGAATGGGAAATATTAAGTCATTTTCATGAGCATAATTATTTGAGTGTAATATAGCTCACTTTTTCTGAATTCATGTCATCAAGATAAAGTACTAGGAAGTTATTTTTAGCAGTTGATTATTTATATTAAATGTACTTCTGTAAGCTTCATACTTAATGAACTGCCACACCTATTTAATTTTCAAGTTCATACAAAACCTCACTGTAGTTCCTTTTGACAGTGTATATATTCAAGGTAATAATTGTTTTCACAAAAGCAGATGGCAAGCACTTTACAGGATTTTAATTCTGACATTTATCTGAAAGATCAGGTGAATGTGTATACTTCACTCTCCAGCTCTGTCACCTCTGCAGTTTTTACAAGTTCTCAAAGAAACATTCTATACTCTTGATTACATTTTGCTACATGCAGTAAAGAGTAAGAGGACAAGAACATTCATGGAATTACTGTTTGAAGGGTACCTTCATACTTCTCAGAAAGACATTTCTTTTTTCTTTTTCTTTTTTTTTTTTTCCTTTTTTTGGGGGAAGGGGGAGGGAGGAGGCATTTCAAGATAGGATTTCTCTGTAGACCAAACTGAGAAAGACAAATCTTAATGGTTCCTATATTAGCTCTGTGCACACAGAGGACATCTTGTGTGAACCACAAAATCTAACTTTTACTTCCATCCAGTACCAATATCAGGATTATCCCTCTTTTTGCTAAAAGCTGAAAAAGTGTAAATTATGCTATTAATTGGTAATACTGATCATGCATGTTCTTTATTTTGGACCTTTGGATTGTCTGAGCTGAGGGCTCTTCTATTTATGCTTTTTACTTTTGCTGATACAATTGTGTATGAACTTGTGGTTTTCAGTATAACGACTGATGGCCAGCCCAGTAGATAGTGTGCATATGAGATGAGACTACTGTAACTGCAATGATGACTTTTATGTATCTTTTAGATTTAAAACTCACAATTGAATTTTAGAAGATTTTCAAATATGTGAAAATCAACTCACATTTTTTTGTGTATGAACAAAAATTTGTTGTTCAGTTAAATACAGGAATTAATGATAAACTATAGCCTTAAACTGAGTTTATGCATAATAGGTGACACTCTTCAGGCTTAGTAGTATAAACAGACAGTAAACTGTATTCAGGACCAAGGATGAACTGTTACTGTGAAGAACACAGGGGTTCCCTTTCAGAACCATCTGGGTTATACTTCATGTTTGATTTTGATTGAAATAAGAATAACAAATTTACAACTCATTAACAGCTCCTGATATTTCTCTTAATGTGACACAAACATTTTGAGTACTCTAATTTATTACAAATGTACTTAAATAAACACAAATCCACTTAAATAAACACAACTTTTAAGGATACATTTTCTAACATGTCTGTTTAAAAATAAAGATCCCTCTCCCTCTTATCCTTCCACGACCCCAAAGAACCCACCATCCTATTCCCCATCCATTCCCCAGGGAGGATGAGGCCTTCAATGAGGCATCTTCAAAATCTGTCAAGTTATTTGGGGTAAGATCTAGCCCCCAGCTCCCCACCCCCACCTCTAGGCTAAGGGAATATCCTTTCATAAAGAATGGGCTCCCGAAGTCCATTGTTTTACTACGAATACATCCTGGTTCCACTATTAGTGGTCTCATAGACTGCCCAGTCTTCCTAAATTAGGTCTATGTTCAGGGCCTCTGGATTAGTCCTATGCTGATATCCCAGCTATCAGTCTGGGGTGAATGAAATTCCCCCATGTTCAGGTCATCTGTTTTTGTGTGTTTCTGCAGCCTGGTGTTGATCCATTTGCTTATCATTTATTCTTCTTTGAAACTGGATTTCAGAAGTTCAGCTCAGTGTTTACCTGTTGGGTGTCTGCTTCCATTAGCTACTGAATGAAGGCTGTAGGATGGCATATAAAAGAGTCATCAATCTCATTATAGGGGAAGGGCATTTCAGGAAGCCTCTCCACCATTGCTTAGGTTGTTAGTTGGGGTCATCCTTGTAGGTGTCTGGACATTTCTCTAGTGATTTCTCTCTCTCTCTCTCTCTCTCTCTCTCTCTCTCTCTCTCTCTCTCTCTCTCTCTCTCTCTCTCTCTCCCCTCTCTGTGATTATATATATATATATATATATATATATATATATATATATTGCATATAGATCGCAGTTTTCTCTCTCCCTCCCTTCCATGTACCCCCAATACCCTCCTCTCCCCCCATTCCACAGGGAGGGTGATGCATTCCAGGAAGGATCATCAAAATCTTTCAAGTAATTTGAAGTAGAGATTAGGCCCTCTCTCCTGCCTCTAGGCTAAGGGAGTATCCCCCCATGGGGAATGTGCTCCTAAAGTTCTTTTGTGCACCAGGGAACATCTTGGTTCCACTGTCAGAAGTACCTTAGACTGCACAGGCCTTCTATCTGAGACCCATGCTCAGAGGGTCTGAGTTGGTCCAATGCTTGTTTCTCAGCTATCAGTCTGGGGGCCTATTTGATACCTCCTTGTTCATGTCAGTTGTCTCTATGGGTTTCTGTAGCCTGGTCTTGACCCCATTTTCTTATCACTCCTCCCTCTCTGCAACTGGATTCCAGGAGGTCAGCTCAGTGTTTAGCTGTGGATGTCTCATTCTGTTTCCATAAGCTACTAGATGATAGCATATAAATTAGTCATCAATCTCTTTATCAGGGAAGGGCATATAAGGTAGCCTTTCCACTGTTCCTCAGATTGTTAGCTGGGATCATCCTTGTAGGTCTCTGGACATTTCTTTAGAGTCAGTTTTCTCTGTGGTGGCACATGCCAGGATTTGCTGAAGGAGGCAGAGGCAGGATGATCAAAAGGCTGGATTTCTCTTTAAACCTTTAATGGCTCCCTCTCTTATGGTATCTATTTTTTTTGTTCTTTTTTATTCTTTCAGCAACTCAATTTTCTTGTTCCTTAATGTCTCCTCCCTCCTAGTCTTCTCCACTTCTCTTTCTTCTAACTCACTCTCCTCTCCTCCCTCCCCTCTGCTCCCAATTTGCTCAGGAGATTTTGTCCCTTTCCCCTTCTGGGGGGGGACCATATATGTCTCTCTTAGAGTCCTGTTTGTTTCCTAGCCTTTATGGCAGTGTGGATTATATCCTGCTAAAATCCATATATGAGTGACTAATACCATGTTTGTCTGTTTGTGACTGGCTTACCTCACTCAGGATGTTTTTTTTTTTTTTTTAGTTGCATCCAATTGCCTGCAAATATCAAGATTCCATTGTATTTTTTCTGCTGAGTAATACTCCATTTTGTAAATGTACCACATTTTCTTTACCCATTCTTCAGTAGAAGGGCATCTAGGTTGTTTTCAACTTCAGGCTATTATAATCAATGATACTAAGAACATAGCTGAACAGAAATCTTTGTTGAATGAATATGCATCTTTTGGGAATTGCTAGATCTTGTGGTAGACTGATTCCCACTTTCCTGAAGAACCACTGTACTGATTTCCAAAGTGGCTGTACAAGTTTCCACTCCCACCAGCAGTGGAGGAGTGTGCCCTATTTTCCACATCCTTTCCAGCATAAACTGTCTTTGGTGTTTTTTATTTTAGACATTCTGAAAGGAATAAGATGGTATCTCAGTGTTGTTTGATTTGCATTTCCCTGATGGCTAATGATGTTGAGCACTTTCTTAAGTGTTTTTCAATCAGGATGGGGATTGGTGGAGGGAACAGGAGAGGACAGGAGGATGTAGGAACTGGGATTGACATGCAAAACAAGGTTGTTTCAAGACCATCTATTTGCCTGTGAATCTGATCCCCAAAATGGCTGTACAAGTTTGCACCCCCACCAGCAATGGAGGAGTGTTCCCCTTTCTCCAAATCCTCTCCAGCATAAACTGTCTTTAGTGTTTTTGATTTTAGCCATTTTGACAGGAGTAAGATGGCATCTCAGAGTTGTTTTGGTTGCATTTCCCTGATGGTTAAGGACGTGGAGCAGTTTTTTAAGTGTCTTTTAGACATTTTAGATACCTCTAATAAGAAATCTCTAATTAGTTTGTTACCCGCTTTTTAATTGGATTATTTGGTGTTTTGGTGACTAGCTTCTTTGTATATTTGGAGATCAGCTCTCTGTCAGATGTGGGGTTGGTGAAAATCTTTTCCCAGTCAGTGAGCTGCCATTTTGTCTTGTTGACTGTGCCCTTTGCCTTATAGAAGCTTCTCAGTTTCAGGACATCCCATTTATTAATTGTTTATCTCACTGTCTGTGTTACTGGTGTTATATTTAGGAATCAGTCTCCTGTACCAATGCATTCAAGGGTACCTCCCACTTTCTTTTCTAGGAGCATCAGTGTGGTTGGATTTATATTGAGGTCTGTGATCCCTTTGGACTTAAGTTTTGTGCATGGTTATATGTATATGGATCTCACTGCAGGCTTCTTCATGCCAGCATCCAGTTATGCCAGCAGTATGATTTACAAAGCAATTCTTTTGGGCAAGATAAATAAAATAGATACTAATGATTTTCCAAATATATAGCTTATTTGATTGTAATATATGTTAGTACACACAAACTGTCATCTGGAAAAGTATTCCAGAGCAACAGTTGTGTTAATGTAGAATCAAGACAAGGTTCATGATTTTACTCCACTGTAAACTTCCTTTATTTTTGTGTGAGCCAATTTGTTAGTTAAGTTTGAGGTTAATTATCCATTTGTACTTTAATCTCTCTCATCAACAGTTACCATCTGTTGCTTACTAAAATAAAATAGATAACTCTTATCTTTCATGAGAAGACGTACTTTATTACTATGCAGCACTTATTTGTTACAGTGTTTTGCTTACTGGGTCATTATCACATTAGTGATAAATCACAACTAAGCATATGTCTTTCTATTATATGTTACAATATTAAAAGATAATAAATCAAAAAAGTCACTTTGAGAATATTCATCAAGATATCCAAAATATATCTTAAAATATTTTACCATCATGACTGTCTAAAATGACAGAATTTCATATTTGTAAAATGAATTATTGTATATGGGTGTTGGTTGTGCATGCCTTTAATCCCAGTACTAGGGAAGCAGAGGCAGGTGGATCTCTGTGTTTTTGAGACCAGTCAGGATAGCCTCCAAAACTACAGAGAAACCCTGTCTTGAAAAAACAAAACAAAAAATGAAACATTGCAAATGCCTCATATCTATCTTTCAATTAGTTGCAAAGAGAACAAATCAAAATATAACATTAAAAATTGGTTTCTAACCTAAACTCCTTTGCTTCAAGGTGGCGTGGCTGGTAAAGGTGTGTGCTCTCAAGCATGATGAACTGAGTTCCATCCCTGGACCTCCATGGTAGGAGAGAACTGGCATGCATAAGATATCCCCTGACCTCAACACATGCAATGCATAATATAAACTTGTACACATGTATATGCAATACACACTCACACACATGTTCACAATACAAAATAAGTAAATGTGAAATAAATAACTTAATAAATATTCTTATACATTTTCATGTAACATTTATGATCAATACAGAAGCGTTAATCCAGTTACTGCTATCGTTTTGAATATCACTTTCATCGTTCCTTGGGGAAGACAAAAGTCTGAATTTGTATCTGACTGAGAATGATAATTAAAATATTGTAGCTCTATTTCTCATGAGGTAGGAATTAGGGCAAGATGACATCAAGAGTTGCCTAAGCAATGGTAATTCTTATTAGCTCTTAATGGCACTAATGTCCTGTATTTGAAAATATTCATTGAAATGATTCTAGTTAATGTTTTTTTTTACCTCATTAATTATCAGGAATGTGTAAATTAAATCCAACTGATGTATTATGAAAATGTAAAATATAAAGTAACAAATTTTGGGTAAAGTGGGAAGGTTAGCAAACCTTTGGTAATTGTTGGAAACTTTTAGAAGTATAATGAAAAATGATAGAGACATTATATCATTTGAGATATAGCAATAAAGTATCTGTTCCAGGATTGCCTCCTTGGTTTATGATATACACCAGATTGCTGTCTTGGAAACAAATTGCTAGGTGTCATTACAATGAAGAATTTAACACACTCTCTGGTGTTGTTTATTGGTGAGGGATTACCATTGATTCTCATGATGTAAATTCCATTTTAAATCTGCTTTTCAGTGCATATACTTGGCAATTTCTTTCTCAACTGCTATTGGTTACACAAATTTAAATTCATCTTAAATAAGAAGTAATCTTAGCAATATATGTCTTCCACTTCATATTTTTTGGCAAAACTACATTTGAATGATAAAGTTTATATATATATATATGTATATATATATGTATATATATATACACACAAACACACACACACACATATATATATATATTTATATACATATATATATATATATATATTTCCATCAATTAGGAAAGGCTGAGTAAATGTTATTTATTATACACTTTAACCTTATTTTGTACTTAATTAGGATAACTTCATTCACATCCAGGGATCTGATATAAATCTTGTTTTCTGAACACAGATGAAATATGAGCTTAATAAAAAAATGTGTTACCCATCATCTTTAATTCTAACAAGATTTCTTACTGCTTGTAGTGTTAGTGTTTTCCTCAGCAGCATGGAAATTGCTGTTATCATTTGCTCATATAAGAACTTTGAGGTCTTAAAATCATATTTTCATGGATTTCTAGTATAGAGAGCTTCATTTAATGTTACATATGAGATTACAGATGTATTATTTATGCAGATAAAAAAACATCCAAGAATTAATTTTTGTAAAAAAAGCAGACATATACTAAATGAAGAATGTTATCTTGAGCTTTAACTTTTTAATTATAGTAAACTGATAGTCTAAATTATTAGGCATTAACTCAATTTGTATAATTTTTGGAGTTCTTAAGTATTACAAAGAGGTTACTTTTTGCAAGTTCCTGAAATTCTACATATTAGGCTAAAATGTTGAGGTGTACTTAAACTTAGAGTTTGCATACAAGCCAAGCGTTTTAGAGAATAAAGTAAACTCCATCACTTTGGGATGATACCACTAGCAACTCTCTATTTATTATATGATTGCCACATACAATATCATGCAGATTATAAAGATTTTAGAAACTATGAATTTTAAAATCACTTTGTTGTAGAAAACCCACCATGGCGATATATTATTTATTATTTATTAAAGCTTGCCTGTGGATTCAGAAAACAAAGTCAGTGACAAGCCATAGAAGCCAGGCATACCCCTTCAGTCCCAGCTGCAGAAGGTAAGAGGTGGTGGTACACACTTTTAATCCTAGGACTCAGGATTAAGAAGTAAATGTATCTTTGTGAGTTCAAGGCAATACAGATCTACACAAGATTGATCCATTCCTAAAAAGAAAAAGCTCACACAAAGATGATCTGAGCACCTGCGATCTCAGGACTTTAATCCCAACATGAGGAAGGTATATAAGACAGGAGCAAGGAGCAAGAAACAAGGACTCAGTATCAGTCACTCATTCTCCAGACATTGAGGATAGCAGGGATTCATTCTCCAGTCATGCTGAGGATAGGAGCATTTATTCTCTAGCCAAATTGAGGAAAGGAAGATATTCATTCTGCAGATTCTCCAGTCATCCTGAGTGAGACAGCAGGATCAGCCCATTCTACCTGAGGTAGTTGTAAGAGCTAGTGGCCTGATACTTTGCTTTTCTTTTCTTAAGCTTGAAGTTTGAACCACACTTTCAATCTCTGTGTCCTTTTATATTTTGTGCAACAACTCACAGATAAGAACATCACTCATCTAGATCAATCTTGATTTCAATGTAAAGTCATAGAGTTAGAAGACTCTTTCATAAGCCATTGATTCTCTTACAACTTTATAATTTATAATTTTATGTATTTATTACCTCAAAGAATAAAAAAAATAGTGATAGAAGAAGATAGTAAATTAGGTTTATGCCCTCTTTCATGATCTATGTCTTCTTTTGCCTGCATTAAGTCCTTTTCCACAAATATTTTCCTTCCTTTGTCTCCCTTTTCCCCATCTTATTGCTAACAGCTTTTGTTCCTCACACAGTATATCATGATTACATTTTTTTAAAACTCCTCACAGGCTACTTCCCATCAGGATTCATCATTTTTCTGTCCCACATTCGTAAACAGACTTCTAAAGGGTATTAAAAAAATAAAGAAAAATTAAGGAAAAACAAAGACTCAAATATCAGAATAGGACAGAATGAGCAAAGAGAAGAAAAAGAGCAAAAGAAAGGGTATAAGAAACAACGGCCCACTCATTCACATACTAGAGAGTCCCGTGGAAACAATGAATTGGAAGCCATAATCTGTAGGATAAATACAGAGAGGAGGAAAGAGAGGAGGAATGAAGTACAAGAGAGAGGTAGAAAAAAAAATAAAATTAAAATTAAAAAGTAAGAAAATAAAAACAAAAGGGCCTTGACTTGACATTATGAGACCAGCTCCAAAGATTCTACTGAGTTTGTTTCTTTCCACAATCAACTGCTGGGAATGCAGTTTACACTTAAGAGCTGTTTATATCCTCAATTACTCACCCTTGGGGACCACTAAAGATTAAGTTTCATGTGGTTATCACTTGGAGATAGCTTCTGGATTACATGTTGGGGCATATGACTCCTTATTTCAGTGCTAGTTCTCCATCGTTGCAGACTCCCACAGGCCTTGTCCATGCTGCCTACATTTCTATGAATTCATGTAATCATCAATCTAGTTTGTTTGGGGAACCTTCTTTTTCCATTGTCCTCTACTCACTTTGGGTTTTACACTCTTCCTGCCTCCACTTATGTAGCATTTTCTGAGGCATTAAGGGAGGGATTTGGGAGAGACTTCTCATTTAAGGCTGAGTCTTCCAGTATCTCACATTTTCAGCCTATTGTCTGGCTGTAGGTCTCTATATTTGTTCCTATTTGCTGCAGGAGGAAACTCCTCTGATGATTACTGAGTAAGGTACTCATCTATGAGTATAGCAGAATGTCCATAGGAGTAATCTTATTGCTGTCTATTTAGTACAACAGTGATTTTTGGTTATACCTGGGTCCCTGGACTAGTCACAGGTTCTTGGTCAACCAAGCAGTTTCAGGTATGGTATGGACTTACACTTTAGATAAATCAAATATTGGTGAATTACTTCCAGAAATTTTATGCTATCATTGCACTACTATGTATTGCAGGTAGGAAAACATTATAGCATAGTTTGCATATTTCTCATTTGCTAGTATGCAGATTACTTATCTAAACCAAAGATGAAAGCATATGGGGGTGAAGGCACTATACAGGCACAACCTCAACTTCCCCATGTTCAAAGAGGTGGGTAACGTGTCTTCAGCAATAGAGCCTTGCTTTAATTTTGTGGAACATGACATAGTTTGGACAACAGCCTAGGTAGGATCTCTTGAGGTTCTGATAGGACCTCCTTAGTCATTAACTCGATTAGATGCAACCAAGTTTCATTACTGAAAGCTTCATTTGGTTACAAGAGATATAAAGTTGGAATTCTGTCTCCCATGCTATTTGGTGATTCCATTTAGATTACCTCCATATGCATATATCTTTTAGGAAGATTTGGCTGTTTTGGGATTGCCCACTAAACTCAAAAAGCCCTTACAACTATCTCACTCCTCTTATCCGCCACCCCTTTGTCACCATCTTTATTCCCTTTCTCTACTTGATACTCCATTTTCAGTCTCCCTTATCTATTCATAGCTATATATTTCCCTTTCCTAGAATGATCCATCTGCCCCTCCCTACCCAGTCCCTTAACTTTTAACTAATCTCTGAGATTCTACAGATTGCATCTTGAATATCATTGACTTGATAGGTAATAATACAACATATAAGAAAATATATACCATATAGGTTTTCTCTGTGGGTCTGAGTTACCTAACTAGGGATAAAATTTTCTAGTTCTGTCCATATTAAAAATTGCATTTCCTCTTGAACATGTTTTACTTTTATGAGTATATAGTATGCTTTCCTCACTTCTGATTATTATTATTTGATATATATTTTTCAGATATTAAAACTAGCAACATTGATAGACATCTTAGGTCTATTTCTTTGAAATATTTTTTACCATCCTTTTATCTTGAGGTAATACCCATCTGTGATGGTACGTTGTGTTTCTTCAAAAGGATGGATCCTGATTTCCAAAGCATACTCTCAGTCTGTGTCTTTTTATTGTGACAATGAGAGACCATATAAGTTATGAGATATCACAGAACACTATTTCTTGATTTCTTTCACTTATTTTGTTGTTGTTGGTGGTGGTGGTGCTGAGTGTGTGTGTGTGTGTGTGTGTGTGTGTGTGTGTGTTTCTCCTCTTGAATTGTTGATCTGGGAAGATTTGTTTTGGGTACACAGTGCCTATTGTGATAGGGTTGCTTGGTTCTAGTGGGTATATATTGTCATGGGTATTCTTGTCTTTTTTATGCTGTTGTCTAAGCATCTAGAATGGGGAATATTATAATTGTTGATACTGGTATCTGGTCTTGTCTACTTTGTTTGAATTTTTGTTCCTTGATTTCTATTGCCATTTCTGGATCTTAAGTGAGTGTGGCATTTATGTGGTGGGTGTCAATTAGAAACATACAATTTAGAAATTCTTCTTGGATTCTGATAAGTGTGGCCACTGGAGTTTTTAGGTAAAATGTGTTTAAAGGTAATACGTGCTCACTCTTAGGAATGGAGGTTGTCTAGGAATGAGAGAATGGAGCTTGCCCACAGGAAGGAGAAAAGCAAACTGTTGCACCAGGATCTGCTTAGTTACCTATTGTGGTGGCAGAACATAATGAGAGGCTACCAAAAGTAATCTGCTACAGAGCTGGGAAAAAGACTCAATAACTGGATACAGAGGAAGGGAGGGGGCAGAGTGAAGATACGAAACCAGCATACCAGCTTTGCTAGCCTACTTGCTTCTCTATCAGGCTTAAATTGCTAATTATCAGAAAAATTGTACTGGAATCTGGGCTTTGGATGGGAGGATCAATAGAAGAACTGTTGGAAGAAAAGATTTGTGTGTTATACTGTTGGTGGAGGCAGAGAGGAGAGTGAGGCAACAGAAGGTGGTATGCTACAGAGATTGGGATGATGGTCGGGTATTGGACTTGAAAGAGAAAAAATGAAGGTGAAGATTCCCAGTTGGGCCCCTGGCTTTCATGAAAAAACCTGATGCATTTGCTAATTGAGATCAAGAGATGATTCTTGCAAAGAGAGGTTGGAGAAGAGATTCACTGGAGATTGAGGCATGGAGGAAGGAAAAACCTTAGCAGGTGGTCAGCAGCTGAGCTGCAGATGAGACTGTGTAATTGGATTTGAAGGAGATGAGGGAGAAATGACAGTCTGCAGTTAACCAACCTGCTTTAATCTGCAGTTAACCAAACTGCTTTCATAGCCCGAGTGGCCACCAACCTAAAGTTTTCAGGTTTATTTTAAAATTTATTCCAGTTTATTTTATAGGTATATTGCAATGCTAGTACACACTTCTCAGAATGACTAAATTCATTTATTGATTTTTTTATTAGAGCATTTCACACATGAGTACACTGTATTTGCTTCATTTCTCCTTTCTCAATCTTCTTTTTCAGTGCAATCACCTTTGAAGAATTCAGTACTCTTCTTCATTTTTGTTTTTGATTTTTAGACACACACACACACACACACACACACACACACACACTTCCCTCATTTTTGATATAAATTCACTGGATAGTTAGCTTATATCACAAGTTTATTTTTAAGATTTTCTGAGAAGCTCTTTTGTTGTTTTTTCATAATACATACTAATTTAATATCCAGTCACAGGCTACAAGGGCTTTCTTCCTCACACAAGAGTAGAGTTTGTTTTCTTTGTTTTCACTGTGGTTTGATCTTAATTTCCATGGTACCTAGGCATACTACACAGTTTTTATTTGCATGCTAAGACATCATTTGTGTCTCTTCTTTATAAATGCATTTTTTCAGTTGCATTTTAATGCTATTCATGGCTATGCTGTTAGGCTTCTTGAATTTCTTGTAAGATTGAGGGACACATACACATACACACACACACACACACACACACACACACACACACAGAGGGAGAGCAAGAGAGAAAGAGAGAGGGAGAAGAGATAGAGAGATAGAGAGAGAGAGAGAGAGAGAGAGAGAGAGAGAGAGAGAGAGAGAGAGACTTAAGAGATCTATTCCATAAGTGAGGTGGCACTAGAGAACACCAATTACCAATAATTTTGTACCACAATATTTGTACAAACAAGATATCACCATAGGCCATCTACTGTAGTCTGATTGGTAACTACCTTAATTAATATCACAAATATCTATCCAATAACAGATACAAGCAGATACAGAGATACATAGCCAAGTGCTGGACTGAGATCCTGGAGTCTTGCTAAAGAAAGGGAGGAGGGATTGTACCAGCCAGGGTGGTCATGATGGGAGAATCCACAGAGGTAGCTGATCTGAGCTCATGATAGCTTATGGACTTTGGACTAACAGTTGGGGGGGTGCATGTGACTAAGCTGAAGCCTCTGCATGTGTGTGACAGTTGTACAGATTGGTTTCATTTTAAGACTCCTAACAGACCCATCTGGTGCTTAGCTGATTTTAGGGAACTTGTTCCCTATGGTGGTTTACTTTGCCCTGCCTTGATAAAAGGGAAGATGGTCTGTTCTGTCTTGACTTGATTTTCAATGCTCTGTACAAGCCCACGGAATGCCTGCCCCTTTCTGAGTGGAGATGAGGAGCAGTGGGAAGAGGGTAAATGGAAATATGGGGACACAAAAGAGGAGGAAGGGGAAATTGATGTCAGTATATTAAATAAATGAAAAATAAACTATTTAAACAAAATAAAGAAAAAAGAAATAATGCCTTTGGTTATCTTCATTCATTAATACAGAGTGGCAATGGATTTGGTGAAATTATGTATGAAACTTTAGACAGTTTGGAGAAAAATGATGCTGGTGGTTGGCTACTCTTAATAACTGTGGGTAAGTTGATAAAAGATAGGAATGGGTCCCATGATAAAATTAACAAACTTCAGAATATATTGAATGCCTGACCCTTATGCACCTCTTCCCTCTGTTTGAAGTGGGTCTGGGACCAGCTCTGGTAGAATCCTACCCCATCCTTTCCTTGTAACTTGCTGGGTCAGCTCTGCATCTTAACTCCACTATGCCTCATGCTTGAGTTGTTCCTCACTAGCAAGCCAGATCATCAGGAGACTGCCCTTCCCTCATCCTTGGCGCTATTGTGCCAGCTGCTTGAGAGAACTCCATAGTGCCCAGATCATCCAGAGTTATTGACATCAAAGTTCTGACCCATCCACACTCACCAGGAGAGAGAACTATAGAGAGAAAGAGATACCATCAGTCCCCAAAGAAGAAGGGATGAGAAGATGGCCACAGTATAAGAACACATTTAACAATAGAAAGACAAATATGACACAACCAGAATCTAAGGACTTTACACCAACAAGAACTGAACATACTAATGCAGATGAAGCAAAAAAGAATGACCTAAAAATAACTTCATGAAAGTGATACAGGCCCTCAAAGATGATATGAGAAACTCCCTTAAAAAAATGAAAGACAACACATAAAAATTGGAATATAGTAAAAGACAATCCAAAAAATGCAAGAAATCAACACATATCTTTTTTATTTATTTTTATTTTTATTATTTTTCTATTGTTATTTTACATAATGATCCCAGTTTCCTGTCCTTCCTTCCCTCCTTCCCTACTTCCCTGCCTTCTTCTTTCCCTCTTTCACCCTCTCTTTCCCTCACATGTACCCCTGCCACCCTGCCCTCCCATTACCCACTCCACTCCACATGTAGGGTGATGCCATCCAGGAGAGGTCAGCTAAATCTGTCAAGTCATTTCAAGTAGGGACTAGGACTCCTCTCCTGTCTCTAGGTTAAGGGAGTATCCCTCAATGGAGGATGTGCCTGCAAGGTCCTTTTGTACACAGGAATACATCCTGGTTCCACTGTCTGAGGTCCCTTAGACTGCTCAAGGCTTCTAATTGAGACCCATGTTCAGGGGGTCTGAGTCAGTCCCATGCTAGATCCCCAGCTATCAGTCTGGGGGTCCTTTAGCTCCTCCTTGTTCAGGTCCACTGTCTATATGTGTTTCTGCAGCATGGTCTTATCCTCCCTCTCTGCATCTGGATTCTAGTTTGGCTCAGTGTTTAGTTGTGAGTGTTTGCTTCTGTTTCCAACAGGTACTATATGAGGGCTCCGTGATGGTGGATAAGTTAGTCGTTGACCTAATTATCAGGGAAGGACATTTATGATAGCCTTTTCACTCTAGCTCAAATTGTTAGTTGGATTCAGTCTTGTAGGTTCTGGACATTTCTCTAGACTCAGTTTTTTCTTCAATCCAATAATGGCTCCCTCTTTTAAGTTTCTCTCTCTCTCTCTCTCTCTCTCTCTCTCTCTCTCTCTCTCTCTCTCTCTCTCTCTCTCTCTCCTATTTCTCCCCTGACTCAATCTTCCTAGTCACACGTGCTTTCCTCTCCTCCCCCTCTCTTTCTCCTAGTTCCTTCTCCACTCACTGCCCCCCCACTCCCCATGTAATCTGGAGAACTTGTTCCTTCCCCCTTTTGTTAAGGGACCTTATATGAATCTCTTAGAATCCACCTTATATCCTAGTTCCTCTGGTGGTGTGAATTATAGATGATTATAGATCCTTTGCTCTAGGTCTAAAATTTATATATGAGCAAGTTAATACCATGTTCCTCTTTGTGTGACTGGGTTACCTCATTCAGGATGGTTTCTTCAAGTTCCATCCACTTGCCTGAGAATTTCAAGATTCCTTTGTGTTTTTTTGTTTTGTTTTGTTTTGTTTTTTTTTAAGTTAATGGTCTTTTTATTGGAAAAAAAATAAAAGACTAGCATTTACAACTTGGAATGGATGTTAAATTATAACTTCCTGAACAATGTCGATGGTTGTGCTCCAGTCCACAGCCGCATCCTACTCTGCTGTCTATGAGTCATGGTTCGCAAGGTTTTAAAACAGAGAGTCCAAAGATGCTCCCTTGGTAAACATTTCTTATTAAAAATTTGTGTGATTTGGTGACATCCTTGAAGACAGAACCCATCACTCTGCTTCGTACAAGAAACACACCCCAGCTTCAAAGACAGATACTACCTCAGATTAAAGTGTTGGGAAAAGGTTTTCCTATCAAATGGACCCAAGAAACAAGGAGGTATAAGTAGCCTAATATCTACTAATTAGACTTCAAACTAAAATCAATAAAAAGAGATGAAGAAGGTCATTTCACATTCATCAAAGGAAAAATCTAAGAGTACCAAGTCTCAATTCTGAACATCTATTTCCCAAATATAAAGGTACCCACATTCATAAAAGAAAATTACTAAAACTCAAAGCTCACATTAAAACACCACACACATATAGTGGGAGATTTCAACACTCTGCTTTCACATCTAGACAGGACCACCAGAAGAAACTTAACAAGGAAACAAAAGAAATAACAGAAATTATGACCCATTTGGATTTAGCACACATGTACAGAATATGCTAGCAAAACACAAAAGATTATACCTTCTTCTCAGCCCCACATGGGCCCTTCTCTAAAATTGACCACATATTCATCAACATAATAAGCCTCAAGAGATACACAAAAATTAGAAGAGCCCCCCATAACTTATCAGACAATCATGCTTTAAAATTAGAATTCAACAACAACACAAATTGCAGAATACTGACAAAATCATGGAACCCGAACAATGCACAATTGCACCATTCCTGAGTCAAGAAAGAAATCGAGAAAGAGATTAAAGACTTCTTAGAATTCACAGAGAATGAAAACACAATGCTTTCAAACTTACTTTGAAAGCAATACTAATAAGAAGTTCATTGCACTTATTGCCCATATGAGGAAAGTAGGGGATAGTCACATTAGAGAATTAACAGCACAATTGACTGCTCTACCAAAACCAGTATCCATGGAATTACCAAATGTCTTACCCACCATTATTGTGCATAACACAGTACCGCTTAAGATCAGGGAATTCACTTTACATCCAGAGAATTGTGACAATGGTCCCATGATCATGGTACCCTCTGATCTTACTATATTGCCCACTCTCCTTGTTATCAACTTGCCTGATAGAAAGATGGAATGGCATTTTGAAGATACAATTGCAGTACCAATTAGGTGGCAGACACATGGAGGTTTGTGGCAGGATTCCCTGGAAGGAACTTCCCTGGAAGTTTTGTATCAGTACTCAGTATATGATACTCTTTCTCCCATAACTAGAAACCACAGGTCTATAAATCATGTGGTGGAAAAGAGAATATTTCCACTCAACATCAGCCCATCCATATGTATATATATGAATGCGAGATTCTAAACCTGTAATGAACACTGACTAATACAAGTAGGAAAATGAAAGACAGAAAACCAAACTAAATTTTAAAACAAAATGTTCTTTACAGATTTAAGAAATTGATAAGTCCTAGTCTTTCAAGGTAGAAATTATTTATATGTCAAAAAATTGGTGGCAAAGTTGTCACATGGGTTTTTGTGTCTACTTATTTATTTCTTTGCTTAATTGTTTTGAAGGTAAATAAATGACCTATATGACACTCACCAGTCATTAGGAAAACTCAAGTGTTTTACAAAAGAATATAGCTATTATACTGCTGGAAATAGGAATCCTTGCACTTAATTAATCTACAGGGTAATCACCTCAACCCTGAGAAGATGAACAATTGCTTTGTGTGAAGAGCAGAGTAAAGCAGAAAAAGAATACACAATTATCACTTCAACTATAACTGAAGCTCATAAGAAAAAAAGATTCTGATTAACAAAAACCATGGAGATGAGGCTTTTATAATAATGATGAGTTACCTAACAACAATAAAACTGGCCTTTGTGCTTGAACTTACTGAAAAGAAATTCTAAAATATAGAGTCGGAGGCACAAAATGGCCTTTGAAGTTTCCTGTAACCCTTATTAGGCAAATGAATCTCAAATCTCACCTGTAAAACTTCTTAGGCTAGAGAAATACAAGGAAAACAATACAGGGCCTTTACTCATTCAGGAGGTAGTTACTGATCACATATTCATTGTCACACACTGTGCAAGCATTCATAGGATGAAGATTAATGATACCCTTCCTTTCCTGAAAGAGATGAATTCAAAAGTAGAATTACAATTCACAATTATGAATGCCTCCATAAGACAATGACAAAAGAGCTTTTTAATTTGTCAAACTGATGGGTGCACTAGGAAGAGTCTTGAGAGGACATTTTTGAGCAGGAATACAAAAATGTGCAAAATGGAAGAAACAAAACAGGAAATAGCAGCCACAGTACTGGGTGTTAATAAGAAAAGGCAAACACAGGAACACCAACAGACTGCAAAATATGCACAGTATGTGTTAACAGGCTTCTAAGTAAAATGTCTTTGTCAGTTGATTATTGAAGTGAATGATTATAGAAAACAAATGGCACGTGCATATTTTGAGGTTGGCGTATGATTCCTAAATTTCTTCTTGCTAATTTATAAAACAATACCAAGAATCTTCCGGTGATCACTATTTAAAAATTAAGCATCTATGCATGTTTGTGTTTTATGTATAGAGAGTGGTGTCTTTGTGAATTGGTATATGTGTATGCTACATGTACTGTGGATATTACAAATGCACATCCATAGAAGCCACCCCCTCCACTCGCCTTTTTAACTTTTTGAGACAACTTCTCTGACTCTTGTAGAAATTAATCAAATTAGCCATGTAAAGCCCGTTCAAGTTCCTTTTTCAGGAAACTGGCTTGGCATGTTTTATGGAGATGGGTATGGGATTTTTCACTGTGGTAAAAGACAGTGGTAAATAAATATCTGCTCCTAGAGGTTTGGCTAGCTCATGTAATGTGATATTAATCACCCAGTACCATTTTTCAGTTCTGTCTATCTCCATAATATGGTGGTTACTTTTGTTCACTGAGTAGTTTGCCTGCAGCAGTTCTCAACATATCACAATTGGACAAGAGAGAGGGCTCAGATGCCTAGAGAAGAAACCAAGAGTCAAGTGAAGTTAATGCTCAGTAACAACTGTGCTAGGACAACACACGAGATAAGCAGACTAAGCAAATTGTATCTTAAAACATTTTATATTGATTTTATCTCTGCTTTTACACTGGAGGATTTCATTTTCCTGCATTGTTTACTGACAGAGCTTCTAGATCAACTGAGGTATAAATCAGAGGACTAGTGGTGCAGGCTTTTAGTGATATTCAAAGAAGATGGAAATATATTTAATAAATTATATTATGTAAGTGACAAACCGATTCAGAACTTTAACAGGCTTTTGATTTTGTTTTGGTAATGAGAATGTATTATACTGTTGGAAAACAGGCACAGTGAATCTATAGGGTAGGTCACCATTCACCAACTAACACATAATCTAACCATTGCATGTTTTTTATTTCATTTATTTCTAAGACAATAAAAAAAAGACCTGTATGTCCTATGTATGCATTTTAAATCATTAAAAATGTATAAAACAAAGAGTAATATATGCTGTTTATCTATATTTTCAAAATTTATTACACTCAGTTGAATTTATATTATGAATTTTTTAGCAATCACTTTATTTAATACAAATGTTTTGCTAATGGATAGACCCTGTATATGGTGAATTTAATAAAATTGTTATCTAGTGTGTATTTAACAAAACTGATATTTCACATCTATAAAGAGTCAAGGAATATGTTATATAAAGACTGCTAAAAATATAAAACATATTTTTACATGACCAGTAAATTAATTCATTATATAACACATAATTGAAAAATATCTTCACTTCATGCATTTGTCTAATATTTTAAAGATCTTTTAAAGGGATGTATGAAAATTATATTTAGTTTTATATGTATAGTATACTTTATGTTACTTTCCTCTTCACCATCACTTCTTACCTTTGCACCATTCATTCCCACATCCTATTTCTAGCCATGATAATATCTTTCTTAAGGCATTTTAGGAATACATAGTAGCAACTCGTAAGTGGACCAACCTCAATACATTAGAATTTATAAAGTGGGTCTGTAATGAAACCAGGAATTCGGGTCATTTGTAAATGAAGATTTAGGCAATAGGAACCTTGCCTGCTTTGGTGTACATTAACTAATGCCACATTTTTATTTTTCACTCAGTGATATCCTTGAATGCTTAGAATATCAATAAAAGATATTACTTAGTTCCTTACAGTCTCTTCTTCCTCTCTTCCCATTTCAAATTACAGTTTTCAATAAGAATTCTTAGGCAAAACCCACTGGGCAAAATGAAATCAATCCTCTCACAAAACCATGCTTTCAACAGCGACACAGGCCTAAAATATTCCAAGTAATGGTTGTTAAAATATAGAAGAGAGAATATTAAGCACTAGAAGTTAATTCCTTCAATGAAAGGGAGATATGTCTCAGTAACTCTGAACACATGAACACCCAATAAATTATCTTGCAATCTAATTAAATCTCCACAAGGGAAGCTGAAGTTATGGTGGTATTTATGAAATTATCTCTGAAACCTACACAAATCAGGAGTAGTCATGAATTCAATATGTAAATCCTTAGCTATATCTACATGAATGATCTGTAATGTTTGAGTGAAATGAAGTGGATCTATTTGGGGTCACTGCCAGATGAGACAGCTTCACTAAATAAAATGCACTTAGAAAGTTAATTATATATTCTTGCATTGATGACCACAGAAATGGCCTTAAGCAGACACATTCACATTCATGTTATCCTTGGGTTATGGGCTCTAAAATTTTAACTGCTGGTGTCATGTGTATTCTCATAGGACTGCACTATCATTTTAGTCAAGGCAAAAGTTCAGCTGTTTGCTATGATAAACTTAAATTTACACACACACATTACACACTGGTACACACACACACACACACACACACACACACACACACACACACAAATTATTTACACACATTCATCCTAATCTGAAATGTTTTATTTTAAACAATTTTAAAATGGCTTTTGAATTTTAAACCTATTCCTAATAGTTAGCCAGACTTAGTTAACCAACTAATCTGAGTGTGGAAAAAGGCAAAGACTACTTTTGTTCTGGTTTATTTTTAGAATCAGGATGTGATTCTCAGTTTACTGTTTTCCACCATGTCACAAAAAATTAATTATTACTTCATGAAATATATTTAGGATTTCAAATTTTAGTCTTAAACATGTCTGACAGTTACCCCAGAGGAGTGATATTCATACCCTGTTTTAGTTTATTATCTCTAGAATGCCATGGTAGCCAGAGACTGGGGTGAACAAAAGTAGGTATCTGACATTTCAAAATTAATGACTAACATGCATTAAACTTCACACAGACTGAGATTCATTCATTTAGTTTTACTTTATTTTAATAATTTTATTGTGTTTTCTGAGAGGAAGCACACTGTACAATGTCATATTGTAAATGGTAAAGTGGTCACTGCAGTGATGCAAATTAATATGCCTCTCACCTCTCGCAGGGAGCATTTTTGTATGCAATGAGAATAGTCACATTCTATTCATTTGTCTCACTTGGAGGACTGTCTAATAATAAAATATAGAAAATTAAGACTACAGCTAACAATAATGTGTTGTATTTGGGTAACAAATACAACAAACATGGAAACTTCTGACAAAAAATTGTGCACTATGTATTAGCTTTTACTTTCTACCAATTCCTAATTTGAGATAATTTAAATAAAAGATCACTGTGACTCACAATGGTAGTTTTAATACAGGATAATTTGACTTCATTTCTTCAAACAAGTGATGATGGACAGCATGGCATAGAGGGACAAACTGAGAGTAAAGGAAAGCAGTTGTTCAATCCCCATCCAGGATACACACTCAGTGACCTAATTGATTCACAATTAGGTTTCACCCTTTGATTACGTAGTCTTGAATTATGAGCCGTGGTTGAATATTTCAAATCCAATGGTAGTGCAGCCTTGACTTTTTTAAATGACTCTTTTAAACACCATTGTCAACGATTTGAAATTGGAGGATATTATGCCCCAATATTTACTAAAAATGTAATACAATTCTTTTGTTTGTGGTCATGTCTTTCTCTTTTAAAAGAAACTGTAGCAGTTTACTTGACTGAGAGTGATACAGTATTTTGATTAAATTTGTAAGGTCAGAATTCTTAGCTACAGCACCATAGCGATGAGAATTATCACTTAAAAATAAGTTTGGATTTTTTTATATTGCCATTAATCAACAGTGAAAAATCCATATTAGAAAAGAAACATAAAATGTATTAACTTTTTTTTTTTGCGTGAAACAAAATGATACAGTTTACATTGGTTTCGCACATAGGATGAAAACAATCTGAAAGAGGTCTCCACTGCCAGCTGAGAGTGTTAAAATAAAAAAGATCCTTTTCTCCTCAGGTTGTTTTTGGAGATTCTATTTTACAATAGCCACAGAAAACCCTAACGAATTCTCAAATTTATACCAATCTTGGTGTATTGTTCTGTCACACCTGACCAAGCTGATTTAGGGAGGATTGTGAAAACTTTGTAACTTTGGGCTGAGGAAAGCATGAAGTGCCCAGATCTTAATGGTTTATTTTGAGGGGTTGGGAGTTAAGAATGCAGAAAGGGAGAAAAATGATGGAGAACTGTCTTATTAAGTATCAGAGGGAAGTAAAGAATCTATCAGCATATTTATGTGATATTTTCAATTAAGAATCTGTGAGGTTGATCATCTGGAGCCAAAGAATTTGCTCTAATGAACAAAAGACCATAATTACTAAAGTTATAAGTATGCTTCACTGGGACAATCAATTCTGGTCACCTATAGCTGAAGACTCAGTTAAGATTAAGGAAAGACCAGCAGTACCATTGTGGCAACTTCCTCTGGGAAGTATTTCTTCAAAGTCTGTACCCAAAAGATATGGTCCAGAGGAGACCAAAACTGTACCTCCTGTGGACCGCTGAACTTGGTCATGTGTAGGAGTTACTAAGGTGGTACTGGTTTTGAAGGCGTAAGAGGTCACACAGATCAGCTGAGTCTTTCTGCTGTGAGAGACCAGTAGGAGCCATTAGTGAAGAAACATCTTTAGTTACAGTAGAAGCACCAGGACTGAAGAGGTCATGAAGAAAAGTTGAGGCTTGACACTGTGGCAAGGTCAGAGTCTTTGAAAACAGTTCAGGACATGCTTGTGGGGAAGGTACAGCCAAGTTAAAGCAGAAACCCCAAAATTTTATGCATTTTAGTACTATTGGATGCCACTAAAGATGATGTAGAGTGGATCTGGCCTGATCCCATGAGCCTTGCTATGTGTACTTGGAAGACAGGTCTACTTGTCTTTAATTAATTAAAATAACCAACTTGCTAAATAAAATATATAACTAAAATGATGGAATACTATTCAGCCAAAAGATACCTAAGTTTGTGCTTTTTTTCGACAATGTATAATACACTGGAGGTTGCAAAATCTGGTGAAGTGATCTCCCTCATGCAGATTTTAAAAGAGTTAGTTGAAAAGAGGTTAACAGTAAAATGGTGGTTACCAGAGGAAGGGGAAAATAGTAGATATAGAGGTAAAGGCAAAGGTTTATTAAAAAGTAATACTTACATACTAATAAGTTGTGATATATTTTTGTATAGGAGGTTATAAAGTAATAAATACTTCAAAAAAGCTAGAAAATTTCAAAAATATTTGAAAATTTAAAAATATTTATTTTGAAAATATTGTACAACTAAAAATGAGAAGTGTGATAGTTAATGGCTACATGATAATGGCTTTACTGTGAGTCCTACATTAAAACCATGAGTATAATAATACTTTCACAAATTGAGATATAGAAACTACAGTTTCACAATGACAGGAATAAGCTTCCAGATGAAAATACTTATTTCCAAATCTAAACAAATTTCAAGTATTTGTTTCTTTTAAAGGTATTTTGAGAAAGGACATTTCAAGAAGTTTCACAGCCAAGTTAGAAGGAGGTATCACAATCTACAGAGGTGAATTTCTGTCTTCATACATATTTTTTCCACTGGTCCTGATACCTCCAAGGATTTCTACATTGGTTATGTTGAGCACATTAAAATGTTTGCCTTCTAGGTCTTTTTGAAGAATGAAGCATGCAAGATTCTATATTATATCATTTTCTTTTTCTATCAAGTGTAACAGTTCAGCAAAGTAATAATTTGATAAGGATTATATAATATTATGTGTTGATTCACATACCATTGTCATACGTTAAGATCAAAAATAAAAATATCAGTAATCCCATAAAGTTCAATATCTTACATCCTCAAATTTGTTGCATCTGTCATTGCATAAAAGATAAGAAATAAAATAAAAACCAAGCAAGCATTGATGTTACCTCATGTCCATTTCAATGAAACAAACATACTAAGATTTTAGAAGCTAAAAAAGGTTTGATTTCCTTCACTTACCTTGGTAGACAGGATGCATTAACATCATAATTGAATGTTATGTATATGCAGAAATCAGTGGAAAAGACATTAGCTGTTTTTCCTCATTATAGTGTAAACTAATGTCGGGGAATTTATTTATTTACTTACTTTTTACAGATCAATAGCATGTATTACATTTGAGTAAGAAAAGAAATACCAGTCTCTAGACATTTACATTCTAATCTCTTTCTCTCTCTCTCTCTCTCTCTCTCTCTCTCTCTCTCTCTCTCTCTCTCTCTCTCTTCCTCTCTCTCTCTCTATCTCTGTCTCTCTTGAGAGAATGGATATAACTATCTCTAACAGGCTTCATTTCTACATTTATCAAATTTGTCCTCAGTAAAGTTAAATTGAAATATTGTTATCATTCCTGACTGTTTAGTTGCATTTGTATTTAGGAATTTTGTCAGTTAAAAAGTTAAAATATCTCATTACCATTACTGTCCTCATTAAAATGGGCTTTGTCTTAACAGCAAATAAGTAACAAATAATTGTTCTTGTTTAAGTAGAGAGATTAAGGGGACAGTGTTTTTAAATCTTGATCCAGAGAAAGAAAGACTAATTCTTACTGACCTAGTTCTATTACAGTTGCTGTGATAACATATCATCTCCAAAAGCAAATTTCCATTGGGGGGGTATTGTAACTTATACTACTGATTGCAGTCCATCACTAGGAAAGGAATAGTAGAAGAAGCTTGAGGCAGCAGGTCTTATCACACCCACAGTTAAGGTCAGAAAGAACAGTGTACACTTAACTTAATCCCTTCCTTACTCATGCTCCACTCAATGTTTACACCTTATTCCCTCTCTTAGGGAATACTCTGCTCACAATGGGTCGAGTCCTCACACAACAATTAAATTAACAACGACAACCAACCACTGACATGTTTTCAGGCCAACACAATATAGTCAATTCCTCACTGAGATTTTTATTTCCTCAAGTAAGGCTGTGTCAGCTTAGAAATGAGAGCTAACCACTACTTGTTAAGAGGGGTAATGTTTTAGTGATGTTTTAAATAATACTCAAAAGAACTGAACAGACTTCTGGGAAATTTCTGTCTGCTCAGTCACTCAAGTTACTACAGTATAACTATTGCTCTGAAACCATTTAGGAACCATTGAGTCCTACTTTGTAAATAACATATGATTCATTTGTAGCCATATCAATTTATTGCACTTTGTACTGCATTTACACAATGATCAAGGTCAACATTTTTGACATCAAGACTTAGTATGTGGTACAAAGCCTAAAATTTGTAGTAAATTGTTGATGAAGTTTTCAAACATTCCTCTAGATGTATTGGTTGTACATCATGGATCATTAAGTCCAAATTGATAAAAGTAAGATTTTCTTAAAAAATGTCATTGACAACTAGATCATACTCACCAGATCACACTCAAAAATATAAAATTTCACTCATATTTTGAAAAGTAAAAACACAAAATAAAAATTTACTATGGGCTATTTCATCTTAGCTCTGAATCATTTTAGGTCAAATATTATTGAGAATATATGGTACTATGAATGTTTTATTAATTTTTATTCTTAATGTCTGATTTATAGATATAACAGCAATATATTTAGATGAAAAGATACAAACACTCACATACCTCCATTTCACAGTATGTTCAATTCATTAGCAGAATATAAAAAAATATATTTCAATCTCTAATTTAAAACTGTAATATGCATATTTTCAAAGGTTATATACATATAACATGCATCTGTATGATATACATACTACATATCTATATATGAATCTGTATATCATTATCCATATGTATATGGATAAAGATATATAGAAATATATGTATATTAAAATGACAGTTCAAGATGTCACAAGGAAAATGTCCTCAATTTCTGCCTAGAACTTACTCACCTGTTCTTCATGAACATACAGGTATTCTATAATTTGGATCCAAACTGAGATATTTTTCTGTAGAATTTGTCCTTGACAGTTTGACAGCCTCTGTAATTTTATCGACACAGAGCTTACATATTTTTTAGGGGTTTTAATTGACCATGAATCATAAGTGTGCTGAGGAAAAGAAAAGGAAATTGTGCTTAAATTTAATTTTAAATATTGACATTTATGAAAAAAATTACAAGAGTGACTACATGGTTATAATTCTGTCTTAAACAAAATTGATGAGAAACACAAATAGAGAAAGTCTGGCTGTTACTGACTGCTTCAATTAGTATTGTTAAATGTGTAACAAAAATTAACACTGTTCAAAATATTTTTAGAAACTAATTTTGTATACATTGTAGAATATTCCAGATTTGCTAATTTTTTAAGTCATCAATTTATTTTGATGCCTTTTATATTTTTTTTTCTGAACTTTTTTATTTTATTTATTTTTTTACATATCGATCCCAGTTTCCTCTCCCTCCCTTCCTCCCTTCCTCTTTTCCTCCCTCCTTTCCTCTCTTCCTCCCTCCCTTTCTCCCTTCCTCACTTCCTCCCTCCCTACCCCCCTCTTTTCCTCTCTTCACCCCCCTCATATGCACCCTGATCACCCTCCCCTACCACCCCCCCACTCCACATGTAGGGTGATACTATCATGGAGGGGTCATCTAAATCTGTCAAGTCATTTGAAGTAGGGACTAGGACTTCTCTCCTATCTCTAGGTTACGGGAGTATCCCTCCAAGGAGTATGTGTCCCCAAAGTGCTTTTGTGAACCAGGGATATATCCTGGTTCCACTGTCTGAGGTCCCTTAGACTTCTCAGGCCTTCTAGCTGAGACCCATATTCAGGGGGTCTGAGTCAGTCCCTTGCTGGATTCCCAGCTATCAGTCTGGGGGCCATTTAGCTCCTCCTTGTTCCGGTCAGCTATCTTTATGTGTTTCTGCAGCCTGGTCTTGTCCTCCCTCTCTGCATCTGGATTTTAGTTCAGCTCAGTGTTTAGTTGTGGATTTGCTTCTGTTTTCAACAGGTACTAGATGAGGGCTCCATGATGGTGGATAAGTTAGTCGCTGATCTCATTATCAGGGAAGGACATTTATGGTAGCCTTTCCACTGTTGCTCAAATTGTTAGTTGGAGTCAGTCTTATAAGTATCTGGACTTTTCTCTAGATTCAGTTTTCTCTTCATTGCTATAATGGCTCTCTCTTTTATATTCTCTCTCTCTCTCTCTCTCTCTCTCTCTCTCTCTCTCTCTCTCTCCCTCCCTCTTTCTCTCCCTTCTCTTTCTCTCTTTTCTGTCTTCTATTTCCCCGATTCAATCTTCCTAGACCCACATGCTTTACTCTCCTCCCCTTCTCTTTCTTTTAGCTCCCTCTCCACTCACAGCCCGTGCCATTCCACATGTGCTCTGGAGAACTTGTTACTTACCCCCTCTGTGAGGGCCCCCTATATGAATCTCTTAGAATCTACCATGTATCCTAGTTCCTCTGTTGGTGTGAATTATAGGCTGGTGATCCTTTGTTCTAGGTTTAAAATCCATATATGAGTGAGTACATAATCAGTTAACATTTTCATAACTAAGAATATTAGGTAACTGACATGATAATACTTGCAATTTACCATGATATAAATATTAAACTGTTCACATCCTATATCACATTGACAATTTGAGTAGGTTATTACTAATTAAATATTTGATAGCATTCTTAGTTGTTTAAAATATAGAAATATGATATCAGCACAACTTTACATTGACATAAAATAAGCTATGGATGAATCCAAAATGCTTTATCTATTGACCTTTAACAGGTCTTGATAATTTTAGCAATCAACACTGGAGCCATGACTCTGTGGTTAACAACATGCCATACTCTTGCAGTTACCTGAGTTAAGTGTCCATAGCCTACATTGAGTGTTTCACAACCACCTGTCACACCACCTTCAGGAAAATCCAATGACTGAAGCCTTGACAGGTACCAGCACTCAAGTACACATATCCTCACATAGCCACACACATGCTCATGGACAATTAAAAATAATTTTAATAACCCATGCCACAGTGAAAATAGTAATAATAAATATTAAACCATTTGTAATATTTGTTGTCTCTTATTAATGTATAACCCATTGAATAATTAAAAGCTTTTGATGCATTGAATTTACTTGGATAATGTTTTATAATTAATGATAAACTTATTTTTTTTGTTATATGGCTTTTTGTTTTACTTTGTGCAATGTGTACCAAATGCCTTGGCTATGTTTATTTTGAATAAATTGCAACTAATTTTTCAAATATTGCCATGTATTAATTATATTTGTGGTATAATGGCAACAATACAAATACTGCTTCACATAGCTGTAGGTTGAAATGCAAGTATAGTCAGACCTTTATGCATAGATTAATGTGTAACATAATTAAGAAACACTAAGGTATTTTATCAGGTATGATTACATGTAAGAAGGCATTACATTCAGATGTGAAGATTTTATAACTCATCTTGCTGCTCTTTTTGTCCTTTCTGGATGATGTATACTATATCTCCTCAGCTGTTGTTATATTTATACTTATCAGTCCTTTTCAACTTTATTATTATAAAAATAAACTCTATGGATTTTGTATTGTTGAAGTCTTGCCAGAGTAAAAAGTCATCGGGGTAACATCCTAGGAAGTGCAATATATGCTAAAAAGAAAATAATATTTTACAGTTGGATCATCTAAAATGGGAAATATGAAAATTTGAAATAGTCAGTTTCATACATTTTTGTGATTTGTTGTTCCTCAGTAGTAAGAAATGTACTTTAGTGATTGAATTTTAACTTCTCTTCAAAACATTATCAAATACATTTATATAAAAGGATTGAAGTTGTTTTGAATCTAATCTGAGTGTCCATAAATGTCCTTAATGTACACAAACACACAGATATTCCCACATTAGTAAATTTTCTGAAACTCTTCATTCAAGCTTGCAGTGACAAATTTTGGTATTACCTAATGATACTAACACTATAAAAAAATTTTATATATTACATATGTTTTCAATATTTATAGGTGTTTAAGTAAATAATATTTTATGCTACCACATACTTTACAGTAAACTCATTTATATTGTAATATTTAATATTCACAGTTATAGTGATAGTTAAATGTCCAATGCATTTAAGAGCATGCATTCAGTTTAAGAAATAGTCATTTCTGTTTGGTTACCATTGTATATGTTCTTTATTAAGCATGTTTTTTTAAAAGAGGAATCATTTGATTATTTCTTAGATAAATAAAGGAATGTATGACCCTAATGGCAAGGGTGAGAAGAGTTAAAGTACCATCAGATACTCTGGACATACTAATTTTTCCACCATAAAATAAAATTTTTGGTTTTATTATCTTCTTTGTCTACTTTTTATTTGGGAGTGGTCATAAAGTGAATGGAATATTCAACATACCTGGTATAATTGCTTTCACAATGATATAAGACAACCAAAATATACTTGAGCTAAAATTCTGTATCCAATGGTATTATTAGTTATAATCCTTTATACTGTCTATGTATGTTTCCTCCTTTTAATCTATTATTTGTGTCTTTTACATAATACATGTCCATCTCATTTATTTCCATGTCCCTTTGTATCCATGCTCTGTCCTAGCAACCTCCCCCTCCCAAAAGTAAAATAAAATAAAATTTAAGAAAAAATAGGGAAGGGAAAAAAACAGTCTTGTCATGGAAGATATGAACTTTAATATGAACTTTAAGTAGTACAGGAAACAATTTCACATTTGTCATAAGCTGGTTGTTTTTTATGTTTAACGCTATGGAGATACATCAATGAATTTCACTGAATTTTATGAGTACAAACCAATGCCCTCACTTTTTAGTGTAGAAAGAGTAAGATTAAGAACAACTAAATATATTCAATTTTTGTGAACTATGGAATGTTTTCACAGGGTGTAAATAAAGCCTACTCACTAACTCAATACATAGACATGTTCATTAGAATAGAATGTTTTACATTACAAAACTCTTGGATGTTTCAGAAATGAAATGAATATAAACATGCATCTAGAAAGAACACGGTACATGCAGCTTCAGCAGCAACTCTCTTTGGTGTCCAACTTTTCTAAAATTTCAGAATTCTTCTTCACTGATTGTGAATTGCATGTATATGCATAATTAAATGTCATATTCATCGATGAACAGAATACATTAGCATATACATTTATTAAATTACATTAGCTCAAATATCATGTTACTATTTATTTCTTTGGTAATATAGAATACATTAGTTTCCTTAGTTATTACCTATTAGATATGAATGTATTTATTTATCACCAATATTTAAAAATCTACCAGAATGCATATTGATTAAACACAGAGATATTAAATAACTGTAAATTATAGGTATCAGAAAGTAATTTCTTCTGGACATTTTGTATTTTTAAACATTCTTAATGTAATTTTCATTCCTCAATTAGTATAAATTAATGAGATGTCTGCTAGGAAATTCATTCCATTTTTTCATTAATCAAAACTTATTCTTGCCTGCTATGACAGTTTGGTTTGGTTGATTGAATATTTTATTCTCTGTAGTTTCTCCACTCACTGGTCAGATAACTCCTTTACTTCATTTACTCTGTTTGCAAATGGCTCTCTTATTGCTTATAACTCAGCTTTTTCACAGGAGTGCTGTGAGCAATAATGAAGAAGGAAATAGCACTAACAGCTGAACCTCAACAGCACTGAGGCCTCAAGGATCTTTGATTTGCACCTGGTCTTGCTACTTAAGAAACATCATAAATTGCACATTTTTTCTAGTCCTGAATTGTGCCTGAATTATGTAGCAGAAAACACTTTATTGGTGATTGTTAGAAAGGCAGGTGTCAAACTATCACCCTGAAGAGAACAAAGAGAAGCAGAAGTCAGAAGTAAATCTAAATAGAGTTTACATCAAGATGCATGGGGAAGTGAGTAATAAAGAAATGACGGAGGTGGAGGTTGATAATGGTTACAAGGGAACCTACTCTAAAATGAAAGGGATGGATATGGGATTCAGTTCTATAAGATGTTGACAATGACCATATAATGAAATCTGAAATTAAGAAATAAAGTATGAGTAAACTGGAAGAAAAACTATATATACCAAAATATACATATAAGTCATTAAAAAAAAGTGAAAGAAAATTCTGGATAGTCTTAACAGTAGACAGTTGACTACTGTTTGACTTTCTGCCTACCAAAAGGAGATTGTCTAAAGGGAAGTGTCTGTCAGTAGAAATTCAGAAAAATGGAATGATGGACTTATGATTGTCAGAGTGTCAGGGTATTTTTACTGCCTTTCTCTGCATGTAGCAATAGTGAGAATAAATAATAAACACAAGAAGATAATACATCAATCTTATTAAAATGGGTATTATTAAAACAGCAAATGATGAAAATGCATAAATACAAAGAGGCAATGATGGGAGTGAGGCAGATGATAGGAATACATGTAATGGCCTGAAGAAAAACGAAAAGTACAGAAAACAAGTAATTTGGTATGCTTCAATGATGCAGAAGTGCAATTTATGTCATCATTTATAAGGCAATTAAAAATAGTTTGTAAGATCTTTGCATTTGCATTAGTAAAGATGGGGTGCTGGTGAATTTGAGCCACACAAATCTATTTCCAGCAGGCTGTTTTCAGCACAATGGAGAAGTTTCTTTAGTGTCTGATTGTTTCTCAGTGCTAAGGCTCAGATAATATCCAATGGTGTCAATTCTACAGAAGTGGTTGTATGGATTTTGTATACCCATTCAAAGAAACAATTTCAAACAAATTCAAAGAACACCATCTCTGTTAGAAAAAGAGTTACTCTACTATAGGAGAGTAAAGAGTTACATTACTATAGGTGAGAACTAAAGAATCATATTTATATCTTGTCAATGCCAATGCAAGTTAGTACCATCACCCAATGTTGGAAATAATATGGAGGCTACTGAAAAAGGTGTAGTAAGAATTTCCATGTTTTAGGGTCCTCATTTTTAGTATATGAATAGAGAAATTGACATCAATATGATGAAGAGGCATGTATACTTGAAGAATTGCAATGAATAGCCAAGACATGGTGTTGAAACATGATCCAGAAATAGAATCTATTGACAACACTTCTGAGTGCTTGTAGAAATACTCTAAGTAAACAAGACAAGTGTGTGTTTTGATTTCAGTTTCTTCAAAGCACAGATTTGTTTTCTGGTGATCCTTCCAGGTTTAGCAAATAGGAGTGCACTTACTTCAGATTACTCATTATTGCTTGCTTTGTTATTCAATTATGCCTCTTTGGAACAAAAAACTTTTTTTTTTCCAAATGTGGCTTGTCCTTGTGATTGCATACAGCTTGAATCTTATATGAATGACCTTTTTTTCACCCTCAAAGTGCACATTGTCTGGTGACTCTGAACAAAGTTGTTATGGCATGAGACATTAGTCTGCCTTATTTGTTGATATCATCCCCCAAAGTTCCCCCACTTCTAGAGTAGTGACAATATAGAAGATACAACATAGAAGATGTATACATATCTATCAAGTGACCATAAAGAAGTCTATCTACCTGTTATCTATCTCTGTATCTATTCTAGAAATGACAGTTATCTTTGTTCTCTGTTGTACACATACTCCAGAGTATTAAAATAAAATTGACAATAGAAAAGTAGGTTGTTTGCAATAATATAATGTCATTATAATATAAGTGATTTTCATGATTTATATTTGGATATTGAGCTTATAGTTAGAATTGGAGATAATAAAATGTGAACTTCATAAAGACAGGTGTAGTGTTGGAAACCAGAGTATGTAGATGGAGGGAAGGTATGGAGGGAGAGAGACAGAGAGAGAGAGAGAGAGCAACATGTGAAAACCAATTAGAGAGTAAAGATGAAAGTCTTAGTAACATGCTATTGTGTGGTGGCATATAATGCTAGAAAAATATGTGTTAGAATTACTACTAGAGCAGATTTTAATATTCTTATCATAAAAATTACTCAAGTAATAAATGATTTTAACTAGGTTGAATATCTAATATGTACACAGTCAGAACATCATATCCTACCTCATCTGTCCCTTATACACAAACTAAAAGAAATGTTTTTAAAGATACTAACTTTAGAAGATTATTCTTTGCTTTAAAGAAATAGATTGATCAACTAAAAGAACCAATTGAAGAAACACAAATTTATTCAATGAATACCTGAATACCATATTTTCCAAGGAGTTCATATGTATTATTATTAAACTAGATGGAATAAAATTACTTGGACTATTTATACTTTGCTATAACTTCAGGCAGTAAATTACTATTAGAGTGATCAACTTAATTACTATTCATGATATTGCCAGTGTGACTATGGGAATAATGAAGTAGGCTGAACATGAAAAATTTAAGGCAAGTCACAATTAACCACTCTATTCTATAGCAAAATAACCATAGGTAAATTTAGCAACATAACACCAATGAATGTTTTTCTATGTCATGGGCTTGTGTAAAAAGAAAAGTATACCAAAAGGTATATGCGTTTACAAACATAGATAGATATGGTAGCTGCATACCTTCTAAATCTTACTAGGATAAGTTCCCAAAGCCAAAGGTTTGTATAAGAGTTAATCAAGAGTGGAGAGGGAAAGTAGGAGAAAAAGAAGAGGAAGAGAGAAGAACATGTGGGATTAGGGAGATTGAGTAGGGGATAAATACATGAGAACAACAACAACAAAAAAAGTGATACCATAATAGAGGGAGGTACTAAGCTATTATAGGTTTGAAGAGAAAATAAACTCTAGAGAAACATCCGGAGACCTAAAAGGATGACCCAACTAACAATCTGAGCAACAGTGGAAAGGCTACATTAAATGCCTTTCCCTGATAATGAGATTGATATCTAACTTATATGCCATCATAGAGCCCTCATCTAGTAGCTGATGGAAATAAAAGCAGATACCCAGAGGTAAATACTGAGCTGAACTCCCAGAATCTAGTTGTAGAGAGGGAGGAATGTTAAAAAACGGGGTCAAGTCCAGGCTACAGAAACCCATAGAGACAACTGACCTGAACAAGTGGGAGCTAATGGACTCACAGACTCATAACAGGAAAACCAGCACTGGACCAACTCAGACCCCTGAAGGTGGGCCTCAGTTAGAAGGCATGGGCAGTCTAAGGAACCTCTGAAAGTGAAACAGGATCTATCCCTGGTGCACAAAAGGACATTGGAGTCATATTCCCCATGGAGGGATACTCTCTTGCCTAGAGGCAGGAGGGAAGGCCTCGTCCCTACTCCAAATGACTTGACAAATATTGATCATCCCTCCTGGAAGGAATCACTTTCTCTGTGAAATATATATATGAGTTAATCGAAAACTCTTGCAAATAGAGGTCAACGTGAAGATTGATTTAGTCATAAAAAATCTCTATTCTATCCCTTAGGAGTCAGGATTTTGGTGCTATTAAGTACAGGAAAATTAAATTCAATTTAAAATTATTTTATATTATTATTACTATACAGTAATTTAAAACCAATATACATGTTAAAACTGCATTTTCCAACTGTTTAGTGACATATAATCATTATCATTATCTATACATTTTCCTTTCATTTTTCCATGGATTCTATATCCTACTACATTTTCTGATATCCAACTACTAGATGACTTGTAATAATGAGAGTAATAAGAATGTCTGATATTTGTGGTTACTTACTCAGAGAAATTGAGCCTTGCATAATCATCAATGCCAATATTTTGCTTCTACAGTTTTTTTGGGATTATTTCCTGCTCTGTGTTTGTGTTGAAGATGCTGGCTCTAGGGTCCTCACTGTGTTCATGGTAGAAAAAAAACTTTTGCATTTAATCTTCTTTATTAGGTCCATTCTGCATCTTGGACATTTATTGTTTCAAACACATTTCAGCATTTATTAACAATCAAATTGTGGTCATGGTTGCCCTGACAGCATCTATGCTTTTTCATAAATTACAGTTAGTATGCCATATCATGTTTCATTTGAGATACACTTAACACTAATTTGTTCCTCAAGGTTATGAATCCAGAATGGCTTCAAGGCATCTGGATAACATGATGCATTCTCATCGACTATTCTATCCAGGACCTGCCCATTATCCTCTTTTTCTCAGTGTCCCTCTAAAGATGCCCCTGTCCACAGACAACAGGAAATTGTCCAGATAATACAACACCCACATTTCCAAGATATGGGTAGGTGGTTTTTGTTTTTTTCTTTTTTCATGGGTTATCAATGTTTATCATTGTATAAAGGGGTTGGTTACAAGTTGCTATTGGTCATGCTCAATAGCAACAACAACAACTGAACAAATAAGATTAAACTTAGGAATATCCTTCTGAAGGGAAAAAGAGGAAAATAGTATAAAAATGACTAGACAAAAGGGGAAATTGCTGAATTCATGTTTGAACAACCACTGATCTCCATTTGTATGGAATTTTGTATATTTATTCAAATTTCAGGTTACTTTATTAGAACATACTGCACATACATTTCTAATCTTGTTTAAGGTATTGTACATATGCAGATGATTTAACAATGTAATGTAAACTTCTAGATATAGTGTTGAATAGCCTTTCTCATTTGAGACAGGGATAATTTATTTTCTTTTCTATGAACAGAGATATTTCACAAAAGTAAGCTAAGGAGAATGTATTGCAACTCCAAACTTTCAGTATGCCTATGTTTAGTAAATGATGATGGCAAAGAAAGTACTGCCACATTTTCAAAAAGTATTTTCAACATTACACAAGAAGAAAAATTACTGATTAGTTTCTTATTAGTAAAATGCAGGAAAATGAGACACAGGTTCAATTGGACGGTAAATAAAATTGGACAGTGAAGAGAAAAGGAGGGATCATGGATTTGGGAAAAACATATATTTCAATGCTCACATTTCATTAAGTGACATCTGAGAAGGCTTGATGCTGCTTCTGTCTGCTAATGAGAGACAGAAGCAAAATCACACAGACTTGCTAAAAATGTAAAATTAACATGGGAAATGGGGAGGGAATAAAGATAATTGAGAATTTAGTTTGTGTGTGTGTGTGTGTGTGTGTGTTGTTATTGTTGCCTGTGTGAGAGAGTGGGAAAGGAGGGAAAGGGAGAGTGAGAAGAGAAAAGAGGCAGAGAGAGAGAGAGAGAGAGAGAGAGAGAGAGAGAGAGAGAGAGAGAGAGAGAGAAGACACATGTGAGATAAAGTATATCAATACTTTTAGAATTGGACAACATGATTGCTGGTGCTGTCCCTACCAAACAGAAAACACAGGAAACATCAGAAATGCTGTTGTAAGTGTGAGGAAATGATGACAGGGTAATGAATAGTTTCTAATGAAAGATTACACCATAGATCTAGACATTTCAATCAACACACTTAATATAGATGCCAGTAATTATAAGGTTATTAATAATCAAAAACATTTTATAATACTTTCTTACAGAAAAACACACCATTTATCTCTATTAGTTTTTATAGAAATGTATTTTTATAACCTCCAGCATATTAAAAAATAATAAAGATCCATCGGGCCCTCATGCTACCCTGAAGCACCATGAAGCCCACCTACTCAAAGATAAATATTGTATGCACAGAAAATGTCACAGCCTTATATAAATAAGTCAGGTAGGATACACATTTGGGTATTACTTACCTTTCAACTTTAGTTATTTTTTTCCCAAGTATTCTTACATGAACACATTTTAGTTGTCTGTCATTGACGGGAATATTAATTTAATTTCCTAACTTTGTTTTCTTCTCTTTATTGACTGCTGTTGTGATTGGAACCTGTGTTGAAGGCTTGGTTGCCAGCTGACTACCTACTCTGAAAGGATACAACATTCAGTAGGTGTGCCCTCTTTGGAGGAAGCAAGTCAAGAAACTGTGCCTGTATGTTTACGATGGAATCCATTTCTTTATTCTTCCTTGCCTACATGAAGTAGGCATCTTTCTCTATTTTGTGCTTTCAACACAATGCCCAACATCAATTAACCCTCACTGCCAGTCCAGAAACAATGGAACCAGTGATCATGGACTGATACTGTCAACCAGCTAGGCCTTACCTCCTCTTCAGTGCTCATAGTTTTTCAGCACAGTAAGAGAGCTGAGTTACATACATGGATATTGATAGTGACAGCTTGCTCATGTTTTATTCTTATAGATTTTTTTCAAGTTTATTTTCCAATCTGATGAATAATATATAGCTAATATTTTTATGCATATATGTGACCAAATCCTAATAAGATATTTAATAGGTATTGTTATTCAATTGCATATAGTTGCATATGAAATTACATTTTATTCCTATTTATGTTGTAGTTTATAGTGTACACTACTTTAAAATATAGATGTTAATAGGATAGATGTTAATCTATCCTATTTTTTATATTGTAGGTAGGGGATATAAGCTTTTGAAAACTGAAATGAATTTGTTCACATGTATTTAGTAATTTACACAACAAGGATAAAAGTGAATAAATGATGCAACGACTTATAGTTGGCTTAATATTAACCACTTAGAATCTAGTCTTCAAAATGTAACTAAGCATAACTTTACATTAATTTTTTTAACTTCAAAGTTTGTCAACTTTATAATTAATAATTAAGCAGATTTGCTTTTCAGAAATTAAATCTTCTGCTAAAATGATCTTCAACTACTAAAAAGATGCTTGAGTTCTAGCTTTAATTACAATTATTAAATAATATAAGTGGTACTCTTCCTATCTCTCTGAAATCTGTAAGTTCAAGCCATTTACATCTGAGAGTTTGAACATATGGTCCCCAGTAAAGAAGTGTTGTGTTCAATTGGAAATGATAAGCTGTGCAAATTCTCTGATGAACTCAGAGTCACAGGATCATAAAAGGTAGGTTGGCTGTTTATTAGGGTTTTAAAAAGCTTATTCTTATAAGTGCTAACCATTTCAAAATATTATTTGCCTTGAGTTTTGCTTGCAGCTTAAAGAAAGATTTTATTCCATTCATGAAAAAAACATATCTTTTAAAATTATTTGCTAATGGTCAAATGATTAAATATTCTAGGGGACATCAATAAACTCACCTATTAAAATATCATTTAAATATTTAAGAGCTAAAGAGATAGCTCAGCAGTTAAAAGCACTGACTGTTCTTCTAGAGGATCAGAGTTGGATTACCTGTTGGCTCATATTAATCTCCAGTTCCAGAGGCTCTGATGGCCTATTCTAGATTCCAAAGGAACTAGGCATGTACATGGTACAAAAATATATTGAGTCAAAATAACCATCTTCATAAATTAAAGAAATGATTAAACTATAAATAATTTCATTTATATTTCAGTTAGAAAGTCAAGCAGATGAAATGCTTTACTTCATGATGGAAATCAGTAGAAAACACACTGATGGTGACATCAATTATTAAAAACAAATTTTAATAAAATTAGATAAAAATAGAAATATGAAGGGGAATCTTAAAAGAGATTTGTTTTTGAGAAAATTATGATTGAACAATTTTGACAGTTGTAAAAATGAATAAAAACTACATGAAAACTGTTTAATGAATGTTAAAAATAATCATTTCATTGAGGATTAAAATAACTGTTTTATATCAGCCCAAATGAAGAAATCAGAGGTAAGACATGCTAGTTCCATACTGCTGAGTCTACTTCTATGCTATTTCCCACCTTCTTTCCTCATGTAAGAGTAATTTCCTAAAAGATGATACTCAATTCTTTAACAGTTTGTAGACATGAGCTTATATGGTTTTAGATTAATTTATTGTAGAAAGGTACCATGTTCTGAAATACTGGTTGGTCTAGTAATTTGACTAAAACATTACTGGTAGCGTATGCACTGGGCATCTTCTCACCAATCCACAGATATATGAACTCTTTAGGCATTTCTTTTCAAGGTATTAGTCAAGGTTTGTATCATTATAACATATCAGAGATCAGGGGAAGGAGAATTCACTTTGCCTTATAGTTTCAAAACCATTGCCCTTTATCTTTTCCACTGTCTATTCTAGGTCTCTGGTGAACTGTAGCATCCTTACAGGGCCAGTGTCTAGCACTGGCTACTTATTTCATGGTGGATAGGGAGCAGAAATAAGAATGGACCAGGTGAAACTTTGACAGTGCTCCACTAGCTGTACACTTCTAAAATGTAGTCCCACCCCTTAGGATGAAGTAATTATTCAGTACATTGACTCTGTGGGGCAGATTATTTTACATTTGAAGCAAAGCATAAATCCAAGAGTCTGAGCATATCCCATGCTAGTAATATTTTAAGATAAAAACAATATTCAAATTTGCCAAATAATGATGTTTATCATATTTGAATTTTACTTGTGAAAAACAGAACTCCTTAGTGGTTAAATAAAAATAAAATTGGATTATTTCTGTGTATCCCTACAAGGAAATATTGTAAAATCTAATATAATGATGGTAAGAAGTCAATATATTTTGAAACCAAAAGAAATAACGAGAGAATGATATCAACATCATTCTCTTATAACACCCATTTCAAGTGAAAATTCATTCTCATGTTTTAATAAGGCTTATTTCAGTTTGGTAGAAGAAATTACAATAGTTTGGTGTTTTATGTTCTTTAATTTTTCATCTCGATAAATAAAGCATTACTCAAAAGATAATTCAAATAATATTGATGAACCTCATTATATCAAAATACTGTAAATACTAATTAACATTAATTTGAAATAAGCCACCATCCTTCCACCTATCTCCACCAATTCTGCCACTCCTGTTTTTCGTTTACTTTTGAGTTCACATAGGTTCCTGCATGTGCCCTAGAGTGGCTTTAAGCTTCTCATCCTTCTGCTTCCGTCTTTGGCGAGTCCATGGTTATGTTGGTATCTCTAACTGTGCCTGCCTTATTTAGAGGCATAGTGAAACTTTTTCTATCAAATATTTCTTAGGAATTTTATGAATTTTCTTTGTTTTCTGTCTTTGGCTCAGGCATAAAATTAACCCCTTGAAAGTGCTTGCCTTTTAAAACTATTCACCATATTTTTAATCCTGTGCAAATGTGCCTGTCTATGCATGTGCATGTGTGTGCAGGGATCCACAAAAGACTAGGCACTGGATTGTCTAGCGCTGGAGTATAAGTTGGCTGTAAGTAGCCTGATGCAGTGCAGACTCTGGCCTTTAAGTTATGAGCAATTTGTGCTCCTACTGCTGAGCTCCTAACTGCTGAGCGAACTGTCCAGCCTCTAACATACTTGTGTTAAAGCCTGATGAAAATAGTGTACTTGCACAACTTTGTCTGGAAGTTCTATTAATATAACTTTATTTCATATTTTTTTTTATTTTACATATCGATCCCAGTTCCCTTTCTCTCCCTCCCTCTTTCTCTGTCTTTCCGTTTCTCTGAAAAGCCCATGCCCCTGACCACCCTCTCCTCCCATTCCCCGACCCACTCCACCTATAGCATGATGCTTTCTAGGAGGAGTCATAAGACATTTGGGGCAGGGACTAGGTCTTCTCTCCTAGTCACTAGATTAAGGGAATATCCCTCTATTGGGAATGTGATCCCAAAGTCTTTTGTACACCAGGGATACATCCTGGTTCCATTATCTGAGGTCTCTTAGACTGCTCAGGCCTTCTAGCTGAGACCCATGTACAGGGGGTCTGGAGTCGGTCTGATTCTGGATTCTCAGGTATCAGTCTCGGGGCCCATTCGCTCCTCCTTGTTCAAATCAGCCTTCCTTATATGTCCGAGGTCAGGGAGGAAGTGATTCAGCAACTTTATTTCATATTCTTAAGAAGCTCCTGGAAGTTTCCCCCACAAGTCAAAAGTTGCAGCTACTTACAATTGTCTTAAATATGGCATATCAATCACTATCTCATCAGGAATGGTTAGGACTGCACTAATACTCAGTCTTTTTTTTTCAAAGCAGAGCTTGTGGATAGGGATGGGGACTGGCAGCCACATGGAGTTAATCTTGAGAATGTCACTGCTTGAATAATCAGAATATGTTAGCTTCACAAAAGTTCTATAATGTGGTTACATCATTCCCCTGGGTTCTTCAATTAGACGTGTAACCTGTTTTTAACATAATGTATAAGTGAATTTCATTTCTGAAAATGGTTTAGGAAAATTTTGAATAGCATCCTTGATAATTACACTTAATTTGATTCACTTTATTTTTTACCTGGAAGAAGAAAACTTAAAACATCTCAGAAATACCTGATGTCAAAATGAAAAAGAATTGTTTTCTTTATAGTTTTTCTATAAAAGAGAAGACATTTTATTATTGGTGGGTTTTACAAGGAAATTCAAGTTTCATACCAATAACAATTGCTTTGTGGGGAAGAATTAAGTTTTACCTTTCTAAAAAAATGATTTCTCTAGTTACTTTAAATAATACACAGAAGGGGGTTTTTGAAAATGTCAGTTATTGGTTAAATAATTATAAATTAGAGACTTTGAAACACAATAATTACTAATTGCCAGTTACTAATTTTCCTGAAATCATTTGACTTAATATTATTTAGTTTTATCTTATTTTTTATTTGTATCAGTGTTTTGATTTTTACAGGTAACATACAAGATCCTAACAGATAGTTTTAATAAAATGTAATTACATGTACATAAAGTAGAATGAGAAAGAAGATTGACAATTTCTGAATGTACTATCAATAAACAATTTTTATAATCAAGTAAAGAGCTTTCCTGACAACCGGTAAACTAGTAGAAATAGTGCAAGTTTAGAAGGCTTTCAGGGACAGCCTGCCATATTAAGATACACAAGATTCACAATTTCATTGAGTAACAACCTGTAGCTCAATGAGGCTTGCAGGGAGAAGAAAAAGAGTTCACAATGGGGACCTATTCACATCATTGCATGAACACCATATGGCATCTAATATTTATTTCATTCAAGGAAAAGAGGCAAGATATGGTTTTTCTCACTGAATATATGTGTGTTGAAAAAAATGTCATTTAAACATATAGTCAAATTCATGCACTCTAACGCCCTAATTAAGGGGAACCCAGCTTTTACAAAATTAACTAAAACATTGAATGAGCTTTTAAAAGTTTGTACTTTTTTAATTTAAAAAATATTTCTTTTATTTTCAATTAGATGACTACATAATTTCCTCAATCTAAACTCTCCCATATATTCACACTCACCATTTTTGAGATTCATGTTTTTTTAATTAATTGTTATTAAGTCCCAAATTTAACCTGATCAGTCTATTTACTGTCTGATATATATATATATATATATATATATATATATATATATATATATATATATATCCAGTGCTTTTTTTGGAGGAAAACCATTTCTCCCACTCTTAGTGTTCCTCAGTAGTCTCTTTCCTTTGTATATGATAGAAGACTCATAGTCTTTTCTCAGTCTACTGTGGCATGTCTGCTGTTTTGTTCTTTCTTAGCTGTATTAATACTGTCATGGTGGTAAAAATTGGTGGTACAGGTTCCATTATTTCTAGGAAACACAGTCTCACAGCAAAAACCTCTAATGTTCTGGCTCTTTCTGCCCCCTCGCCTGCAATGCTTCCTGAGTCTTGGGTGTAGTGGTTGCTTTCTAAGTATATGTATCTCATGATACTAGGATCCACAAATCTATATATTGACTGATCATGGTTCTCTTTTAGTATCTATCTGTTACACATAGGACTTTTTGCTGTTATTTCCTCACATCTTCCCAAGGGTAAGCATATTAGCAGTTAATGTTACCAGAGAAGGTCTTGCCAATTTTTACTGTTGTAGGCACTGACAAGTTGCTCATTTTCCAGTAAATAACTACCACGTATGTTTATGCAATCTATCCAAATTGCATTCAGTGGGTCACATACAAAATAAAATGTGAAAGTAGAATGGTAACTCATTTGCATGAAGATGGAATTTAGCTAGAGAGAGTTGTAAGTGGGTAAATGGATGAATGCAAATTAAAATTAATTATGCATTTGTGAACTAAAGTAAATAAATATATTTATAGATTATTTAAGTAATAAGCTAATACTTAGAGATTGTCCTCATCAATTATCAGTTAACTCAATTTGCCAGTTCAGTTGAAGAGATCAATATATTTTGGCATTGAGTTTTAATGGTTGTCAATCAATATAAACAATTTATTGGACTTCATTTCTCCCTCTTCTACCTACCCTCAATCTGAAGCACAGAGAACAAGGAATTTTTTGCATTTTCATGATCATTAAAATAATTCTCTAACATGCATGATTTTTGGTATATTTGAAATAGGTCAAAAGTGTTAAAATCCCTCTGAGGACTTGTTTCTTTTCATCATTTTTGTTCTATTGTTTGACCACACTGCTATACTTTTGTGTAGATGCAATGTTGACTCTTTCTGCTGATTAATTTTGACAAATGCCTCGGGGTGAAGATTGCTTACAGTTAGTGAACTGTGAGTCAGGCCAAATGAAGAAAACTATTCCTTTGGAATTTTAATAACATTAAAAGACAGTTTTAACAGTGGCATTTATCTGAGTGTGGGGCTTTTGTAAAACATCAAGTTAAATCTATCCTCTGTCTGTTAGGGTTGTTAGAGTAAGGATTTCGTATTTATGGTATTGAAAATTTTTCCTTTAAATTTCATTTTATTATTATGAAAAAGGGAACAGAGTCCTAACTTAAAATAATATGAATAGTAGCTTCCAAAACTATAGAAGCCTTTATTCTATAATTTATACTAGATTTCTGGATTTTTAAATTAAAATGTTGTATGTTTTTGTCTTTAATTCTCCTAGTATATTTGTGGTTTTCAATGCTTAAAAAAAGAGGGGTGGATATCCATGACCCCACCTGCTATGGATAGTGGATGAGGTTTATAGTGGTATAAATGAATTTCTGCCTATTGAGAGATCCTTTTGTTAAATTTCACAATTGTTGGTTTCTCCCTAGATAAAAAATGCCACTATTATGCTGTTGGGAAGACTTCCTGGGATGGTTTTTATTGTGGTTCATATGTTTCAAGCTGGATAGTTCTATTAATTGCTTTTATTGCTTTGGTAGCCAGCATCAAACATTCAAATACTGTGATAACTAGCTCCCAAAGAGATGATTTTCTGGTGAGTATCAGCTCAATTTCTACATGTCCTGATTCTGAAGTATATGATGTCTTCAGAAATAGGGACTTGACCTCAAGGTAAATCCAAGTTCAATTTCTCCAGGTTTTATTCAGAAGTATATTTTATTTTAAAAAATAAGGACATAATTAACTTCAACTTCTAGGAGGCAACCAAGGAAAATAGCAGTATTTTAATTTGTTTTGAGAATATCTTTTACACCCATTACCAACAACTGGATAGGATGTTATAATATGCTTGGCATTGGATTCTTGTTAGGTAGTCTAAAATGCTTAGGAGGAGCATTATCACATTAAGTAGCATAACTTCTCATATCTATGTATCTATCTATCCATAATGATATATATATATATATATATATATATATATATGTATATATTTCTATTCTCATGGTAATCTTTTTCTTTATATTTTTTTTATTTAATATTTTTCTTATTTTACAAATTGCTCACACTTCCATCTCCCATGCCCTCCACAGATGCACCCATCCTATCCCACATCCACCCTCCCCCAGGAAAGACAAGGCCTTCCATGAGGGATCATCAAAATCTGCCAAGTTATTTGTTGCAGGGCCTAGGCCCACCTCCATGTCTCTAGGCTAAGAGAGTACCCCTCCATGGGGAATGTGCTCCTGAAGTCCGTTTGTGCGTTAAGGATACATCCTGGTTCCACTTCCAGGGGCCCAATAAACAGCCCATGCCTCCTAACTGACACCCACATTCAGGGGTCTGGGTCATTCCTATGCTGGTATCCCAGCTATCAGTCTGGGGTCCATGAACTCCCCCTTGTTCAGATCAGCTGTTTCAGTGGGTTTCTCCAGCATGTTCTTGACCCCTTTGCTCATTACTCTTCCCTCTCTGCAACTGGATTTCAGGAGTTCGGCTCAGTTCTTAGCTGGCAGTGTCTGCTTCTAATTCATATGATTTTTGACAAAGCAGCAAAAATTATACAGTAGAAAAAAGGAAGTATCTTTTACAAATGGTGCTGGCATAACTGCATGCTGGTATGTAAAAGACTGCAGATAGAACCATATCTATCACCATCACAAAACTTAAGCCCAAATGAATCAAAGATTTCAACATAAAATACGGCCACACTGAAACCCTCAGAAGAGAAAGTGGGAGGTACCCTGAACAAATTAGTACAGGCGACCACTTCCTGAACATAACACCAGTAGCACAGTCACTGATATTGACAATTAATAAATGGTACCTCCTGAAACTGAAAATCTTCTGTAAGGCAAAGGACATAGTCAACAAGACAAAACAGCAGCCCAGAGAATGGGAAAAAAATCTTCACCAATCTCACATCTAACAGAGGGCTGACTTCCAAAATATACAAAGAACTCAAGAAGCTAGTTACCAAAACACTAATTAATCTAATTAAAAACTGGAGTCCAAAACTAAATAGAGAATTCTCAATAGAGGAATCTAAAATAACTGAAAGACACTTAAAAATATGCTCAAAATCCTTTATCATCAGGGAAATAAAAATCAAAACAACTCTGTAATATCATCTTACTCCTGTCAGAATGGCTAAAATAAAAAACACCAATGACAGTTTAAGCTGGAGAGAATGTGGATAAAGGGGAACATTTCTCCATTGCTGGTAGGAGGGCAAATTTGTACAGCGGCTTTGGAAATCAAAGTTCTGGTGGTTCTTTAGGAAAAAGGGAATCAGTCTACTAACAGATCCAGCAATGCCAGTCTTAGGCACAGACACAAAAGATGCACATTCATGCAACAAAGACATCTGTTTAACAATGTTCATAGCAGCATTATTTGGAAAAGCCAGAACCTGGAAGCAACCTAGATGCCCCTAAACTGAAGAATGGATAAATAAAATTAGGTACATTTGCAAAATGGAGTACTACCCAGCAGAAAAAAAACAGCAATGGAATCTTAAAATTCTTGTGGCAATCTATTATTTTTAATTTTTTTTTTTACATATCGATCTCAGTTCCCTCTCCCTTCCTCCCTCCCTCCTTCTTTCTCTCTCTCCCCCCTCCCACGCACCCCTCCCATGTCCTCTCCCATACCCCCCACTCCACATGTAGGATGATGCCATTCAGGAGGGGTCATCTAAATCTGTCAAGTCATTTGAAGTAGGGATTAGGACTTCTCTTCTGTCTCTAGGTTCTTTATCTGTATCTGTTCTTTTTCTGTAAAGAAAAAGCAAGAATGTGACTCTCTTACCTCCAATTTATAATTAATTGGAATAGTATAGAATTCCCATACCAAAGGCTAAGGACAGGAGACCAGCTTAGAATGTTTGGCCCAATCAAGACTTAACCATAATAAGGACACCAGTAAACCCTGAAGCTCCATGTTAGCCATGGGCATCCCAGTGGATCTAAGGAGTCTTTAATGCAGACCTGATCCATTACATTTTCTCCCTTGAGCTAATTTCACTTAAACCTTAAGTGTCCTTTACAAGATGACCTGGTTTCCTGGTAACTCCAGGATCTTAGTATTCACAATTTCATTTAACAACAAACTCAAAAACTTCATTCAGGGAATCCAACCTTGGTTCAAATTACCTGGATTTGGGGATTTCTGAGCCTTGCTACAAATATCCATGACCTTTAAATGCATGTACCTCCCAAAATGACACCAATGGTTAATTCCAATTAACAATGCATAGTCAAGGTTATCTGGACTGCAGCTTCTGTAGTCCCTATGAATTATGGTGGCTGACCCAGACAAATACTTCCCCATTGCCCTTTTATTTATTTATTTATTTATTTATTTATTTATTTACAATGAAACATCAAAGCAGATGAGTAATTCTATTGGGTTTTCTACTTTGAAATGAATTTAGCTTTTTATTTACCCGAGCCTTTGATTATGAGAAATTGCCTTCCAGGCATATTATCAAGTATAGTGAGAAATATAATTTAATCTTTTAATATATTATTGAGAAGTTGAATGATTAATAATCAAAGTTCCTTAAATTTTCTCCACTGGTACTGGGAGTCACCTAGTGACATTTCCTATAGTCCAACTTTAAAAATATTTGCTTACTTTTAAAAATCCTTATCGTGGGACTAAAGAGATGTTACAATAGTTTAGAGTACTGTATATTCTTCCAGAGGGGACAACACTTTGACATTTTTTCCCCTAACATGAAAAATAACCAGGAGTCATTTTAGTAAGTTTATATGACATGAAAAATACCAAACTTTCATTGTCATGAACTATTGCTACCAGTGGTGAAGATAGGGCCATGTATTTCAAGACCTTTCATCTCTTACTAAAAATATTAAAGGTTCTTGGAAAGGCATTGGTGGTGCACACCTTTAGTCCCAGGCCAAGGAATAAAGAGGAAGTCTCATCTCTGTGAGTTCAAGGGCAGCAGTTCAAGGTCTACAGAGCAAGTCCCCAGACAGTCAATGCCATTACACAGAAAAACTGAGTCTCATACAAAAAAAAGTTTCTGAAAGTTGCAAAGTAGGAATTTATTCAAAACAAAGTGATTATACATTTTAAAAAGAAATGTGCTATGAAGATTGACAGTAAAGCACATGAATGAAATATTCAAGTCACCAGTTATTGTTTGGAGTTTTTTTGTGGGGTTCAATGAAAGGATTGGTCTTGCTTACTAGGTTGTGCTTCTCTATTTTTGTTAAAAGACCATCCTAGCTGGGTGGTGGTGGCACAAGCCATAAGTCCCAGCACTGAGGTGGGCACATCTCTATGTTTCGAGGCCATCATGCTCTACAAAGCCACACAGAGAAACTCTGTCTTGAAAAATCAAAAAAGGACAAAAAAAAAATAGGTTATCATTTCTTTATTGCACATCTCTATTTTCAAAAACATCTCATTTAACCACATTTATACCCAATTGTGCATAGGTATGAAATAATTAATAGTGGATTCTCTATTAAGAATTTACTTTGAGGATATAGTTTCTTTTTTGTGTTCTTTTTTAAAATTTTTTATTTATTTTCTTATTTTACATATCGATCCCAGTTATCTCTCACTATTTTTCTCCCTTTCTCCCATGCCCCCCGGCCACTTTCCCAACCCATACCCCCCACATATCACAGGGAAGGTGGAGCCTTCCAGGAGGGGTCAACAAAATCAGTCATTTGGAGTAGGGACTAGGCCCTCCCTTCTGCCTCTAGGTTAAGGGAGTATCCCTCCATGGAGAATGTGCTCCCAAAATCCTTTTGTGCACTAGGGATACATTCTGGTTTCACTATCAGAGGTCCTTTAGATTGCACAGGTCTTCTGACTGAGATCCATGTTCAGGGAGTCTGAGTAGGTCTACTGCTGGTTTCCCAGTTGTCAGTCTGGGGGCCCATTGACTCCTCCTTATTTAGGTCCACATTGTATTGAAGATACAGCAAGCCTCCTTCGTAAGTAATAGGAAGAGCAGAGGAGGGCAGAAGACAATACCTCATAGAATTGGTAGGAAAGGAAGTATGAAAGAAGTCATCTAATTATTATGACAAGTTCATAATAGCAAAGACATGCCTCAAGTCTGGAAATGAAGCACATTTCCGGAGATAAGGGGATAAGGAAAATATGGTATATATTCATACAATTGACTGTTAGTCAATCATAAAGAAGAAAGAAACATTGCCATTTGTAGGTAAATGGAACAAATTGTGAATATCATATTAAGCAAAGAAAACCAGACACGTATAGGTTTTCTGTTTTTTTTTCTTGTTGCTGTTGTTTGAAGAACAACCATTAAAGTGTATAAAATGGACCTTAAAGCAAAATAAAGATTCTTACAGAAATGAAGAAGAACATAAGAAGTAGGAATATATAGGGCATTTAGGAGACTAGTAGGGAGGATGGACTTGGACTTGATGCTAGAATGCTTTGGTCTTGTAAAGAAATGACACACTGGAAGCAATGATGCATATCCTAATATATTTATTGAACCAGCATAACTGTGATTACTTACAGGAATATACTGACTCAGAGACATCTGAATCATCAAAAGGCTTACTCCAGCATGAATGATGTCTCAGGAAAGTTCTATCACTACTGTGGATACCATTCTTAAAGTCATTCTACATTGTTCAGCATTTGATATTCAGCCCCCATCTTCCCTACAACACAGAGTCTAGTGAAATGAGGCTGTCTTATATTTCTGGCAGTAGAATTATTTACCTTAGTGCCATGAAGTATGGGAAAGTACCAGAATCTGAATATGTATGCTCACATAGACTTGGAAAAGGTAGTACTCTGCAAAGTATAGTCCTAATTAGGTTGTCTAAAATAAAGCAATTCCCTCATCAGGGGCTGTGGTGACTGTGTTTGTACTAAATCTGGTTAGAGCATGTTTTTTTTGTTTTTTGTTTGCTTGTTTGTTTGTTTGCATTTTGGGGTTTTTTTGTTTTGTTTTGTTTTGTTTTATTATATTTTTAACCAAAAAGCAGAAAATCACTGATCTAGCCTCCTTATTTCAGAAATAGGAAAGCTGAATTTCTAAATTTTTAAAACAATTTTAGAATTAAAGAGGTTTTATGCTTCTCATTATTAAATCTCATCATCTCACTTTACTCTGAATATATTTATTATTGTTGTTCCTGATATAAAGATATATAAGAAACACCAGATATATAAGAAACATATGGAGTCATGAAACTTGTATAGTGTGGGTAGCCACAGCCCCAAGATGGTGCCTTGATGGATGCCAGGTACTTCAAGCTTAGCTGTAAACAAGCCTTATTTGTAAGTGCTTGATGGATCTGGTGTGCTTCCTCCTTCTGTGGCCTATCTGGGATCACCAGGTGGCATGAGATGATTGGGCTGTGAGAGCACATTTAAAGGCTTGCTGGGGCTGGGAGAAGCGGAAGCTGATGTACAAGGTTCCTGAAAAAACTTCTTGAAGAAGAGTCGTGGTCATGTTTCCTTGCTGGCCAAGGTAGATGTGACAGTATAGATTCAATAGAATCATGGAAAGAAGTTTCATGATGGCTTCATTTAAGTACTTCTATATACTAGATATGAAGAAGAAAATAATTGAGAGATAATTAGAGAGGAACCCAAGGTGTGAGAAATCCAGGCAGACGGGACTAAAACTTTTCATATAATTTGATGCCATAGGAGTAAATACTGACAATAAAGCTATAAATGGAATTATGAGCATATTCCTGATTGTAGTAATATTTTTAGAAGCAGAGATGTGGAGTTAGGTAGTGCAAACAGAAGAATTTACAAAATAGCTATGGAGAAGAGCATTAGAAATTCAGAAATGTACACATTTATAGAAGACACCTTTTGTTTTTGTTTTGTTTTGTTTTGTTTTGTTTGCAAAATATTTCAGATTGTTCCCAGATTGTAAAAGCCTGGCTCTGGATCCACATTTTTACTTGCATTAAGAGAAAGAGCATTACATACAGAGATAAATGGGAAAATGAAAATATTTACATGCTATGTCAAAGTTAGGAGAATTCTTAATTGTCTTCATCTTTCCTATAGGAGCCTTAACAATTTGCATGAAATAAGAAATAATAGTATGATGTCTGCCTTTATAAGGGCCCATTCTACTATTAGACTGCTCAAGCCACACAACTGCCACCCACATTCAGAGGGCCTAGTTTGGTCCTATGCTGGTACCACACTGTCATTTTAGAGTCAGTGAGGGCCACTAGCTCAGGTCAGCTGTTTCTGTGGGTATCTTCAAAATGGTCTTGACACCTTTGCTCATACTATCTTTCCTCCCTCTCTTAAACTTGACTATGGGAGTTCGATTTAGTGTTTAACTGTGGATCTCTGCATCTGCCTCCATCAGTTGCTGGAAAAAAAAATTGTATGATAATAATTCATGTAGCCATCTGATTACATTAGTGAAATGTGCATGAGTATAGGGCCATCCACTGAAGTATGAGAATCTTATCAGTTGTTACACACCCTCCACAAAACAATGATTTTTTCTCTCCCAGCAGCTATTAACTGCCAATAGGGTGGAGTTTGGAGAGCACTTCAACCACAAATTTGTTTTCTTAAATCTTGTAGAGGTCTTGTAGATTATTTCTGCTGATATACATATATGAGTATGATATCCTTGTTTCACCCAGAAGACAACATTTTATGGTACCCACAGCCTTCTTCTGGCTCTTACATTTTTCTAAATCCTTGTGTGAAATAGTCCCTGAGCCTTGACTGACACAGTGATGGATTGTTAAGAATTTGTGATTTAGGTTTCGGTTTAGGCTAGAGCATTGTGTCTTAATCAGTATTTTGGATAATAATGCATCTCTGCATTGACTGCTACTCACTGAAATAGAATTCTTAAGCATCAACGATACTTGATTTCTCAGTGAAGTTCATTTCCATGGAAAGATCCAAATAAGAAGTACAACATCATCACCAAACAATAATAATCCAGGTGTTTATGTTTGTACATATTATTGGTAACCATACTAAAAGGAAGACCTACATGTGTACAAGCACACACGTGAGAGAGACAGAGAGAGATGGAGAGAGAGAGAGAGAGCGAGAGAGAGAGAGAGAGAGGGAGAGAGAGATTGAGAAGGGCATAGAGGTAAAGCGAGAAAGGGAAAAGAAGAGTATTTAGGCTCCGTGTATCCTATTACCTTTGTTAAACTTTTAAGTCCTTTTACTTTGATACAGGAACATTTGGAGATGTTGCATGACTATGACTACATTAAAACAAATCAGTTTTAATGACAAAAACTTAGGCAGCAATCCAGTGCACATATCATAATTTGCTCCCAGCTGTACCAAATGACACTCTACAAAGTGCAGAGTTCCATAAAGATAAATTTATGTATTTGTCAGTATAATGCTGGTTTCCAAGATATTAGTCTGGGGGCCCATTGGCTCCTCCTTGTTCAGATCAGCTGTCTCTGTGGGTTTCTGTAGCCAAGCCTTGACCCTTTTTATTATCACTCCTCCCTCTCTGCACATGGATTCCAGGTGTTTGGCTCAGTGTTTAGCTGTGTGTATCTGCTTCTGTTTCTTTCAGTTACTAGATGAGAGCTCTATGATGGCATATTAGGTAGCCCTCAATATCATTATCAGAGAAGGGCATTTAAGGCAAGGACCATGGTTAACAGCAGCCTTATGTTTAGCCCTCAATACAGTTTACATTGTAACATCTACCTGCATATCTTTTCATCTATCTATTCTATCGAGGTTATCCTGATGATCACTTTATAATAAATAAATGAGATGACAATGTTTGTCTTTCTGTGCTCACTCACTTGGAATAATGCTTTCATATTAATCTGGAGATGATAAACTAATGATTTTGAATAGATCACTTTTTATCATGTTGGAGTCCATAGAAGTTTCAATCACATTGTTAGTTCTTAGCTACATGACAATTTATTCATCAAATGATTGCTTAATAAAATTAATCAACCATTCCTTAAACATGAAATACCATGTTTGTTCTTTTATCTTCCAGGAATAAATGTTATATTAACACAATATAGATAATTAGTATGTTTAGTAAGAGATAAAAAAGTACACCGATCCATCTTATGATAGGAGATGTTATTCTGTAAATATGTTTCTCATACTGGTTAATGAATAAAGCCCTATTGGCCAATAGGAAAGCAAGATAGGTGGGGCTAGGAGACTAGGAGGAGGAAAGAGGAAGTAGTTAGGAGGAACCTAGATGGAGATCCCAGAGAGGTAGAACGCCAGCAGCTTTGGCCTGTAAGATGAGATGTGTGGAAATACTTAGAATAGTAGAAATGGGTTAATCATTAAGACAGAGTTAGCCGATAAACAATGATAGTAACTGGCCAACAGCATTGTATCAAATACAGAGTCTCTGTGTGTTATTTGGGGCTGTCGTGGTGGTGGGACCAGGTAGGCTGGTGGAAAACAACTAGCTACAATCTTATTTAATTATTTTGATGTTTTATGTTAAATTACCTGTGTTCTATTTTATTAAAAAAAACTCAATTTATACAATATACATATGTCGACAACTAAAAATATAATGGTAAAATTAAGCTTATCTATTTATATGATATAATGATGATTTTTGTTTAGCAAATTAAGAAGAATCAACAATAAAGAAGCTATTTTTACTAAAGCATTAAAGGAGTGACATCAAAAATTGGAAGCATTTTGTGCCCGGTGTTGGTGACAAATGTCTTTAATCCTAGCACTGGAGAGGCAGAAGCGGGCAGATCTCTGTGAGTTCGAGGCCAGCCTGATCTACAGAGCTAGTTCTAAGACAGGCTCCATAGCAATACATAGACACCCTGTCTCGAAAAACCAAAAAGAAAAAAAAAAAAGAAAAGCATTTTGAATCTTGCTTTCTCAAAATATTTATAAGTATATTTACAAATAGTTATCCACATAAAATCTATTCTTCGATTAACAAATGTTCGCTTATTGGATCTCAAAATTAGTAATAACATTTTTGACATATATAAAATTTATTGTCCTCTAGTTAAGAAGATTTTTTAATTAGACACCCATTGAATCTTTCTTCTACTCATTGAAAATTCAATTGTTGATATTTACAATTTTCATTTGCTTGTAAAATAATTTTTAATATGTTCTATTGGATTTCTAATTACTGTGATCAGACACCATTGCAGTTTTGGGGAAAATGGTTTATTTTTTTCATACTCCACATCTTAATTCTTCATATCACAGTCATGGCAAGAAATCAAAAAGGCTGAACCTGGATGTGAGATTTAATGCAGAGGCCATGGAAACTTATTCCTCACTGGTTTGCTCTCCATGGCATGCTCAAGCTAGTTTCTTATAGCACCTACAACCAGCAGCACAGAGTTGGTACCATGATAACTAGACTAGGTCCTTCCACATCAAACATCAATGGAGAAAATGTTTGCATACTTGTCCATGGGCCAATCCAATGGAGGCATTTTATTAAAATTCCTTCTTCCTAGATGATTTTAGCTTGTTTCAAGTTGCCATAAAACACCCCAAACTATGTACAAACTTTTTGAATACTAGAATCTATATCTACAAAAATCAAATTCCATTAATAGTTTGTATTACACAAAGAGTTTAAATAGTTAATCTTGGAAACTTTTGTCATCATGTGAATTATAATCTCTATATGGATTTGTCTTTGGCTCAATTCCACTTTTTCTATGTGTCTATTGTCTTCTTGGTCATTGTCCTTTATTCTCCAGATCATGTTGTTCCTCTTCAGAGCTTTTTATTGCTCATCATATTTAAAATTTTATTTTATGCTACAAGAATATTTGTTACATCATTCTCCTTCATATTTAATTTAAGGAAAATATTTAAAATTATGAAAACATGTATCTTAGTAAGTGAATATTAAATGAAAATTTTACATCTGATAAATGGATGCAATGTTTGGTATATATTCTTTAAATACTATGTCATGTGAAGAGTATATTTACTGGCGCTTGTAAGGACTGATTAAATTGATTCAATGTGTTTAACCCCTTTAAAAAGTTTCTGAGAAATATATTCAAGTCATGTTGTTGGGAATAATGGTTGGGACAGAAAGATTGTACCTTTCATTAAATCAAGTTATATGTGTTTGCTAGCTAATTTCTTACTTTATCTCTGGATGAAATCACAATATATTTTTAAAAGTTTATACAGTGAATCTGAGTGCCTGGTCTAGTGAAACTGTTTATGAATAAGATAACACGTTTTTATTAATAGGAACTTCATTATAAAAAAAAGTATTTTTGTTTTGGACCTCTTTCCTAAGATATTTATTCATTAATGGGTGCATTCTAAGCAGGAAAAGTATTTTAATTAACATCTGGAATAAAACCAGAATACAAATAGATCCACAATTACAGATTGAGATAGACTTTTATTATTCAAATTGGAAATAAGCTTGTTTTACATGTCAATCCCAGTTCCATCTACCTTCCCTCCTCCCCTGTCCACCACCAACCTCCTATCTCATCCCCTTTCTGCTCCCCAGGTGTGGAAAGCCACAAGCCAAAGATGGCGCCTGGCTGGATGCCAGGTAGTTCAAGCTTAGCTGTAAACAAGCCTTATTTGGAAGTGCTTGATTGATGGGAGATGTTATTCTGTATATATGTTTCTCATACTGGTTAATAAAGCTCTGTGGCCAATGAGATAGTAAGACAGGTGGGGCTAGGAGACAAGAAGGAAAGAGGAAGTGGGAAGGAGGAGTTGAGATGTAGCCCTGGGAAGAAGCAGGACACCTGCCGCGGCTCCCTGATAAGACGACCACGTGGAAATACTTAGATAAGTAGAAATGGGTTAATAATTAAGACAGTGCTAGCCCATAAACAATAATGGTAATTGGCCAACAGGATTGTATCAAATACAGAGTCTCTGAATGTTATTTGGGGCTCACGTGGCAGCGGGACCATGGCAGTAGGACCCGCTGCAGCTGGCGGGAAGAACCTGCCTTAACACTTGATGGATCTGGTGCGCTTCCTCCTTCTGTGGCCTATCCAGGATTGCCAGATGGCATGAGCTGATTGGGCTGTGAGAGCATGTTTAAGGGCTTGCTGGGGCTGGGAGAAGCGGAAGCTGATGTTCAAGGTTCCTGAATAAACTGCTTGAAGAAGAGTCGTGGTCATGTTTCCTTGCTGGCCGAGGTAGACACAAGCCAGGGAGGTTGAGGTCTTCCATGGGGGAATCTTCAAAGATCACTTGGAGCAGGACCTATGCTCTCCCCCATGTGTCTCAGATGTTAGAGCATTCTTCAATATGAAACTGGCTCCCAAAGAACATTCCTATACTTTGGACAAATACTGATCCACTACTAGTGGCCCCAAAGTTTGCCCAGGCCTCCTAACTTAAATCCACATTTAGGGGATTCCCTTTTGGCATTGTAAAATACAATTTTTACCTAATTTTAAAAGGAAGAGTCTTATTTAAGTACAAGAAAAAATATCTTGAGGGCAAGACACAAAGAAACAAAAGTTTTATTAGTTAATGGAATGATCAAGGACATAGCTGTTTTAACTTTTTATATGCCACAGATGAATAAATAAATAACACTGAATAATGATGAAGACTTGGGATGATGGTAGAAAATACTAATTTCATGCAAATGAAACCATGTTTCTACATGAAAATTGGGTGCCTCTACTGACATTTCTCTATAATCATGTTGGTGAATAACCCAACTATCTTCATATTGCCTTCATCAAGTAATTGATAGATCCACAACCAAGCACCAGGCCAAGCTCAGGGGATTCAGTCAAAGAGAGGGAGGAGGGAATATGTGAGCAAGGGAGGTAAAGACCATGATGGAGAAATCAACAGAGACAGCTGACTAAGCTCATGGAAACTTACCAATAGCTGTGGAGTCTCCATGGGACTGAACTAGGCCCCCATATGTGGGAGACAGTTGTGAAGCTTGAACAACCGGAAGGGCCCCTGGCAATAGAATCAGGATCCATCCCTGATGCATAAGCTTGCTTTTTGGAGCTCATTCCTTATGACAGGATGTCATGCTCAGCCTTAAGTATGGGGCAGGGGCTTGGACCTGCTGCCCAAATGTAATGTGCCAACCTTAGTTTGAGTCCTCCTGGGAGCTCTTATCCTTGGGGAGGAGTGGATGGAGAGCTGAGTATGGGGGAGGGGCATAGGAGAAAGTGTGGGAGGGATTGTAAAATGAAATAAAAATGAATTAATAAAAAAGAAATTTATAGATTCATATAATACATAATCTCACTTTGATAGAGACAAAGCTAAATTCAGCAAATAGTGATATAGTTAAGAAAAAGAAATAAACTACTTCTATCTTGAGTCCCTTTTAGGTTTAAAGTTATGATTATTTCTTTTTTGGAATGACCTTGTATGTGAAAAAATTTTAAGAAGTCACTGAAAAATAGAAAATTTAACAGTTTATTTTTTACTAATAAATTCAATATTAGTGTTGAAGGAGCTATTTAGTATATGAACTTTAATTAACTTTATTATATAAAAACTCATAACCTGTTTCTTCCTTAATTGAATTATGCTAGTTATGGATTAATTTATCAAGCTGATTTTAATTGGCAAATTAAATTAGTGAACTTTCAATTGCTTAACAATTTGATATCCAAAAACTTTAAAATGGTTCAAATGGATTTTACAATTTAACATAATTAGAATTATCTTTTCAGTGTCACAAATGTTGCATAATAATGTAATGCAAAGGAACTCTATAAATTGCACATTAAATTATTTCATTTAAGTTCATTTACTTAATGTAAAATAAATTTTAAATGATTTACCTTTCATTTCATGTGTTTAAGTAATGTTATTCATAAATATAGCAATCAAATTGAATATATCATTTATATTTATGCTATTTTAACTGTACATAAGTGCATTTGCATATATATATGTATATACATTGTACACTTTTATGTAATTATGTTTAAAATAAAATTAATACAATTATCCCTTTGGATTTCACTATAAGTAAATTGCATGAGCATAGAAAGAGTTGAATAATAAATCATATATGAAAAGGAATATGTTACTCAGCCTTGTGAAGGCAATTCATAAAATTATTTAATATAAATTCATCTCAACCATTTGTTTACATTTATGAATCTATTGCTTTCAATACAAAGATTAATAACAATATCTTAGGTTATGGCATAGAAATAGCTAGCAGAATAAACATTTACCTTATAATAATTGATAGCAAAATTTTGACAAAGGGAAGAAACAAAATTCAACAATTATAATAAATTTTTTTATTTTTATAATTATTATTTGTTTGGTTTGTTTTGAGACAAGGTCTTGTTGTGGGCCCCTGGCTGTTCTGGAGTTCATTTTATAGAAATGCTGAGATGTCCTTACCTTTGCCTTCTAAGTGCTGAGAACAAAGATGTGTACCACTATACCCAGCATTATATTATATTAATATTAGAAATTGTATATAATGTAAACTCTATAATATGTTGAATCAGCTTTTCAAGTCTTTTTGTTTAGTAATTTGATGAGGAAAAATCATGAGCAAACTGGCTTGCTAATTTATGATGGAAACAGAGATATTATGGTGTAAGCATATACTAGAGAGAGAAAAGGATAACATAGGTATGTATTATTTTGCATTCTTAAATTCCTCACTTTTGCTCAGCAAGTAGTTTCATGCTTTGCAACAATATGGTACAGTTTTTCTTGGTTAGAGAAATCTCACATTGAAAAGTCACTTTTGTTGTCTAATATAAATATTAAGAAAATACTGCTCTATCATGAGGATTTGACTACATTGTGTTTATGTATGGGTGTCTGTGTGTGTGTGTGTGTGTGTGTATGTGTGTGAGTGTGAGTGTGAGTGGAGTGTGAATTGAATATAACAACTGTTATATTCCTGACCTTCTTACCACATAGCAGCCATTAGTGGACTATTTCACCAACATCCTGGAAGCCATCTGATAACCCCCTTTTAATACACACACACTCACATACACACACACACACACACACACACACACACACACACACCACACACAGACACACATATGCGTGTGTGCCACATAATCATTCCATCATTAGAGAAACTGAGACATGCTACTGTTACTGACTTTCTTGTATAACAAGTATAATCTTTTGTAATGAATACTCATTCTATTGATTCACACCCACATTCTTACTAATTGCACTTAATCTGCACATTTTCCTACCTCCTCAACATCTGTCCTATCATCTTCATTTCAAAACTTGAATAAACACATGTAACTGTGAAAAATTAAACAAAGTGTTAAATAATGATTTTTGTTCATTAGAGTACTTAGTACCTGAGTATTTTATCCAGTCACAATCTTTAATATACTCCAAGTGCAGTTCGTCTTTTCTGAACCTACTTGTCCAATCATCTTCTTGTTTAATCATTGAGATAAAAGCAAGCCTGACAAAATTCTGGGATAAGAGGGTTAATTGACCTCAGCCCTCACAAATTACTGAAGTGCTATGATCAATATAAAGTTTTTTGGGTAGGAATTTACTCTCCTCCTGAAATTAGTTGCTTAATTATTTACTTAATATTTCATATTTGTAATTAAAACATAATTAAATTATTTTTTTCTTTTCTTTCCTCCCTCCTGTCTCTCCCATGTTTCCGTTTTCCAAATATTCCCTGTCCTACCACTTCCAATTCACACACACACACACACACACACACACACGTGCGCGCGTGAACACACACACACACACACACATACACACACACACACACACACACACACACACACACACCCGAATATATAACCTTGAGTCTTTTTGTTGTTGTTATTTGTGTGTCTATATTTTCATGACCACATACTTAGTATAGCATAATCAGTGAGGTGCTCCCTCTGGGAAAAAGGTGATTTTCCCATTTTCAGCAGTATTAGTTGCCTGTACTTCTTTGTTTGGGGCTGAACCCCCATAAAATTTTCCCAACTTTCATGCTAACATGTCTATTGATGTTATTGTGTTCAAACAATTATTTCTAAGAATGACAGTCAAACCACACTTGCTGGTATTTTGGCTCTTAATATCTCTCTGTCCTGTCTTCCAATATGTTCCCTGAGCATGGAAGCTGTGCCACAAAGGCATTGGTGTTAGGCTCCATGACACACTGATCTTTCTATTGTGTCCAGATGTAGCCTGGATACTTTTTTGTTTGTGTGTTTGTTTGTTTGTTTTTGTGATGGTCTCCTGTTTGCTGTAGAGATTAGCTTCTTCAATGAAGGCTGATAGTTATATTTATATGAAGCTATCACATTTTTAGAATGCAGTCAAACTACATGTAGTTAGAATATGCCACAAAGTACATTCTTATCTAAACACCTTATCCTTGTGCCCTTACTTGTCAATGGAGGTTAACTAGGTTTCTAGGTCCAAGCATGTATTCCCTCCTGCTCAGTGATCTTAAGATTCATTCCTTTTTTTAAGAACATGATTACTGGTTGATTTTCCATGCTGCTCAGTATTACCACACACTCTTGCACATATGGGACAACAGTGACAAAACCTAGTACATTATCAAAAAAGAGCAATGATTATGATGACCCAGCTCAAAAATGCTTTAGAGTAGAATATTATTAATGAGTGGTCTAGAGCTTATTCTTGTGATTTTTTGATGAACAATGTTGATGCATTTTGCCCTTGTCTGAAAGTCTGCCTGAGGATAAATTGGAGAGTTTTGGCTTGAGGGTGTTTGCAGAGAAGATATTAAACTAGCATTGTATTAAATGTGTTGTATGGCTATTAGTGGCCAGCCTTAAGCAGATCTATAATGAAAAGAAGCAAGCTAAGCAAGGAAAAATGTAAACTTTACAGTTTAAGCAGAAAGGGGGCCCTAGACAGAATAATGGACCTAAGTCTTGTGCTCAAGAAGATAAACAAATTAAAGAAATGTCCCATGCTACATGTTAAAAAGGAAATGGTGACTTAAGGGCAAGACCCTTCATATCTATGTTTCCAAATTCTGGAAAGAAATTAAAGAAAAGCTTGGGCAGTAAAAGAAAATATCAGTGACAGAAAGCTGATGCATATATGATTAAAAGAGAAGACAAATCCCAGCCCTAGGAAGCAGCAGAGATTGTCATTTGCATCCTCATCTTGGCTTTAGAGTCAAGGACACATGACACAATTTATGTAATCAGACTTCTCAACCAAGAAAAACCTTTCAGACAAATGCCTGTCAGTGGCCTCCCTACATGAATGCTCAAAGAGGCCACTGTGTGGAGCACAATGGAAAGTGAAGCCTGGATTTTGATGAAATCCCAAGATGTTGGAGATCCTAGGGTTGAGGGCTACTTGCCAATGTAACCTGCTAACTGGCAGTTGAACCAGTCCAAGACAAATAAAATTAGGATTTGGAGATCTGAATATCACTTCCTACCAGAACTTTATCCAGATTTAGAACTTTAAACGTCTCTATCACCCTGTCTGTCTGTGTGCATCTGTGGTTGCCACCAAGATGTCAATGGACTAAACCACTGAAACTGTAAACAAGCCTCAATTAAATGTTTTCTCTTATAATAGTGGCTGTGATTATAATGTCTCTTCACAGATACTTACTCACACATAAAATAGGTGTAAACATACTGTGGCACTACAGAGAATTTAGAGGGTAAAATGGAGTAGATACTATACTTATGTTATAAATGTATGACATTCCTAAAATTAAAGACAATTTTTAAAAATAAAGTGATTTTTAGATATCTCAAGTAATGGTATAATTTTTTTTCATGTTGCCCTATTCTGTCCCACAGTTACACTCCTTTATAACACCAATACAACATGATAAAAAATTCACTTTGATAGTATTTCTCTTGTGAATGGTTATACTTCTATATATAGTTTCCAATATATCTCACTTTTTAAGTTTCCTTTATTCAGATTTAAATGTTCAGTTATATATGGCTGAAAATTTGAGGACTAACAAAACTGAGATTATAGATTACCTAGTTTTTATTAATCTTCATGTTAAGCTTACATATACTGCATACAGTACCCAGCTAATAGGTGATTACATAGTATGTGTTTACATATTTTGTTTTTCTTACATTGTTCTCACATATTTTCATAAATTTTACAGACAAGTTTGTCATAGTTTCTAAACATCAATTCTGGAGTTAGTTTCCTTGATATTTCTACTTGAATGTAATTTCTTTATTAAGGAATCCCTATTGAATTTATACTAATTTATCACTTGATTAATGCTATTAAGATAATTTTCTACTAATTCTTCACTATAAAAGAAAAGGGACACTTTTCTTTTTATAGCATAATAAAACTCTTCATACATGAATCCTCTATATGTGCTCAAATAGTTACATTTGCATTAAAAAATCTACACTGCCAATGTACCTATTCAGTGCTCAAATTAATGCAAATGCATTTAATTTCAATATGTATGAGTCAATAGGCTGAAGAACATGAGAATATAAAATAATCTACATTTAAAATCACACATACAATCTGTTATTTTTAAAGAATAGAATCAATTTTGAATAAAAATTGACATAGATTTTAAAAAATCAAAATTCAAGTAGACAATTTTAAACAGCTTCATTTTCATCTGTATGCCTTATCCCCATAGTCTATATATAACCTCTGTGGTTTTATGAATTAGAATTTGATTATTATTGATTTAACAACTCATATCAACATATAACTGAATACATACCATATTTGTCTTTCTGTGTCTTACACCTCATTCAGGATGATCTTTTCTTTTCCAATTCCATCCATTTTCCTGGAAATTTCATGATGCCATTTTCAATGGCTGAGTTACATGCCATTGTGTAAATGCACCACACTTTTTAAAAATCCCTTCTTCTGTTGATGGATATCTATGTTGTTTCCTAAACTGTTGTTTACTTTTTATGAATAGAGCAGCAATGGACATCGTTGTGCAAATATTTTGTGACAGAATAAAGTGGCTTTCAGGTATATGCCCAAAAGTATGATAGCTTGATCTTGGGACAGCTCAATTCCGATCTTCGTGAGGAACTGCCACCTTGATTTCCATAGCAGCTCTACAAGAACATGTACATTCCCTTAAGCAAGGAGTGAGTGCTCTTTCTTCACATTATTAACAGCAATAATTAATATTTGTTTTATTTATCTTACCAATTCTGATGTTACAAGATGATACATATGAATGCAGCTATAATGCTCTTATCTATACAAAACTTCTAAATAGAGTTTAAAGAAAGTTTACAGAAGAATTTAGATATATAGTATAAATGACAAATGATATTTACTGTGTGTTTATTCTGATGTATAAGCTAGATACGTATTCTGTTTTAATTATAAAGTACTTTAAAATGCCACAAATTTTTTCAAATATTTCTTTTAAGAAAAAATAATTGCGTATTGATGAATATGTCATGATGAAGGAAATCCTTTCTGCCTTCTCCTGCAGTTTTTAGTCCCAAATAGACACACGGAGGATTCATTAATTGTAAACTGTGGCTCAGGCTTCTTATTTGCTAGGTCTCTCTTAATTTTTAACCCATTTCTATTAAACTATGTATTGCCATGAGGCTGTGGCTTACCTGTAATGCTCTGGTGCGTTACTCCTTCTGTGGCTAAATGTCATACAAGTCTTTCTCTCTCTCTCTCCAGAAACTGCTTCCCTGCTTTTCCTCCTCCCAGCATTCTCCTAGTCTGGTAGCCTTATCTATGCTTCCTGCCTGGTTACTGGTCAATCAGCATTTATTCATCAATCCATAAGAGAAACATGTATTCACAGCATACAGAAGGACATCTAGGAGGTAAAAGGTAGACCTAAAGGCCGGTAACCTAAATGACTGGATTTGATAGGGATGGACAGCCAGCCCCCAGGGCTGGAGAAATTTAGGGTAGGGGAAAGGGTGGTGAGGGTTCTCTTACTGGAAGAGACTGAGGGATGCAGGGAGAACCCTGAAGCTAGGTCTGCTTTGATGCAGTCATGAACATCTCAGTTAGCCAATTGTCCCTGGTGTGAGACCTAATAGTAGGTAAGTTGCAGCAAGGTGGGTAAGTTTCTGCTGAGGCCCTCACTGCCATATGAGATTATTAGCTTTGTGGTGGGTAACAATTACTGATTGGTTTGTATATCTAGAAAGATTTACACAATCCTAGGATGGTAGCTCTCCAATAATGAAAATAAAGCCCTAATAAAATGGCCAAATGTAATTTGCTATACCCTTTCTTCCTCATTTAAGTTTTAACAGGTCTACCATCCTTTTTAACTTCAGCTTTTTTTCCTGTACAATGTAAATGGTATGACTGACTTCCAAGCTACTTGTAGACCTCCTGCTGCTGCCACACAACTCCTTAAGGCTTGCTGCAACAGACTCAGCTTTTACAAACCCTTATCCTCAACATTAGGTTGACCAGAGTTTAGAGAAATTAGGGCCATGGAATTGGCGTGTGCTACCAGAAGCCAGAAAAGAAGACCAGCAAGGAATGCACTATTGTTTGTACAAAGCCTATTTCCAGAGATACAGGTAGACTCTCAAAACACTAGTGGTGGAACCTGGCAATGGTTGCACAAGCCTTTAATCCCTGCAAAGAAGAGGCTGATGGAAAGAGATCTCTTTGAATATTAGGCCAGCATGGTCTATCTACAAAGCTACTTCAAGGACAGCCAGAATTGTTACTCAGAATACATGTCTGGAAAAATACCAAGAAGGGGGTTAACAAGGCAAAATGAATACTAAAAATTAGCATATGGGCAATTTGCTAATTTCCAATTTGGATCCCCTTGATCTCCTTTTGTTGTCTTATAGCTTTAGCTAGAACTTCAAGTACAATGTTGAAAAGATATGGACAGAGAGAACAGCCTTGTCTTGTTCCTGATTTCAGAGGAATTGTCTTAAGCTTCTCTCCATTGATTTTCATGTTGGCTGTTGATTTACTGTATATTGCTTTTATTATGTTTAGGTATGTTCCTGTTATCCCTGATCTCTCTAAGACCTTTATCATGAAAGGTGTTGAATTTTGTTGAAGGCTTTTTCAGCATCTAGGGAGATGATCAAATGGTTTTTCTTTTTCAGTTTGTTTATATGGTGGATCACATTGATAGATTTTCGTATGTTAAACCATCCTTGCAACCCAGGGATGAAGCCTACATGTCATGGTGGATGATTTCTCTGATGTATTCTTAGATTCAGTTTGCCAGTATTTTATTTAGTATTTTTGCATCGATGTTCATCAGGGATATTGGTCTGTAGTTGCAATTCCACTCTTAGTTACATACCCAAATGACCCACATCCATGCAACAAAGACATGTGCACAACTATGTTCATAGCAGCATTATTTGTAATATCAAGAACCTGGAAACAACCTAGATGCCCCTCAACTGAAGAATGGATAAAGAAGATGTGGCACATCTACACTATGGAATACTACTCTGCAGAAAAAAATAATGGAATCTTGGAATTTGCAGCCCAGTGGATGAAACTTGAAACCAATCTGAATGAGGTAACCAAGTCACAAAAAGAGGAACAGGGTTTGTACTTGCTCATATATGGATTTTAGACATAGAGCAAAGGATCACCAACCTATAATACACACCACCAGATGCCCTGGGATACAAGGTGTATTCCAAGAGATTGATATATGGTCCCTCACAAAAGGGGGAAGGGACAAGTCCCACCAGAGTACATGGGAAATGGGGGGCAGTGAATGGAGAGAGAACTAGGAGAAACAGAAGGGGAAGAGAGCAAAACATGTGTTACTAGATAGATTGAGTCAGGGTGGGGGGGCATAAAAGATGGAACCCAGCATGGGACTGACTCAGACCACCTGAATATGGGTCTCAGCTAGAAGGACTGAACAGTCTGGGGGACTTCAGACAGTAGAAACAGGATCTATTCCTGGTGCACAAAAGGAACTTGCAGGCAAATCCCCCATGGAGTGATACTCCCTTAGCCTAGACACAGGAGAGAAGTCCTAGTCCTTATTTCAAATGACTTGACAGATTTATATGACCCAACCTGGATAGCATAGCCCTACAAGTGGAATGTGGGTGGGGGAATGGAAGGGTGGGTCGCCAGGGTGCATGTCTCAGGGGAAAGAGAATAAGACTGAGGGAGGGAGGGTTGGAGGGATGAAGGGAGAGGAAACTATGATCCACATGTAAAATTTTTAAGTTATATATTTAATAAAAAAAGAAGGAAAATTGCTGCTGGATTAATTATATATATATATGTACAAATAATTTATACATAAACATATATATACTTTAAATATATATATTTAAAATGCTTTGACTTCAAAATTTAAGCCTACTGACAAGTTACTGGGGAAAAGAATTTCTAATTTTTCTTTCCACAGAAAATGAAAAGCTGTGGATTCCTTCCAGGCTAATGTGGTTTGATCGAGCTAGACCCCCTGAAGCAATGTCAATGGGACAATGCATCCTTGCAGACCACTACAGCCAGGATTACTGTGTCTTCTTAGGATTCCCCCATGACAGGAACCCCCACCAGCAGGAAGCAGTTTGGAAAGAATGATGCCCAAATTCCCAAATATCGTTTATAAATGTTTTTATCAATAAAAAATGCATGTATAATTATGTACAACATAAAATAAATATATTTTTTAAAAAATACTAATAACTTAGTTGAGTCTATTGATAGAGAAATTTCATCACTTTTGACATTTTATATAGAATATTCAGTTTTTGTAGTTTTTACATATTGTTGATTCTATATTGAATATTAAAACTTGAGTTGATCCTGGCACGGCATGCCTTTAATATCAGCACTCTGGACAGATAATAACTTTGTAAAAATCATGGACTACATAATAACTAACCATCTCAAACTTAACACAATACCCTGAAGCAGTGAATATATGTTTTCAATAGGTCTCTTAGGACTCTTTGGGAAATGTACATTGATTCACATAATTATGCAAAGTGAATCAGGAAAATTTTTCTGGAGCTCACATTAATAATGAAACAAGAAAAAAGTAAGACTATATTTTTTTTAAACAATAGAGGCTAAAACAATCTTTTAAAAGCCACAAATAGGAAGAAATCAGATCTTAGGATGAAAAAGTTTAGTAGTATTGGTCAATATAATATGCTTAACATGCTTGAAAATTGTTCAATTACAAAAATTTAGTGTATGTCATTGAATACTACAAACTTCTTCTTTGAACACTATAAAATCTAAATATAATCTATAATAATGATAACAGAAGGAAATCTCTGTACTTTCTTAAAAGAAAGTCATTGCAGAAGTCTCAGATCTTATAACATGAACTTTTGGTTAAAATAAATGCATCTTGTTTTCTATGAAATGGTATATGCAGAAGGGATGATCATGCAAGCTGTGTATGCATGTGTATGCTTGTGATCTCTGTACAAGTGGGTGGGTGTGGCATATATAGAGACACCTTATGACAAAAGGCATCAATTTTAATACCTAATATTACAATTTTTTAATATTCAGTACTGGAAAGATTTTAGAAACAGTTATAAAGAAAAAGTATATGCCTTTTTAGAAAATTACATCTTTGGGAATGAATGGAAATTACTGAACATTTCCATATAAATAACTTTTCCCCTTTAACATGGAGATTACTGATATTGGAGCCCTCACAAAACATAGAAAATATGCCAGATGGGTGTTGGAACTGGAGAATTCTGGCAGCAACCTTAAGGGTAAAAATAAATCCACAAAACACCATCTTAATTAGTTTTTTAGAAAATGTTTCAATTTACAGTCTTTGCATCATGATATTTTAAGATTATAGTTTAAAAATCAACAGATTTATTTTATTTTTTTAATTCATCACTCTACTGTACATGCACAAAGTATTTGAGGAACAGAGTGTTCTGTGTCTGCCACTCTGGCTGTTGACAATGCTTACTGCAGCATTGGTTATATTATACCTTATCTATAAATAATTCATGAATCCTAAACTTCAGTTTTTCAAATTAGCAAACATTAACAAAAAGAATTCTATTATCTCATCTGCAGAAAACATTCTCAGTAATTTGAACTATTGATAGATTTAGACAAACCAGAAACCACCGAAGCTCTCAGTCATTCTGTGCATCTTCTCCACTACTTGTATGTTAGTGAGTTCCCATTCTAACTGATGTGCTATTCTGCTACCTAAGTTGCTTCAAAGTCAATAGGAAAACAAGGAAAACAGCAAGGAGTCACATGACATCTACATTACTGACATAAAACATTGATTCTTTTAGATGTATTTATGAAGTTTAGAAGAAAGGATGGTACACAGATCCTTAGAATATTATTTGAAACCACTCTCTATATATCAACAGAGATTGTCTGTTGTTTGCTACAGTATACACTGAAAACCAGTAAACTGAGAATAAAGACTGGCTTTGACAGTCTTAGAAAAGAATTAACAAGAATCTGAAATATACCCTTTTTCTAATTTTTTCATATTTGCCACAAATTTGAAAAAGAAATAACTTATTAGTTACCCTTAAGACAACACCGATATAGACAATTTGTACGTAGGCTAATGATTTTTGTTATGGATTAAAAGTTAATTTTAAGCAGCTTTCTTTTGTAAAATCAGAGATATGGCCTTCTGGTCAGGAGTACTCATTCTTGGAGAGTTCAGTTTCCAGCACATGCATATATGCACTAGTTGTTGTTGTTGGCTTGAAGATGGCTTCACAATTGAAATTTCTCTACAGATATGTAATGGCCATTGATAGTTGTTGCGTGATTATACATAAATGCAAATGTTTGTTTTTCCTTCTACAGAAATAGATGTCCAAAAGTTTGAAAATAGTATAATGACAAAGAATATATGAATTACCCAAAAGTCATCTCATAAACCCATAATTACTAGTTTTGTATATTTTATTTTTATCTGTTAAGCATATTTTATATCAGAATATTTTTGTTAGTTAACCATAACTTGAAATTTAAAAGAAAATATGTGTTAAATATATCAAATGAGTGGTTTGATAAAACCATGTACTCCTTTGGAGTAGAGTTACAATAAATGGCAAATTCTATGAAATATTTTACACAAATTGATCTAATTCTGTTTTGTTTTCACTAAAGTATTTGCCTATGAATGTAAATTTTTATAAATTTTATAAATTTAAAAAATTTTTAATAGAACTATATAAATTTTGTTATCAAAGAAACTTGGAGTGATACAAAACCTACATACAATTATGCAAAATTTAATATACACGAGATTATGAAATTCACCTGAAGTGTAACAAACTCCCCTGAAATACAAATGATTTGAGTCTTGTCAGCTGTGTTATACAATTTTCACTTTAGTCACCTGAGACATAATAATCAACTTTTTTTTATTCTTAACAATCTACATTGACAAAACTTTATTGTTGGTGCTTTGCCAATGAATGATAGTTTTTGAAACAAAGGAACTTCAAGAGGCATTACCATCCTTGACTCCAAGCTCTACTATAGAGCTATGGTCCTGAAAACAGCTTGACATTGGCACAAAAATTGACAGGTAGATCAATAGAATTGAATCGAAAATCCCGATATTAAACAACACACACTTATGAACACTCGATTTTTGACCAAAATACTAAAACTCTACAATAGAAGGAGGAAAACATCTTCAACAAATGGTGCTGGCACAACTGGATGATGAAGCTGTGTAGAAGACTACAGATAGACTCATGTCTATTTCCATGCACAAAACTTAAGTTCAAATGGATCAAAGACCTCAGCTTAAATCCCGCTACACTGAATCTCTTAGAAGAGAAAGGGAAGTAGGCGGTACAGTTAAACACATTGGTATAGGATATCACCAATTAATAAATGGGACTTCCTCAAACTGTGAAGCTTTTGTAAGGCAAAGGACACAGTCACCAAGAACAAGCTGCAGCCTACAGCCTGGGAAAAGATCTTCACCAATCCTACTCTGACAGAGAGCTGACCTCCAAAATATACAAAGAATTCAAGAAACTAGTCAACAAAACACCAAATAACCCTATTAAAAAGTGGGGTATAAAATTGAATAGAGAATTTTCAATAGGGGAATCCAAAATGGCTGAAAGACTCTTAAGAATGTACTCAACATCTCTAGCCATCAGAGAAACATAAATCAAAACAACTCTGAAATACCATCTTACTCCTGCCAGAGTGGCAAAAATTAGAAACAGCAATGACAGCTTCTGCTGGAGAGGATATGGAGAAAGTGGAACACTCCTCTACTGCTGGTAGGAGTGCAAATTTGCACAGCCATTTTGGAAATCAGTATGGTAATTCCTCAGAAAAATGGGAATCAGTCTACCACAGGACCCCACAATTCCACTCTTAGGCATATACCCAAATGATGCACATACATGCAAAAAAAGACATCTGTTCAACTATGTTCATAGCAGCATTATTTGTGATAACAAGAACCTGGAAGCAACCTATATGCTCCTCAACTGAAAAATGGATAAAGATGTGGCACATTTACACAATGTGATACTACTCAGTGAAGAAAAAAAAAATGAAAATTTGAAACTCATAGGCAAATGAATGGAAATTAAAGCAACCATATTTGTGAGGTAACCCAGTCACAAAAAGAAGAACATGGTATGTACTCAGTCATATAGGGATTTTAGACATAGAGCAAGGGATCACTACCGTATAATTCACACCACAAGAAAAACTAGGATACAAAGAGGACAATAGGTTTCTCTCCATGAACTTATAGCAAGGTGTCATATTTGAAACAACAGCCAAACAACTCAGTGAGCATGTTAAGTCAAGCTGTAGACAAGTGAGAGGAGGTACTCTACAGACAAGTTGATTTTAAATCTTTAATAGAAAATGTAGAAGTATTATTTGAATCAGAAGTCTCTTAGTGAAGTAAAATTTTATTCTACTGATGAGGCAACATGTAAAATTACGAATTTGTTTTACATTTTTAACCCAACATTTAGTCATGTACTTTTATTTTTGCACTTATTTATATATGTGTATTCATATATGTTCATATATAGAGAGGAATACAACAGTATTTGATGCATGGTCCATTCATTTAGACATTAATCATTTCTCATTTTCACTGGATGGTTATGCAAATAAACTACAAATTTTAATAGATAAACAATGTAGCACAGACATACCAAAAGACACCAGATAATACATTCTATATTTCACAATAAGGATAGAGTCTTCAAATATTGGACTAAATGTACAACTGTAAAGCAAGAAATGATTAAAATTATTTCCTAATTTCAGAAGTAAGATTTATCAGATATAAATATGAAACTAAAGAAAAGACATGAGAATTTAGTAAAGTATTTATGAAGAATTTGTATAAAAGTGTTCCTTATAATGAACTATGAATATAGCAGAAGGCAAATTCAAAATTCGTGAATGGATTCTATAAAGAACACTCAGATGTGACACTAGTATGAAATAGTTGGGGCTTGACCTCTTCCGCCACTCAGAAACACAAGCTCCTTATACACTGAGAAATCATTGCCCAGTAGAATTGTGATGAGAACATGTTACAAACAGAGACAGAAGACAAGTTGAAACTCTCAGGTGCTTTTACCAAAAACTGGCATAGATCAAATATTTAGAAGCTTGTTGCCATTATCAAATATTTTAATTACTACTGAAAAGAAAATTATATTCTCGAAAACATAGCCAAATAAATGCATATTTTATCAACATATGCAGAAACCAGTTCCTACAGCGATGCACATTTAATTTGAAGATCAAAGAAAGAGAGTGAAATGTGCACCCAGAGAACACTAATGTGGCTTATGTGTGCAAGGTAATCGTGTCATTATAAAGTCAAATGAATTCCTGTCACTGCAGAAACACACAGAAAGTTCCAGAATTAAATTTACGAAGGTATTGTAGTATATTGTGTGATAAAACGTAGATAAGGAAGCCGAGTGGTGGTGGTGCATGCCTTTAATCCCAGCACTCGGTAGGCAAGTAGGCAGAGGCAGGTAGATCTCTGTGAGTTCGAGACCAGCCTGCTCTATAAGAGCTAGTTTCAGAACTGCTTACAGAACTACAGAGAAAGCCTGTCTTGAAACAACAATAACAACAACAACAACAAAAACTTAGGTAAGTTTACAAAGAGATATTGTGTCACATTGTATTTTTAATGTAAATTATTATTGAGCACTATCCAAATAAAAATTAAAAGCAGGGAAAAATAAAATGTTTTGAAAATACTAAATATTTTGACCTTTTATACGAAGTTATAATAGATACTACTTATAATATATTTCAATACGTTCAATAGTGATGCCCTGTCATGCTAATTTTTTCCCAAAACATTCCTCATATACTTATATAGAAATATTCATTGTCCTTTGTTCTCACTTTTAAAGAAAATACATAGTTCATTTTCATTATCAGTTCTCACCCAACCATGCAATTGAGGTCCAGAACTCATTGCTCTTCTCCATCTGTAATTTAGACACCATTAATTAACCTTTTGCTAGTCTTACCACCTCTCTGCCCTCCAAGCCTTTGTGTAACACCTCCTGCTCTCAACTTGTAAGGAATTAACATTTTGAGACTCTCCATAAGATATGAGTTAATACTTAACTTCTGTGTTTGGCTTATTTCATTTGCTATAATTCATTGCAATTAATTTTATATTTATAATAATGCCAGAATTCTTTCATTTAGTAGTTGAATAGCATTTCATAGTGTATACATGTGTAACAATTTCATTATTCATCTATTTGTTGTTAGACACTCATAATTTCCAGTTTTGACTAATGTGAACAATGATATAGAAACATGAAATATATGACTTTCTTTTCTGTGTGTACTCAGCACATCCACAATTGATACATGGTAATTTATGATTATTTCAAGAATACTGAAGAACTTCCATTATGTTTTAGACATTAATTACAGTGAATGGCATTTCTACAAACTATGAGAATAATTTATCTTCCTCTCAATACTTGGTGTCATTTATGTTTTGACAATAGCTATTTCAGCTGTAGTGAAGTGACTACTATTGTCATTATGATTTTATTTTCCTAGTGATAAGGGTGGTCATTATCTTTTCTTGTTGATCAATTATTTTTTTCTTTGAAAAATGCCATATATATATATATACATACATGTATACATATATATGTATACACACACATATACATATATGTTCTTATAATGTTTCACTTTTTAGTTTTCAAATAAAAAAATGTGAATATATATATGTTAGTTATCAATCTCCTTATTAGGGAAGGGCATTTATGGTAGCTCTCCTCTGTTGCTCAGGTTGTCAGTTGGGGCCATCCTTGTAGGTCTCTGGACATTTCTCTAGAGTCAGTTTTATCTACAACCTATAATGGCTCCCTTTATTATGGTATCTTTTCTCTTGCTCTCGTCTATTCATCCCCCAACTCAATCTTCCTGGTCCCATCCTAGAAACTTCATCTAGTAGGTGTTTGAAACAGAACCAGACACCCAGAGCTAAACACTGAGCTGAATTCCTTGAATCCAGTTGTAGAGAGGAAGGAGTGATAAGCAAAAGAGTAAAGACCAGTCTACAAAAGCCACAGAAACAACTGACCTGAACAAGAGGGAGCTCATGACTCCCCAGACTGATAGAAGCTAAGAAAAGCAGCATTGTACAGACTCAGACCCACTGAATGTGGGTGTCAGTTAGAAGGCCTGGGAGTATAAGGGACCTCTGACAGTAGAACCGGGATGTATTTCTGGTGCACAAAAGGACTTTGGGAGCACATTCACCATGGAGAGATACTCACTTAACCTAGATGCAGGAGGGAGGGCCTAGACCCTACTCCAAATGAGTTGACAGGTTTTGATGATCCCACCTGGAATGCCTAATCCTCCCTGTGGAGTGGGTGGAGAAAGGGATGGGTGGGAGTACAGGTACATGGGAGGGTGGGAATGGAAACTGGGATAGATATGTAAAATAAGAAAAAATCATAAAATATTTTTAAAAAGTGAATAGCTTGTATACCATATTTGTAATGCTAGAGCAGACTTAAATTGATTATGTAGCTGCTGTTTAAAGCATGTTTTCAAAAAGGTTCCCTTTTGCCTATTATTATCTCTTTCTTTTGTGTTGATACCCCTTTGCATTTCTTGAAATAAAGATGCACACTGTGGTAATAAACTTCTGTCAGCTTTTGTTTTCTAATAGTAGCTTTCCCTAACTTTCTTTTCTAAAGCATTCCTCTACTTTATATAGTTTTCTTGTTTGACTGGTTTATATTTTGCAAGCAAAGTATTTGAAATCATATCCCACTCCCTTACCTTTATTGTTTCTGCTAAGAAGACTGCTATCATGTGAACTGAGATAACCTGTATCATTTGCTTATTTGATATTTTTCTATCAAGACCAGGACTATCTTAAATAGTAGAGAATTTGATATATCTTATGTTTTGTTTTGTATTTATTTTGGGGGGCTCAAGTTATGGATTTTCCATTAGATTTATTTTTGACAGTTTAATGCATTCTGATTATTCCCACACATAGTATTTCAACTCTTCTCTTCTTGTAAGTCCTTCTCTCGTGTTCATGTCTTTTTGTTTCATGACCTATAATTTTATCCAGAGTAATTCATGTAATAATTATTATAAAGCTAATTATTTAAGTACAGTGGGCTTCCTACTATGCAAGCAATGTCTCCTTCTCCAATAGCTTCTACCAGTAGTAACAAGCTCTTCTCCATGGATGGGTAGGGCCTAATGATTCCCTTCTACATCCATGAATGAGTGTTTGTATATTCAGTCTTTTTTTGTAGACACAGTCCAAGTAACTTTAATTTCAGGTGGCTATATACAATGTCCTATGTCTTCACCTTTACTATGTGTTATAAGTCAGTATTTAGCTCTATTTTCTGATTCTTTTTGCCATTAAAAAATGGCAAGAAAAGGGTGCTTTTGACTACTTCCACTAAAAATTATAAATTATCTCTTCCTAAGACAAACACTGAAATGGATGTGGAACAAAGACTTTCATGCTATTGGATGAGTGCTGCTAAAGAAAAGACGCAGCTCTACAATGCTGCAAATAGCGACCAAATAACTTGGTGTTTATAGCAGTCTAGTGGATATGAATCAAAGTTCTCTATATGGCCCCTAGCAACCTTCAGAGATTCTGTCTAATGGAACTCTGTAATAGCATTCTGTGGATCTGGCCTATAAGACACTGAATAAAAGTCAGAATTTGTAGAAAGCTGTGAAGTGCCATGCCTTAAAGATGGCGCTGGCTTCCGCCTTCCAGCTTCCCGATAGTGAGTGCTCTCAGTCATAAACATGTCCTTAATTGACTAAGGCTGAGAGCTAGTATGTGGACCTATCAGCATTAGCCACGTGGCGTGCTGGGATTGACTATCCCAAGGCCTTATAAGCTGTGGGCTGGCTTTCCCCGGGGTCAGAAGATTGTTTTAAGGTTCCTGAGTAAAGCTGCTTAAAGAAGAGTCCGAGCGTTGCATCTTCCTTGCTGTTCAAGGCTGTCACGACATGAATTAAATGCTCCTTAGGCCATCCTTTTTTTCATATGAGGAGTTGTAGTCATTGCTTTGCTGCCCTACTTTTCAAAAGGGTAATGGAATATATACTCTAGCAATATTGACAGTGGCTACGATGGGCAGTATCAAGTCTCACACTTGGAGGACTGAATAGTATTGTAGGTACTTTCCAAGACCATGGCATAAGTTGTTAGAGATTAAGATGAAACATTGTAACATATTAGTTAAGCTTGTATTCTGTCTATTGCCATGCAGATACAGAAACTATTTACTTGAATACTGCCCAGGAGATGTGAAACTGAATCTTTGAAACCTGACTAATGCCAGATATAAACAAGTCAGACTCAATGCTGAGTTCGTGTGTAAAGTTCTGAGCTTATTCCCTCCCACCCACTAAAGTGCTCTGTGTAACTGCTGCCCCTAACTCTGAGGTCAGGTACTGTGAATAGGGTTGGGGAGACAAACCAGAAAAGGAGGGAGAATTTTAGGAATGCATCATTTGCTCTTCAGAATATAACATTAAATTTAAAAATTTATCTCTAGCCAGTCTTTTCTTTTTGGCATATTATTTATTTATTGATACTCTGAAAAATTAGCAGAGTTATTTGTCTTAGTAGCATATAAATCTTTACAATTCTTCATGGAAGAAGGTAACAAAATATTGACCAAGCTACTCCCTGCAGGTTTTCACTGGGGAATTCCTTTTCTTGCTTTGTCCTGCTCCTATACGCAATCTATATTACTCACTCATTATCTCCTTGTCCATCTTCAGTGCCTAAGGCTAGCCATCTTTTCTCATCTCATCATTCATCTGACATCAAACGATAATGGTGTTCTGAAGATGGAGCCATTATAGGTTTGAAGAGAAAATTGACTCTAGAGATATGTCCAGAGACCTACAAGGGTGACCCTAACTAACAATCTGAAAAACAGTGGAAAGGCTACCATAATATCTTTATATCCTTTCCCTCTCTCTCTCTCTCTCTCTCTCTCTCTCTCTCTCTCTCTCTCTCTCTCTCTCTGTCTGTCTGTGTGTGTGTGTGTGTGTGTGTGTGTGTTTGTGTGTATGTGTGTTATAGGTAGGTAGAGAATCTCAAGCTTGTCTTTAATAACAAGTGTCTTTAATATGCTAATTTTGAAGCTATGTAGGAACTTAACCTCTTTCCAATCTCCATGAGATTCATGGTTGAATATTTGGAGATAAGAAATCTGAGAGACAGTGATTTGGATAATGTCAAGGCAGGTTTCCCCGCCCGCTGCCGCTGGTTCTGCTGCTATGGTCCCACTGCCACGTGAGCCCCAAATAACACTCTGTATTTGATATAATCCTGTTGGCCAATTACCATTATTGTTTATGGGCTAGCTCTGTCTTAATTATTAACCCATTTCTACTTATCTAAGTATTTCCACGTGGTCGTCTTATCGGGGAGCCGCAGCGGGCATCTTCCTTCTTCCCGGGCTACATCTCTACTCCTCCCTCCTACTTCCTCTTTCCTCTTTGTATCCTAGCCCCGCCTATCTTGCTATCTTATTGGCCACAGAGCTTTATTAACCAGTATGAGAAACATGTATACAGAATAACATCTCCCATCAGGATAATTTTACTATTGCTTGTTGAAAGGTCAAATTCACTTTTTTTGTCTTCCCTAAGTAGCTGGCTGGAGAAGAAGGTTTAAAGTAGTAATTCAGTGGAACCTTTGATTTAGTCTGAAACTGCAGGATACTAGAGGATGCAAAATCAACATGACTATTTTTTATTTTTAGACAATCTTTTCTCATTTTACATATCAATCCCAGTTCCCAATACCTCCACTCCTCCTGCTATTGCCACCTGCCCCCAACCCATCCACTCCTCAGAAAAGAAGCACCCCATGGGGAGTCAATTAAGTCTGTCATATCATTTGTGGCAGGACAAAAGAAGGCCCTCACCCCTGTACCTAGACTGAGCAAGGTATCTTTTCAAAGAGGATGAGTTCTAAAAAGCAAACTCAAGCACTAGGGATAAATCCTGGTCCTGCTGCCAGTGGCCCCACAGACTGTCCAAGTCACACAACTGTCACCCACATTCAGAAGGCCTAGTTTGGTCCTATGCAGGTTCCCCTGCTGTCATCCTCAGGAGTGAGTGAGCTCCCACTAGCTCAGGTTAGCTGTTGCTGATAAGTATCTTGAAAATGGTCATGACCCCTTTACTCATATTATTGCTCCTCCTTCTCTTAGTCTTGACTCTGGGAGCTTGGCCCAGGGCTTTGTGGTAGTTCTCTACATCGGTTTCCATCAATTACTGGATGAAGACTTTATGATGATAATACAGGTAGTCATGTATCAGAATATAGGGGAAGGCCACTTCAGGTATCCTCTCCACTGATGCATAGGATCCTAATTGGGATCATCTTTGTGGATTCCAGATGAACCACGTGGAAAAACTTAGAATAGTAGAAATGGGTTAAACATTAAAACAGAGCTAGCCAATAAGGAATTAGGAAATGGCCAACAGCATTATATCAAATATAGAGTCTCTGTGTGTTATTGGGGGCTGGCGTGGTGGTGGGACCAGACCAGCAGTGGGAAAAACCTACTTGTAACAAAATAGTGTCAGAAGTGGAACTGAGAACTTTCACTTAAAATGTAACAAAGCTTAAAAAAGGGTTTTAGAAATAAAAGAACAAAGACAAGCAAGGCTCCTTGCTAACAGCATTTTTCTCAGTTGGACTCTGTTTTGCAAGAGACAAACAGAGATTTGTGAGGCTCCTTTAAGTGAGGTTTCCTGATTCAGCATAAGTGGCAAAAAAACACAGGGCTTTAAAAGAGCTCTGCTAACAATTTATTGGTGTGTACTAGAGCTGGTGATCACAGTGATCACATCTTCATTTATTGATACAAATTTAATATCAGTTTTGTGATATGTATATTTCTCCTCTTGTTTAGGTATTATGTTTATATAGCCCATTGAAAAATGTAATGTATAATTTAATGCAGATTATAGTTATCTATGATAGTCAAAACTTAGAGTTAAGTTAGTTAGGTTTTCTAGATGTATTTGAGATAAATAGGCATTCTTCAAATCTTTCAAAGACCTACAGAATATGGCATTTAAAATGGTTTAGAGATTTTCTTGACAGTGAGGCACAACTGCTCCTGGTAACACCACCTGCGTCAGAAAGGAAGATGGACATTGAAGAACCGTGTTATGAAGTTTGCTTCTAATATGGCAAGACTAGCCATTTGCACAAGATACTGCTCTTGTCTGGACTGTTTGACTTTATGCTGTATAAACTGGACATGCAGGACCCACAGGAAAGTGACTGCTGATACAAGATGGACATTTGCTACAGTATTCCTGCTTCGTGGAAGAGTCTGCCAGACAGTCTACAGAAAACAGAGAAAAATGACTGACAAACTGCCAATACAGATGGACAGTTTTCTGCTTTGCTGAGGAGTCTGCCGAACACACTATGGCCTATGGGCTGAAGATCGAACATTACAGAAGAACTTCAGGTGACTGACCAGGCAGTGAGTTGTCTCTGTCATTTCTAGAGTTTATATATTATCCTTCTGTGGTCCTTAAAGGAGTTGAAGACAGATAGTTATGGTTACAGTTTTCCTTCTTTTAGATTAAAGATGGGTTACATATAAGACTTTAGACTCACAAAGATAGGATAGATAATGAAATATTTTCTTAAATCTTACTAAATATTAATGGACTAACTATTGTTAACTGTGATTCTTATGTGATAACTGTTGTGTGATGTATTTTGCTATGTTAAGGTTAAAACCCTTCTTTTTATTTTAGACAGAAAAGAGGAGATGATGAGAGATGTTATTCTGTAAATATGTTTCTCATACTGGTTAATGAATAAAGCACTTTTGGCCAATGGGAAAGCAAGATAGGTGGGGCTAGGAGACTAGGAGGAAAGAGGAAGTAGGAGTCAGCATGGAGAGCCTAGAGAGTGCAGAATGCTGGCCTGTCACTCCCCAGTAAGATGAGCCACTGGCAGTGGAAATACTTAGAATAGTAGAAATGGGTTAACATTAAACAGAACTAGTCTCTGCGTGTTATTGGGGGCTGGCATCACGGTGGTTCCAGATCTACTCCTAACAGATTCCTGGGAATTTCCCTAGTGTCAGGTTTCACACTAGTTCCATAATCACTCCCTCAATCAAGATATCTTTCCTTGTTCTCCCTCTCTGTTCTTCCCTCATCTTGACCACCTAGTTCCCTCATGTTCTCCTCTCTTCTCCCCTTTTCTTCTCCCTAACCTTCTGCCTTCCCCTTTTGAACATCACTCATATTCTCCTTGTCTGAGTTACTTTACTTGCTGGTGAGATAAAATTCTCCACAAAAGGAAGAAACCTAATTATTTAACTCACAGTTTGAATTACAGTCTGTTATGGCCAGGAAATCATAGTGATAGGTACATAGTAACATTGCATCTAATCAAGAAGCAAAGTGCAGAATATATGTGGTCAGCTTACTTTCTCCTTTAATTCAAGGTCCCACAAGAGATAATGGTACCACTCAGTTTGAGAGAGCCTTCCCTCATCATTGCAAGCTTGTCTTTCTGTAGTTATGCCCTCATCAAGTTAACTGTTGATATTAAAAATAACATTCAGTGGATTGCTATTGGGATCTAAATGACAGCAATTCTTAGAGCATAGATATTATTATGTAATCTTTTGAGTTTAAGAATGGGATCTCTTTGTAGGGTTCAGAAGTATTGTTATGGCTGTATATTATGAATAGTGCAGGCTGGGCAGTGGAGGCCATTGCCTTTAATCCCAGCACTCAGGAGGCAGAGGGGGGTTGATCTTTGTGAGTTTGAAGCCAGCCTGGTATACATAACAAGTTGCAGGACAGGCTCTGAAGCTAAAGAGAAACTCTGTCTTGAAAACAAAACAAAAAACAACAAAACAAAATAAAACCAAATAAAACAACCCCCCACCAAAAAAAGAGCAAAAAACAGAATAACACAAAACAAAACAAAACAACAACAACAAGAAACAATTCCAAGGAATCTAATGCTGTCAAATCATAATCTTTGATAATATATCCAGAGCAACAGGGCCAAAATAAACAGCAGGGCAAATTAAAATATAAAATAAGTCTATAACTACTTTAAGTTTTATTAAAAATTTATACTATATACTAATTTTAAATATTAAATAATAATTATAATTATTTATCATCATGGATGTTGAGAAGCTACATATCATTAGAAGACTTTGGAATCTTGAAAAGTATAAGTTATAATAATCGCCATTGTCTTTAAGATGCTTTTTAAGTCTGTGGAGACTGAGAAGGTAATGGCTGTATGCTAGAGAATGGAATGTGCAAGCCAGTCTTTACTTTGAAAAGATATCAGCAAACATCAGAAGATACTTAAATCATTGACACATAAACATTTGCATAAATCTAATTGATCATGCACATTGCTAAAACTCTCACAACTTATAAATATACTAGATATACACATGTAATAGAATCTAACTGGGAATTTAAGATATAGGTCTAGAAATGTGATACAGCTTTTAAATGAGGACCCACAACCTTGCTACTAGAACACTCCTAAGGCAATTTGCATAGCTGTTCCAGAAAACAATATTTCCTTTGGCTTTGAGTATTCACATCAACACAAGTTATTTTTGGTTGTGAGCGTAGCCTTTAACAGCTGAGCCATCTCTTCAGCCTAACATGAGTTATTGTACAAGTCCATTTAGGCTGGGTCCCTGGGTTATCAATTAAGTTAGAGAGAAAATCCCCAGTATTGAAGAAAATTAACAATTTTATTGTTGTATAGTTGGATATACTTCCTTGAGTTGTATTTCATCAAGGAATCCCAATATTCTGCAGACTTTAAAGGAAAACAACATTAGAGCTGAAAAGTTCATCTTCATGTCAAATGGGGAATACCTTTTGCTGAATTTTTCTCACAAATAGAGAGCAATTCCCTGTATTTTAGAATTCGTCTGAGAGCTGGTCTTTTCCTGTGCTTTGGATTATACTAGCTGTGCTAACTATTACCCTCTCAGATTCTTTCTTCAGCTTCCATCCAGTTTCTCTAGAGAAACAGATTATTATTCGGCTGATACATTGTTATAAATTGTTATACTCATTTTCTCAAGGCCTTTGGATTATTTTTGTTTAGTCTATGGGCCTAAGTAGAATGCCCAAATTAAAAGTTAAATGGAGGAGCAATGGATCTAGGGGGAGAAGGGAGGTTGGGAAAGACTGGGAGGAGGGGAGTAGCCTATGGTTGGGATATATGGTATGAGAGGAGAATAAAGATAAAAGAGGATAAAATTAAATCAAATATAAATTATCCTGATACAACTGGGGTCTGTGGTGATGTTCATGGCCTTTGTTAGCTTAGGAGTCATTGAGCTGGCCTGGCACTTAGCTTTAGGATGGCTGGTCCTGTCCCTCATTGAGTATTTCAGCAGGAAACTTGTCCCACCTATCAGAGGAGAGTTACTTTTGAACTCAGGAAAAATGGCCTTTCCCATTACCTGGGAAATACATTAGAAATGGCACTGTGGTCTGGGAAGGTGGTGAAGCGACCCTGAGGGCTTGACAGCAGGAGAACTGATCATACCTCTCGTTTTCTGCTATGGGTGGCATGGGTAAGTAAAAAATGCCCTTCCCCCTCTGTCCCTTGCTACCTATGGCAGGTTAAAAAAATCTGACCTGGGGTCATGAGAGTGAGAAATGTAGCCCTGCCCCTCACCAGCTATACAGTACCCAGAAGAGCAAGCCATGAACCTTACCTAAGCAGCAAACTAGAGCTAACCTTGTTGTGCAGTTACAGATGAGCCAGCCCTGAGGGGGTGAGAGCAGGAGAGCAGAACAACCCCTCCTATTATGCCTCCTACAACAATGCGGAGAAAAGTCCCTGTTGTGGAATATTTGTTTAACGCTCAAAGATGTGTTACATTTGTTTATGCTGTGGAATATTACTTTAACTGTGTAAAGGTGGATTACATTTGTTTATGCTGCATTTGTTTAACAATGTAAGGATATGCTTTTAATTAGGCAAAGATGTGTTGTATTTGTTTCACCTTGTCTAATAAAAAGCTGAATGGCCAATTGCCAGGCAGAAGAGGGATAAGTATGGCTGCTGGGCAGAAAGAATAAATAGGAGAAAAGATAAGAGAATGAAGTTAAAAAAAAAAAAAAAGATAAAACTTGGGGCCAGCCAGGCAGCCAGCAGCCAGACAAATAGGAGAAGCAGTGCAAGTGAGATATACAGGAGGAAAGGTAAAAAGCCCCAAGGCCAAAGATAGATACAAAGAAATGGATTCATATAAGTTAAAAAGAACTAGTCAGAAACCAGCCAAAATAGGCCACCTAATAATAATTCTTCATATCTTGATTTGGGGCCAACTGGATTCCCCAAAATAAAAAGCCTGGTACAGGGCCCTGCACCTTGCCTGTGAAAATAATAGAGCTGGCCCTGGTAATATGAGTGAGGGGAACCTGGATCTGAGGGTCTGAGAGTAGAACTCTCCCTGCTTCTTGCTGTAGGTACATTGTGTGAGCTAGCCAAGCTGATGCTGGAGATATTGCCCAGTAGTTACAATGAGGAAAGCTAATGAGCTGACTAACCTAGCTGCCACACAGGTACACAGCCTCACCTCAACTTCACTGTATCTATTAACCTTTGAAGCATATGAACAGGGCAAATGCTACAGATCCAAAACAGCAGGATCTCCATGACATCAGACAATGGCAGCATATCCATGAGAAGTTCAAGTGAGTCCATTATTGGTGGTACTAGCAGAAACCATCCGCCTTGAACCAGACCAATACTTGAGGCAATGAACACTTGTAAGGAAACATGAACAGACTAAAGGGTAAACTGTGTGTCTCAATATTTTTGTCATTTAAAATTATCTTCGTAACTTTTATGTTAGTTAGTAGGATATTCTGCAGTATGCTAAATCTTTATTGTTTTGTCTGCTTTTAGCTCTACTTTTGGTTTCTGAAACAACTATTTATTTTAGTGCAGAACTGCTCTCTGGAATGCTTTATCTCACACAGTCATGTTCGTTATTCCTCAGCTGTCTTTACCAAAAATATATACAACATCAATAAATTTTCATATCTGTTTTTTGTTTTGTATCTGATAGTTCTTTTCTGTCTTTTTTTCATACATCTTCTTTTTTAAAAATTACTATATTCCAATGAAAACACAGGAAGTTGTATTTCAAACAATAACAAAAGCAAAATCTGGGAAGTGTATCAAGATATTTCTATTTTCTCTTTAACAAATGTCAAGAAAGATAGAAGGATTGTATTGCTGCCATAATTTTGCCCTGGCTTTTCTTCTTTGGGGTTACCTGGTATGGTGGCTTGAAAGAAAATGGCCCCCAAATGATGTGGCACTATTAGGAGGTATGACCTTGTTGGAGGAAGTGTGTCACTGTGAGGGCAGGCTTTGGGGTCTCTTTTGCTCAGGCTTTCCTCATTGTGACTGTTAGTCAATTTTCTGCTACATTATGATCAAGATGTTGGAGTCTCAGGTACAGCACTACATCTGCCTGCATGATACAGAAAAGTAAAAAATTTACTAGCTGTCTGTAAGGACATGAAGTCGCCACCCTAGGGCCTCCTTCCCTGCAGGTGGTCGCTCACGGAACTCTCTTGAGAAAAATAGTTCCTAAGATAACTCCAGGATGTCCCAATGACCACTGTGGAATGTTCCAACGCCTTGTTTAATACAATACATAGCTTAACTGATAAGTAAACATGTAACTCCGGATCTCCCCTACCCCTTCCCTAGTCAGCTGATGAGTAAACGTGTAACTTTGTACTTCCCCTATTTCCTTCCACTCTTTTGCGATTTTTGCCTTTATAAGCTTGTCACAAGTTTGGGTCGGGGTTGAATTCCTCCACTCCCCCGTGGGTGTACAAGTCTCGACCCCAGCATGCTGGCCTGAGATCTCATCCAATTCCATTTTCAATAAACTTCCTCGTGTCATTGCAGCAAGTCCGGTCTCGGTGCCTCACTGGGTGCGCGCTATTCCCGAGATTTGAGTGAGGGTCTCCCTTCGGGGGGCTTTCATTTTGGGGACTCGTCCGGGAGTTGTGCGACCACCCAGGGGTCCTAGACCCACTTGGAGGTAAGAATTTCTGTTCTGTTGTGACTCTGTGTTTGTGGCCTGTTCAAAAATCTGGTGTGATCGCAGTTTCGTCTTTGCAAACGCTCTATTGAGGCCGCTCTCCAGGAGGAGGGTGGAGTGGACAGGGATAGACGTGTCCAGGTGTCCACCATTTGTTCGCCCTGGGAGACGTCCCAGGAGGACAGGAGGAGGACCAGGGACGCCTGGTGGACCTCCGCGGGGAAGGTCGGGAGATAAATTTTCTCCTTGACGACCGGTGTCAAAGGGCCATTTCTAGCCTGTCTGACTCCTCTCAGAATTACTGGTCGACTCGGAGTCGACAGCTGCTTTTGTGTTCCTGTCTTTCTGTCTTTGTGCTTATTTTTGTTAATAGAGGTAGACATGGGACAGACCGTGACGACCCCACTAACACTGACTCTGGACCATTGGACGGACGTTAAGACTAGGGCTCATAATCTTTCTCTTGAAGTCAGAAAAAGACCTTGGAAAAATTTTGTTCCTCCAAATGGCCAAATTTTGGTGTAGGATGGCCTTCGGGAGGAACTTTTAACCTATCTGTCATTTCCGCTGTCAAGCGAATTATCTTTCAGGACACAGAGGGACACCCTGATCAGGTTCCATACATCCTCGTGTGGCAGAACCTAGTCCAAAACCCGCTACCCTGGATGGAACCTTGGACATCAGGGATAGAGACGGTGACGGTGGCCGTGGCCGCGAAACCGAAAGTACCTCCTTCAGATCCGCCGGCGCCCGCTCCATCAGCTCCCCTGAGGATCTATCCTGAAATTGATGATGTTTCCCACCTTGTCCACCCTCCTCCCCCATATCCTCAACCCGTTCCTCATGCAGCCCCCCCACAGGTGCCGGCCCCAACGGACTCTCGGACGGCCTCCGAAACAGGACCAGCGGCCGGAACTCGAAGCTGCAGGGGTCTCAGCCTGGAAGGATCTGGCGCAAGACCTGACTCCACCGTTGCCTTACCATTACGGGCTTACAGAACCGCCCCAGCTCCAGGGCAACTAGTCCCACTGCAATACTGGCCGTTTTCATCAGCCAATATGTACAACTGGAAAACTAACCACCCCTCTTTCTCAGAAAACCCCTCAGGCTTGACGGGACTCCTCGAGTCCCTGATGTATTCTCATCAACCCACTTGGGTCGACTGTCAACAACTCTTGCAGGTCCTCTTTACAACTGAAGAAAGAGAGAGGATCCTCCTAGAGGCCAGAAAGAATGTTCCAGGACCAGATGGGACCCCCACCAATCTCCCTAATCTTATAGATGCCGCTTTCCCCTTGGTCCGCCCTGACTGGGATTACAACTCTGTGGAAGGTAGGGAGCGTCTCACAGTCTACCGCCAGGCTCTAGTGGCAGGTCTCAAAGGGGCCGCATGGCGACCCACCAATTTGGCAAAGGTAAGAGAAATCCTACAGGGTCCAGTGGAGCCACCCTCTGTCTTCTTGGAATGACTGATGGAGGTTTATAGGAGATAAACCCCATTTGATCCCTCCTTGGAGGGACAGCAGGCGGCTGTAGCCATGGCTTTTATAGGGCAGTCGGCCTCTATATCAAGAAAAAGTTGCAGAGATTAGAGGGGCTCCAGGATTATACATTGCAGGATTTAGTAAAAGAGGCAGAGAAAGTGTATCACAAGAGAGAGACCGAGGAAGAAAAACAAGAAAGAACAAAAGGAGGCAGAGGAGAGGGAAAATCGGAGGGATCGCCACCAAGAGAGGAATTTGACTAAGATTTCGGCCGCAGTAGTAGGTGGAGAAAGGTCAGAGAAAGGACAGTCAGGACACCTGGACAACAGGGCAAGAAGACCCCCGAGAGGACAGAGGCTACAACTTGAGAAAGACCAATGTGCATACTGTAAAGAAAAAGGACACTGGGCCAGAGATTGGCCCCGAAAGAAACAAAAGGGCCCCAAGATACTGGCCCTGGAGGAAGATTAAGGGAGTTGGGGCTCGGTCCCCCTCCCCGAGCGTAGGGTAACTCTCTCTGTGGAGGGGAACCCCATTAATTTCTTAGTAGATACAGGAGCCGAACACTCAGTTTTGACTAAACCATTAGGACAATTAGGATCAAAAAGAACTCTGGTTATAGGAGCCACTGGAAGTAAACTTTACCCCTGGACAACCGAAAGAAGTTTAGAAATAGGAAAAAGCCAAGTAACGCAACTCTTTTCTTGTGATTCCTGAGTGCCCTGTGCCCCTTCTGGGGAGGGACTTGTTGACCAAACTAAAGGCTCAGGTCCAGTTCACCCCGAAGGGACCAGAAGTAACCTGGGGAGAGGCCCCTATAACATGCTTAGTTTTAAGTCTAGAAGAAGAATATCGCCTCCATTAACCCAAGACTGGGATTTTGCCCCCTAAAGAGTGGCTGACAGCTTTTCCAGAGGTTTGGGCAGAGCAGGCTGGAATGGGACTGGCCAAACAAGTGCCACCTGTCATAGTTGAGCTGAAAGTGGCTGCCACCCTCGTCTCAGTCAGACAGTACCCCATAACTCAAGGGGCTAAAGAAGGCATTCGATCACATATCCAGAGACTGTTACAACAAGGTATATTGATTCCCTGCCGGTCCCCTTGGAATACCCCCCTCCTGCTGGTACATAAGCCTGGAACCAATAATTATCAACCCGTCCAGGACTTAAGAGAAGTCAATAAACGGGTACAGGACATTCACCCAACTGTGTCCAACCCTTACAACTTGCTGAGTTCCTTACCGCCTGAATAATCCTGGTACACCGTTCTGGATTTGAAAGATGCCTTTTTCTGTCTCAGATTGCATCCGAGTAGCCAACCCCTGTTCCCTTTTGAGTGGCGAGATCCCGAAGGAGGACATACGGGTCAACTGACCTGGACTAGGTTGCCACAGGGATTCAAAAATTCACCGACTCTTTTCGATGAAGCCCTCCACCGTGACCTTGCGCCCTTCAGGGTCCAGAACCCTCAGATTTCTCGCTTGCAGTACGTGGATGATTTACTACTCGTAGCTTCGACCCAGGAACTGTGTCTCGATGGGACCAAAAAGCTCCTAAAGGAATTGGGTGAGTTGGGGTACTGGGTGTCTGCCAAGAAAGCCCAGTTATGTTGCTTGGAGGTGACCTACCTAGGATACACCCTCTGAGAAGGGAAGCAGTGGCTCACTGAAGCACGGAAAAAGACTGTGATGCAGATCCCCGACCCCCACCACTCCTTGACAAGTACGTGAGTTTTTGGGAACTGCAGGTTTTTGTAGACTCTGGATACCGGGGTTCGCCACGTTGGCGCCCCTCTGTACCCACTCACTAAAGAAAAAGTCCCATTCACCTGGATGGAGGAGCACCAAAGAGCCTTTGACAATATAAAGACTGCCCTGCTCACAGCTCCTGCTTTGGCCCTGCCAGATCTGACTAAGCCTTTCACTCTATATGTTGATGAATGGGCTGGAGTGGCCCGTGGAGTTCTGACTCAGACCCTGGGGCCCTGGAAGCTGCCAGTGGCCTACCTATCTAAAAAGCTAGACCCCGTTGCCAGTGGGTGGCCCTCTTGCTTGAAAGCCATTGCTGCAGTAGCCCTGCTTGTCAGAGACGCTGATAAGCTCACTCTGGGTCAGTATGTGACTGTAATTGCTCCCCATGCTTTAGAAAGTATTGTGCGGCAGCCCCCCGACCGCTGGATGACAAACGCCCGGATGACACATTACCAGAGCTTGTTAAACGATCGAATAACCTTTGCTCCTCCTGCTATTCTCAACCCGGCCACCCTGCTCCCCGAAACAGACGACTCTACCCCGGTGCAGTGATGCACTGATGTCCTGGCTGAAGAAACCGGGACCAGGAAAGACCTGACTGACCAACCTTGGCCGGGGCTGCCTAACTGGTATACAGACGGTAGCAGTTTTGTGGTAGAAGGTAAAAGAAGGGCAGGAGCAGCGGTGGTGGATGGAAAGCAGGTAATTTGGGCTAGCAATCTCCCAGAAGGAACCTCTGCTCAAAAAGCTGAGCTTCTGGCACTGACTCAAGCTCTGCATCTGGCAGAAGTTAAGGCTATCAACATTTACACCGACAGCCCTTATGCTTTCGCCACAGCCCACATTCATGGGGCCATCTACAGGCAGAAGGGCCTACTCACCTCAGCAGGAAGAGACATTAATAACAAAGAAGAAATCCTGGCCCTCCTAGAAGCCATACATCTTCCAAAAAAATTAGCCATCGTCCACTGCCTGGGACACCAGAAAGGGGCTGACCCAGTCACAAAGGGGAACCAGATGGCTGATCTAACAGCAAAGCAAGCTGCCCAGGGAGCGGTAGTACTGGCAGAAGAATCTGGAACACTGCCAGGACCCCCGCAAGCCATGGATCCCAGCTTCATCTATCCCTATAAAGATTATGATTTAATCAACGATATGGCCTGTGCAGGAAAAGCTTGGATGTTCAGTTCAGGTGGATTGGCAAAAACCAAGGATGGACGAATCATTCTGCCCTCTAAGGAAGGGCAAGACTATGTGAGACGAATACACCAGCTAACTCATCTTGGAAATGAAAAGCTTAAGCAATTAATCAAAGGTTCTAAATATTATGTTCTAAGATTAAATATAGTAGTAAAAGAGGTAGTAGAGTCATGTCAGGCCTGCACCTTGACCAATGCTGCCCGGCCGTTCAAAGAACGTGGAAAAAGGATGAGGGGAGACCAGCCGGGAGTTTATTGGGAGGTAGACTTCACTGAAATTAAGCCAGGAAAATATGGTAATAAGTACCTTCTAGTTTTTATAGACACTTTTTCAGGATGGGTGGAAGCCTTTCCCACCAAGTCTGAAACTGCTCAAGTAGTAACCAAGAAGATACTGGAAGAAATCCTGCCCAGGTTCGGGATTCCCAAGGTAATCAGTTCGGACAGCGGGCCTGCTTTTGTTGCCCAGGTAAGTCAGGAGTTGGCCACCCAACTGGGGACTAATTGGAAATTACATTGTGCTTACAGACCCCAGAGCTCAGGACAGGTAGAAAGAATGAATAGAACCCTGAAAGAGACCCTTACTAAATTGGCTATTGAGACCGGCGGCAAAGACTGGGTGACCCTCCTCCCCTTTGCGCTCCTTAGGGTCCGAAACACACCTGGACGTTTCGGCCTTACCCCTTATGAAATCCTACATGGGGACCCCCCCCCCTTGACTGAGTCAGGCGGGATATTGAATCCTTGCACTGACTCTCCCTTCTCCTCTGCTCTGTTTACTCACTTGAAGGCCTTAGAAGTTGTCAAAACACAGATCTGGAATCAGATCAAAGAAGCCTACACTCCAGGTATCACCGTGGTGCCCCACGGGTTCCAAGTTGGAGACTCAGTCTTGGTCAGACGACATGGCGCTGGCACGCTTGAGCCTCGGTGGAAAGGACCCTATCTGGTGCTGTTGACTACTCCCATGACAGTAAAGGTAGACGGGATTGCTGCCTGGATCCAAGCTTCTCACATAAAAAAGGCACCCAGTCAAAATGAAGACAACCACGAAGATAATTGGACAGTGGCAGCCAGTGACAATCCTCGTAGCTGCGCCTTCGCCGTAGCCCCAACCTTGGGGGATAACCCTCATGCCCACTAAAGACTGACATGGGAAGTGCTTAATGAAGAGGGCACCGTTGTGTGGTCAAAAACCGCAGTGCACCCCCCTTGGACTTGGTGGCCGGATCTTGCACCTGATATCTGTAAGTTAGCTGCCCGTTCCCTGGCCTGGGATCTTTCTAATTATGACAATTTAGATAAACTATCCCCCGAGGAACAATGTGTCCCCCATGGTATAGGGAGCACATTGGGATGTTCCGGACAATTCTTCCAAGCCAACCTCCAGGCAGCAGACTTCTACGTCTGCCCCGGGCAGGGACATAACAGAGAGATGAAGAGACGATGTGGAGGGGCATCATGTTATTTCTGTGCTAAATGGGGATGTGAGACCACAAGAGAAGCCAACTGGAATCCTTCCTCCTCCTGGGATCTGATTATAGTAAAAAAGGGTCGTAAGCCGGAAGAGCCAGAAAAAGGAGAGAGAGACACATCTAAGTACCCATCTTATAAGACTGGATGTGCTCCCGGGGCCTCGGGTGGCCCTCAGTGGCCATGCAAAGGCAACTATTGCAACCCTCTGAATATTAGTTTCACAGCACTGGGAAAACAAGATCGTCAATGGGTGAAAGGTAACCACTGGGGATAGAGAGTCTATAATGGAGCAGGAGACCCAGGGTTCGTTTTTGCTATCAGAATGAAGATAGAGAGTCCACCCGCACAACCGTTAGGCCCCAATCCGGTGCTTGATAACCCCCTACCCAGGCCTGAGAGATTTCCTAGTCTCACCCCATCACCAAAGGAAGGTTCCTCTACCAGCCCTACTCCATACCCTCTTTTGATCACATCCTCCCACCCCCCTATGAGAACCGAGGATCACCTATTTAATCTGCTTGATAGTGCGTTCGTCGTTTTAAACCGCACAAACCCCACTGCTACCCAATCTTGCTGGCTGTGCTTTGCTTCTAGTCCCCCTTATTATGAGGGAATAGCTCAAATGCGGAGCTATAATGTTACTTCTGACCATTCGCATTGCCCCTGGAGGAGCCAACGAAAGTTGACCCTGTCAGCGGTATCAGGCACTGGACTATGTATAGGCAAAGTGCCTACCAGACACCAGCCCCTCTGTAATGTAACTATTAACACCCTGAGAGATGGCCCAAATCAATATCTAGTACCCCCCCCCCCAGATACTTGTTGGGCCTGTGGCACTGGCCTAACCCCCTGCCTGCATACATCACTTTTTAACAGTACTAGGGACTTTTGTATTTTGGTCCAGCTGGTTCCTAGGGTCATCTATCATGATGATGGTTCATGTATATATGAATTTGATCACTGTACTCGTTACAAGAGGGAACCTGTAACCCTGACCTTAGCTGTCTTGTTAGGATTAGGAGTAGTGGTAGGGATTGGGACTGGAGCATCCGCCCTTATTCAGCAGCCCTACTACTATAATGAGCTCAGAGCGGCTATGGATGCAGACCTGGGAGCGTTGGAACACTCCATAACTAAACTAGAAGAGTCATTAACTTCATTGTCAGAGGTAGTGTTGCAAAACAGAAGGGGATTAGACCTGCTTTTTCTTAAAGAGGGAGGGCTCTGTGCTGCCTTAAAGGAAGAATGTTGCTTCTATGTAGATCATTCCGGTGTCATCAGAGATTCCATGGCAAGGCTTAGAGAAAAGCTAGAAAACAAAAAAAAGAAAGGATAAGTGCTGTCCAGGTAATGGTCTTAAGACAGCAGTACCAGATACTACAAGAAACTGAGAGATCGCTCTAAGATTAGAGCACTATTCCCGAGATTTGAGGGAGGGTCTCCCTTCGGGGGGCTTTCAATACAACGTTCCCTATCATGATTATAATGGACTGAATCATGAAACTTTAAGCGAGCCCCCTCAATTAAACTGTTTCATTTATAAGAGTTATCAGGGTCATGGTGCCTCTTCACAGCAATAAATACCCTAACTCACACATCTATGTGTTTTAGCTTTCCATTATATGCTCTGTCTCCACTTACGGTTATACCAAGTAGAAACAAGATTAGGTCCATTTATCTTTTGACCAAATGTTCCTTTGTTCAGTTTATATCAAAATCAAACAGCACAAATTGAAATATTGGCCTTCTTCTTTTACTCTTATAAAGGACTGATTTCACTTCTTAAGATGTTTCATGACATCTTTTTGGGGACAGTGTGAGGGCAAGTGATGGCTAGCCTCTGTAGAAGGAGAAGTCTACAGGAGTGTTACGTACACTTATTTGTGACCCTATGTCTTCTAGTCTTATCCAAGCCCAGCTGGAGTCTGAGGTTGCTCTGGAAACCCTGTCCTGGGATGCTGTAACAAACTCATTGCCACAGTCATCCTTGGGATTATTTCTTATACCTGTGTGAATAAACTTTTTTCATATTAGATGCTTTACAAAGGCAACAATTATTAAATTTATCAGAGAAGTGGTTTGCCTGTGTGGATTGCTGTCATTTATTTTCTAGAGTGCCATCAGATTGAACAAGGAAATGGAATGGTCACTTTTCTCTATACTTTATGTTCCTTACTACCTGGCAGACTAAGTCCATACCCTCATGGATGAGAATGTATGCAGTGAGTGAGAATGAGAGAGCAGGAAACATCGAAAAACTATCAAGAAAATATAACATAGGAAAACTTAAAGAGACATGACAAAAGGAGAGCATGGAAAGGGATCTTGGTGATGCCTGATATATGGCAGACCCAATGACTATATATTCCTAGGATTCAGAGACACAACTCCACACGCCTGTGTAGATAGTGCCACTCCACCTGGGAGATGTGATTAGGAATGTTGTCATCAGTATAGCAATTAACTTCAAGGAAGTCACTCAATACTAAAACTACTATGCCCATGGACCTCAAGAAATGTAAAAGGAGGAGGTGAATGAGGTGAGAGAAGAATGGAAGAAGAGATTGGCTGCAGAAGAATATACTTTCTGAAGGAGAGAGAAGAAAAGCATTCAAGGCTTCTTTGAGATTATTTTCTTCTCCCAGGAGCTTCTACAGGATGTGCATGGTATTTGATTTTACAGGAGTATATTAATATATGAGTATTTGATTGGGTCTGATGATAGCTGATTTCTTATCCCAGCTCATGGCTAGGTTATCTTGACATAGGGATCTTCAATCATTGGTCCCCACTATAGCTTTCAGTTCAACTGATGCTCTGGTCTAGAATGGATCCTATCAGGGGCCCACAGAATGAGCAGAAAATTTAAGAGATTGGAAGCATATAATTATCTTCTCATTGGGTCAACAACTGAGAGTTGTGGATACTGAGGTTCACTTTCCTGTGTCCTGATATAAATAATGCAAGTGAAAACAAATATATTTTAATAAGAAATATTACATTTCTCAGCTAGGGGATGCTGGCCATAGCAGAGGAAAGGTATATGCCCCTGCACAAAGGATTGTGGTTTACAGATAATTTGTATAGAACCTAGGCATTCTGTTACCTATCAGCTTTTCTCTTTGCCAGTGGGTTTCTTTCACATGATAATTTCTCAGTCTTTTTGTGTTGTCTGGAAGACATTATTCAGACTAAATCTCCTGCCTCACCTCCTATGGTATTTTCTCTAACCGTGACCCTCATGTTTAGTTTATTGGGCTCTTGCATTGAGTTCTTTCAGATAATGCAAGATTGTCTCAATAAATCTTTAATTATATCTTGTAAATATGTCTTTGTAAGACATATTTACAAATCATGGAGATTAGTATACAGACTAATTTAAAGCATCACTATTCAGCATGTGGCAGTAACTTCAATTAAAATTTCTTTAGTGTGAAGATTCTGGGCAGCTTACAAAATCCATAAAGTACTTGCTTCAAAAAAGAATTTACACAAACAAACAACTATAGAATAGTGGAACATGCTTGAAATCTGGTCCTGAGAAAATGAAGACAAATTTTTAGCTCCAGGCCAATGAGAGACCCTATTTAAAATGTACGAAGTACAGCCTTCCTGAGAAATAGTATCTAAGGGTGACTTCTGACCGTCCCATGTAATTGTACACAGGTACATGCTAGCCTGCACACATATGCACATACACACACACACACACACACACACACACACACCTGTTTTATTAGACAAAGGTTTACTTTCAAGTAGTTTATATGACTCAAGAGTACAGAAAGATATCAATGATTCAGCAGGTCTTCAATTAACATAATGAAATTTAATGAATTGCTGTAAATTTGTATTGGAAACAATTCAGAAAACAGTGTTTTTACAAGTCACAAGTTTTTATACTATGTAACTAAATCAGATGTCTGATGTGATGTCCATTTTATGCAACAATAGACAGTATTTCAAGTAGATCTTGAGACTAGTGAAACCACAGTATGTCAGTAAAGGTCTGTTGCTAAGAGAATGAAGGGAGGAAGAATAAGAGCTCTCTCCTAGGCAGACCTTAAACTGAATGAGGGCAGTTCAGAAGATGGGTTTGGGTTCTCCTTGAAAAACACAGGGTGTGGCCTCTCATGCATGGACTAGTGCTGTCCCAGAAGACTCTGAGGTCTTTTAGCCTTGTGCACAGGCATGGGGTAGGCGAGGCCATTGAAGTGCTAAGTAGTTACAAATAAAAACAGTCAGCTCTGCAGTAGATGTTAGGCCTGCATCTCCCCAGGAATACCTATGTATTTTACTTGTTCAAACTCTCTTCCCCAAGAGATGCCTGAGGGGAATTTATGCAGAATGTAATAAGATGCAAATTGAAAGAATTCTTTTACCAACAGAAATTCTAGCCTGGGGCCCTTGTGGTGATTAAATACTTAAGCCTGAAATGAAATGTTTAATTTTGTATTTTTCTTCCAAAAGTATTTAAAAACTAAAATGTAGATAAAATTAATGTATGTGCCATTTGGTAATATTGACTTTAATCTTTTCCTCTTTTGTCCCTACTGATGTCTATTAAAGTCTTAAGCTCTGTATGGGCGACTCTACCAAATAGTTTTAAGTAGGCTTTTCTTTCCTTTTTTTTTTTCTTTTAAATCAACTACTAACCTCACAAAATCATATTTCATTGTGTAAAATTTATAAGAGTAACAAAAGGACAGGAGCCTGATAGCAAACACTAGCATTTTAATTAAGGCAGTAAAAGAATATCCATTTTAATTAACAGAGTATTGTCATACCATTGGATAGTGTTATATTTAAAAATAAATGTAAATACAACAAATGGTGACAAAGTTTTGGGACAAATTACATTTACATGAAGAACATTTAACTTTTACATGAAAAAATGTATGGCTTTTCCTTTAAGTTATCAAATATTCTTGCTAGACATTGAGGGGATATATATTATTTACAAAGATAAGTTAAATTAGTTTTCTACAAAAATCCTGCTCATAAAATTTTGTTTATATTTATTTTCAAGTTATGGCATAGTGTGACACTCTCAACATCACTAAAATTTCCTGAACGTTTTGGTAAAGTACCCATTTTACATAAGCGTCATGTTTCATTTAAAGAAACAAAAAAAAACATTTTTATCCCTGAGTTCCTGAGTTATATGGGGTATAAATAAATATTTGTTTTGTTGTAGAAAGTGAGATTTGAACTAGAAATTGAGAAATTATTTATATAATACAAATGCACCCATAATATATGTGGAAAATATACAATATGCATAATATCAGTGGATGTATGGGACAATTGGACTTGTGATCTTGAAAAATGAGAGAACTGTATATAGGACTGATTCATAAATGGTAGGACTTGCAGAAAAGTGACAGACCACAATATTAAAAAATGGGGCCTTCAAAGTACAGATAAATAAAAATTCAACAAACTTAAAAATTGAATTTCTCAGTACAGTTGATACATTTCAGGGATTTAAAAATGAAATTTAATGAAGTGTGATGGATTAAGCCTATGATTCCTGTGTACAGGCAAGTAGACAGGAAGATTATTATGTGAGTCAGTTTTAACTAAATAGTAATATCCTGTCTCAACAAAATAACAAATAATAAACAAGGTGGGAATAATGACATGTAAAACATACCTAATAGTTTCATTATTAAAGCCCATGTATAAAATGTCTTTCAATTAACCAGAATTTGTTTAGGCCACTGCTATTATGGAATGAAGCTAATATCAAAATTAGCTTTCCTAGGAAAGGCACAGCATACTGTTGCCATCTGACATTGATAAGTCTTGACAAAATGACTATCTCAGGGCTCTATATTCTAATAACATCATTAGAGAGGGAAAAGGTAAAGAGAGAGAGAAAGAGAGAGAGAGGCACACACAGAGAGAGAGGAGAGAGCATGTGCACATGCTCACATATGGAATTTAATCATTTTCTGTGTTGCCAGTCCTTCCTCACATTTATTTTTGCACATTTAACAGATATAAGACAAAATAATTAGTATATGGTTGGGAGAATAATCTTGTCTGCACTGTATTATGGGAATTAAATTCACAAACATTTTCATATTTAGTAGATAAATCAGGGCCTAAACAAAGTAACAGAAACAAGTCTCAAAGAAAAAGTTGGAAAGAGAAATCACATGTGTTGAATACATGAAAGTAAGCATAAGCTGAGGAAGTGATGGGAATAGAGACTTCTTGTTTGTATGTGCAGAATTTTTGGTTGTGTAAAGGCTTAGAGGCATAAAATATAGGAAATATGTGGCATTTTTTGAGGTCTCTAAAGTATGTTCAGGTAGTACTGATGTGACCTGCTACAAATATTGCTAAATCTCCCTAGACTGCACAAAACCACACAAAGAAATCATTGTGTTTTTCAGAAAACACCATTAGAGAATTTAGCTCATAAAAATGTCAGCACAGTGTTAAGCATAAAATAACAGTGAATCACAAATAACATGCTGCACACAGGGGTTTACACTCAAGAAGGTGCTGAAGTATTCATATGTATGTCGGTGTTGCTGCTCCTGCTGGTGTGATTGTCTGGATATATGCACAAGGAAAATGAGAGAGACAAAATAGAGAAGGGAAGAAAGGGACACGATAGGAAAAGGTGATGACTAGAAAATGTCCAGGTACGTAGAGGCATGAAGAAGTCTTGAGAAGAAGCATAGGCTATATAGTTGATGAAGAATGATACTCCTTACTTATGGTTTATTGCCGTTTAATAAAGACCAGAATAAACAAATAGGCCGAATAGATGTTTATTCAGGGAGAAATAACTTACAACGTAGACAGATGAACATCAGCAAGTTCCACTGGATGCTCTCCTCTCAGCTTCCCACCAGCAAGATATCTTTTCCCGGCCCCTCCTCAGACCTAGTTCCACAGGTCTCTTCCACCCCTGGCTCCACCCCCAATGGGTGTGGTCAGTGTCACAGAAGCAGACAAAGTAAATTTCCCACTACAATGGTTAAGTAATAGAAGAGTGAATAAGTATAAGTATAAGTGTTTTAACTCAAGATGTTCTTTGTCAGGGCTACTATTGCTACATTGCTACAAGATGCTATATTGTTAGGTTTGTGTGTGTGTGTGTGTGTGTGTGAGAGAGAGAGAGAGAGAGAGAGAGAGAGAGACAGAGAGAGAGACAGAGAGACAGAGAGACAGAGAGACAGAGAGAGAAAGAGAGAGAGACAGAGGGAGACAAAGACACAGAGAGACAGACAGAGACATAGAGAGAGACAGAGAGAAAGACACAGAGAGAGACAGAGACAGAGAGACTGGGTCTGGAATATGCTTTTGAAATTTCAAAGCCCATCCCCAGTGGCACACTCCTCCCACAAGGTTTACAACTCCTAATAATTCTAAACCTATCAAAGAGTTCTACTCCCTGGTGACTAGCATTTTTATGGGGAACATGCTTTCTATTTAAGTAATTAATCTATCTTACATCCTGACTTCAGTTTCCTCTCTCTCCTTTTCTCCCATTCCCTTCACCTCCCTCTGCCCGCCCCCTACTCAATGCACTTCTCTATTTCTGTTCAGAAAGGGGAAGGCCTCTAGTGACTATCAACAAATCATGGCATATCAAGCTGTTATAAGACTAAGCACCTCCTCTTGTCTTCATGCTGGGTAAGGCAATCAGTTTGAAGAATAGGGTCCCAAAATCCAGCCAAATCATTAGGGACAGCTCCTGGTGTCATTGTTAGGAGTCCCACAAATAGATGAAACTACACAAGTGTAACACATATTCAGAGTATTAAAGTCAGTCCCACACAGTCTCTCTGGTTGTTGGTTCAGATCTGTGAGTTCCTGTTAGCCAGGTTAGTTATTTCTATGGGTTTCCTGGTGCTATCCTTGAACCTTCTGGTTCTTTGGGAGGATATTCTTATTAAAGGCACCACATTTCTAAAAATTACTGTGGATATGAAGTCAAAATACATGACTACCCTACCTATAAAACAAAAATAATTCATCAAGGAAAGAATTTTACTCAGGAAATGCTGTTCTTGGAAGCTGACAGCTTTTTTTTTTTCTTATGTTACATATGGATCCCCAGTTCCCCCTCTCCTCCCTCCCTTCCTCTTTCCCTTTCTACCACCCTCCCATCCTCCCCACTCCACATGTACAGTGATGCCTTCCAGAAGAGGTCATCTAAATCTGTCAATGCATTTGGAGTAGGGTAGGACTGACAGCTTTTTATAGAGTGTCAAGATAATGCCTCCTTATCTAGTCTTCATTCACTGACAAGTGTTTCAATTCCATGTGGAGAAACTTCTCTCAGTTCCTTACTGTGTGGCATTCCTTAAGAGGACAATTTGCATCATCAAAGCAAGCAAAGAGAATTATGTCCCAGGAGAAGACATGATGGTTTTATTCAATGTAACCACACTGGAACTATTTGTTAATTGTTCCAAACCTTTTGGTTAGGCACAAGTCATAGGTCAAGAGATAAACAGCAGGATAGAGGTGAAAATGAGAACTTTTGGAATAATTGGGGACTGTTACAAACCTGATTGTGTCCATGGCTATTATCCATAGACAAAGGCAGCTTCTGGCCACATGATAAAAGTCCCTTTTGTAAAATGAGCAATGAGGTATAGAGGTACATACTTTCTTCAGGTGCAAATAAGAAATGATAAATGTGGGCCTATACCTAAACAATTCACTTATACCATTCCCTCTAAAGCTCAGGGAGCATTGCAGAAGAGGGAGTGAGAAGTAAGTATGAGCCAAGGAAGGGGGGAGGGCATAGGAGACCATCTTTTACAGCTGAATTTTTAAATAGACAATTTATAGGAGTGAAGGAAATAATGATCTTAGCTATATACCACTAAGCTCACTAGATTCCAACCAATAATGCCAAACCTATGGTGATATTGAAGGCCTAAGTAATCTTAGCAGATCACAAAAATAATTAATATGAACATGAGATATATTTTCCTGGAATGGGGAGAATAGACATGGGTGGTAGGAAGGTGGAAGATGATAATGGTAGGTATCCAAAATTTCCATATGTAAAAAGGTAAAAGCAATAATAATAAAAGATCTTGAAAGAAGAAAAAAAGTTTGGTTGTAGAAAAACAGACATTTTTCATATTTGCAACCATGCTTTTCTCTATAATTTACCCAAACATTTGGAACGACACCATCACAAATGACCTATGAACTAGAAATTAATAAAACAACAAAAACAACAACACAAAATTATAGCTTATTTGCTTTTTAAACTTAATCTGACTTTTGTTAAGACTGAAAGACAAGAGAAATGAACTTCTCTTTCACTTTGTTATGTTATTTTAGCTAAATTCAGAAAAATACATACTTTATGTGAGACGTTCGATTTTATTTTAGAATCTTACACTAGTCCCAAACTCACAACATATTAATCAAAAGAGATTATACATTGTGACAATAGTCAAAGTGTTCTTACTTTCTGATAGATGTGGCAATCAAGAGTGCTCTGAGACTGCTCTTATCAATTATATTTTATCAGTAACTGAAGAATAAAGCATTCACATACATTTATACATTTTTAGTTTCATATTTTAAGATTCTATAAAATTATTACCATATGACACTCCTCTTTTTCAACACTGTATGTTTTGTTCTAGTTCGGGAAATGTTTTAGCTTCAAAAAGAATGGTAATTAGAATTCTCTACTATTTTATTGTTTGATATTCTGAGTAATGGCATTTAATTTATATTTGACTGTAATAGATAACATTAAATTACCACATTTTATATTCAGAGTTGTAAAGTTAACTCTGCCAGGTTAGGGCCTCAGAAAAAAAATAGTATGCGGGTTTAAATATTGTTTCCAAAAAATTAAATGTCATTGTTTATTTTTTACTGTAAATCTGGGGATAAGTATTATAAGTATAATGAAATATTTATTATAAGACTTTAAACTTCAAAATTATTTTCCATGGATTTAAAAGTGTTTTAGTTTTAGTTTTAGTACATGATCTAATTTCCTCATTCAAAATTTTTTACCACAACTTTATAAATAAATATTTGTGATTTGAATACCCATTTAAAGAAAAAAGTATGAGGTATGTTAAATATCGTATGTACTAATTCATATAAACTTTTTACAATACCAAAATAGGGATTTCTGCGTCATGCCTGTATTTCACATACAGTACCTCTTTTAACAAGATCAGCATCCTTCTGAGAACACATTGTTACAGGTTATCAATTAACACCCACAAATGGCAACAAACAAATAAAGGCTGTCTCATTACAGACACATATAAAGCTAGAAGAGTATCTTAGAATACAGTTTTTAAGCAACTCCACACTTGGCAATATAAAGCTGAAAAGCCTACTGAAGGGTCTGCTTTAAGATGAATTTCATGATGTCTTAGGCTGTATCACTGTGCCTGGTTTCTGGGGAAATTGATTCTTGGGTTTTGTTGATAGGGAAGTCAGAGTTGGAACACTCTAGAGTGCTAGAGTGGCTGGCACTGCGATGGAGGATGCAAAGGAGCCACAAAGGTCTACTGTGACATTTCTAAATGTGCTTGTTCTGAAAACTAGAGTGGCTTGTGTGGTAGTGTTTACTACTGGTTGCATGGAAACAACTACTCCGGTTTTAGTAGTCTGGGAGGCTGTTTTGATGTCCGTGGGAAGGGAGTACAGCGATCTTGTTTACACTGACTTTAGATTGTATCAGAGCAGATTATGTGCTGTGACCAGGACAGGAATATATTTGTTAATTGTCTCCTTACAAAGCCTAAAACTAACCATGATGCCTTCTAGGAAGGAACATTAAAATCTGTCAAGTCATTTAGACTAGGCCCTCCCTCCTGACTCTAGGCTAAGGGAGTATCCCTCAATGGGGACTGTGATCTCAAAATCCTTTCATGTACCAGGCATCTATCCTGGTTCCCCTTAGACTGCCCAGGTCTTCTAACTGAGACCCATGTTCAGGGGGTCTGAGTCAGTCCAATGCTGGTTTCCTAGCTGCTATCAGACTGGGGTTCATAAGCTCCTCCTTGTTCATTCAGGTCAGCTGTTTCTGTGAGTTTCTAGAGCCTGGTCTTGACCCCTTTTCTTTTCAATCCTCCCTCTCTTCAACTGGATTCGAGGAGTTTGACTCAGTATTTAGCTGTGGGTGTCTGCTTTTCTTTCTATCAGCTACTGGATGAAGGCTCTAGAATGACATATAAGGTAGTCATCAATCTCATTATCAGGGAAGGTCATTTAAGATAGCCTCTCCACTGTTGCTCAAATTGTTAGTTGGGGTCATCCTTGTATGTCTCTGGACATTTCTCTAGAGTAAATTTTCTCTGCTAACCTGTAATTACTCCTTCTATTATGGTAATCTTTTTTTGTTTTTGTTTTTTTTTTCTCTCTTGTCTGTTCATCCCCTGATCAATTTTCCTGGTCCCACATGTTCTCCTCTCCCCCCCTTCTCTTTCTCCTACCTTCCTTTCCCCTCACTGGCCCCCCACTCCCAATATGCTCTGGAGATTTTGTTCCTTTCCCCTTCTGTGAGGGACCTTGTATGAATTTCTTAGGTCACACCCTGTATCTTTGGTGGTGTGAATTATAGGCTGGTGATCCTTTGCTAAAAGATGAAGGAAACAATTCAAACAGTTCAAAAACTGAAATAGAGACAATAAAGTATACACAAACAGAGGGAATGATGGAAATGTACTATGTCTTTATGTGGGTATGTAGGTAATTTATTGTGTTTTGTCACTGAGTATTATGACTGGTATGGCTGTTTCAGTTTACTTATGCAATCACTGGCTGGAGGATGAATTGCTTTCATACACTGGCAATAAAATGCATTAATATATTCATTTCCATTTTTGTGCTGTATCTTTTATCTTCAGCTAATCTTATTGGTTTAAGTGAAAAATTTAACTGTTATGCAACAGTCTTTTGATATGTCACTTAATACTGCTGAAATAGTAAAAAAATTGGAAATGAAAATTGAGAAAAGCTATTTAGAAAACAATTGCTCTTAATGTGTTCAATTAACTTTAAAACTCAGTAATGTAAGATAATGATTTGATACAGTTCTAGGAGATGATGTCTTATAATTGCCCAGGAATCTTTCATGTCATAATTTAAATGTTGAATTAATTGTTTTAATTGGCTTGAGAAATACATTCTTTACTGGAACATAGAAATTTTTGCTTTAATATCTTTTGGGAAATTCATATAAATTAATACTCTTAAAATGAAAATCTAGTATCTCTGTAATTATAATAACTGGCTACAAAATCAAAACCAATTCACCTCATCCAAAGTAGTAAATAAGTAAAATATCAAAGTGAAATAAAAAAATGAATTATGACAAATATATATTTTAGAATTTTACAGAAGAGAAGAAATATGACCCATAATACCTTATATTTGACATTTTCATGTAAAGATACTTTAAGAAATAAATAAGAACCTTAGTTTTGCTGAATTCTATTAAAATATGAAATATTGAAAAACATAATTTCAGAGATATGCTACATACTGACCCAATCAGGGGTCTCGTCTATGGAAGAACGAGGGCACCAGTAATCAGGTTGGTAAGGATTTGGCTAGTGACAGACAAACACAACACAAAGAAATGCAGTTAGAATCTGGTGCAAGTTTACTTCAGTGAGAGCATTAGATATATACACAATATTTAGGAACTAGGATTTGACCCCATGCCAGGTTATCCATAGTCACATCGGATGAGTGGTTATATGTTGACAATTTATCTTGAAAATAAAAGAACAGAGGAGGAAGTAACATCCAAATACCATCTGGCCTCCAGACAGTGGTTAAGAATCACAGACCTGAGGTTGATTTTATTCTTAGAATACTGTTGAGCTGACTCCTATGTAAAAATTTAGAACTTTGCAAAGCTTAATATATTTATGGCCAGCCAGGTCAATTTGGCTGTTTTTGAAGCCTGCTCTATCCAACTTTTGGGGGAAGTAAATATATAATTTTGTAATTTTCTTGTTAAACTAATTTGGTCCCTTTTGTCAATAAGCACCAAGGAGGCCTTGTTCTAGCTAATTTCTCTATAAAGTTAAGTGTGCAATACACTTTTTTCCCATCAATATTTATCCATCTATTTCCCTGATCATTATATATTCTTGTATATGGCACAGGAGGGGTTTATTACTGAGTTTTTGTGGAGTTTTCTTGTTTACTGGAGGCACCCACCATCGTCCTCTGAGTAGGTAATGTCTCCTACCATAAATCATAGTAGTAGGAATTCCTAGACTGTTCTCCCTGGCTCCTGGTGAACTCACTTGCGCTTTTTCTTACTAGTCTCTGAACTTTTATCTTTTTACTATCAACTATCTACCAAGATTTGGCCAGGACCTATTGTATTAATTATAGCTATAAAAATCAAGAAAGAATTTGATCAGTTTACTGAAAGAAAGCATAGGGGTAGAATGCCAGGGACCCCCTGGAAACTAAGTTCTATGAAACACAGGCCTCTTGTTCTAAAACATGGTTTTCACCATGCCACATAGACTCCACTGAAGTTAGTGTGGCAGAGATAGTTGCTGTAAATGAAAGAGGATGGATACTCAAATGCATTAGAAATTTACTTTAGAGAAGTTACTTTGCCTGTCATCTTGAAATGCTATTAACAACAAATTTAATAAAAATGATCAAAATACCAATATTTAATTTAGTTTTGTCAGAAATATCATAATGGCAAATATATTCTGTGAGCTTTTGATTATCTGGCTAAGTTATTTTTTGTGGGAGAGAATCTTTTTGTTGATTGCCCGTGTTTCCACAAGACTTCCACATAGAAACAATGCAGACTTTGTTTATGCATATTCCAAATATATTAATGTAACAGAAGGACTCTAAACTAGATATCTCCTTACTAGATAGATTAATTAGTTGCTCAATATATCATATGGTCATATAGTCTCTCCAGTTTTGTAAATGCATGCATCTTTTCAACTGACCCCTCTTATACTATACATTTAACATCCTACCTGGCCCCCTGTAATGTTTGCAAAAACTCTGAAAAAAACACAAACAAAAAGACCCCCAAAACAAAAACAAACAAACAAACAAAAAAACAAACAAAAAACAAAACCTAATGACCCTCTAGGAAACTTAAATGTCGTGAATGGCAAATTGATACTTGTTTTTTTCCCAAGTATCCTGTATTTTTCTGTCAATGCACAGGGTTTTTGACAGGCTCACATAGCTTCCAGAGAATATAGTCACAAACCAGTCCCAATATTTGGATGCTAGATACTAAGAAACATTTTTTTTAATAAAAATCAGGAGTCCATTATATAACCACTTTAAGAGACAGGGAGAGAATTGCTGTGGTCTTATAGCCCATGCCTGTGTGACAATCTTCACAATGGAGTAATATTGGTATTTTACCATCTTACTTATTAATAAAATTTTAGGCAATAAATAGAAATATGATATAAGCAGCATCTAGAAAGATGAGATATTAAGACAATATGATTACAGCAATTAAATTAAATACTTCAGATTGTTCTGATAAATGAAGACAATGTTCCTTTTTTCTTTTTTTTTTGATGTTCTCAAACACAAGCAGTTTGAAAAATGCAAGCAACTATTTTAAACTAAAATGAGATATAGATACTACAAGGCCAGCAAATTGAAGACAACCCTATCTGATGCCATAAAGTATATAGAGAACATCTTGGCTACCTCTACGCCTTTTTTCTTTTTTAATTTATGGAACTCTATAGTAAATGACGATTGTGTAGTAAGTGTGGGTTGAATCAAGCCTGCATTAATATTGCTACCAGTATGGCTTAGATAGATAGGAAACATTTTGGCAACACATCCATCATCATAAACTGTAAGCAGGAATGATGACTCTGACAAGAAGTTTACCAGCTTATCTTGTATCACAGTATGTCTGCTGACACCACCTTATTCATGCCTGTTTTACATATGTAAATTGGTTATACTTTTGACCATGGCTTTGGGGTCCCTTGGCTAAGTTCAATCACCTAAGCTTTTTCAGGCTATGTACTGATGTACTAGCCTAAATTATTGATCTTGGTAGAAATGTAATGATCTTTGAACACAATTTGTATATACTTTCTATTTAAGTAGCATTTTAACACTTCACATTTCAAGACTGGCAGTATATTCTTTTATCAAACAAGAATTTAACAACAGACTGAGATATGATCCTTAACTGACATTTCACAGCATTGTAGAAACTGCCTCTCAATGTGATTCAAGGTTTCCTTCTTTATAGGTTTATGCCCTTAAGACCCATGTACTCCAGAAGAAAACTTTGGTTACTGAATGATCTTGTTTCAAAAATGACTAACTTATTGTGTGACTTCAGGGTTATGGTCAATATGATTAGTGTTATAGATAAAAATTTGAAAATTCATTATTTTGGCTTCTCTTCAAAGGCCCCATTCATTCCACGTGAGGCTTTGTTAGAGCGGTATGATGAATAACAAAAAAGTTAAACCTATTTTGGAATTCTGTTACAGTAATTAATAAATGGATAGGTGAGCAATTAGAGAAAGCATGGATTGTCACGTAATGACTACTTTTGTTATTGCTGCTTCTACTATCATTAGTATTTTTGTTTTTCCCAAGACAGAAGCTACGAATATCATTGGATTATTTACTGCTCTTGTTAGTTTTTCAAAACTAGTTCTCCAGTACCCCAAATTTATCACCAGACTTTAAATCTATTTTTATTTAACTTGTTTTGTCCCCTATAAGATTTTATTTCCAAGAAAACAACTGACTTATCCTATCCTATGGTTTTTATTTTTAAGTAGATTTTTTTTCTGGGCTTTTTGTCTTAGTTTGGGTAGCCAAGAATATATGCCAAAAGGTACCATTCCTCACTATATATGATTGTGTAATAGCTTTTCATTGCCATCTGTTTTGTGGATACATCCTTGCCTATACCTGTTAGATTGAAACTTGCATTTTCTGCTACTAATATGAAAACAGATAAAATGCCATGAAAAATATACTCATTTATTAACACTTTAGTTAGAAAAATTCTCATAGTGTTGGACCATCTTCTTTTACATTTTTACTTTAGTCAATTTGAGTGTGAATTAGTTAAGAGTGTGCTTTTTAATCCCCCAAATGGCTGAGCCTATAATCATGAAAAAACAGATGAAGTAATTTCAAAGACATTAGATTTAATAATAATCTATGCCTACCAAGTAATCTTTAATGGCTTGACATCTGTGCATATTCATTAGACTTGAACTCAACTATGATTTGATGATTTGATGTAAGAAGACATGTACAGGGTCAGGTTACAAATATTACCTAGTGATCTCAGAAAATTAAGTATAATTGTTACTGCAGAAAATGAGTATTTCTACTCTTGGCATATTTTATTTCAACAATATGAGTATATTAAGGACTCAAACAAGCAAATTGCTGAAAGAAGCAGGATGGCCTTTACAAGGCTTCAAAGTTAATCTGCAGATATACTTCCTACTTTCAACATAACTTTCTCTAGTGAAAGATAGTTTTAAAAAACACAGTAGAAGCCTCCTTTAATACAAGTACTTGGGAGGCACAGATAGGCAGATTTCTGTGATTTTTGAGACCAGTCTGGTTTACAAAGTTAGATCCACTATAGGCAGTGAGACACAGGGATACCCTGTCTAGGAAAACCAAACTAAACCAAACCAAACCAAACCAAACCAAACCAAACCAAACCAAACCACACAAAACAAAAACCCACAAAAAGCACAGTAGAGAGTCTACTGCAAATGGCTACTGAATTACTATACAGCAATTTGTATATTCTGTCTGTTGATATGAATTACCATTATAAAAATCTTCAGTCTCATACCTTTCCAAAGGAGGTATTTAAACAATAAGTTATTCTTTTCTTTTTTTCCATGATTTCTTTTGAGATTAATTATAAAAATACGTTAATAATTTTCATTCTCTGATGTTATAATTACTTGAATAAAGTCTAGTGATACACTGATTTACATAAGAATAATGAGATTATCAAGGAATTTACAGTTTATTATGTATTATGTTTGCTAATGTAATCATTTTTCTCTCAAAAAACACTTTTGTGAGAACTGAATCCCTGCGATGCCTGCCACTGGATCTAAATAAATCCACAATAACATCCATTATCCATTAGTATTTGAATGCAATTTAAGATTTTTTTTCTTTTTTGGCTGTGAGTTGTTGTTCAAGATTTTCTCATAAATTAAGACCTTTTATTATTATCTAGTTCCAGGAAAAAAAGTAGTAAACCTCAAATATATTACAGAAATTTAGCTTCTATAATAATTAAAGGGGTGAAAGAGGAGCACCAACATGATATACAACATTTACAATCATTTTTATAATTCCACATATTCTATATTAGAGTTCTCTAGGAGAACAGAACTTATAGAATGAATGTATATATATTTATAAAAGGCATACACTCTTTGGTTCAGCTAGTCCTTAAATGAGTATCTAACATTGCAAGGTCTATGAGCTCAGTAATTGTTCAATCCATGACAACAAAGGTCTCAGCTGTCTTTCAGCATACAGGAGAAACCCAAAGTAGGCTAATGGGAGATACTATTCTGTAAATATGTTTCTCAAACTAGTTAATGAATAAATCACTGTTGGGTAAATGGGAAAGCAAGATAGGTGGAGCTAGGAGACAAGGAGGAAAGAGGAAGTAGTTAGGAGGAGCCAGCATGTAGAGCGTGGAGAAATCAAGATGCTGGCCCACCGCTCTCCAGTAAGATGAGACAGGTGGAAATACTTAGATTAGTAGAAATGGGTTAATTATTAAAACAGAGCTAGCCGATAAACAATAATAGTAACTGGCCAATAGCATTGTATCAAATACAGAGTCTCTGAGTGTTATTGGGGGCTGGCATGGTAACAGGGCAGTGGGACCAGATTGGCGGTGGGGAAAAACCTGCTAGTAAGAAAATGGTGTCAGAAGTGGAACTGAGAACTTTCACTTACAACTTAACAAAAGCTTAAAAAATAGTTGTTAGAAACAAAAGAACAGAGACAAGCAAGGCTTCTTGGTAGAAGCATTTTTCTGGGTTGCATTCTGTTTTGCTGGAGACAAACAAAGTTTTGTACTGCTCCTTTAAAGGGGGTTTCCTGACTCAACATAAGCTGCAAGAAACAGTACAGCTTTTAAATAGCTCTGCTAACAATTTTTTGGTGTGTACAAGAGCTGGCAATCACAGTGACCACATCTCCAAGCCGGCAGCATGCTGCTGGATGGCAGCATAGACCAAGGTGGTGAGCACAGCTCTCAGTGCTGGCAGTAAAATAGCTGCCGCCATCTTGGATAGACGGAGGCTGAAAGGGCTTTCATTTTACCAATGTTGTTGTTTACTAGATAAAAGACTCATGGCCAGAAAAAGATAAATATTTACAGTAAATACAGATTCACATTAAGAAAAACTGCTAAAGGTTTACAATGTGTTTTAAAATATATGTAGGCTTGGGAGAGAAAGAGAAAAGAAATAAAATGGTTTAAAAAAAAAAAAAACAGATTATGGCTGGGTGTGGTGGCACACACCTTTAATCCCAGCACTCAGGAGGCAGAGACAAACAGAACTCTGTGATTTCTGTGTATACCAGGAAACCTGGTATACAGAATAAGTTCCAGGACAGATAAAAGTCACACAGTGAAACACTGTCTCAAAATATGTAAAAACAGAAATAGAAGAAATAGAGTAATAAAAATGCCACGTAAAGATGGAAAGCACAGAGAAACTTCGGATATTGTATGCTCTTCTGTTATTTTTAAATTGTTTGACTGCTGAGAAAATACAACTGATAAAAGAAATGCTGATGGATTAATTCAATTTATATATTTTTAAAATGCTTTGACTCCACAATTTAAGTCTAAGGACAAGTTACTGGGGAAAAGGATTTCTATTTTTGTTTCCATAGAAAATGAAAAGCTGTGGATTCTAGACTAATGTGGTTTGATCAAGCCAGACCCCCTGAAGCATTATCCCTGGAACAAAGTAGCCCTGCAGACTACAGACAAGATTTCTGTGTCTTCTTAGGATTCTCCATGACAGCGCCCCCTACCAGCAGGAAGCAGTTTGGAAAGAATGACGCCCAAATTCCCAAATATTGTTTATAAATGTTTGTTTTCATTTAAATGGGCTTGGTTATAAATGGTTAATGACCACAACCAATATTTTTAAAGGAAAAAGGGAATGATGGTATAGATATGAATGCTTTGTTTTGGAATGGATTTTCATTTATTGATACAAATTTAAGGTCAGTTTTGTAATATGTGTATTTCTCCTCTTGCTTAGGTATTATATATTTATATAGCTTATTGAAAAATGTAATGTATAATTTAGTACAAACTAGAAAGTTACTTATGATAGTCAAAACTTGGAATTAAGTTAGTTAGGATTTCTAGATATGTAGAGATGTATTTGAGATGGATAGGCATTCTTCAAACCTTTCAAAGACCTACTTACAGAATATGGCACTTAATATGATTTAGGGTTTTTCTTGACAGTGAGGCACAAGTGCTCCTGGTATCACCACCCGCATCAGAAAGGAAGATGAACATCGAAGAAACACATTATGGAGTTTGCTTCTAATATGGCAAGACTAGCCATTTGAGCAAGGTACTTCTCTTGTCTATACTGTTTGACTTTATGCTGTAGAAACTGGACATGCAGGACCCACAAAAAAGTCACCGCTGAAACAAGATGGACAGTACTAAAGTGTTCCTGCTTCATGAAAGAGTCTGCCAGACAACTATGGCCTATGGGCTGAAGATGGAACATTACAGAAGAACTTTGGGAGACTGACCAGGCAATGAATTTTCTCTGTCATTCTAGAATTTATATATTATCCTTCTGTGGTCTTTGAAGGAGTTGAAGACAGATAGTTATGATTATAGTTTTCCCTAGTCAAGATTAAAGATAAGTTACATATAGGATTTTAGACTCACAAAAATAGGATAGATGATATTTTCTTTAAGTATTCCAAAATGTTAATGAACTAAATATTGTTAACTGTGATTCTTATTTGATAACTGTAATGTGATGTATTTTGCTATGTTAAGGTAAAAACCCTTCTTTTTATATTAGACAGAAAAGAGGAGATGATGGGAGATGTTATTTTGTAAATATGTTTCTCATACTGGTTAATGAATAAAGCACTGTTGGGTCAATGGGAAAGCAAGATAGCCAGAGCTAGGAGACAAGGAGGAAAGAGGAAGTAGTTAAGAGGTGTCAGCACATAGAGCTGAGAGAAAGCAAGATGCCACCCCTCTGCGCTTGGATAAGATGACCATGTGGAAATACTTAGATAAGTAGAAATGGGTTAATATTTAAGACAGAGCTAGCCCATAAACAATAATAGTAACTGGCCTACAGGATTGTATCAAATACAGAGTCTCTGAGTGTTATTGGGGGCTGGTGTGGTAGCTTGGCAGTGTGACCAGAGCAGCAGAGGGGGAATAAAATTGCTCGTAACAGTAGGCTATAATGTCAGTGACAGAATGGACTTGCCGTCAAGAGTAAGAGCAATCATGCAAACAGTTAGCCTTCTTCCTCCAGGTCCTTTCGATTGGCTACCAGCAAAAGATGTGTCCCAGATTAAAGGTAGTTCCTCACACCTCAGAAGATTTAAGGTCGATCTTCTTAATTCAAAGAATCAAGGGCAGAAGTGGACCTGCTCACTTCAAATTATTTAATTAAGAAAAAAAGTCGATTGTGAATGTGTCCATGCCCTTGGATTTTAGTTAATTCCAGATGTAATCTAGTTTACAACCAAGAATAGCCACCATGATATCTAAGGCTGAGGCTTCCAGTGTCAACAATAAAATCATTCTTTATTGTTGAAATTACTTTGGATGACATTATATCCAGTTAAGAGAACTATTCTCATTGACATTGTTCATGAACACTAAACAGGAGACATGGGAATCACAGTTATGGAAATGCATTGTTTTTGCATTTATTAATCAAATGTTTTATAGTATTTAGTATTGAACATGATGGATAATATATTCGTGAAAAATTTACAGAGTAATCTTTAATTAATTTTACCTCAGGCTTAAAGAAAAAAATTAAGAGGATTCTTTTGAATTCTTTTTTGCTTATATTTAATTTAAAATAGATTTTTGTAGCATTTTCTACATATGTATTTTATTAACATTTCTGTATGTACCTCTTCCTCCTCCAACTCCTCTTATGTCTCTGACACTGCCTCAAAAATGCATGACCTATTCTTCTTTATTATCATTACAAATAAGCACATACATACAACACAATCTCTCCCCTCTCTCTCTCTCTCTCTCTCTCTCCTTCTTTCTCTCTCGCAAACCCCCACACACAATGCAGTGTTGTTTTTATGGACATATGTTTAAGGTAGACCACTTGGGATCAGAAGAGCCTACATTGCATTCAATTGCACTCATTCTTGGAGTATATAGATTCATCTGACCTTTGTAGTCATTAACTTCCTGTAATTCTTCACATAGGGATGTGATCTTATGACATTTTTTCCAATTATGTATGTTAACCGCTGTAACCATTTTCTAGGTCTTCTCATCCAAACATTTTAAATGTTTTATATTTTCTTACAGCAGAAATCCTAGTTCCTTGACTCTTACATTTTTTTTTTCTCTTCCATGATATATTCTGAACCTTAGGTGTAGGAGTCATGTTGTCAATGTATCAATTATGAGTGGACTCCCAACAGTCAATTGTTCCCTGAATTTTGAGCATTTGTAGTTTTTTGTAATGGTCTCAATCTACTGAAGGAAGAAGCTTTTAAATGGCAGGTAAGGGCAATACTTATCAGTGGGTAAAATGATGCATTTTTAAAATAGAGTTAGAAATTATACAAGTGTTAGAAAGTGGCAGTAGTAGTTCTTCTGTTGGGTCCATGACCTCAAATGACTGGTTATCCAACTTCACAGATACTTTCTCAGACATATTCATTAGTACTCTATTCAGAATAGCTAGAAAATAGAAGCAACAAAATGACCTTTGACCTGAAACTAGAAAATGAATATGTAACTGTCTGCAACTGTAAAGAGAAAGCAAATAATAAAATTTGCAGGTCTTTACATGCAAGTAGGAAATATTGAGTGAGGTAGCCAAACCCAGAGATACAAATTCTGTTATTTCTTTCTTACTTGTGGAGCCAGTTCTGAATCCATAGATGTGAGTATAGATCATGAGGTAATTGGAACATAGAAATCAAGAAAAAAATAAGACTAGGACACATGTGCTCTACAGGATCTGTGGGGACAGAGTTTTAATTGGAGAGGGCAAGAAGGCAAATGTGAGGTCAGGAAAGAGGTGAGGTAAATAACACTACATACATTTTAAATACTATAGAAAACTGCACATTTACATTTCCTTAAAATGCATATGTAACATAAATGAAATTGTATGTGTATACACACAATACTATAGTAGTTAGTTGATTAAGATTCTGACAGTGATAGGCTCATAAAATCCCAGTGAAGGGCATGGAAAAACTCACTTAAGTTGTTTTTCAGTGCAGTCTGAAAGACTTCCTAAATTGCGTAGATTATTGCCATTGACTGAGGATGCCTCTGAAAACCTGAAGGTAAAACTCAGTTGCTTGGAAACTATCTGGAAGCTTTCTCACTGTGGACAGATTCTCATAGTATTTGAAGGTGCTGTCTAAGCTGCCAATGGAGAAAACCATCACAGCAACAATGACCACACAGTCAAGACACCCCAGTAATGCCGTTATAACCTCAGTGTAACTACCAGCTGTCTAATTGGACATAAGGGTCACTCACTGAGAGAAATGTTATGCTTGGTGTTAGAAACCTAGGCAACTCCCTGTGGCTGGTGAGATTATGACTTTCTCTTTTAGGTATTCAGGTACCATGATTTTTGGGGGGAGAGGCTTTCGAGATCAATGTTTCTCTGTGTAGCTTTGTAGACCAGGCCAGAGATCTGTCTGACTCTGCCTTGCAAGTGCTGGGATTAGAAGTGTTGCCACCACCTGGTGGTGATTTATCATTTGGTTCTCTGCTAATATCTAGTCTAGGCTCAAAGGCAGTATTTTTTTCTGTGTTAATGTAAAGTAGTATTTGGAGACACAATACAGACTAATCTAGTCTAGAATCATTGTGGAAGAGTGAAGACAATGTAAACACCCTTTCATGTCTGATATTATCTTTACTTTTTGCTTCTAATTTACTAGTCTGTTCCTTGTGTCATTCACTAATCACAGTCATGAAATATTTATGTGCTTATTTTTCTTTTTTTGCATGTTGGGTCTTTTTGCATGTGATACATAGAAATTGTTTAATCCATTCATTTATGTCATAGCTGATACATAAATACATCTATAGATATATTTTTATTTCAATTCACTTAATTTTAGAAAGGTTTTACTAATAAAAAATTAATGTGTCTTATATTTACTAACAGCAAGTAAACTAATGTTAAGACATTATAATTAAAATTCCATGCTTAATTCTGATGTTGGAAGATCATGCTGTATGTTCTTGTAAACTTATAAGATCCAATCCAGACTACCACATTAATTTTCTTCATTTCTTCTTAAAGTTTTCTTGTCATAATTTTTTACTAATACATTATTTTTATAGTCATGATAACTTGAAGTCTAGCTCAGATACTTTCTGATATTTGGACTTGTTTTGCTGTTGCTGTTATTTGTTTTCTTCCCAATAACCCTGAAAACTTATCTTTTTTGAAAGGTAATAGGAAAATGTCTTTTTTTCTCAGATTAAATCAAAACTACATTTATTTACAAAACACATGAACATTGATGAGTATTTTAATCAGTTTTCTATAGATGTCATAAAATTCCATTAACAAGCCAAATGATAGTATAAGCAGATTATATTCACTTAGTTTCCAGAAAGTATAGAGTCTTTATTGACAAGGACATCATGATTCCTAGCTGAAACAAGAAACTGCATGTACAACATCTTCAGTGGTAAGCTGCTACTTAAGAATATGAAATCATTTCTTTGTAATTGCATGGAATCACTATTTTGCTTTCTGAGGAAAAAAATATTTGCCTCCATGCCTTTAACATAAAACATGCAGGATATATGTTTATATGTGTATATATATGCCTCCATGCACAAGAGGTATATTTCATGTCTTAATCCTAATACATAATTTCTTCAAGAAACTTTGGAATATTGGAAATTCCTGTTAGGAACCTACTACCAGGTGATAAGATTGATTTCCAAATAGTCAACTAATCTTTTGTAGTTGATACATAGTTGCAGTAAAAGTTTTCTTTGTTTTAGACTTTGTGGTGCATATGAGAAGGCTGAGTTGGTTGGGGCTCTTGGAGTTTGATGCCAATTTGCTCTACATAGCAAGGTCTAGGACATCCAGACCTACACAATTCATACTTACCAAAACAAACAAAAGCTATTGAAGAAATATTCTTTGAATTAGAATCATTATACATTTCTGACATTAAATCTTTTCAGAAAATTTATTCAAACATAGCTGTATTATACTCTATATGGGATCATAGGGTGACATTTTATTAATTAATTAATTAATTAATAAGGAAAATGCTCCCTTTGTACTAGATAGTAATAAGGGTTTGATTGAGGATCATAAGAAAGATGACATGATTTGTTTCTAGTGAAAATTATAGAGATATATACATGACATCAACAGTATTGCAATGGTTTCTCTGACACTCATATAAAATTAATTTTAATTTCTCTATTTCACTATTTCACATGTCAGTTTCAAACACATTGCACAGAGTGATATAGCTCTTGGGAGACCCCCACCAAGTGCATGAATTATAGTGATATGATATGTTTTGACAATAAATCAGTTGCTATTCAAGTACAATGAATTGTGGTTGGAAATAGAACTCATTAATCATATTTTCACAAAGTGATTTGAAAGTTCTTGTGATTTCATTGTTTATAGCTTGTTACTGTTATTGAAGTGTATAGTGTATAGTTTTTATTAAGGAAATGTAACAAAAATCAGAGACATTTAGATAAATACTTTGACATATTCTAGTTTAAATTTAGAATAAATCTTTAATCAGTTATAGTAGTTTGTACCTTTAACATTTAGTCTACTATAAGAATTAACAATAATGAATTTTACATGTTTTTCTATGATTAATACCTTGACTTAGGTTTTAGTGATATGTCCATAATTCAGTCTTACTAAAAAAGTAGTATGTTAAAGATTATTATATCTAGTTGCTAAACATGAATTTGTGATTTTTCTGATTTTAAATAAATAATATATTTTAGAATAAGCATTATACTTTATTTTATGCTTTATTTCTGGCTCAAATTCACAGCTGGAAACTATGGATATCAAATGGTTTCACAGAGGCTCTAATATGCATTTTATAATTCAAATTAAAATTTTGCATATGATTAAATTATGGTGAATTCTGACAAAAAATTAAAAATAAATACATATTATGATTACTTATTATTAAACTATAAAATACAGTGTTTATGAAGAAAGGTAATAACTTTCTTTATGTAGTACTAGAGTCTAATACACTATTTGCTTATGACAGACTTTGACCATCTCCCCCAACATTAATTCTGACTTCTTTTTTTTTTTTTTCGAGACAGGATTTCTTTGTAGCTTTGGAGCCTGTCCTGGAAATAGCTCTGTAGATCAGGCTGATATTGAACTCACAGAGATCTGCCAGCTTCTGCCTCCCAAGTACTGGGATTAAAGGTGTTCACCAACAAAGCCTGGCCATAATTCTGCTTCTTTGATAGGTAACAAGTGCTAGAAGGCTTGAGATTTTTTTTTTTTGCTATTTTTATAAAAATCAAAATAATGTAATATAATGATATTAAATATACATAGGGATAGTAATACTGTATGTGACAAAATTAAGATTAGAATTTTCTTTTCAAATAGTTTGTCACAAAATAAAATGATAAAAGCATTATTTATACTTGCTATCACATTTCATGTACTATAGATATAAGCCAGTAGTTCATGAATTTGCTTCACTTATAATAAAATGTTTGATGTATTACTTTACTAATTTTATTTGACATAAAGATTTTCCTTAATTATTTGCATAGACTTACTATGAAATATGGGGTAAATAATATAATAGGTCACCATATTTTATAGACAGCAATTACCTGCAATTACTGTCATACATTAAAGCAGTGAATAAGAAATGTGACTTTTACTAGTCAATCTGTGCCTTCATGTTCACTCAGAGGAAGAAGTTCTATTGCATAAAATGAGACAGTTATTTTAGAAGAAAGTTTGATGTACAGGTAAAGTCAAAAATATTTAAAAAAAAAACCCTGTCTATTTGAAATAATTATTGTTCCTCAGGACATGGATATCTTAGATACCTTAGGATGAATAGATCTGACCCATGATGTATACAATATGATTCAATGGTACAATGATACTTATTTTTGGAAGATTCCATTTCCATTAAGGCTACCTTTCTCCATAAAGAAACTTAGTTCTGAAGGCTAGGTTATAAAGGAGAAAATTATAGATTTAAAAAGTACTCCCGCATTTCAAGTTATGATTCTGTGTAATATTATATACTGTAGAATTATAATGCTTGTTTATTATTCTTTCTTATAAAGTCCCAATATTTAAGTTTCAGCAATGTATTATTTAATGTATTGCTATTTTAACCCATGATATTATTTGTTATCAAAGTGATTTCCCCCATTTTTTACATTATAATGACTAGTGAGGCATAAATTTAAAAAATTTAAAATAACCCATATACATGTATCTTTATCATAGTTTGTTTTTGTCCATGCAGCACATAATTTTATTTGTGTTTGAAATTCCTCACACTGTTTAAATGATTATTTTTAAAAGTCATATAAATTTATTATATAATTAGCATAATTTAAGCAGTTTATAGGATCTCTAAATAATGGGAAAGAACATCTTGACATGCTGAGTTAGAATAAGACAGACATAGTTTTGCATAGGAAATTTTAAAATGGTGTCTACAACTTAGTCACTTAGGTACCTTCACTGATATCTCTACATAACAAAGGTAGCTAAAACAAGTACTATTATGATTTCTTATTCCTCTGGATGTTGTGTACTATTGCCACAGTATTTGGATATCTCTTGCAAAAACAAAAAAATTTAGAAAAAATGTAATAGATGTAAAATTGGAGCTACAAAGAGTGGTTACGTCATGAAGGCTTCTTGCTATGGAAAATAACTTAAGTCCACTTAAGGAATAATTGATTCAAGTGTTTTCTACTTCTTGCTGTCTGAGGTCTAATATTCATCCTCTCCAAGTGGTGCATATCAAGACTGTATAACAGGAACTGAACAAACTGAACAATCCTTATCAGATTGTTAGATTACTAGAACTGAAGAGTAGGATTTGGGCTTTCCAAGTTCTAACACTGGAGATTGACATGTAATAGAAGTTTGTTTCAAATTTAAATAAAAAGTATAAAAATAACAATAAAATAAAAGAAAGACAAAACTATATACTTGCTATAAATTTGGTTTATTGTTTTAATGTTCTGGGCGTTTACATTCTTAATCAAGTTTTAACAATCATTTTTTTTCTTAGAGTTTCTCTGTTTAACAGCTCTGGCTGTCCTACATGCTCTGTGGACCTGGTTGACCTCAAACTCACAGAGGTCTACCTCTCTCTGCCTCCCATGTGCTGGGATTAAAAGTGTGCAATACCACCTCCTGGCCTTATTCATTTTTAGTGCATACACAATCACCTACTCTTGCAAGAAGTTGCACAACCATAAAAAGGCTTTATTTTAAAGAAGAAGCATGAAGTTTTAGCTTAGTGAAAGCTAAATTTCAATCAGAGATGAAAGTTCTCTATCCCTGCCTGTGTTGGAACAGAGAGATGGCTGATGAAGGCACACAGGTCAATGTGGGGATGGTGCTTGCTGTTGCTTATGACCTGTTTATACTGTGCTTAGTGGAAACAAACACAATCTTACTCAGATATAGAAAGAGCAGACACAAGTCTTGTCCCCACAATGGGAGAAAGAGAAGCCAAAACAAATATTGTATGGCACAGTATCATGTTAAGGCATCTGTTTATCTGTCTCTATCATCGCAGTGATATTGGGAATCACGCTGTGTTATGTAGTATTCCATTTTTTCCCAAGCAGCTTTACTTACATTGAACATTTCCAAGGCCTCTGTCTTTTACTACAATATCAATATTGGACCCTCATGGAAACTCCCCTTGGACATCCTGACGTTGCTCCGAGTCATGACGATCTGTAGCTATGCTTCTGCAGGATAGTCCCTTCACACATTCCACCAATGGTATAGATGCTACAGTGGGCCAACGTAAAGTCCTGTATGCAGAACTGGATGGTAGCTAATTTGGTCAACCTGGGCCTTCCCACGTGAACACTTTCCTAAAGGAGAGGGGAAGGATTAACACTCCTGTACCCTTGCCACCACCAGTGCTGCCTAACTGCAGCCACAAAGGGGTTAGGGTCTATTTCGAATGTACTGCTGCCAGTGAGGGGTGGAACTACCTCTCCTGCCCCAATGCCATAAGGCCAATACTCCTTGTGAGGAACAGGACCACTTCTTCTAGGGACAGTGAGGGGTGAGTCCTTAAATATGGAAAATGAAACACAATAGGCAAGTTATATGGGCTACATATATTGAATCATTGTAGCATGTTGTTTCCGCCAGCCCGCCAGCCTGGGCCCACAGCGGCGCCAGCCCCAAATAACACTCAGAGACTCTGTATTTGATACAATCCTGTTGGCCAGTTACCATTACTGTTTATGGGCTAGCGCTGCCTTAATTATTAACCCATTTCTACTTATCTAAGTATTTCCACGTGGTCGTCTTATCCGGGAGGCCGCGGCAGGCTTCCTGCTCCTTCCCCGGGCTACATCTTGACTCCTACTACTTCCTCTTCCTCCTCCTAGTCTCCTAGCCCCACCTATCTAGTTTTCTATTGGCCACAGGGCTTTATTAACAGTATGAGAAACATATATACAGAATCACATCTCCCATCATCTCCTCTTTTCTGTCTAAAGTAAAAGAAGGGGTTTAACCTTAACATAGCAAAATATACCATACAACAGTTATCAAATAAGAATCACAGTTAACAATATTTAGTCCATTAACATTTTGTAAGACTTAAAGAAAATATCATCTATCCTATTTTTGTGAGTCTAAAGTTCTATATGTAACTTATCTTTAATCCTAACTAAGGAAAACTATAACCATAACTATCTGTCTTCAATTCCTTCAAAGACCACAGAAGGATAATATATAAACTCTAGAAATGACAGAGACAACTCATTGCCTGGTCAGTCACCCGAAGTTATTCTGTAATGTTCCATCTTCAGCCCATAGGCCATAGTGTGTGTCCAGACTCCTCAACAAGGCAGGAAACTTTTCTCTGTGTCCTGTAGACTGTCTGGCTGTCTGGCAGCCTCTTCCATGAAGCAGGAATCCTGTAGCAATGTCCATCTTGCATCAGCAGTCACCTTTTTTGTGGGTCCTGCATGTCCAGTTTCTACAACATAAAGTCAAACAGTCCAGAAGAGCTGATGATGGGAGATGTTATTCTGTATATATGTTTCTCATACTGTTAATAAAGCCCTGTGGCCAATAGAAAACTAGATAGGTGGGGCTAGGAGACTAGGAGGAGGAAGAGGAAGTAGTAGGAGTCAAGATGTAGCCCGGGGAAGGAGCAGGAAGCCTGCTGCGCGGCTCCCCATAAGACGACCACGTGGAAATACTTAGATAAGTAAAAATGGGTTAATAATTAAGACAGAGCTAGCCCATAAACAATAATAATAACTGGCCAACAGGATTGTATCAAATACAGAGTCTCTGAGTGTTATTTGGGGCTGGCGCAGCTGTAGGCCCACGTGGCAGCGGGACCGGGAGGCCAATGGGGAGACCTGCTGTAACAAATCATGGAAAAATAAAGTTTCTCTTTCACTGTATTTATTAAAAAGATTTAATTGTATTTTATAATACCTTGCAGAGAAAGTAATGAAAATCCTTTAAATCAAATCCTCTAACTGATGATAATTTTAAAAATATTAAAGATAATAATTATATAAATATAAATATTAATATACATTTCTGGGTTATTTAATGACCTCAGCACTTTATAGATCATAAATTCAGTCTATCCAAAAGAAAACAATCCAATAAAATAGTACTAAGATAACACAGGATTATAAGAATTCATATTAAACTCTCTTCCATTTGAAACAATAAACCCAAAGTAACTGAAAATTAGTCAAAAATGCACAAGTTGATCTCTAAAACTATTAGCAGGTGTTGGTGGAAATATTTGTGACTTGAGATACACAAAATTGAATCTCATTTGACATTACATTCATTAAACACTAAAAACTTATATAAATTAAAATTCATCAACACAGCAATAAAATTTCTGTCTGATTTAAAGGTACATTTAAGAATTTTAGAAACAAGAGAAACAAGTTATAGACTGGAAGGAAATATCTGAATGACTTACAGAAAATACTTCCTATGTAAGGTAAGTCATTGATTTTAAATTTAAATTTAAAAACAGTTGAAATATTATATACAAAGCAAGTTGTACAATTGATACCATTGCATTATTCATCTACATGTAAAAAGAGACATGGTGAAATATCAGTTACCTCTCTGGAAAGGCTACACACAATTGAATTATATGTAGATATATTATCTAAAAAGAAAAACAAAAGTTAATAAAAATTTTGTAAAATTATATAATGAGGAAATATGCTACACTGAAGATTAGTGAATTAAAAATACATATAACTACACATAAATCAGTTATATTACAGTTTTGTTACTGCCTAACAAAAGAAGTACGCAAATTTTCATTTAGGGCAGGGAATAATATCAGAAATTCAAAGCTGCTTTCAGTTACCAAGAGCTTATTAGTTTATCATGTTTGGTATGTACCATATAGAGCAGGATCACAGAAGATGTTGGTGTGTGAAACTCATTTCAAAATAACATGAACATTTCTAATTGATAACCACATCATCTATCAAGATTGTGTTTTATGCCACATAGTTGCAGAGTATGTCCATGACCATTCAGCATTGGATATTTTTTGTTGTGTGTAAAATGCTCCTGAAATATTGAGGCAATTTGGAAGGAGTCCTAAAATTCACTGATGAATTCCAAATAATCCATAGAAAATAATGATTATAAAATTATAATAGAAACTATCTTTCCAAAAATTTCCAATCTGTCTCATACATTTCTACAACAATTCTTTTGAACTTGTAAAAAAAATTAAGGTTTGCTATTTCTCACCAATGTATGTGTCCTTTATCTAATGAACTCAGCTTAAATTTACTGCAATGATCAAAAGTTAAAATTCATGTTGAAACACATAAAAAATAACAAGTGGAAAACAAGAAATAAAGATGAAAGTGAAATAATAATAGAAACCTTTTAGGAAAGAAAATGATGGTTTAACATTGTATTGTAAATAACCATAATTGTATTGTTTTTATCATTAGTCTTATATTCTTATTACATAGTATGTATTCATTTTATGATAATCCAAGTTATAAATGACTAAGCCAAGAATCCTCATGTGGTAATGAATCAGTGTCATAATTTTGCAGTATTGTTTCTTTTTCTTATTTCCTATATATTTGGGATTTTCTTGAGAGAGTGATTGCTCCAATTAACTTTACCTTACATAACCTTATTACTAGGAAGTAAATGATAAATGTTTGCTGCCATATGCACTATATCAAGAACTCTTCACCACTATCTCCTCCTTCTGCTGCCTGTGATGATTTGTGTATCATTACAACTCTGTTATGGCACTAATCAAAGGATGCCTGATGATGGTGACCATCTGGTGAATTTGTAAAGTAGCCAATTGAAGTCAATACATCATGCTTCTTGGCTGGATTGAAGTTGAGGTACATTTTGTGTCACATTATGGTTACATTTTGTTTTCTGTGAATAAAAAGAATCTCTGTAAAAGGAAAGAAACCTCTTACGGTATAAACAAGTAAGGTTAATGAGGTCATTAGACTCCAGATTCCTCAATACATGCACCATTTAAAACAAGATAATTATAATTTTTTTTCTAAATCGAAATTCAGAACTCTTGCATGTTTCAAAAGATGTATGAAGGTGAATGAGTGAGAAGTTTCTGAGAGACTGCACAGAGCTGACAAAGAGGTATTTGTTCTCTGCTGTATTAACAAGCCTTTTGCTGGTGAAGGCGCAAACTGTGGAGAGAATGTGGTTACTCTTTATATAAGCATGTAGGATGATCTCACCTGTAAAGCAAGAGCATTGGCATGCATGTGTTATAACAATAACAGCAGGACTACATCCTCAAAGGTGTGATGAGCTATGTCAATGACGCTAAATTAAAAGAACCTCTGAGGAACACATCAAGGGACTTCAGTAACATCAAAGAGAAGGCCCACTCTGTGGACTGGTGATGTTCAAAAACCTCCTACGAGGAGGCAAGCACCACAGTGTCACATATCCACCATTCCAGGTGGTCAAGAACAAGTTCCAAGAACCAATTAACTTATTAGCTCAGGTGAAGGGGCTGACAGGGATGATCAAAGAGCAAAGCAAGTGAATTGTGTACTTTTTCCATCATAGTGATGATTCACACTTCAGTTTAGAAACTGTTTTAGAAAAAATGGCATGAAGAACTTGCTGTGATACCAGTGTGGAACCGGTTATGTGCTTTGGTGTCAGATTATGTGACCTTCTCTATGGTGTTAATCATGGGAACTTTTGGAGAGATAATGAATAATATGGATGAGATATTCCCCATGATAAATTATTTCCAACTATTTTCTCATTAATTAATGGTCATAATAAAAAATATGTACAATAATAGAAGCCATTAGCCATATTATTGTTGAGATGTCTGAGAGTCAAATTCATTTTTTCCAGATTTATCCCCTATGGAGGGATACTCTCTCAGCCTAGATACACAGGGGAGGGTATAAGCCCTGCCTCAAATGATGTGACAAACTTTGATGATACACCATTGATGGGAGATGTTATTCTGTATATATGTTTCTCATACTGGTTAATAAAGCCCTGTGGCCAATAGGAAACAAGATAGGCGGGGCTAGGAGACCAGGAGGAGGAAAGAGGAAGTAGTAGGGAGGAGTCGAGATGTAGCCCAGGAAGAAGCAGGACGCATGCCGCGGCTCCGGGATAAGACGACCACGTGGAAATACTTAGAGTAGTAGAAATGGGTTAATAATTAAGACAGAGCTAGCCCATAAACAGTAATGGTAACTGGCCAACAGGATTGTATCAAATATAGAGTCTCCTGCTTGTTATTTGGGGCAGGCTCGGCTGTGGGCCCAGACTGGCGGGCTGGCGGAAACATACACGCTACAGATGGCACCTAACGTGGCTATAAGAACTTTTACTTAAAACTAATAAGAGCTTAAGAAATGTTTTAGAAACAAAGGAACAGAGACTAGCAAGACTTCTTAGTAGCAGCATTTTCTCGATTGGATTTGTTTTGCTGTAGACAGAGAGTTGTGTGGCTCCTTTAAAGGAGATTTCCAAAATTAGCATAAGCTGCAATAAAGCTGCCTTGCTTTTAAAGAGCTCTGCTAACAATTCATTGGTGTATAAAAGAGCTGCAATGAATGTTTACACTGTGTTTTAAAAAAATACCCTTGCTTGGGAGAGAAAAAGAAACAGGATACAATGGTTTAAAAAAGAAAAAAGGAATTAAATGGATGATTGTGGTGGTGCACGCTATTGATCCCAGCACTCGGGAGGCAGAGGCAAGTGGATCTCTGTGATTTCAAAGTAAACCTGGTATACACTGAATTCCAGGACAGATAAAAGTTACACAGAGAAACCCTGTCTCAAAATATGTAAAAATAGAAGTAGAATAAATAGAGTAATAAAAAAGCCACGTAAAGATGGAAAACACAGAGAGATTTTGGATACTATACACGATTCTGTTGTCTTTAAATTATTTGATTGCTGAGAAAATAACTACTAATAAAAGAAATGCTGCTGGATTAATTCAATTTATATATTTTAAAAAATGCTTTGACTCCAAAATTTGAGCCTAAGGACAAGTTACTGGGGAAAAGGATTTCTATTTCTGTTTCCACAGAAAATGGAAGGCTGTGAATTTCTTCCAGACTTATGTGGTTTGATCAAGCCAGACCCCCTGAAACAGCTCCCCAGGTGGTCCAACATTCAAAGCAGTTGAGACAAAGCCTTGCAGACTACTGCCAAGATTTCTGCATCTTCTTTGGACCCAGTAGTTTGGAAAGAACGACGCCCAAATTCCCAAATATTGTTTATAAATGTTTGCTTTCATTTAAATGGGTTTGGTTATAACTGGTTAATGACACAAGCAATCTTTTTAAAGGTAAAAAGGGAATTATGGTATAGATATGAATACTTTGCTTTGGAATGGATTTTCTTTCATTGATACAATTTAAGGTCAATTTTGTGATATGTATATTTCTCCTCTTGTTTAGGTATTGTGTTTATATAGCTCATTGGAAAATTTAATGTATAATTTAGTACAGATTATAGAGAGTTACCTATGATAGTTAAAACTTGGAGTTAAGTTAGTTAGTATTTCTAGATGTATAGAGATGTATTTGAGATGGATAGGTATTCTTCAAACCTTTCAAAGACCTACAGAATATGGCATTTAAAATGGTTAAGGGTTTTTCTTGACAGTGAGGCACAACTGCTCCTTGTAACACCACCTGTGTCAGAAAGGAAGATGGATATCGAAGAAACATGTTATGGAGTTTGCTTCTAATATGGCAAGACTAGCCATTTAGGCAAGGTACTGCTCTTCTGAACTGTTTGACTTTATGCTGTAGAAACTGGACATGCAGGACCCACAAAAAAGGTGACTGCTGATGCAAGATGGACATTGCTACAGGATTCCTGCTTCATGGAAAAGGCAGCCAGACATTCTGCAGGACACAGAGAAAAATGACTGACAAACTATCAATACAGGTGTACAGTTTAAAGTTTCCTGCTTTGCTGAAAGTCTGCCAGACACATTATGGCCTATGGGCTGAAGATGGAACATTACAGAAGAACTTCGGGTGACTGACCAGGCAATGAGTTGTCTCTGTCCTTTCTAGAGTTTATATATTATCCTTCTGTGGTCTTTGATGGAGTTGAAGACAGTTATGGTTATAGTTTTCCTTAGTTAGGATTAAAGATAAGTTACATATAGGACTTTAGACTCACAAAGATAGGATAGATGATATTTTCTTTAAGTCTTACAAAATGTTAATGGACTAAATATTGTTAACTGTGATTCTTATTTGATAACTGTTGTATGGTATATTTTGCTATGTTAAGGTTAAACCCCTTCTTTTACTTTAGACAGAAAAGAGGAGATGATGGGAGATGTTATTCTGGATATATGTTTCTCATACTGGTTAATAAAGCCCTGTGGCCAATAGGAAACAAGATAGGCGTGGCTAGGAGACCAGGAGGAGGAAAGAGGAAGTAAGGGGGAGGAGTCGAGATGTAGCCCGGGAAGAAGCAGGACGCCTGCCGCAGCTCCCCGATAAGACGACCACGTGGAAATACTTAGATAAGTAGAAATGGGTTAATAATTAAGACAGAGCTAGCCCATAAACAATAATGGTGATTGGCCAACAGGATTGTATCAAATACAGAGTCTCTGAGTGTTATTTGGGGCACACGTGGCAGCGGGACAATAGCGGCAGAACCAGCAGCAGCCGCAGCCGGCAGGGAAACCTGCTGTAACACACCATGGAAGCATCACTCTCCCTGGGTAGTGGATGGGGCATGGGACAGAGGGTCGGTGGGAGGCATGGTTGTGTGGGAGGGAGAGAGAACTGAGATTGATATGTAAAATAAGATTGTTTTTAATTTAAATAAAAATATATAAAAATGAACCATATTATTGTTGAGATGGTTGATAGTCAAACTCAGTTTTTCCAGATTTTATTTATAATTTTTAATATAGTGTTTTGAGAAAGTTTATTATATCCACAATTTAATAGAATGTGTATTTTACCAAGACTACTTCATGTTTTGAAGCTATATTTCTTATTTGAAGATTCAGATGATAAAATAGAGATATATAATAACTTGGATTAGTGCATGGCATATACATTGCAATTGTTTGTATTTGTATATTTTATTTTTCATTTAGCAAATAACATGCTTGATTATGGCCTTCGTTTATATGTTATTAGAGTGTATTACATATACTATTCAAAAGTATTTTCTTTCTTTATTCTAATAATGCTGGGTTTAAAAAACATACATAAGTTAATTTTACTACTAGCAATATTCTCCTAGATTGTTACACTATTCATTTTTCATTAAAGAATTAGACTTTTAAATAGCATAAGATTTTATTTTCAAATATGCAATTTGAATTCAATTTTCTTTAATGTTCTTTGCCAGTAAATTTTCTGCTTTTCAGTTATGCAAGAAGTAGATTTGGGTTTGTGTGAAGTGTACTTTTAAAAGTAAACAAAAATGTTAATAAGTTTGACAAATTTGAGAATTCTTATAGGTTATCCATTCTGCATCAATTCTCTTTCAACACATATTTCAGTATATTCAGTGGTGTCTTTTAATCATTAATGTTTCTTCTTTTGACAAGGTTGCATGTTGCTTTCTATAGTCTTAGTGATTTGAATGGTAACCTACACATCTGCAGTCACATTAAAATGCTCACCAATAAAAATCCTGTTTCAATATTTTCTATGAAAATAAATGATGAGCTGGTATTAGCTTAACATCAATACATTACCAGATCTGATTTTATTGGCTGCCCCAACAGGTAATATTATTCATATTGGTCTCTCTTCTAAATATATACTAACAGTTTTTTGACACTTAGATACATGTTTTAATAGTGTTTCAGCCCATTCCTATATGTTCAGACCAAGTAGCAGCTAATAGAAAGGCCACAAAATGCAATATTTACTGTCCTTGTAACTTGCTAGGAAATATGAACCATATCTCCTTAATCACTATGTTAGCCTGGTTGAAAATTATATAGAAGGGTTAAAGGCTAGAAAGTACTTATGTATTCATTGATAGTATGTAGGTATAACAGGTGTATAAATTCCAAGACTTTTGCTTTATTTTGTTAATACATTCTTACAATAGTTAGTCAATGATGTAGTATGAAGTACCTAGTAAAGTAGTTATTGTGTATAGCTTTCATTAACATTCTGGAAATATATGTATGGTATCTTTTGTAAACTTTTCTCTAGATTTCCATACCATAACTATACAGAAATTGCTTTTAAAAATCTTTATTATACTTTTTTAAATAACTGTTCTTTCAGAGGTCAAAAATCAGTGTTACATCCTCTGCAAGTATTATTTAAGATGTTTGTAAACTTCCATGTGGGTGTTGCAAATGGAGCAGAGATCCTCTGATAAAACAGCTAGGGTCATCTAATTGGATTCAAGAAATAACTTAACAGTTTACATTTCTATAATGTCCAAGTACTTTTATTAATATATTTTATTAAATATATTCCCTGTGCTCTAAAATACTGAACTACTGAGTAAAACTCATGTAGCTTCTTAAAAGACAAAGTAGGTGATTTAAGGGGAAGATAATTTACCAAAATGCAGAGGGTATGAAAGACATCGTTTAGAATCCTATGATTCTATAACCAAATTATCAAACAAACAAACAAACAAACAAAAACGCACAATACCCTGCATGGGTGAACAATGTTGCTCCAGGTCATTTAACATACTCATCAGAGTCAAGAGTAGGGGAACTATCAGCTGTTGGTATAGTAGGTCCCAGAGACTCTTAAAACAGTTAAATTTTTGTGTTTTCTCTTGGTTGTACACCAAAACTCGATTATAAGACCAAAAGCCTTGGTTGAATAATAAAGAGAAATAAAACTAACACTAAGCTGGAATCTCCCTCCCCCACAATTGCTGCTCACTATCCTGAAAGGTGGGGAGAAATAGTATCATTGGTCTTACCAAGTTTTGAGCACTACATGCTAGACATGATATACATAGTTGTGCTAAAACGGCAAAAATATTACGGGAATAATCAAAACAAAACATACTCCATATGAGGGATTCCATGTCCAAAATTGCAAATATGGTGAAAATCCCATGGCAGTTGAAGTTATCAAACATTGTGTATGATAGTGAATTACTGTTGCTTATCTAAATTAAAAAAACAATTGCCTTCTAATATTTATCCTTATAACTAAAGAAAATGCTTCTATCTGCCTTAATCAGGGAAGACTCTCTCTCCAGAGAATGGTGGTCTATCTAGTAATTCACAATTATGTAAGGTACTAAGGACAATTGATAGGTGAGTGTCCAACCTTGCACAAGATATTTTACCATGTTCTACAAACTCAGGAAACATTGCATAGCAGGAATTGGAGAGAAAGTAAGAACCAGAAGGTAAGGAGATGAGCTACGAAATGTCCTTTTCTGGATAAAACACCATTATTGCAATTATAAAAAGAATTCTGTGTCAGGTCTACATAAGAATAGTCATATATATTAATATGTATTATATCTAATATCTATATATTATATATAATTATATATTGCATCTGTATCCCAGTTTCTACTTCTTCCTTTCCTCCTAGTCCCACCACTGCATCTTCACTTTTTCTCAAGATCTGCTCCTTCTTCATTTCCCTTCAGAATAAACGAATCCTCCATGTGCTGTCAATCAAACATTCCATAACAAGTTAACGTAAGTATAGGCACATATCCTCAAATCAAGACTTAATGAAGCAAACCATTAGGAATAATAGGGTCCTAAAAGTAGTCAAAAGAGCCAGAGACACCCCCTACTCCCACCACCTACACTACCAGAAAATATATATAGAGGACCGAAGTCAGACCCATAAAAGTTCTCTGAACCCTTGTTAGCTGATCTGTGGGGTTTTTCTGTGGTGCCCTTGACCCTTCTGTCACCTATAATCCTTCCTCCTCCTATTCAGTGGGATTTGGTTAGGTCCACCTGAGGATTGCTATGGGTCTCTATATCTGCTCCTATAAAGAAAATAGTGTTATGGATGATTAGAAAGTAATGATGTTCACTCGTTAAGGTTTGTTGTTTCTTACCTCATTCAAGAGGCATAACATTTAACAAACCATTCTTAACATTTCTTTTCTTTAGTCTTAACTTTGGACTTCGTAATGTAAACAATTGTATCTTAACAGTTAGATTAAAAATTGATTTTTTAAGTCGTGTTTAAGAAATAAAAGATGGTAATTGGAGTCTTTGTCAATTAAAGAAAAAGGAAATTAAAAATAGATCCATATCTGAATATCAGTTTTCATGATTTCTAAGGCTTTCCCCCCTCTATTTCATTTTGTAAAAGAACACACTTTTGCTGTTTTTTAAATGTATTTGATTTTAAGATTGTCTGAAAATCTAATGTAGGCTCATAGACATTTTAAGCAATTTGTTATATCTACATGTGAATATTCAATGATGACTAAAGCAGAGTTCTATTAGTTCTGTATGGAGTTTATAGGTATAAATGATAATTCCTGTATAGAGACTATAGTCTGCAAGACAGAATATAATGCAATTTTCCACCCAGGACAGTAAATAATTAAATAATATAGTGTGTATTAAAAAGAATAAGTAGGTAATGCACTTTGAATATTTATTCAAAGGAGTAAGGCAAAAGAACTAACAAACTTAAGTGTTAGACTTTTATATTTTTAGGTGGCATGTGCTCAGATTACTCCAGTTTAGGTCACTTGTGTACAAATTTACATTTTAATATTTTTGTTAGAAGTTTTTGGCTAGAAGAAACAGACAAATTGTTGGGAATTTAGCCAATGGTAAATAGCCTTTTTGTACAAGAAAATGTGTTCAATCTGTATGAGCATGGACAAGGGTGAGAACAAGACCATTCAAATTCCTTTTCTACCATGAGTTTGAAGTACTACATATAATGTGCTTTTAGGAAAACAAATTGACATAGGAGCCTGAAAAAGTTATCAAGTCTTTTTCCTTCCTTGTCTCTTGTTTCTTAGTGTGGTGAGAACTAGATATTTGTCATCTCCCATCCCTTATTTTCATTTACCTAACAGCCTCATTACCTAACATAGATTTCCATATAACTTTATGGTCAAATAAACAAACATAGAGGTGCATATTGATTAACTAATTTTATGTGCACAGCTGGAAAAATTAAATATTAAATATAATACATATAATATTGTTGGGTATTGGATCATGTACCTATATTTACATCAAGGGTGATGGGAAGCCAGCCTTATATCATTGACATAATGGAGGCTCAGAAATAGTTACTACAAAGTAAGTTCCATGACAGCCAGGACTGTTTCACAGAGAAACCCTGTTTCAAAATAAAAACAAATGAGATCCAAATACACAAAATAGCAGCAAATAGTGAATTATAGCTCTTAAAAGAACAAAACACACACACACACACACACACACACACACACACACACGACATCAACTACCACATAAATGAGAAGTGCAGCACCTTGGCAATGGTGGCTCAGGTGACATTTCCTAATTTAGGATAAAAATAAGCAAATAGAAAAAAAGTACCATCAACCATCAACTTAAAATAATTCATAGTGATTCAATGTGAATTTCCTGTAAGTTTAAAGACATTAATTTTATTGTGTGCTTTTCTATTAATCCACAATCATTCATTGTAGATGAGAAATTGATTTATTTATTTAAAGGAAACATTGTCATTTAGAAATTCAATTAATAATACATATATGTAGAGAATTAGAATCAGTATTTGGATTTGTTAGACAGCTCCCAGTGTAGAATTAAGAGGCAATTCATAATCCTTTTGGCTACTTCAGATGTGCTCAAGTGTATGTGGCAACCAGTTTGAAACCTCAAGCATTGTTCCTCAAGGATCATTCAACTTTTTTCTCTTCTTTTTAAGCAGTTATTTAACTTGTTCCTAGGGCTTACCAAGTATGCTAAGTTGGCTGTACAGGGAGCTGGAGAGAGATCAACATGGTCCTGCCTGGCTAGCACAGGATTCTAAGTACAGTCCAGTCTGTTTGCTATTGTATGTGAGTATTAGGTATGAAATTCTGAACCTCACGTATGAGAGGCAACCACTTTCCTACTGAGTTTTCTCTCACCTCCTCTTTGTACTATTTCTAAACTTGAATTTTGTTTGTTCTTAACACTTATAATATGCAGAGTGCTAAGGCTAGACCTAAGCCACTTGTTTACTGTGTGAACAATCTTGGTTAGATAAACCTATGTGACACACCTGTAATCTTTAAAATTTCAAGTGCAATGTGCTTCTTATAATAACCTCTGTTGTAAACCATGCTGCATATAAACTCATGTACTCTTGTTACATCCAAAGTGTATAATACTCTTCTGCTTCCTTTTTTATCAGGCTTAACAATTTTTCCAACAGTTTCAACATCTTAACTGAAATAAAATTGATTTTCAAAACACTGGGGATAAATATTATATAAAGTTTGAGGGATTTAATTTATAGATAAGCACTTGTGATATTATCACCACAATTAAGAAAATAAAAATAATATAAGAATATTACTTTTATATTTTATATATTGAATATACTAGATATACTTTAATAAATATTCTCTGTGTGTGTGCATTACTTTCCAAATATGTTTTGTGTCCATTCATTATATGTCTACATTTATTTCTAAGCGTGGTGCATAAAGTAAAAATGGGATCTATTCTCTCAGTTGATTAAGTACATAAGCCATAATTTGGGTGTCATTCTTTCCAAACTGCTTCCTGCTTGTAGGGGGCGCTGTCATGGGGAAATCCTAAGAAGATGCTGGAATCCTGGCTGTAGTGGTCTACAAGGCTGTAGTGGTCTGCAAGGCTGCATTGTCCCATTGACGTTGCTTCAGGGGGCCTTGCTCGATCAAACCACATTAGTCTGGGATGAATCCACAGTTTTTCATTTTTTATTGAATATTTTTGCATGAGTGTACATGAGGAAAACACGTCTTTACCTCTCTGTCGAATTTTCCTGTGGTCTTGGTATCAGAATGACTGTGGCCTCATAAAATGAATTTGGCAATGTTTCTTCTGTTGCTATTTTGTGGATTAATTTGAAGAGTATTGGTATTAGGTCTTCTTAGAAAGTCTGGTAGAATTCTGTTTTAGAACTCTGTAATGCTGGGATTTTTTTTTTTCAGTTGTGAGAATCTTTCATTTCTCCCTTGGTGAAAGTGGTTATTGATGTCTCCCACAATTAATGGGTGAGTTTTATGCATGATTTATGTGCTAATACTGTTTCTTTTTCAAATGTATGTACTTTTGTATTTGGGGCATAAAGGTAAAAAATTAAAATTCATCTTCATGGATTTTTCCTTTGGTGAATATGAAATGTCCTTCAACATACCTTTGATTAATTTTTGTTTGATGCCTATTTTATTATCTATTAGAATAGCTATACCAGCTTTCTTCTTGGCCCATTTGATTGGAGAACCTTTCCTAGCCCTTTTTCATGAGGCAATGATTATCAGAGAAGTTGAGATGTGTTTCTGGTATTCAGCAGAAAGATGGATCCGGTTTTCATATCCCTCTGTTAGCCTGTGTTTTTTATTGACACATTAATTTCATTGATATTGAGAGATATTATTGACCTATTATTCGTATTTCCTGTTATTTTGTTGTTGTTGTTGTTGGTGGTGGTGGTGGTGGTGTGTGTTTCTATGTATCTGTTTCTCTTCTTTTGGTTTTACAGGTGTCAGATTATTTATTGCCTATGTTTACATTGGTGTATATGTTTCTTGGCCTCTTTCCCTTGCAGCTTTTAATAGTCTTTCTTTGCTCTGTAAATTAATGTTTGGATTATTATGTGGTAGAGGGATTTTTTCCTGGTTTAATCTATTTGGTGTTTTGTAAGTTTCTAGTACCTTCATAGGTATGTCTTTCTTTAGGTGAGGAAAATTTTCTACTATGATTTTATTAAATATATTTTATTAATTTTTGAGCTGGAAACCTTTTTCCTATTATTGTTAGGCATGCTCTTTTCACAGAACCCTGCATTTCGTGGATATTTGTGTTAGAAATTTTTAGTTTTAACATTTTCTTTAACTGTTGAATGTTATGAGCACTTTCCTGCAAGCCTTATCCCTGAGCCATGCCATCCCAAAAATAACACACAGAGACTCTATTAGTTATAAAGCAGTTGGCCAATTACTAGCAATTCTTATTGGCTAGCTATGTCTTAAATATTAACTCATAATCACTAATATATATTTTTACATGGTCTTATCTTATTCTTCCCAAGATTACATCACAACTCCACTATATTTCCCAGAATCTACCACCTTGACTAATCCCATCTCGCTTGCTCTCCTTTTTTCCAACAGTGCTTTATGCATTAACCAATAAGAGAAACATTTTTATATAATGGCATCTCCCATCATCAATATTCTGTCTAAGTAAAAGGAAGAGGTTTTAACTTTAACATAGTAAAATATATAACAAACTTTATCAACTAAGAACTATAATTAACAATATTTAGTTCATCAATATTAAGCAAGATTTAATGAAAATATTTTTCATTTCCAGAATTTTCTTACGATGGTTGACCTTATCCTCTGAGTGGTCTGGTCTGTACCTGTGCAATAGAAGGGGCAGATTTATGGCACTGGGTCAAGTGGTGGGGTCAGACAGGAGTGCGGGCATTGAGGTGGATCTTTGGGAATTGTTTATTACAGCTATCAGGCAGGTGACTCACGTTTTTTTCTGAATGGCGTGGCTTTCTCATGTTCTTCTGACTGGTGTGTCTTCTAGATGATTTACTATTAACCTGATACAGAGAACTGTTTCTGGAATACCATGGGACAACTGATAAATATATTTATTGCATAATTGTACCAGAGTTAACTTAGTGATTCTGACAAATAATGCATTAATTAGGTTCTTTAAGTGTATATTCAGGAGTGGTACAGAAAAGGTATATGATAGTTTGAATTTTAGTTTTATGGGAAACCTCCAGAGTCTTTTTCAAATTGACAAGCCTCATTTTGCTATACATATAAGTGACACATACTGTTATTTTCTAAAGTAGATCAAAAGGTTTCAAATAATCTTCTTACTATAGTATTAAAATCCTTCATTGTATATATGTATGCTTCATTTATATACATGTACATATACATATATATATATACACACAATGTATATTGTGGATTGTTTTGACTTTTTAAACAAATGCAAAGCTTTCTTGTGCCCAAAATTTTCTGAATAAAAATGCAAGATCAAATCTTACTGAAAGATTTCTAAAATATTGATGATATAATGTTTACACACACACACACACACACACACACACACACACACACACACACACACATATATATATATATATATATATATATATATATATATATAGCTTCAGGAGTAAGAATAAAAATATTAAATAGTTTGGATATTAAACAATTTCATAATGAGAAATGTTCCCCATTATCTCTGGCACTTGAGAATGTAGTCCCAGGTCAGTGACACTGTTGTGCTGAAGAGAAAAGATAAGAGAAGGTGGCCTTTGAGAGTTACAAGCCTCAACTCTAGTTTTCTCTGCTTTTGTGTAGTGTTAAGCCTGAAAATGTTCAAATAAAGTCTTCCTTCTATAGCTTGTCTTATTCATGGTACTTTGTTGCAGATATGGAATGTTACTTTATTACATACATAGGAGAGTCTTTTTCATGGTATATTATGTCAGCCTCAGAAAAGTACCTAATGCAGCTGCCTAAAAGTTTCAAGGCCTTAAACTGAATTCACAATTCCTGACAATGTATTTTCTTTCAATTTTATCCATTTGTTATTTCAAGAGTCCCCCAAATCCAGTCATTTAAAATGAAGACTTTTCTCTAGAATTTTAATTTTACAGCAAGTTTCTTACTATTGATAACACTCACAAAAGCATGATGATATACACAGTGCTCAGAATGCCACTTAAAATTATTAGGAACAAAATCACAGAGCAAAGTACCTTTAAAAACAAAAATAGTAGTACCCTCATTGCTGAATACATCTAAATTTTATCTGTCGATAAAGTTGTTTACAGTAATGATGTCAAACTTCAAAATTTGTAAATATGTGCAAATATAGAATTCTTTTGTGTTTTTATTGTTCTGTTTTTGTGTCATATACAGGAATAATGTATGTCTTGTGCTCTGGTTTCTTCCCAGCTTTCAGATATTATGTAACCTTTTATAAACTAAACATTTGTTGCAATAGATGACCTAAAATATATTATCACCATATATATAATAAATATCTGATGGGAAATGTTATTCTGTAAATATGTTTCTTGTCTTGGTTAATGAATAAAGCACTGTTGGCCAATAGGAAAGCAAGATAGGCAGGGTTAGGAGACTAGGAGGAAAGAGGAAGTAGTAAGGAGGAGTCAGCTTGGAGAGCCTGGAGAGAGCAGCATGCTGGGCCTGCTCCCCAGTAAGATGATCCAAGTGGAAATACTTAGAGTAATAGAAAAGAATTAATTAGTAGGAAAGAGCTAGCCAATAAGAAACAAATAACAGGCCAACAGCGTTATATCACATACAGAGTCTCAGCGTGTAATTGGGAGCTGGCGTGGCAATGGGCCTGGACCGCGCAGGGAAAAAGATGCTCGTGACAAATATCTCATTTCTCTTTTTGAATTTAATTAACATTTTAATTAAGGAATGTCCTATAATATTTCAGACCTATGGATATTGTCCAGATAATAAACTACAATATAAATATCCCTTATACATGCATGAACAAACCAAAACATTACTAGCTAAGCTAAAGTGTTAAACCAGCTATAATGAAAAATTAATATATTCACATTGTCATATAATTGGTATTCTATTTTAGATCCTCTGTATTTGTTGACATGTGCTGCCTTCCTTTGTTCTCTCCCTAGAGACAACCTTCAGACAAAGGTCATCTTTCTTCCCTTGAAGAGACACATGGCATATTTACAAGTTGAAAGATATGTAGCCTTGTAGCAAGATGCCAAATGGAGCATAGCAGAAACAAATGAAACAATTTGACTGGCTGATAACCATTTCACTATGCTAGTCTCATGGCAATTACAGTAGTTAGAACATATCCAACTATTCAAATACTGACTGAATTTCTGTTAGTGCAAATCTATAGCCATAACATGATTAACATAATCTCCAATGCAATGAAACAATTCCCATCACTCCAAGTGGCATGCAGAGCTAAATGGCATAGCATAGCTATGAAATTGTTAGAAGTGGTTCCCTCGATTTTACGAGGGAAATTTCTGTTGTTTGTTTTAGGAATCAAGATTATATATCTATATCCACACATTTTATCATAAAATGAAACAAAATGGCACAAAATCATCTTTGGTGCTGAAGAAGTTTATTACTAAGAAGTCGTTCATGTGAAATTGGTTTACAAAAGTATATAGCATAACAAGTGAGCCCCCTATGTGAATATTGAACAATTCTAGTTGAGTGACATACCTTATTGATAATATGTTGTTGAGAACTGCACTGCTATATTACAAGCTCTGATAAGATGCATACTTCAATATTTTCCATCAAAGACTTAGTTGATACCTACATAAATTAATGGAATTATTAGGCAATGTATTTCTTTTTTCAGCAGTAAGCATTTTATTTTATTTTTAATAATTTTTTATTTAAATTAAAAATTATCTTATTTTACATACAAATCCCCCAACCCCCATCATGAGTATTTCTATAAAGAGCAAAAAATTATCCTGTGTAATTTTTTCTTGAGGAAACACAAATAAATGCCCACCTAATCCATATAGGCACCCAACAACAGACTAAAATCTAATTATTTCATCAAAGTTCATCTTGATAGCAGCCCAATTAGTTTGTTAGGTTTTCTTAGAAGAAGGTTAGTGAAGAATTGCTTATAGGAACATAGATTATTGAGAGGTGTCTTCTTCACAGAAAAATACACCTCAGCTTGGAAACAGCCCTCAAAAGCTGTAGCCCTGAAGATTTTTGCCTGACATACAGCATGCCCTTTAGGCAGCATGACCAGTCAAAAAGTCTCTGCTCACCCCAAGTCCTCACATTCTTTTGCCTTACAGTAGACTTTCTGTATATCATAAGTTTCATGGGCCTTTTGAGGCTTGCATGCTGTTAACTTCCTGAAATTTAAAGATAATTCTATGTGTCTGTGTGTATAGCTGTATATGCACATGCATATGCTTGTGGGTACTTAATCCAGAGAAGATTTTCAAAAGCTGTGAGGGTTTGAGAATGGCTCCAGTAGGTACAATTGTTTGGGAAGCATTAGAATATGTGAGTTTTTAGAGGAGATATGTGTTTGATGGTTGGCATTGAGGTAATAAAAGATTTTAGGGGTCCCCTGTTACAAGCATGTTTTCCCACCAGTTTGTTCGCTGAGCTGCACCAGCCCCAAATAACACAGAGGCAATATATTTGATATAATGCTGTTGGTCTATTACTCTATTACTAGCATTTCTTATTGGCTATGTCGTTCTTAAATATTAACTCATTTCTATTAATGTAAGTATTTCCACTTGGTCTTATGGGAGAGAGGGCCCGGATCTCTTCTCTCTGGGTCTTACATTTTGAATATCTTCCCTACTACTTCCTCTCTCCTACTTGTCTCCTAGTCCCACCTATCTTGTTTTTCTATTGGCCAACAGTGTTTTATTCATTAACCAATATGAAAAACATATTTACAGAATGACATCTCCTATCAGTCCCCAGTGCTTTCTATCTTTCTGCCTCATTGTTGCCGACCCAGATGTGAGCTTTCTTCTGTTTTGATCACCATGCCTTTCCTCTGCCATCATTGACTCAAACCCTATAAAATTGTAAACCCAATTAAACACTTTTTTTTTTTATAAATTGTCTTGTTCATGGTGTTTGTCATATCAATTATGAAACCATTTAGACAGAAGTCCTGCAGCTGGAGTTGCAGTGAGTTGTGAGGTGATAAAAAGGATACTGGAATACAAACTCTGACCCTTTACTAGAGCACCAATTGCTCTTAGCCTCCAAGCAATCTAATCAGTACCATCTGCTGTGTTTTCCTACGTCTTTATGTACAATAGAAGGTTTCAAGTTTAGACTTCCTGGTCCTAAGGAGCTTCCCTATGGAAGGATATTGAAGTATAGTCCTCAACAACAGGAAATGAGTGACAAATACATAGAAAAGAAAGATTATGATAACATCACTAGCAAACACAAATGGCAATCAGTGGACTTTATAATGTAGCTTTTAGTATCTAGCAGTCATATCTCAATTTATGAAATCATATCATAGGATTTTGGGTTAGAAGAATATTTTGAGTAATTTAACATCATTATATATTGAAAGTCTACAGCTTTCTATTTCAGTTTCTACTAAAGCATTTAATGTAATTAAATGCTGGGAATAAGGAGAGGCCAAGTAATATAAGTACACTAAGAACCAATCACCAAAACAAACAAACAAAAGAAATCAAGCAAAACAACAACAAATCCAAACAAAACAGGAATTGCAATTGAGGAATTTCAAACAGTGATGTTCTAGTACATACTAAAAAGTTAATTAACACCGGAAATTGAGGGAAGTGGGGATCTATTAGTGCTGTTTATCAATTAGGATTACATATATATATATATATATTGCTACCAAGGGATAATAATATCAGCGCCATTGAATATTAGGTAACTCTTCCTATAAAAATAGTAATTTAATACTTACAGATTAAGAAAAATGATCCCAGAAACAATCGAAAGTACAATTAAGTTGCATTATAGAACAGCTAAAAACAACAAGATGGTCACAGCCAAAAACAATATGTTAAAAACTAACCTGGTTTGTTCACTGTCAGTGTAACACATGCTAGAGTTATCTGGGAACAGGAAAATCAATTGAAAAAATACTTCCATTGGATTACCTGTAGGCAAGTCTACAAGGGCATTTTTTTATATTAATTTATTTCTATTTTTATTTTACATATTGATCCCAGTTGCTTCTCCCTCCCTCTCTCTTTCCCTCTCTCTCACCATCTCATAACACTCCCCTGACCACCCTTCCCTCCCATCCCTCCCCACTCCACATGTAGGATGATGCCCTCCAGGAGGGGTCATCTAAATCTGTCAAGTCATTTGCAGTAGGGATTAAGACATCTCTCTTGTCTCTAGGTTAAGGGAGTATCCCTCAATGGAGGATGTGCTACAAGGGCATTTCTTGATTACTTATAAATGTGGAATAGTCCAGCATATTGTAGACACTGTCAACCATAGGCTGGTGGCTCTAAATAGTATAAAAAAGTAAACTGAATAAGTGATTGGGAGCAAGCCGAGAAGCACTGTAACTCCATGGCCTATTTCAGTTACAGCCTTGATTTTCTACCATGACTTCTATAGATAATGGAGTAAGATGTGGGAGTTTTAGGCAAATAATACCATTCCTTTCCAGGCTGCTTTTTCTTAGGATTAGTGTTAGTGCTAGGGTTAGGGTTATCAATAGAAAGCCAAGTAATGCAAAAATTTTCTGTCTTAATTTATCTATTCCCTAAGATTTGACATTACAGAATCCCACAGAAGTAAATTACCTAGGAATAATATATCTGTGTTGATTAATATGAATATTTTTATTCTTTATTAAATCAGATTCAATTTGTTTAGAATGCCATTTTAAAATTTATATTATGTTTTATCTTATATTTTTGCTTTCATATTTCCATATATTATCCAATGAATTCTGGCTACTCTAGCCTTCCCTCCCCCTACTCTGTGCATTCTTTTCTATATTCTATTCTATTAAAACTTGTTTATTCCTACAAGTCTGTTTTCTCTATTCATGTACTCTTTGTCTTAATTTGAAGTCCAATGAATTAGCATGAGCCAATTGTGCAATTGCAGGCTTAGTGGTCTCCTTTGGAGACTCATGGGTTCACTAGCACTTACTGAACTTACGGCAATTATTTCTTAATTTGAGGAATCTATGCATGGACATTAGTTCAACAAATAGGCAAACAGTGATTACTTCCCCATCTCCTATCATTGTCTGTTGCTAAACTTTCCCTTGTGTAACATGTTTTGTGTAGAAGTTGAAGTTGTACTTGGTTCCTTAATTTTGTTGGGACTATGTGTCATAAGAGAATCACATTTAGTAACCCTTCTTCATAATTTCTAGAAGTTTTACTCTTTATAAAGCTATCCCACCATATATCTTTAGCTTTAAATAATGTGGTATAAAAGTCTTGTTAATGGATGGGCACTCAACCATCCCTTTTTCTCACAACCTTAAGCCATCACTTGTCTATGCATTGATAGCCTCTCTCAGCCAAAAGAGGCTTCTCCAAATGAGGCTGTGAATCCCAGTTATTTGTGGATATAAGCATAAACAATTTGATAGAACCTTCATATGATGTTATCTAAGATTTAAATTATTCATGGTAAATTCTATTGAGGGATTATCACTTGTCCAGGTGTAAATGTTTGATCAAAATTTACAATATCTTCAATAGATTTTCCTGTTGAGTTTCTAGTCAAATCATAGAATGGTTGATTATCTCCACTTCTGTTATAACACTATCACACAGCCTGATATGTTGTTACAATAAATTGTAAAGTTTATAGGTGGGTAAACACATTGGTGTCTTTCCCAACAAGTGGCCTACTCTGAAAAATCCTTTACATAGTTCATCAAGTTTTGGCAATTTCTTCAACAACGAGATGTATTTCTCTAATAAGGCTAATTATTGAGTATTAGTTTTTATTCTAAGTGTCCATTCCGCACATTTTAATTAAAAATTACAGCTGCTAACATTCAAGAAATTTGACAAACTATATCAATACATTTCTAACATTTATTTACTCTGACACTTTCAAATTATCTATATGTCTTTCATCGACTTAGAGGTTTGATGTCTGCTACATTAATTCAAGTTGATTCTTGCATAAGTTCCATTACTTTCGTACTTTCCTAGCATGATTTAGTCATCATCATCTTCTTCTCATTACCTTCATCTTTTGTGTTTGGCATTCTCTTAGATAACTTCTGTTATAATCGTTTAATTGTTATTAATTCTTTTAAATCATATGCTTTAGATCTTAGTTTAGGAAGCAATTTAACCACAGACCATGGAAGATAGTATTGCCTGATCTACTACTCTAGTTTCAGTGTTTTCCTTCATTACTTAAAATGCAGTATTCCATTTCCACATAGCCTTCAGATTTCTTGTTTAAAAATTATCATTTAATCAAGTTTCCTTCATTCCTGACTCATTCAACCTTTCTTGAACCCTTTCAATATTCTGTTGTTTTATTTGCATTGGTTGATTTTCTATTGCTATGATAAAACACCATGATCAATGCAATATAAGGAAGCAAGAATAAACTTTACTTTATGTTTCAAGAAGAATAGGCATCCTCGATAGCAGAGCAGAGGCATGGGAGAAAGCTGAGACTTCACATATTGAAACAATCACAAAAAACAGAGAACTTGAAGTCGAAATAAGTAAGGGAATTTACTCCATTTTTTGTTTTTCTTTTTGTTTTATTTTTCATTTTTCCAGATAGGGTTTCTCTGTGGAACAGCCCTAACCATAGCTGTTCTGGAACTGGTTCCCTAGACCAGGATGGCCTTGAACTCACAGTGATCTGCCTACCAATATATCCCAAGTGCTGAGATTAAATGACTGCACCCCAACTACTAGGATTTTACTTCTTAAAGCTCACACCGAGTGACATGCTTTCTTTAGTTAGGTTTTATCTCCTAAACCTACACAAACTGAAGTGCCAGCAACTGAAACCAAATATTCAAATTCTCAAGACATTTATTGTGCAAATGATTACACTTCATATTCCAAATTCTACTGGAGAATGGGAATATTATATTGATTCCTGAGCATGTCATAATATAAAACTCATTTAGTTTAACCCCACAATTATCTTCACATTACTGTCTTAAAGACAAAAGTTCTTCCTTTTGACTCAAAGAAATCTCTTATATAATCTATATAATATCAAAAAACAAAGCATATACTTCCAACATAAAATGGCACAGATTTTACATCCCAATTGCAAAAGGGAGGATAGATTTACAGTGAAAGAATACTGGACCAAACCAAAGCTGAAACCAAGCTAGAAAACTACCGAATTTTTTAGTTTGTGTCTAATGTTTAGAACTTCAGTTTCAGAGAGCCTCCAACTTTGGTGATTGGAATATATCTCTCTTGGGCTGGTTTCATTACATGTACCTCTCCTTGGAAGATAGCTCATAACTCTGACATCTCCATCATATTGGGTGTTATAACATAACCCAGGCTTTGCTTCCATTATATCATGCAAGATGTCTCAGGACCTCTTTCCTTCTTGGGACCTTCAAGAGTGGCCCCTTGCCACTCAAACTTGTTTCATAGACTTTTTGAAATGATTAAGCAAGATATCATTATCTCTTTGCTATTCTACCCTTCATGATTCTAAATCTATGTTTATATTAACTACACTACTGATTTAGGTTACTAGTTTGGCATGCTGATTTGTGTCGTTGTATCACATTTGCAGCAGGTTTTGTTTATTGGTGCTTTCAAGGACTAGCCATTTCCTTAGTCTTCTTCCTTTCAAAAGATTGAAGCTTAGCAGGGGGATGAGTTTAGCTTGAGGAAGCCATCTCTTTATTACTGTGCACATCAGGCATCACCTTAACTTCCAGATCTATTTCTTTACAAACCTTGGCTGCTACAATAAGTTTCTGGTGTTCTTTTACTCTCCAAACTATATATTATGTGTTTCTTTCTACTTGTTGTCACTATAGACTTGCAGAAGTTAAACTTATATTAAACTACAGCTTTACTTAATAGTAGTACATAGCTCATTTTCATGACTTTAAGGGTTTGGGATTAGATTATATTTAATGTGAACTTGAATCCTCACCCCCTCATTTTTATTAAGTTTCTTATGAGTGCCAGTACATAGTGTTCTGTTATAGGCAGTCAAGTAAAAGGAGTGAAATTACTGTGTAGATGGCCTCTGGTCAAGTTAGCAAAGTACATCTTCAAAGGATATGGAAATGACACACAAATCATACACAATCATCTAATAGGTGTGGGCTTACAATCTTTGGATTGCTTCTCCATAATGATATATGGAGATAGGTTTCCAGGACTGTACTTGGAGCAAAGCAAGATTGCCTGGATTTGGATAATAAGCTTTGGTTGCTGTTGTTAATAAATCTTTATTCTTTGTTATTCAATAAGGTTTGAACAGACCTGAGTATTGATGAAACAAACAAAATTTCTTTTAGCTGAGTTCAGAGTATAGATTCATATGTGTGATAAATGTGGCTGGAGGGTTGGCACCATGTGGATAGGAGAGCACAAGTGACAATAACAACCACCAGAGCAGAAAAATTACACAAAGTAAAATAAAGTTAATGTTTATTCTATTGTACCATCAACAACAGGGATGTTGCCAAGAAAAGTAACAAGGTAATGATTACAAACATAAAATTCATTAAGAGAAATTAAAAAAGAACAAAGGACAGTAGAAACAATCAGAAAATATTGTAGAAGAAATAAAGAAAACATGATAAAAAGTAAAAACAACATTATAAAAGAATCATGGAAGAGAAGCATTATTCATGGTCAAAATTAAAAAAGATAATGAAAGCAAAAAAGAGAATAATATGTGAACCTAGCAGTAATACACCAAATTCATAATAAAAGCAGATAAAGAAGTCTGGCAATAAAAATAATCAATGAACAAATGTGCTAAGCAAACAACAAACAAAAAATTCATACTGAACATGTAGTTTCTTCTGATGGCTTACTCAACATTGCAGATAAGTGTAAGTATGTGTTGTTTCTGTGGAAGACATTCCTTTCCATGTCTTCTCATACAACATGTCTCTAAATTCATTTAAGAGATGAGTTCACAAACATTAGGATTTCAGTGAAGTCTCCCCAGAATTAAGTGCAACTTAGTTAATGTCAAGGCTGGCATAAACTAATCTTTGGAATTATCATTTGCTTTATCACAACTGAGTTGCTTTACTAACCAGCCATTTATGGCTATGTTTATGCCCTGAACATCTTCTACAAGCCAACCAACTTCTGTCTTAAAAGAGAAACAAGCCCTGAACCAAGTAATGTTCACTTCTAAACTTTTCTAGAATTCTGCAGGGCCATTGCCTTGATCTCTTCTGGAATGAACCTAAGTATTAAAGGAATCATCTACAGAAACTGTGAAAAAAAATTTTCTATGCTTGCCAGGACTTGGAGGCAGGTGCATTGCTTTTCCTCCCTCAGAAGAAATATGTATATAAAATCTTACAATGAAAAGCACATTCAAGCATTGTACAACAAGACCTATCTATGTGAAACACCAAACTTAAAATCTGGGAGAAACCACAAGATCATTAGATACGGAAAATCATTTGACAAATTCCAACATCCATTCGTAATAAGATCCTCTCCTAAAAGGAACAGGATACAATGGTCTTCACAGAATGAAGACTATAAGAGAGAATATAGACCTAACATTTTACACAACAGAACAAATCTGGATATTTCCCTACATGGTCCAATACCAGCTAGAATGATGAATATCTCTACCTCTGTCTCTTGAGGTATTAGACTTTATACTATTACACATTAAAAATAAATCAGAAAATAAGCAGCAAAATTATTTTTGCACATGGCCTGTTTATAAGAGTAAGAAATAATAAGAAAAAAGTGTTAGTATATATACATTCAATAATTCATAGGAGACAAAAATCAGCATGCACAGTTGATGTTTTTATATAAACTCAACCCATTAACTAAAACAAATTAAGAAAAAAAATCCATTCTACAATAGCGATAAAATTCATGGGTATAAAGACAAAATTTTGTGCAACAAAATATATATCACATTGATGAATGAAATTAAACACAGATAAAAATGACAGCATATGTAAAATGACAGGAAGGCTTAATATTGTGAAATACATTACTTAACTAATATACAGACTCTGTACAAGAAGTCATAATACTTGTGTATTTGCAGAGGAAAAAAATCATATGATTCTACCATATACCTAGAGGAGTCAAATCAATCTTGTGAAAATAGAACATGGGTAGAGATTTAGAAGTAAAGATATGCTCCAGATATATCTATATGGTTAATTTCATGAGAATTTAAACTAATGTAAAATATAATACTCATTCAGTTTGTGTATAAGTAGATTGATCCAAAATGTTTTAAGTAATAAATTAAGAGACAAAATCTTTTTAATATATCCTGTTCTTAAAGAAAAGAAGGTAGAGAAAATGTTTTGCCAATAATAACACTAGTCCCAGACCAAATATATATTCCTCAATTTACATATTGATCCCAGTTCCCTATCTCTCCCTCTCTCCCTCCCATGCCCCATGATCCCCTCCCATTTCATTCACCCCACCACTCCACACGGAGGGTGATGCCTTCCAAGAGAGATCATCAAAATCTGTCAAGTCATTTGGAGTAACAGACTCTATTCAGCAACAGGAAAACAGTGCCTAGGATTTATTACATGTATGAGTTTAACACCTTCTACATGCTTGAGAATAAGAACCCTGTTCTGCTAGACACTGTGTCCACTTAACTGACTAACTTAAGAAAACTAACAACCCCTCAAAATCAGGAGGTTCATTTTCATTAGAATGTATTTCCATAAATTCAATCATTGTGTTAGAAGTAATTGAGTAAATATAACAATTTCTTACCCTTATCCAATGTCGGCAGTGTTCCTGGTGTTGCCCTGCATAAGGGTATTATTGAATGAATATTGCCAAATTAGATTAAATAAAAATAGCTGTAGCCTTTGCACTCCTCTCAGAATTCAAATCGCATTATCTTGAAACAGTCTTTCGGTTTTTTTTTCTCCAACAATGTTTTACATTTTTATTCCATCTGCACGAAGATTTTGGCAGTAGACCTTGACAAGACATCCTCCATGACTCAAGCCTCAGCTTTCTTGTCATTTCATAAGTTGTCATGGAGAACCGTACATTGATCAATTCTAACATTCCAGTCAAGATATGTATTTCCTTCTTCTAGCGCTCAAATTTTAATATTAACTAGAATATTGGCTTGTAATCTCATTTATTGTCAGCAGTTTGTGAATCCTAGCTCTTCTATCTCAAGGAGTGTGGTTTATTGATGTCAACTTGTAACAAAGTAAAGTCACTTGAGAATGAAACATGACCTCAAGAACTGTCATGATTGCTTTATTTGCTGTAAGAAGACTCACTATGGTTATGGCCTGTTCTCTGCAAACAGCCTAGAAAAGACAGGACACAGTAAGAGAAGGTTGAAGGAAGATTAAAGGAAGAGAAGGGCCCTGTAGGGTATATACCTTCATTCCTACTTCAGTTTTCTCATCAGAAAAGAAATCTTCTGAATACAGAATTGGAAGATAAATTAAATATTTGATAATTATTTTGGCATATAAAAACATACTTGATAACATTGCATAAAAATATCCTGCAACATTGATATTACATATTTATATATCTTATATTTTGTAGATAATTTTCGTTATATTTCCATCTTAAAGTTTGTATGCACATGTTTGTAGTATAGGTAAGCAATACCTTTTGTACATTTCAGTTGTTAACAAACTGTTTCATAACTATGAATTGATTCAATAATTTGTCATTTTAACTTTTTCATAAATTGATGTTAACTAACTTATTAAATAGTAAAAGTTTTAAATTCTGAGCAGAATTTTATTTATTCCACAACTCTGTTGTCATTGGTAAACATCTAATGGGTATAAAATGAAAGAGACAGTAAGCTTGGTTAGGTTTTTGGACTGGACACATTTTTCAGGGCTCTAATTCTTTTCTGAGACTTAAATAGCGTGATTGAAAAACAATTCACTTTCTCGTAAAAGCACTTATTTTAATATAAATAAATATAATTATAAAACATAAAATGTGTTTTCATGTCTATAAAATGCATCTAAGATTCTAGTAATTGTTTTTTATAAATAAAATTTGTTAGCTTACTAGTATTTTAATTCTAAATAGAAAAAAACGTAATTTTAAAATAAAACATATGTTCATTTTCTATATTATCCAGCTAACATGTATATAGTCAGAAATGATTTGCATATTCCTTTCGTATCTAGGGAATATTTTAATATTATACAAAAAGAATAAAAATGCCAGTTGGAATTACAGTCACTTCTCCAAGAGTGAACAACAGAACTTACTTGAATTTGAAGGAGTCCATTCCAAAGTCTTCATTTGCTTTCCCTACAAAACAGAAACATGGTGCAAAGGAGGAGAAACATAATGAAAATACCAAGACTTTTCTTGTCTCTAAAGGTGACTCTCAGAATGAGGCATGTGCATGAGCTGCATGAGATGGCATTATATAATTACTATGTTCTCATTTTGAGAAAAAAATAAGACGTATTTCTTATGCATAATTATTATTTACTATTTTTCTCACATTTCAAAAGGATGTCATAATCTCAGTCTCTATTTTCAAACTCATTTAAAAATAAAATGTTATTACTTTTGTCATTATAGCTGTGAAGAAAATATGACATCTGGAGGTGAAACGATTTGCTGAAGATAATATAGTCATAATTATATTTTATTCCTTATTTAGACAGTGAGAGAATAAGAGAGGGTGAAGGAAATTGGGTACTAATTTCCCTAACTAAACTTGAATATGTGTTTCATATATAAATGCTAAGGAAAATTAAAGAGAAAAATGGCATGATTTTTTTTCCTGCTAACAGAACCATTAATTAAAAGAAGAAATCATGGCTTAGATTTGTGTTAAATGAAAGGGATTAAAAGTTTTTGACAATATGAAGCTGGACTTAGGTAAGTTGAGTCTGGACTTTGATGAATATGAAGAGAATTTACTTTTAGGACATCTTACATAAAAATAAACACGTATTAGAACATTGATGCCTTTTAAAATGTGTTTTTATTTCAATTTGAAGAAAGCTTGTTTTACATGTCAATCCCAGTTCCTGCACCCTACTATCCTCCCCTGTTCCTCTCACCAACCCCCATCCTATCCCCTTTCTGCTCCACAGGGAGGGCTTTGCCCTCCCTGGGGAGTCTTCAAAGTCTGTCATATCATTGGGAGTGGGGCCCAGGCCATACTCTGTGAGTCTAGGCGGAGAGAGTATTCCTCTTTGTGGAATGAGATCCCAAAGTCCATTCATGTACTCGAATAAATAATGAGTTATTTCCAGAAGCCCCCTAGATTGCCTAGTCCTCCCAAGTAACACTCACATTCAGAGGCTGTGGATGATCCTAGGCTGGTTTCCAAGATGCTGGATTCCAGGAGATAAGCTCAGTGTTTACTTGTGGGTATCTGCTTCTGCTTCCATCAGCTACTAGGTGAAGGCTCAGAGGGAGGACCCTGCATTCTGCTCTCCCCATCCTCCATGTTGAATCTCTTCCTCTCTCTTCTGGAAATCTCCTTGTCTCCAAGTCCCACCTATCTTGCTTTCCTATTGGCCAACAGTGCTTATTCATTAACCAATAAGAGAAAGATAGTGTTGGAGTTTTCCTTGCAGAACTTTATGTAGGGCTGTATTTCTGGATAGGTATTGTGAAAATCTGGCTTTGTCATTAAATATCTTGTTTTCTCTGCCCATAGTGATTGAGAGTTTTGCTGGGTATAGTAGCCCAGACTGGCATCCATGGACTCTTAGTACTTGTAGAACATCTATTCAGGACCTTCTGGCCTTGATGGTTTCCATGGAGAAGTCAGCTGTAATTTTGATAGGTCTGCCTTTATATGTTTCCTAGCCTTTTTTCTTTGCTGTTCTTAATATTCTCTCTTTATTCTGTATGTTAAGTTATTTGATTATTATTGTAGGGGGGTCTTTTTTCTTTGATTCTGTCCATTAGATGTTCAGTATGCTTCTTGTACTTTCATGGTTATGTTCTTGTTCGCATTGGGGATGATTTTGTTGAATATGTGTTTTGCACCTTTGAGCTGGGCTTCTTCACCTTCTTCTATGCCTGTTATTCTTAGGTTTGGCCTTTTCAAAGTGTCCCACATTTCCTGGATGTTTTATGTTAAGGTTTTGTTGGATTTCAGATTTTCTTTGGTCGATGAATCTAATTTCCTCTAGTTTACCTTCAGTGCCTGATATTATCTCTTCCATATCTTGTATTTTGTTGGTTATGCTTGTATCTGTAGTTCCCAATGGTTTGCCCAGTTTTTCTATTGCAGCGTTCTTTTTGATTGTGTAATCTTCATTGTCTCTATTTCAGTTGTCAAGTCTTGAACTGTTTCTTTCACCTGTTCAATTGTTTTTTTTCTTGGCTTTCCTTAATTTCTTTAGGAGATTTGTTTATTTCTTCCAATTATTTTTTGGTTTTTTCTTCCATTTCTTTAAGGAATTTTTATCACATCATCTTTAGAGGCCTCTATAATTTTTATGATGATTTTTTTAAGTCATTCTCTTCTGCTTCATCTGCCATCTGCTTTGGGGTGTTCTGGTCTAGTTAGTGTAGGGTCTTAGACACTGGTGGTGTCATGCTTGTCTCTCTATTGTTAGTTGTTTTCTTGTATTGCAGTCTTCCAATTGCTTCTTCCAGTAGTTTCAGGTGGGGGCTCTCTCTATATATGCTATTCCCCCTGTGGGCTTAGGTGGGTCAGAAATTCGATATCTGTAGCTCTGTGTCATGCAAGCTCTCTAGGATGTATCTCCTGAGGCAGTAGCCCAGCAATGAGGGTCAAAGATCTGGTAGGCAGGGACTCTAGATGGTTCCTCGGGGATAGGTGGATCTCTGGCTGGGGCCTGGCACTCATGCAGAGGACCAGTGGTGGGGGTTACAGATCAGGCAAGTAGGGACTCAAAGTGGTCCCCTGTAGATAGGCAGGTGTGTGCTCAAAGCAGCTCCAGGAAGTTACCCAAACTTGGTGGGGTTGCTGGATCTGCCTGTGTTCCAGTGTTCAAACAGAGTGGTGGAACAGTAGGCAGGGTATTTCACAGGGTAGGTGAAGGGCAGGCTCTTCATGCAGGGGGGGTGGTGTATCAGAACACTTGGGGCACTCTTGCTCGGTACATGACACAGGGGGGAGTGAGATTCGGGGCCAATCCAGGGAATTTCCAGGGAATGTTGTGGGGGCATTAACCTGAACTGGTCCCAGACTCACCTCCAGCAGAAGCCAGGCAATGGGGGTCAAAGATCTGGCAGGCAGGGGTTCAGAATGATCCCATGGGGATAGGCAAATCTCTGGCCAGGGCTGGAGCTCTGGCTGAGGACTAGTGTTGGGGGTCAGAGATCAGGCAGGCTTGGAATTGGGTGGTCCAGCATGGATAGGCCAGTCTAGTGTGCTCAGAGCAGGTCCAGGAAGTACTCTGAAGGTGGCCACATTAATGCTTTTATACCATGAGCCAAATAGAGAACAATAACTTTAATACATTCTATAATGTTCACTATATTAAATAAAAATATATCTTCCATTGATTGTGTTTTGTTATTATTCACACTGATTTATTTATATAAATAATATGCATTGATGCTTTACTCAGTTCTGAAACTGGCTTTTTTTCGTTCTGTCTGAAGTTTATGATTCTTCAGTTTGGTTTGATAAATAATTGATATTAACAGTTATAGAAAGCTTTGTAAGGAGAATGCTAGATTGTTTTGTGTATTTATCAACTAAGCTATCATAATATCAATTTATAATTAGATTTCTGTAAGTATATTTTAAACTTCTATATAGCTTAGTAAAAATCAAATAAACCATTTGAGAATAATGAAAAATACAATAAACTTCAATATTGTATAATAAATATCTATGCCTTCAAGCAGTAAAAATGGTCTGACTATTTTGTTTTGTTATTGTCTGGACACAAAGTTGGTTGGATGGGGAAGGGAGAATGGATCTGGGAAAAGTTGATTGTACGTGATTCTCAAAACACTACTAACAATTTAAGTATACATATAGTAATTATTAACCCTATAGTCTATTGCTCAAATAACCAAGGTGAAGAAATATAATGAATAAGACAATTATGGTATGCTGACACATGTATACTGAAGTTGTTTACTTATTGAATTTAGCTGTTAATGATATTAAATCCCATACGTTTTTATTTTCTGGACATATAGATGTCCTATAGGAAAGTTAGAAAAAGAACAAAATAGCAAGTGGCATTTTAATTGAAGATGAAATACCCACAAAGTAGTTGTTTACTTAGAATCTATCAAGAATATTATTTCAGTGAATTGAAGATACCAATTTAGATTTTGCCTCAGAAATATTCAAAATGAAAGGCTACACACTTTAATAAATAAAGAAAGAGAAAGAGCCTAGACAGGGGCTTTTTGTTAAGGACTGTGTCTCAACACTGCAAATTACTCATTGGTCCCAAAATTTTAATGACAAACTTCCCCCTTCTCAACATTACTTTTACTCAACTAAACAGTATTCTGTCTGTTAATGTTGTAGCAATTTTATTTTATAATATAATATGATCTCAAATTTCTATTACACATTTGAATGAGTTAGAATACATTTACATACTTTGTTCTCTAACTAGACTATAATGGTAGTTGGATATTTTTAGAGACTTGTATTAGTTATACAGCTCAATGTGGTCTTAAAATCACAATGTAGCTGGTCTTTAACTGTTGGCAAACCTCATTCCTCAAGCTGTGGAAAGCTGAGAGTTCAGGCTTGTCACACTATGTCCCTCTTACCAAGCATGTTTTAGATGACTGATTTGAAGTTACAGACAAGAGATTTGCAGAGGGTAATGTTTCATAGTTGTTTTAACTTTGCTAGACATAACAGACTTTTACTAATAAAGTATGTTACAGCCTACAAAATATGATTGTTCTATAAAAGATACTTAAAATTTCCCTTATGACCAGGAAGTATTTTTTTGGCTTAGTGCCATATACTAAAATAGTCTGTGTTTGTAGTCCTGATTTTTTCTAATCACTCAAAAAAGAGTCTATATGCTACTCTAAATAGTTTGTGCGTCTCTCTCTTTTTCTGTGTGTGTGTGTGTGTGTGTGTGTGTGTGTGTGTGTGTGTGTGTGTGTGTGTTTTTGTGTGAGTGTGTGCAAGAGAAAATTTGTTTGAAATTGGCCCTGTGAAGAGGGGAGAAAACAGGGAAGCTCCTGTATATTTCCCCATCTGTTTGAATTGAAAGCAGCCTTGTGCTGTTGCTACACCTGGAACTTTTTTCACACTGCAGTGCTGGCAGCCACTGAAACAGCTGGCTGTGGAGTATTTGACTTCAGGTCATGGAAATGGTCAGATTTCACACAGACCATGGCATTCTGGGATCATGAATTCTCTGTTTTAGTGAATTTGGGGTCTGTACAATTTGTGTCAATGGGAACAGAACAGAAAGTATCCCTGTCATGTAAATATATTTACTCTAAACTCTCCCAAAATGTGATAACTCTCATTTCTCACAGATTTCATATAGAAGCCCATGAGTGAAACAGCTGTTGTTTTGCAAGAACTGGTACACAGCCCTAGGCATGTGACATTTCAAAAGCAAACAAGCAAAAACTATTTGAAAAGGAATGTCTATCATCATTCTCTAAATTTATAAATGAAATGTTCTGAGTCCATCAATATAATATAAGCAGTAATTCCCTATAGATACAGAAATGAATACAAATTTGGGGTGACAATGTATTTTGGGTTCATTTTAATGGTATTTGAAGTGCATTTACCTGTATAAAGATAAAGGTAGTAAGTTTCCTTTTCAAAATGAAAGTTAAAATAGTACAAAATTTAAACATATTTCAAAAAAATTTATTATTAATGAAAAGTATCTGAATTATGGAATAAGAACAACTCCTCCATGATGGCTCATCTGGAAAATTCACTTGCTGCCAAGCTGGAGATCTTGAACATACTCTATATATACCACATGACAGAAAGGGAGAAGTTACTGCCATGAGATGTACTCAGACTTTCTTGTATGCTCTGTGGCAGGCACTCGTATATACACACACACACACACAAACACACACACACACACACACACACACACATGCACACCACATGCACATGCACACACAAAGAGATACAATCATAATAAATATTTGGATTTTGAAATTCAAAGATAAAAAGACATTTCTTGGTCTTACATGGAAACAATAAAATTTTAAGACTTTAACCATTAAGGATGGATTTATAGAATGTTTCTGCAGACTTAAATTGACTCAGTAAATTGCAGACCTTATATAAACTCAGTAAATTATACTTAATACATTGCCCCCACTCATGATTCTAGCTTTATTGCTTCAGCTTTAAAAGAGCAGTTTATCAAATATTAAAATATGCTTTGCTAGAAAGATTATCTGAAAGATGATTTCAAGTAAGACTCCCAAATATCTAGCATACTCATAGATGAGAGGTAGGTGTCAGATCTCTAAGCCCAAACTATTTTCCACACACTCTTGGCCTTTTCTGCCTGCAGGTGGATCTGTAATCACCTACAGCCTTTAATAGCTTAACTGCTAGTGCTTTCCCAGATGCACATCAGCTGGCTTTTCAAACAACTGTTATAAACAGCAGTGAGCCAAAATGAGGCACTCAAACTCCAGACAGCCTCATTTCCACAGTTGGTAAAGTTCCTTCTCTGGCATAGCCACAAGGAACAGGAGAATTCAGTAGAATGGGGCCTTCACACTAGACTATTATTTACCCATGGTCAAGACTTGCCAGAACCTTGTCAGATGTGACAGAGTGGTGGGAAATCTTCATGCTGTTGTCCGTGCCTGTGAACTTTCTAATTTTCAAAATTTATTTTTTAGCGCATACCCTAATGATATATTATGTCCCAAAGAACAACCTGTTTATAAAAAATAGATACTTTTAATTATATAAGTCTTATTGTTTAGTAGGAAAGTTTTATAACATTATGATGCTACTAAAATCACACAAAAAAGACATTCTCTTATGGTAAATGGTATAATTTCATTTCACAATGATACTTTGCATTAAAATAATATTTTACTCTATGTGGAGATTTGAAGGAAGATAACTATACTCACTCTTTATGAAAAGCTAATAAATTTTGAACTTAACTTCTTAATTCCTTTAACTCAACAGAAAAATAACTGTAGTACTCTCACAAGTAACTAGAAACTACATTTTCATAAACCTATGGCCTTCTCTCTTAAACCACAAAGTCACTGATGTATAAAAATGTCTGGTATTTGGATCTGTTTCCTTAATACTTTAGGCTATAACCCTCAAATATACACACTAATCATTAAGGCTGTACCTTTTATAATGGTGATACCTGACCTATTTCATTTTCCTGCAAGGCAAATGGAACAAAGAGTAACTAAGGCATTTTACTGCCAGCAATTGTATGACCTACTAGATATCCCTAAATGCAACCTAAAGTCTCTTGTCATTACATTAATCTATAGTCACCTTGGTCACCTTGGATTCCTAGGATAGTAGAGTCTTTATCTCATCTCACAAAGATGTGATCCAGCCCAAGCAGGAGAAAATTATCCCCTGGGATGCAATTTCCTCCTAGGGACTGTATTGCAGAACCATATGCAAGATAGTAATCAAAAAGTTTTCAATCTTAATTATTATAAACCTTATTTATTGTCTAAGTTCTTCTGCTGTATAGCCTTCTAATTCACCTCATCACTCAAAGTTGAGTGGAAATACTTCAAATACATCCTCTCCAAATGCCGATTAGATTAGAAAAAATCCTCATAATTGCTTTAGTTGGTATTTCGTGGAGGTAACTAACAAAATCCAACATTTTGGAAACTTCAGTGCTTAGTTTCTTGTCTATGACTCCAGCAACAATGTAGCTATCTCTTTGTGGGTTCTACACTTATTTATTTAAATATCTAATGGTTACTTTGAGTAATCCCAGGTAATTATGGGGCAAATGTGTTGAAAGAACACTCATATATGCCTGCCCAGTATAGCACACAATTGGTTTTAACTCTCCTTTGTTCCAGTTGACTTCTTTCAATACTAAAATTGTCCACTTCTCTCATCTAAAATACTCTCATTTAACAGAAAACCTGATTTTGAAATGCTCCTACCCCTGTTTTCATTCCAGTAGTCTTTCTCAGTACTCTTGCCTCCCCCACCTGGCAAAGGAACTCTTCCAAGAATCTACAAGGAGGACCCCAGTTAAGACTAATAGCAATAGCAGATATGGAGCCAGAACAAGCTATCTCCTAGGACCAGATTGGTGCCTAGCTGGATTATCATCAGACAGGCTTCATCCCACAACTTATGGAAATAGATACAGATCTATAGTTGAAACATCAGGAAGAGTACAGAAATCCTGATTAAAAAGGAAAGAAGAATTGTAAGAAGTAGAGGGGTCAAGAACACCATAATAGAACCCACAGAATCAACTAACCTGGACTCATAGGGGCTCACAAGAACTGAAATGACAACCAGGGAGCCTCCATGAGACTGGTCTAGGCCCTCTGCAAATACAGTTGTGTAGTGTGGGTTTTTTGTGGGACTTATAACAATGGGTTCTCTCTGACTCTGTTACTGGCTTTTGGGACCTTACTCCTCATACTGGACTGCTTTCTGCAGGCTTAGTTCTGCAACTTAATAACCCTTAGTCTTACTACAACTTGATAAACCTTGCTTGGTTGATACTCATGGGATACCTGCCCTTTCCTAAACAAAAACATGGAGTGGATTAGGAGAAAAGAATGGGACGCACCATGTGGGGGAGAGTCTGGGAGGGGAGGAGGGAGTGGAAACTAGGACTGGGATATAAGTAAAATTAATTAATTTAAAACAAAATTAAACAAAAAAGAAAACAAATAACATCATGCCTTCATATAAAACTTCACACATTTAGATGGAATATGTCTTCTTTATCTTTTAAAAAAAGTTTATGTCTTTATTTAATTTAAGTGGATGAATGTTTTGTGTGGCATTTCTGTCTGTTCATCATACATGTCCCTAATCACTGTGGAAGCCAGAAAAAGGTATCAGATCCCCAGGAAGAGGAGTTACAATCAGCTGTTAGCCATTGTGTGGGAGGTTAGAATCAAATTCAGATCCTCTCCAAGAGCAGCCAGTACTTTTAACCACTGAACCTTTTCTCCAACTAGCCAAAATATATTTTAATTGTACTATTATTTAAGATACAAATTGAATTAAATGAACTTAACTTTTTCTCTTATATGTGAAGTAAATGAATTTTTATAAATTTGTGTATGGCTATTAATTCTGATGATATTCTCTAGAAAAGCTATACATTAAAAATGCAATATACAAAACAAAGTTTGTTCACCAATAAATACAACTGATTAATCATAAGAACAGTAACAGTATTAAATATCTCATTCCATATCGCATGTGCAAGAAGTAATACACATTTAAGGAAGCATATTTTGAAAGTTCACTTAAGTATAATGTTTTAAGGTTCAATCAACAGAACATTAAAGCCTCAGGGTCCATTTCAAAATACAAGCTGGGATCCTCTGTGAGTTCTTTGAAATATCTGAATTCTAATGGCAAAAAGTAACAAGTGTACAGTAATAAATATAAGTATTGTGTTCAATTAAGTGGAAAATGTTTTCATAGCATGTGCAAATGCAAGAGGATATTTCATCCTACCTTTGCTGGGAGAGAAGATGGTTCTCTGTTTATGTAGATTGTGCCTTCCAGTTCACTATGGTTTGCTGAAGAGTCAACACAAATTATCAGTAATTTTGCTTCTAACCTATATGTTATCATCACGTTTCTCAATCAGCATATTCTTTACAGTTATTAATACCTTAAAAACAGGACTAAGGTTCCCACACCCCATATCTAGGCTGAGCAAGGTATTCCTCCAAAGAGAATGACCTAAGTGATGTGTTAGCCTTCCTTGACTCTGAAGAGTGGATAGGGGTATGGGGTTGTGGGGAGGATGAGGGAATAGGGATTGGTATGTAAAATGAGAAAATAGTGCTTTAAATTTAAAAAGATAAAAAATTGCCTTAAAAACAAAGAGCAATAAATCATGTGCATAATATTTAATGTTAAGTAATATATGATTAAATTGAAAGTAGCCTATAGGTTACAACCAAAGATTCTTTTTCTAAATGTTATCATGTGTGTGTGTATGTGTGTATTTGTGTGTATGTGCATGTGGATGTGTGCATGTGTATGTGTCTGTGTGTATGTGTGTGAGAGAGAGAAATCTTAGTGTCAGTGTGGTAACACACATGTATGTAGAGATCAGATGTCAACTACATAGAGCAGGTTTTACCATAACTTGACATGGGCTCCATCGATACAGCTCAAATTGTCAGGATTGCACAGAAAGTTCCTTATGAAGCCCAGTATAAAGACTTACTTACATCTGACAATACAGTTAAGCTATGGTTAATATTCATTTAGCTTTAAAAAATGTATTCTATAAAATTTAATACAATTAACAAGAAATATTTGTAGTAATATTTTGAATCATGCAATTTTCTTAGGCTAAGAGCTTGTGAAATGCCAGTACTGTTATTTTTTTTTCTTATTTTAAATTACCTTTTATAAAATTTGATGCATTACTGGATGCTTCACAGTCTAGTCACATAATGATTAATGAGATGATGAATAAAGGGTCATACCTCTATTACTGTATGAATGGATTGGCTTTTTACACAAATATTGCAGAATTTGATTTAAAATCTCTACTCCTTTACATTGTTATTGATTAGAGAAGTCTTAGAAAAAAATCAAATGGTGAGAATATCAGACTTTACCTGGACTTTCTGACAACAATGACAAAAACAACAATAATACCTGAACACAACACTTGAACAGTAATGCTTTATGGGAAGATTACAGTTGCAGTTGTATTGGAATGAATAATTGGAAGATCAGATATTATATGGTGTGCTAACTAAACATGTGGCTTTCTAATGAATACATCTGTTTTTTCAACCAAGAGTCAAGTCTCCCAATACATATTAAGCAAATATGAAGCTTTTGAGTCTCTAAGTGCCTTTTTTCTTTTTCTTGGTTGTGAAATATCATGGTGGTTCTATAGTCTTCCAAGCACTCACGAATAAAGTGAATAAGTGCCACATTACAGGAGAACAGTATCTTTTGCCAACTTCCACTATTTGAGCTTTTTCAGCACTGTAGTCACAACAGCAACCCTAATAACAACAACAACAACAACAACAACAACAACAACAACAACAACACACACACACACACACACACACACAAAGCAGCAGAGACTGATCAATTACTAGAATAACAAGGATCATTGAGAGGTCTAGCTGTCTTGGAAGGGCAACAGTGGACAAGCCTGTTTGGGGAAGGCAGGTAACATCTGTAACAAAATAAAGACTGAATCAGAGAGAGTGATAAATCTCCCTCTATTCCCAATTTAAAAAATGATCCAGTCTATATCATGTGGAAAGTAATATACACTATTCATTAAAACAAATTTTAAAAGGAAAATTACCTATGGGAGGAGATTTAGTGTTTAGAAGAGGGAGAAAGATACATTAAGATAATACAGGTATATAACAATACAGAAAATATAAATACATAGCATAATTAAAACACAGCACATATCTATTAGAAATATGACCTGAGACAAAATAATGCTCCTCCAAATCTTCTGTCTTACTTGATTAAAACAATTCAGAATCTGTGGACAAATCAGTAGAATGTAATAAAGTTGAAGTATAATGCTAATAAAATAATGACAAAATTGACATAGCTTTAGACATAGTAAAATTATTTGATCAATAATCTAATTCTCTGTCTTGATTATAGCTCTACTGCTGGGAAGAGACACCATGACAAAAATAACTCATAAAGGCAATATTTAACTGGGAGTTTGCTTATAGTTTCAGAGAGTGTTTATTCTATTATTCTCATAGTGATAGTGTAGCAACAAACAGGCAGGCGTGTTTCTGTAGATGTAGCTGAGAGCTTTATATCCTGAATTATACACAGCAGGAAGTGGGTGTGATCAAAAAAATAAACCGTAAAACACCATCCTCAGTCATATGCCGGCTTCAATAAGGACAGACTTCCTAATTCTTCTCAAACTGTTCCAACTGGGACCAAGCATTCAAATATGTAACTCTGTGGGAGCCATTTTCATTCAAACTATCATTCTATCTACTATCTATGCATCTATGTATATATGTATGTATGTATGTATCTATCTATCTATCTATCTATGTATCTATGATCTGTTTGTCTGTCACCTATATACCTTTTTTCAATGTATCATCTGATTGTCCTTACTACACAGATTATTGTCTTTCTGTATGTATTACTATAAAATTATGATTGTGAAATTTTTATACGATATCCAAAATTGTACATATATAGCCATATAACATTTAAGAATGGGATATATAGTTTTTGTCATATGCAAACATGACCACTATGTCACTTTGTTAGTGGTTGAAATAATCACAAGTCCATATAAATTACTTCCGTATTATATTTTATTGGTTTGAGTATGTTTTCATATGATAATCATTTTATAAAATATTTTAACCTATGGAATGTTTGGTCAAAACTTTCCTTTGTTTTTCAATTTTGTTAAATATCCTTTCTTTGCTAAATTTAAGGCTTCCTTAAATGGGGTAAAAAGTTTGTTTGCTGAAGTACACAGAGATATTTAATCATTTTCTGTATTTACTCTACTCCTTTGTAGTAACTATCTTATTTGAATGGATATTGTTTAACATATAAAAGAAGACAAAAAGTTTGTTCTGTGTAAGCCAAAAGGAAAGGCACAGAACAAGATAGAAAATACATGTAATCTAAAAGAGTGAAACAGAAGACAAGCTTGTAAATCCGTGAAAGTAAATGGAAGGTCACTGGAAAATGACAGGGCATGGCACATGACATCAGTCTCTCAGGACTCAGCTACTCATTTCCCTGTAAAGAAGCATTTTCAACTTTAAGCGGTAAGCCAGAAAAAAGTAAAGCAGTGATTCTTACAAGCCCAGAACCTTCACAATACTCCAATATAGCTATGGATTTCCATGAGGTAAGGATTCTGTGGACAATGGTGGAGAGAAATCCCCCTTTTGTCTATTGACATGACTTTCAGTGCAATGACCCAGTACCATATTGAGAGAAGATTGAGAAATTTTTCCTCTTCTTCATATAATTGTTTTTTTTTTAATTGATGGGCTCCTGTTTCTCCTTTGTTTTCTTGAGTAGATTTCTACAAATATTCTTCAAAGTCCACAGTAATCATAGCTTCTCAATACTGTAACATCTATGCAACATATTGTCTTGAATACCCTTGTACGTTACCTATTTCCCCTAATTATCCTTTACCATGGGCTTTAAAGACTACTTCAATATATAAGAAAAGCTCACAATGAAGTAGCTTTTCTGTGAAGTTCACAAAGAATTTTTATTGTTCTGTTTAATTGAAAAGCTAAGTTTTAAGAGTTTTTGTTGACAATGGTGAAAACATATTCAGCAGGCAAAAAAGAAGAGGAGGGGTGAAAACTTGTGTACTGTTGGGGATTTATTGGCTTCTTCAGGAAAAAACTGACTTGCTCACTGTTAGAGGATAAGAGTTAAAAGTAAACTTGTATTGTCTCCAATTGCAAAGAGAAGTTATTTTATGAAGAGTAAGGACTATGCCTGTCTGTAGGTATAAGAAATATATATATATATATATATATATATATATATATATACATAAAATATACATACATATATATATACATATATATAATGTATTTTGTGATTATTTTAGTTTAGTAAATTGGTAGTTGTTGGCTTTTCTTTGAGATTTATTCCTTTTTCAGCTTTGATAGTGGTTAAATTTCCAGTATCAGGCATTGTTTCAATCCTATTAAGGAGGCTCAAGTACACTAAGATATCTATCAGTTACTTCCACTCTCACAATTAGACAGGAACACCACACAGAAACTTAACAAAGAAACAAAAGTACTAACAGAACTTATGTCTCAATTGGCTTTAACAGGCATCTATGGAACATTCCTGTAATGAGATATTCACTTTGTCTTCATCTGTGTCACCCACCAAGCCCATTGTGGATGGAGACAGGGACTGAAGTGACCTGGGGGAACGAGGTCTGAGAAGGAGACCAGTTGCAGCATGTGGACAGGAGAGCATCCAATGGCATCCTTGGGACCAGGAACCCACTGGTGTTCATTGGTTATTTCTCCCTGAATAAACATCTTTTTGGCCTATTTGTTTCTCCTGATCCTTATTAAATCATGATATATTCCATTGAAACACAAAAGAATATACCTTCTTCTCAGGTTCACATGGAACCTTCTCTAAAATCAACCACATAATAGGCAACGTAACAAACTTCAACCGATACAAAAAAAAAAAAAAAAAAAAAGGAAGAGTCCCCTGTTTATGATACATTTCAGGTTACTTGTTGTTCAAGGTAAATATATTTTGGTCTTCAATTTGTCTTATTAGTCTATATATCTGATTTGTGCCAGTACCGTATTCTTTTTATTATTATATCTCTGTAATATACTTTAAGATCTGGGATGTTATTCTTCCAGCATTGTTACTTTACTTGTAATTGTTATGCCTATCTGTGTTCTTTTGTGAGAAAAAAAGCTCATGTGTAGAACTTTATTTCCACTTGTATTTTGTGTATGACATAGGGAGAAGTGCAATGTGAGTATACAGGCATAAATATAACCTATCAAGTCAAGTGTTGGTTAATCTTTGCATTCTTGATATCTGAGTTCTTGATGGAAATTTGAAAAGATAAATTAAAATTTTCTTCATTTATGGTATTTTGAAGTTAACGATACCAAATCTTAGTAGTTTTTCCATTTCTGTTGCAAATCAATCTGCTAAATGAAGTGTGAATTATTGAAAAGGATTAATGGCATTTCAACATTTGTTAATTAGGTACAGATTATATATCTTGAGGAAATGTCATCATTTTATAAATGGAATTAATTTGTGGTTTCTATACATGTCAGAGACTGACAATTTTACTTATTTCTTCCTGTTTCTCTCTCTCTCTCATGTATATGTGTGTATGTATGTCTGAACATGCTCATATATCTACAGAATTTCATGAGGGTGTCCATGAACATATTTGTTCATGCATGTGGAGGCCAGAGGTGGACCCCCTTCCTTTCTTGATGTCTTCTGTTTCTCTTCATTTTGTGTTTTGAGGCATGATCACCTTCTGAACTGGGTACTTACCAATTCAACTAGATAAATCATCCAGACCAACTCATCTGTTATTCAATAAACTCCAGCAAGCTACATATATCTTTCCGGGTTACAGATGTTCCTCATTATATGTTGCTTTTCATGGATACCAGGAGTCTACACAGTGGTCCTTATGGAGTCGTTTTGCTGAAATAGCTATCTCCACAGTCCCTCAATTATCTATTTACCTAGATTTCAAAATAGATTCTTTATCAAGTGTTGACTAAAGTACTATTTCAATAAACACTAATTATGAATCAAAATTAAATGATAAAATGCTTATCATTTGCAATTAAAAATATGGATTAAACTTGAGAGAAATAATATATTATTTTTTACATTTTTGACTTTGTGTATTTTAGTTTCTGCAAACTAATCAGAAGATTTAAATTTGAAATGTCCATTGGCAGAAAGTAACCATTTTTATTACAACTCCATATCATTACAAAGCTTAATTTAATACAGAGAAACAATTTGTTCTCCAAGCACAAACATATCAGTTATGTAAATTGCACATAGAAAAAATGTGCTAACAAATTATTTTTCTCTGAATATTAAGATAAATATAAATTTCATTTTTGTACTATTTTAATATCACATTTATCTTCAAGAAACTATTTAAAATAAAAAATGAGTAACTTAATACCTTATATAAATGAACCCTTATAATTTTAAATTTTTAGCAGTTAAAATATCTATGATTAATGTATCACATTGTAATAAGTCTTAAGATTAATTATTAGGTGATCAGACAATAGTAGATGATAGATAACATATGATAAAGATGATTGTCCAAATACCTGTATTTTATGAGATTAATGATTTGTTATTATTTCCAGATACTTCAACAAAAGCATAAATTTATCAATGTGTTTACACCTCTAGTCACTTTGAAGTAACATTTAAAATACAGAAAATTATGAAAAGAAGCTAATATCTATAGCTTTTTCTCTGCACTAACTTTTACTATGATAAATTTAGTTTTGAAATATTTATTGAGAATATTATTGAGCAAGTCTTCAATGGTGTCTCACATGGGTTGTGAAAATTATAATGGGTAAAAGTTATAAATGTATATGTAGTTAAGTAGCAGGATGTTTATTAAGAAGTTCAGGCCATGCATTTCATCTCCCAGTAAAAAGAATGAAGTAACTAAGAAGGTTATATGCAAAGTAAATCATGGTGTTGATCATGAATAAGAAACACTGGATAAACATAGTAGAAAATTATAAACTTCTTTATTGTACCCTGTCATTATGTTCACACATGGTCCCAGCCACATACACTTCTTTCAGTTTTGTTTTATTTTCTGCAGAACCTAAAAAGGCATTTTGTATTTCCTTGCTTGGATTATGACAGATGTGTACTAAAGTGAGAGATCACTTGGAGTTTAGATTAAAGGAATGAAAACTTACTGGATAAATTCAATACATTTCCCTAGAGAGTATTTCCCTTAAGCTAAACAGAAACAATTAAAACAGGAAAACACTCTGTTTTTTGTTTTGTCTTGTTTTTAGACTGTTTCTCTGTGAAACAGTCTGGATGTCCTGGAACTCACTATAAGGGCCATGATAGCCTAAAACTTATAAAAAAAAAATACCTGCCTCTGCCTCCACAGTTTTGGGATTAAAGGCGTGCACCATGGTTGCCCTGCTATGAAAACATTTTCTAATTTATATATTGACAAATTTTCATGACATAAAGAAGTCTCCAATCACTATGTACAAAGACCATAAAAATTTGCAATGGCCTTCCATCCTCATGTCTCCAAGTCTACCTGCCATCAACATCATAAATTTAGTTCTGATATTCATTAAAGCAATCTATCCTTCCACCTTGAAACACATGTGATTTTTTTTTATTCATATAAGGTCTGTACAAATACTTTTTTCTTGTGTTGGACTCTCTCACTCTTCTGTGTGATAATTGATGCCCTGGGCATGAAAATATATTATAGTCACATATATTACAAATCAATAATAATTGAAGATGAAAAATACATCTTTGTATTCCCTTTTTCCATTAATGCCAATGGCACTAGGGAAACCATCTTATCTTAGGCCAATAATAGATATCTTGAAAGTCTTGGTCTAATTATACACTTTCTTACAGTATTAACAAACAATCAATCAGGAGCTTGCCAAAGTCAATAGCAATTTTATGTATCTATTTGTTTTAGTAGTCAGCAATGTAGGAGAGAAATGATCACACCTTGTGTCCATTTAAAAATTCCTTCGTCTTGCTTAACACACAATTATGTACTCTCCAGAGATCACAAGAATTGTTATATTATGTGGATTAATTGGTTTTGCCCTTGTCTTGTTCAGATCCTATTACCCTCAGTCCTTATATCTAATTACATCAGCACACCTGAGAAATTATTGGGTCACTTGACCTTCATCAATATAGGCACTGAAATATCTCGATTAGATCCATCCTCTACTACTTTACTTAAATTGCATAGAACTAGTATGCCTTCCAAGGCAGAAACAACTTCACAGATTTGGAGATTAATAAAGCAAAGGCTATTTAATAACATCTGTTCAGTTCGGGCTATTGCTAAAAAAGCAGCTGGTCTAAAAAATAAGGAAAGGAGTTTGCAAATTTATATATATCATTTGGCTATGTAGTTCATGTAGCTGTCATCTTTAAGTTTCTTTTAGGTTCTAGCCCTGGGAAACATTTAATACAAACTTAAACAAAGATGAAAACCTGCATCAATTCTATCATCAATTTGACTACTTCAAAGTTCTCCCTCATAAAAGCAATACAAGAAATATTTTCCCACTTAGCTGAAGAGTTACCACCCCTCAACATTTCTAATATGTGTTCTACCTCACATTATTTCATCCAGCTGCAATTTTCTTTGTATTGATTATTATTGTATGAAACAATCATTTCAGTGTTATTTGTCCTCACTTAAATAGAACAAACATGCACAATACATTTTATTCATCATGAAGTTATGAAAAAAATGAACAAAAATGATCTCCTGTTTCTTATTTTTTTCAGGAATGCAATCTAAAAGGAAAGAGTTCTTTATTACCTTTTGAATAAAATTTACACCATTATCTGTTTGCAATGACTTGCAGAATGCTATTTTCAAAGTGTGTCATAGGCTCACAAAAATAGTCATAGTGGTGTGAGTACATCGGATCCAGACTTTTTTTGATTTCTGCTGGAAGACTTTTTTTCTATGGTCATATGACACATATGCCTGTCAGGCATTGGTGGAGCATGTCTTTTATCCTAGCAGTCAGGAGGCAGAGGCAGGCAGATCTCTGTGAGTTCAAGGTCAGCCTGGCCTACAGAGCTTGTTCTAGAACAGCCTCCAAAAATACCACAGAAAAAAAAACCCTGTCTAGCAAAACCAAAAAAGAAAAAAAAAGTTATAATGATAACGTCTGTCATGCTTTATCAATGAAAACTAAAAGATATGGAAGAGCAATTGAAATGTGTCTAAAAACAAAGTGATATGTTCTTTATTTTGGAATAACAATAATCTAGCCCTGTTAACTTAATTTTGTATAAATAAAGAAGCACTTTGTTAATCAGTCAGACTGCAAGATTCTGGCCATCTCCATGGCCTGGCTTACCTCTTTCTTTACCTGCTCCTTGCCTCTTTTCAGGAATCTGTTAATCCTGTGGCAGGCTCCCAGCAGCTAAGCCTTTTATGTCATTAGGACAAACGAATTTGTTAAGTATTTTGGACCTTCTTATTACTTAACTTTCAAAATTAAATTACATATATACAAAGTTAAGGGAGTAGTAAAAATATAAAGAAAACATATTGTCACTGGATAATTATTCTATTCATGGATAAAAAATAATCAAAGCACCACAGTATGATATAAATGAGTAAAACTGAAAGAACATGCAATGTTTGAATTTTTGGCTAAGTGTGACTTTGTTGCTCATATATTCCTAAAAATACCACTGTTTAAAGCTGTTAGAAATGCTAGAGAAGTTATTATAATCACAGACCTCTCTGAATGTAATAGTTCATATATCATCTTCCTAAATTCAGCTTAATTGCCACAAAGTTAAATACTCTGGCCAGGGAGGGAGAGGAGATCTGGAAGTTTCCATTAAAGGTAAGGAATTGAGGGTTAACAGCATGCATCTACATTAAGGGCAATGATTGCTATTCATTTCTAAATGCATCATTGCTTTTATTATGTAGCTATTTTGGATTCCTCAATGACTGAAGCCACATCATAAATATGTATATGTACTTATTCTCAAGGAGAAACAGAAGAAAGAAACTAATCAAATTCATAGCCCTTCTCAGTGGTGCTTTGGTCAGTAACACACATGTGATGATTCAGAGTAGTAAGAATTTTGGGGGAACACAAAGAAATCATCATTTTTCTATTGACTATATGTGAAACCTAAAAACAAGAAGGAAGAGATGTTTCCCTGGCTGCCATAGGAAGTGTTTATCTCCAGTGAAGTTAGGCAGATAACTGGATACCTCACTGATTTTGAATAGTTTTAGCACACTAAATTGTGCCCTAATTGGCAGCAACTTTTGTTAGCAATTGAAACCTCCCGAAAACGTACCATAGAAAGTGCATGATGTGGAGAAATATTACTGGTGTACTGGATAACAATGATTAAGATTATCTAGAGTGTTAAAGACTTCCCAGGGCCTGGTAGCTACTAAGTCATTACATTTCAATTCTTTTTATGAAATGCAGATATATGACACTGTCATAGGATACCCTTTACATACAGTAGAATAGAAAAATGAATTTAGAAGGGTGACACAGATGATGAAAAAAAGACATTCACAAGCACGAACTTTTCTAAAGGCCATTGCTGAGTTCTAGAATACCTCATGATATTGAACTCACTGGGTGCTACTAGGTAATGAAGAAAAGACAGAAAAACAGCCTTATGGAAATATAGAAACAAAAAGAAGCTCAAGACCGGCAGATAGAATTCTTCTGGGGAGAAAACACAATGTCTTGGAGGTTCAAATGTTTATTATGTAGAAGAAAACATAATTATTATTCCATATAAAGAAACAAGGCAACAGGGTTTAAATTATATAGCTGAATCAAAGAGATGGGTAGGAGATGTCAATGTAGGGGAGTAGTCTTTACACTAAAAATATTGAGGAAGAGAAAACTATGGTGGAGCATTTTTGCATAAACTGTCAATATTTAGACTTAAATCCACACCACCGCCTATGAAGATTTTAGCACCGTTATAAGCCTGATGCAATGTCTTGATGGAAATTATCTTACATTTTTCAATGCCTGTGAGGCTAAAGTTATTGGTACAGTTGTGCCCATGTCAACAACATTTTCACTCAAGACTTTATTCACTCAGATTTTCTACAAGCCATATTTCAAAATGACAATATTGAAAATAAGAAATATATAATTTGTGGTTGTTTTGACAGCATTGCATTATTTCACTAATATTTTAAATGCCATAGGGTCTAAGAGTTGTATATTGTATGTGAAGGGATGTACCGCGCCTACTCCTGCCAGCAAGGAAGATGCGACTCTGGGAAGATCTTCTTCATGCAGTTTTAATCAAGATCCTTGAAACATGTTCTTCTGATCCGCGGGGCCCCGGGGGACCCTTGCTTAAAGGGTGTGCTAACCCTTTGTGCTAACCAACCCCAATGAGCTACCGTGGACCCTGCAGATAGGATACTCTAACGTGGAAGTAGACAGGCTAAAAAGACTTAACCAAATAAGGGCTTGTTTACGCCAGAGAGCACTCATTCTTGGGGAGGTGGGAGGCAGAAGCCAGTGCCATCTTTAAGCCTAAGCACTTTGCAGCTCTCTACAAAGGGACACAGGTGGCCGTGGCTGTGGCAGGGCTTGCCCTTCTACTCTATTATCTCTGCCTGGCTAAATACTGTTAGATTGTGTTTCTAAAGCTAGCTCCTCCCACACCAAGGTCTATACCCTTATTTGACCACTTCCATCTCCTGAGGCAACCTACCCAGTTCCAGCTCTTAAAGATTTCAAGTCCAGCAATCAAAAGGCCCCTTGTAGATACCATAATTAAACTTTCCAATCAAAATTAGTACCTCATCCTAACAAGGGGTTTCCCCTGTTACTTTTATAAACTCCTAATTGTCTATGGGCTTCACCTGTTTCCTTTCTATCCAGAAACAATAATTTGTTCTTTTGGGACTAATAGCCTTCTTCCCACCACCAATTGTTCTCTTCATTCTCCCTAGTACTCTATCTCCTATGTCTTTTATTATCTGCCCTTTGTCCCTCTGGAGAAAATTAATCTCCTTTGTGCTGAGAACTTGATCTTGGGTTGTTGAGCCAACTGCAAGGTCCTTATAATGTGAAATACCTGGTTAAAATAATTTATAATATGACATCAACATATCCTCTCTGCACAGGGATCCATCTGCTCTACAATTGGTGTTAAAAGGATATGATGAGAAGATTGATATGTGGCAGTTGGGATATTAAAATTAATAGCATAAAAGCTCTCTTTTACAGAAAAATAAAAGTGCACATAAAAACGTGACTTAATCATGAATTAGAAAATAATCCAGACAAAAATCTACAATTAATACATTTCTCTAAAATTCTCACTTGTAGTGATATATTATTTATCATTTAATAAAGCTTGCCTTGTGACCAGAATTCAAAGACAGCTATAAAAGTTAGCTAAAGAAGCTGGGCAATTGTGCCACATACCTTTAATCCCAGCTCTCAGGAGACAGAGGCAGATGGATCCTTTTGATGTCAAAACCACCCTTGGCTACATGAGAGTGAATCAGTATAAGGGAGTAATGGAGAGCATGCATTTAATCCCAGCACTAGATAGGAAGAAGCAAAAGGGTCTCATTTGGCAATCAGTCTCTAGTCATGTTGCAGACAAGAAGAGATTTAGTTTAGAGTCACAGGGAAGACAGAATCTCCCATTTTAGCCTTGATAGAGGTAAAGATTCACAGTCTTGCTGATTTGCATCTCTGATCTTCATTTTGAACCCCAATATTTGTCTTTGGGTTATTATTCCTGTACATTCCCTCTTCATATATTGATAACCAGTAATTGATAGCTTCTTGGAATTTTATTCCATACTTAAATATTTTACCCCTTCACTTTTTAGATATTTTTAAGTAGAAAAGGGCATTTGTAACAATGAATTAAAACAGAATCTTTAAGCATACCTGCTTTGGAAGAAAGATTGAAATAAGGACCAACAAACAAAGGACATTCCTTGGTGTTTGTCAGGATGTGTATTGTCAGGTACAATTGATATTAGTCTTATTATTGCATTATTTTTTTCTTGGTCTGCTTTTTTTCTTGCATCATAACTTTATTTTTTCTTCTGTGATTACTGATGTCTACAATCTAAGTGTTTCTGTCTTTTATTCCTCAGAAATATTCCAGAAAACTCTACTCTCTACTCTAAACATGTTGCTATGCTTTGTGTGACCCTGTAGTGTGTTTGACTGATTAAGAAAGTGTTCACTACTAAAGTTATTGCCTACCCCTATAAAATGCACATTCCAAAATATGTGTATATATGCAGATTGTGTATTAGAAATCCTGAGAAATGGGGAATCAGAGTTATATATGCCAATTAAAACACATGGAAAGTCTTTGTTATTGTAATTGTAAGTCCCCCAGCATTTGGGCATAATAATAGAGAGGATAGCAAAGTCTCTTCCTTTATCTGCAAATAAAATGACTACACATTTCAGGCCTTACTTTTGCACAGCTAAATCCTCTTAGAGATGAATGAAACTGTTTGGAAAATTTAGGCAAATTTCCAGCACCTTGATTTTGACTATCTAGGCAATTATAGTCAACAAAGTTTTAATGCTTGAATTAAGCAAATGATTGCCTGTGCTCTTCAGTGTATTTTGGCATTGGGCAAACACCTTCTAAGGCTTTCTCCTTAGCCAATGTCTTCTGTCACAATTCACTAAGCAGTATTATGCATATATGCAATTAAGAAACACTAATTGCTGAGTAGTAAGTTTGGTAATACCCAGGTAATAAAGAAGCAAAATTTCATGGCCACTTTACAAAGAATTATTCTACAAATTTTGTTAAAGTTGTCTCTTTCAATAGAAAATAAACAAGAACACAATTTTTACATATTTCCACAATAGAAATAAATCGTAGTACAGTACCAACTTAAAGAATCTTTACCATCTAATTCAATATTCATAAAGGTAGTATTGGTCATGAGAAATGGTTCTATTGTTTATCTGTATTTTCATAAACTATGCATCAAATCATTTGACCAAAAGGAAATTTTTAGAAATTCATTCCAAATCTTAAATATTTAAAATTAAGAACATTTAAATTAATGTCTTAATTTAATTAGGAAAGCACACTGCTGCAATTTTTCCTTCTTTTTTATATTAATAATATAATTTAAAAATTTTACATGTCCATCCCAGTTACCTCTCCCTCCCTCCACCCCTCCTTCTCTCCCTTTTACCCACTTTCCCCTTCTACATGCACACTTGCCACCAGCCACTCCCATTCCCCCCCACCCCCATTCCACATGTAGGGCTATGCTATCCAGATTGGGCCATGTAAATTTGTCAAGTCATTTAAAGTAGGAACTAGGACTTATCTCCTGTCTCTAGGTTAAGGGGGTATCCCTCCATGGGAGATGTGTCCTCAAGGTCCTTTTGTGCACCAGGAATACATTCTGGTTCTACTGTCTGAGGTCCCTGAGACTGCTCAGTCCTTCTAGCTGAGACCCATGTTCAGTGTCATGCTGGATTCCCAGCTATCAATCTGGGGGTGGGGGCATTAGCTCTTCCTTGTTCAGGTCAACTGTCTTTGAGTGTTTCTGCAACCTGGTCTTGTTCTCTCTCTTTGCATCTGAATTCTATTTCAAATCAGTGTTTAGTTATGGGTGTTTGCTTCTGTTTCTAACAGGTACTAGATGAAGGCTCCATTTTGGTGGATAATTTAGTTGATGATCTCACAATCAGGGGAGGGCATTTATGGTAGCCTTTACATGGTTTCTCGAATTGTTAATTGGAGTCAGACTTTTAGGTCTCTAGACTTTTCTTTAGGTTCAGTTTTCTCTTCAAACCAATAATGGCTCCCTATTTTATGTTTCTCTCTCTCTCTCTCTCTCTCTCTCTCTCTCTCTCTCTCTCTCTCTTGTCTCTCTCTCTTTCTCTCTCTCTCTCTCTTCTGTCTTCTATTTCTACCCTTACTCAATCTTCCTAGTTGCACATGCTTTCCCCTCCTCCACTTCTCTTTCTCCTAGTTCTCTCTCAATTCACTTCTACCACCACTTCCATTGTGCACTGGGGAACTTGTACCTTACACCTTTTTTGAGGGACCATATATGAATCTCTTAGAATACATATTGTATCCTAGTTCCTCTGGTGGTGTGGATTATAGGATGGTGATCCTTGGCTGTAGGTATAAAATCCATATATGAGTGAGTACATACCCTGTTCCTCTTTTTGTGACTGGGTTACATTATTTTTTTCTGCAGAGTAGTATTCCATTGTGTAGATGTGCCACATCTTCTTCAGTTGAGGGGCATCTATGTTGCTTCTGGGTTCTTGCTATTACAAATAATAGCTATGAACATAGTTGGGCACATGTCTTTGTTGTATTGATATGGGTCATTTGGGTATATAACTAAGAGGGGAATTGCTGGGTCCTGTGGTAAACAAATTCCCATTTTCCTAAAGAACCGCCATACTGATCTCCAAAATGGCTTTATGAGCTTGCACTCCCACCAGCAGTGGAGGAGTGTTCCCCTTTCTCCACATCCTCTCCAGCATAAGTTGTCATTGGTGTTTCTAATTTTAGCCATGCTGGCAGGTGTAAGATGATATCCCAAGGTTGTTTGATTTGCATTTTCCTCATAGCTAAGGATGTTGAGCACTTTCTTAAGGGTCTTTCAGCCTCTTTGGTTTCCTCTATTGAGAATTCTTTCTTCAATTCTGTACCCCATATTTAATAGGGTTATTTGGTGTTTTGTTGACTAGTTTCTTGAATTCATTGTATATTTTGGAATCAGCCCTTTGTCATATGTAGGATTGGTAAAAATCTTTTCCCAGTCTGTGGGTTGCCATTTGGTCTTGTGAACTGTGTCCTTTGTGTTACAGAAGCTTCTCAGTTTGAGGAGGTTCCACTTATTAATTGTTGATCTTAGTGTCTTGCTACTGGAGTTATGTTCAGGAAGTGGTCTCTTATACCAATTTTTTCAAGGGCGCATCCTACTTTCTCTTCTAAGAGGTTCTGTATGGCTGGATTTATGTTGAGGTCTTTGATCCATTTGGACTTGAGTTTTGTGCATGGTGATATACATGGGTTTATCTGCAACCTTCTACACACCATCATTCAATTGTGCCAGCACCATTTGTTAAAGATGCTTTTCTCCCCCCATTATTATTATTATTATTTTAGCTGTTTTCTCTAAAATCAGGTGTTCATAGGTGTGTGGGTTAATATCGGGATTTTCGATTTGATTCAATTGGTCTACCTGTCTATTTATATGACAATACCAGGATGTTTCAGAACTATAGCTCTGTAATAGTGCTTCAAGTCAGGGATGGTGTTCCTCCTGAAGTTCTTTTATTGTACAGGGTTATGCTGTAGAAACTGGACATGGAGGACCCACAGGAAAATGACTGCTGATACAAGATGGGCATTTGCTACAGGGTTCCTGCTTCATGAAAGAATCTGCTGGATATTCTGCAGGACACAGAGAAAAGTGACTGACACACTGCCAGTACTGGTGGACACTTTAAAATTTCCTGCTTTGCTGAGGTGTCTGCCACTATGGCCTATGGGCTGAAGATGGGACATTACAGAAGAACTTTGAGTAATTGACCAGGCAAGTTGTCTGTGTCATTTTTATAGTTTATATATTATCCTTCTGTGGCCTTTGAAGGAGTTGAAGACAGATAGTTATGGCTATAGTTTTTCTTAGTTAGGATTAAAGGTAAGTTACATATAAGACTTTAAACTCACAAAGATAAGATAGATAATAGAATATTTTCTTTAAGTCTTATTAAATGTTAATGTACTAAATATTGTTAACTATGATTCTTATTTGATAACTGTTGTGTGATATATTTTGCTATGTTAAGGTAAAACCTTTCTTTTTATTTTAGACAGTCAAGAGAAGATGCTCGGAGATGTCATACTGTAAGTATTTTCTTTTATTGGTTAATGAATAAAGCACAGTTGGCCAATTGGAAAGCAAGATAGGTGAGACTAGGAGATTAGGAGGAGAGAGGATTAGTAGGGAGGAGAGTCAAGATGGAGGAGAGAGAGAGAACGCCAGCCCCTCTCTCCAGTAAGATCAAGTGGAAGTACTTAGAATAATAGAAATTGGTTATTCATTAAGACAGAGCCAGGTAATAATAAACATTAGAAACAGGCCAAGAGCATTATATCAAATACAGCATCTATGTGCATTACTTGGGGCTGGCTCCTGGGGAAAACCTACTCATAACACTACTGGTGTTATGTTCATGAAGCATTCTCCTGTAACTATTCATTCAAGGGTACCTTCAGCTTTCTCTTCTAAGAGGTTCAGAGTGACTGGACTTATGTTGAGGTTTGCTCCAACTGGACATAAGTTATGTGCATGGTGATAGAAATGGATCTATTAGCAGTCTTCTACAGGTCAGCATCCAGTTATGCCAGCACCATTTGTTGAAGATACATTACTCTTTCCATTGTATACTTTTATCTTCTTTCTCAAAATCAGTTGTTCTTAGGTGTGTGGTTAATATCAGGGTTTTTAATTAGATACCAGTGGCCAGCTGTCTATTTTTATGCTAATGCCAAGCTGGTATCAGAACTATAGCTCTATAATAGAGCTTGAAGTCAGGAATGGTGATGCCTCCTGATGTTCCTTTACTCCAAAAAATCTAGGAAACATGTAGTACCCTAAAATAGACATACATAGTCCCCTGGAGAAGGAAAAAGGACAAGAAATCCTGAACAAATTGTTAGAATAGGGGAGGGGAGAGGAACTTAGGAGAAAGAGAATAGAGGGAGAGAGGGGCATAAGAGGGTATGAGGCAGCAGGAAGACTGAGTGAGGGAAAGAATAGGGGAGAGCAAGAAAAGAGATACCATAATAGAGGGGGTCATTATAGTTTTAATGAGAAATCTGGTACTCGGGAAATATCCAAAGATCTACAAGGATGACCCCAACTAACAATCTAAGTATTGTTGGAGAGGCTACCTTAAATACCCTTCCCTTATAATGAGGTTGATATATGTTATATGTCATTATAGAGCCTTCATACAGTAGCTGATTGAAGAAGAAACAGACACTAACAGCTAAACACTAAGCTGAACTCCTGGAATCTGTATTGTGTGCCACACTATGACTACCTACGTATATCACAGACAGTTCTGTTGAGAAATTTGGTTGCTTAAAATTGTCTTCCTACAGGAACCCATGGAGCAAGCATCATCCCACTTCAGCAGGATGTAATCTTAAGATAATGACACCCCCTTTACCCTACTCTTAAAATTTAGAGATAATATTCATCTTCATAGGGTTGGTTTTAGGTATTTGTGGTTGGGTTTGAAAGGTGATACTTAGATTCGGTTATCTCTTTTAGACAGGAATAGGATACGGTTGGGAAAGATATGGTTCAGAATGGATATAGATCAATTAGCCTATCTTCTTGAGAATTATTTAGTAAGAGTGTGATATTAGTATTACAGTTTACATTGTTATATATTCTTATCTGTGGTAACCTATGTAAAATTAAGGTTATTTTCTTCCTGAAAGAATTATATATTATATTTTGTCATGTGTGTGAAATCTTTCCATTTATGATGTTTTATGCACATTATTCTTGCCACATTCTATGTATGTATATGTATTCTTTTGCCTGGGTTCAAGACATTTTGTATATTGATACAATTTGGGGTATTTATCTAGCAGCTCTTTAGACTTCTACCTCTTGTGTAGACATTTCTACTCTACCTCTACTTTAGGAATTTACATATATATATGTATATATATATATATTTACATACACATACACACACACACACACACACACACACACACACACATAGTTATATTGTTTAGGTATTTATCCTTGCTTTACTCAAGGAAGTTTTAATCAGGTGTTTTTAGCTAAGTTCCTGAGTATTACAGATTATCCTCACCCATGTTTCCTTTACCTATGAGATTAGTCAGACATAGATGCTTAATATTCAATCACTTCATAGACCTGCACAACACGGCATTTAAATGGTTTAACATTAGTACTCCATTGACATGAGACACTGTTGCTCCTGACAGCACTGTGCACTTCCCCGAAAGTAAGTTGGAAACTGTTGTTGCTCCTTCTGGAGTTCATCCTCGCTTCAGCTAATGGCCTCTTGAGCAAGGAACTGCACCCACCTTGACCACTGACTTGGACATGTGGTCCTATGTGCTTGCAGGAGAAAAACATAGAAGACTGCTGAACCATGCCAAGTCAGGGTAAGACAGCCTTTCTACCTCCCTGCTTTTGTTGTGGTCTGTCAAGTACTCTTGGACTTAGCCAAAACTGGCTGTACCAAGGTTGCTGTGAGACCTTGGGTGATTGCCCAGGTAGCTTGCTGTTGCTGTCCTCACTGCATCTTTTGGAAGTTACCCATCCTCACTTCCTGTCTACCCTAGTATTGTTATTTTCCTTCTCAGGTCTTGAAGAGGTTGTAAATTAAACTATCACAACTATTATTCTCTCTTCCTAGTTAGGTATTTTAGGTACTAGACTTAAGCTTTCCAGCTTAGGACAACTCTATTGTAAACTCCATTATGCCTTCACCCTAGGACTAGATATGTAGGTCATTTTGTTCTCGATTTTCCTTTTCTTATAACACACTTGTTACTCACTGTTTTTCATATAGTTTTGTATCAAGCCCAAATCTTTTCTTTAGACTAAAAGAGGAATTGTAGTGAGATACTCACCTTGTCCAAACCTGTGGCTTAGACCACGCTCATTGGGGGTGGAGACAGGGCCAGACATGAGCTGGGAGAAAAGGCTGAGAAGGGGGTCGGAGACTCTCTCTTGCTGGAGGGACACCGAGAGGAGAAGATACTATGGAACCTGCCAGTGTTCATCTGCCTATGTTGTGAGTTATTTCTCTCCGAATAATCATCTATTCAGCCTAATTATTTATCCTGATCCTTATTAAACCACAACATTCTTTATTTTCATCTTCATAGCATCAGAAACAAACCTGTATCTTTTAATTTTTAAACAAAATGGAAAATTATAATATGTTCTCAAATCAAATAATATTTTTAAAAGTATATTGTTAATACATTACCAATAAGTGAATATATAAATTCTGACTTTCTAAACAAGTGTACACCATACCCAGTTTAGAAAATGGATTTTGGCATAGCTGAGGAACATGGTTCCTACTCTACTTTTAACTTTCTGAAGACAGTCTACCTGTTTCACTTGTCAGAAAATAACTTAAAGCCATGAAATGAAATTATCTTGTTTGTTCAGAATGTTCATTTTTGAATCAGTAAGAAAACTATACTTTTCTTCATTTCCACAGAAGGCTATTATTCAAATGCATTACAAGTTTGTTTTGGAAATGTAAAAGTACACCAGAAGTTTCCCAGGGGAATTCTTTTTCTTTGATAACATTAAGTTTAAATAATTGTGCAAATGTATTCGACTAAAATGCTTTCTTTTGTTTGTATTATTTGTATTATTTCAGGAAAACCTGACAGACAGTTCTAGTTTTGTTTCACCCACTGGAAAATATCTGGGAGAAACAAGGTCATCCTCATGTAATCCCTGTAAGCCAGGGGTCACAATGGAACTTCTTGTGACCTGTCTCAGTTACACATTGTTGTGTTTTCTCATATCTCCTTAATGTAATTTTTCACGTGTAATCTGTAACTTTTAAAGCTTGAGTAATATTTAATGAGATGTGTTATGTTTCTGTGCAAAATTGACTAATATGTTTTACACTGTATGGTATCATTGGTCTTAATAGCATTTTTTAATCTCATATATTGAACTGAGTCAGAACAATTTCTTCAATATGTAAATGACAAAAGTTAGTTCAAATAGAAAAAACATTACCATTACTTTGTTTTTGAAAAATTATGTTTTAAAATCTCTCTCTCACCTTGGCCCTCTATTACCATTGTAATTGATTTCATTTGTCCCAAAGAACAGCTGTTAAATATACATAACAGGTTTCTGTTAGACCTGTATATGTTTCTGAAGGAACTGTGTTTGATGGAGGCACAATGATTGAGACAACATACCACTTCACATGGGATTTCTTTTTGAATGTTTAGTACTTTATTATTATCTAAAAGTGTTGTGTTAGATTTAGCAACAAATCTGAATTCTAATAGGTTCCAAGATCACACTTTGGAGAAAACTGCTACCAACTATTCAGAAGGCAAAAGAAACAAAGATGGGTTTGGGCATCTACAATCCTCACATGCAATGATTTTCTTCCTAAAGATGCTACTATCCCAGACAGTAACATATACTCCATGTATTTTCTTTTAACTCTAATGATAGAGCCCTCAGTAGCTTAACCTAATTTACATATGTTTTCCTACTTCAGGTCAGGCTATATTCAATAGGATTTGGGGATGGGTTTAAGCAGGTTTCTGTGAGACTCTATTCACAAATGAAAGATTTTGAGATGAATTTTTATTTATCTTGCTCTTGATTCTTTTTTAGACTGTAATTTTTTGTTTTGTTAGGTTTTATTTGGACACAGTGTTTCTCTGTATAACAGAGATTGTCCTGGAACTCACTTTGTAGACCAGGCTGACCTCAGATTCTTCAAGATCAGCTTGTTTCTGCCTCCCAACTGCTGTAATTAAAGGCAAGTGCCACCACCACCCAGCTTTAGACTTTAATTACATTTCTCTCTTCTCTTTCTTTCTTCCAAAGACAACCATTCATCCCTCTACCCTTAAATTTCATGGACTCTTTTTTTATTAGTTGTTATTGAACACCTGGGTTGAACCAACAGCTTTCGGATTGGACTTATGATCCTCTCATCTGTCTTAATTCTTTAAGAGACGCTCAAGCATACTTTTCAATATCTGTGGCAATACTCATAGCTTCATATTCCTAGGAACCTTTCCTTACATTACTACACTATTAGATTTGCTTTCTTTCTGGCTGATCAGATAATCCTCTGGCTTTTTTAATGATCCTTGATGTTCTGAGTCATCACTGTACATTTGACTAAAAGCATATGGAAATACAGCCTGAATATTCCTATGACTTACATTTTCTTCTAGTACAGAAATTATTTAGTCCCCTTCAAATTCAGCCTTTTATAAAAAAAGAGATATGCAGAAAATGTGGCTGAGTTATTCCAGAAGGCACAAGAATTTGTAATAGCTACTCCAACATCAATATATCCCCCCCAATCTTAGTATAATAGCCTTTTATTGTCACTTTATTCCAGAATTCTTGGTCTGCAAGGTCCCTGCCATACTATAACATGCTATACATTCAAATCTATTCATACAGCACTCCTCTAAACTTTTCTGGTCACTTGTAAAACAGTTCAAAATACATCTCCATATGTCCAAATTAACAACTAGATTCCAAATTGGAGTAATATTAAACACCTGATATAACAATCTTATAAAGATAATTAGTTTATTTATGGGACATGACAAATTAATCCAGTTAAATTTCTCTTGTGAGGCAAGTGGATCAACCTTCATCACATGACCTGAAATAAAAAGAGACTGGGCAGAACAATAGGGTTCCACATTCCCTTTACGCCTACCCAAATGGCAGAACAGATTCTCACTAGGCCTTACTTCTTAAAGTTTCTACCATCTCTGAGTCATGCCATGCTGGTCTATCATCTTCCAGTAGTGGCATGCTGGTGCTCAGAAAGAGGAATTCAGGGAATAATATGTCCAACCCCCATCATATGTTTGTTCAAGTTACTTAAAAAATACCATATTGTTTAGAAGGTATTCATATTATTAAGAAATTAAATCAAAACTGTTATATTCAGAGATATTATTTTATATTGGGTCATTATGATTATGCTTGAATTTCATGATTTTCTTTTTTAGTTTAATTTTTGTCAATTTAATTTTACATTCCAACCACAATTCTCCTTCCCTTCCTTCTTTCTTCCTCCCCTTGCTTCCCTAGGGTAAGGCTTCCCATGGGGAGTCAACAAATCCTGGCACATTAAGTTAAGGCGGAACAAACCACTCATCCCTGCATTAAGGCTGAGCATGGCATCCCACCATAAGGAATGTGCTCCCAAAATATAGCTAATGTATCAGTGATAGATCCTGTTCCTACTTCCAGGGCCCCATCAGATAGACCAAGCTACACAACTGTCATCCATAAACAGAGGGCCTAGTACAGTCCCATAAAAGATCCACAGCTGGTATAGAGTCTTTGCATTTTCATAAGCTTGGCTCAGTTGTCTGTAGATTTCTTTCATGATCTTGACCTCTCTTCATCATATATTCCCTCCTCCCTTTCTTCAACTGAATTCCTGGAATTTTGTCTGGTGCTTGGTTGTGGATCTCTCAATCTTGGTCTATCAATTACGGATGAAGGCTCTACAATGACAGTTGGGGTATTCACCAATCTGATTACAGTAACATCTTCACTATTTCTGGAAGTCTTAGCTGAGGACATCATTGTGGATCCTTGGAATTTCCCTAGCACCAGGTTTCTCCCTAACCCCATAATGGCTCACTCAATTAAGACACCTCTTTCATTGTTTTCCCACTCCATGTCTCGCTCAACTTGACCATCCCAAACCTGAAAGGAAGCTGAGTACCATTCACTGAAAAGTACTGTAATTTTTACTGGATACATAAAATTTTATCATTGAATGGTATATTATAGACATGTATTAATTAGTTATATTAGCTGAGTAATCTTTTTACTACTTGTGATGTAGTTATTGAGATTCTGCATAAGGTATTTGATTCTACAATGTCATAGAAAATTGGTACACACTACAAATTTTCAATGTTGTAGAGAAATAGTGAGTAGATACTGAATCTTTTTGTTTAACTCCTGGAGAAGACATAAAAGACAGTGATAGAACAAGATCATAAGAAAGAAATTCTGATAGAACATTTGAGGTGGTGAGTAATTACACAAAACAAAAATGGAAATATCATTTGTTTAGGTACAGATTCATTTGATATTTGCTACTGGGGAATAAGATTATGACTAAAGAAAGAGCTAGAGCAAAAGGAAAAAATTAAAGAGAATAAGATGTACAAGAGGAGAAAGAGGACAAAAGACATAGACCACACAGATCAGGATGAGGGGAATCAGATAGGTGTTCCTGTGCAAGAGTTTTTTTGCACTGTTAAGAGAAGAAGTAGAGACCACATTGGGGACAGCAGGGGCTAGGGAGAATAGACTTCAGTGAACAAAAATAGCATAAGAAGTTGTTGAATAGAAACAAGCATGAATTTTCTTTTTTACCTCTCTTTTTTATATTTGAAAGAGTCAGTGGATAAATACAGACGCCAATGTAACTTTAAATAATTAAAATGAAGTTTGAGTAATTTTATCATGATATATGTAATGAGTAAAATCTAGTAATATATTGTACAAAAATATTTCTTCTCAAACACAAACTTATTCAAAGATTAAAATAGTTCAATTGTGTTCTATATTTTTCCAGTCCAAATGAAATCAAGTCATATTGTCTAGCATAAATTAAACAAAATGCCTATAGTAGAAAAATCCAGGGACAAACAACACTTAATATCAGCGGAAGACTTCTTCAGTGACTGCACTTATAATACGTTTTACATAGAACAATGTTAGAAGACCTTCCTTTTGTAAAATTTGTATTTAACTGAGGGCTCACAAAACATTTTGATGTTTATTTAGAACATAAAAAACAATTTCCATATTAATTTTAATTATTTTCCTTTGACAAGGGGAAACATACATAGTGCTTGGACATTGTTATACAAAACAAGTTTCTCCTTAATATACTGTGTTGACACATACAAAAATAGTCTGGAAGAAAATAGCCCCAAATCACTACTCAGTGGAAAGCTTTGAAAACTGCAAACATTTTCCAATATGCCCCACTTAGGAGGACAATGCTGTTGGAAATGACCTTGCAGTAGATGATCTGGGGACACTTGAAATCTTGCTTCCACAGCAGATCTGATAGTTGGGGTTTTATTTATATTTTGCCAAGGCTTAGCAGTTGGACACAATGGTATTTGCTGCAGTAGTGAAAAATCAATATGATTATCTCTTTGCCACAGGGCTACATCTAACTACAATATCCTGGACAGCATGTGGAAGCATCACTCAGTGATAATACTGCATTGAGGTAGGAGCTGTGTGAGAACAAATCACAACAACATTCCCAATCCCTCAGAGTTGCAGGTTTTATTTAGTTAACACAGAGTGTGTGAAAATGAGATATATGGTTGTACTTCTGGTATTGGAATAGAAACTGCCTTGTTTATGCTGCAATTTCAGATCACCTTGAATGAATGAAAGGAGAGGTATACCTTCAGTTTTTAGAACTCCAGTGTATTTCGCCAAAAGAGGAATTTTCCACCATTCATAAAAATATCTCTGGACTTCCAAGACTGGAGAACTACTATGAATAACAGAACCTAGAGGACATAGTGTGCTCAGTTTTCATCCCCTTCAATAAACTAAGTCAGTCCAAGGGATTCTGCTTTTGTTTTTGGACTTGTCTGATCTGATGGAAAACTCTATTCTGCTTTCATGGCACGAGATTACCAATATGGCTCTAACAGGGAGGTCTATTTAGTGTTAAGTCAGGTATTATGTCCAAAGCAACAAAGAATTAAAATTCTATATTAATAGTCAGATGAAAGAATCATGTTAGAAATGAATTCATCAATGCTTCTAAAGTCTTAGATGAACAAGTTAACATTTTTAACGTAACCCCATGAAGACTGATCTAAAACCATGTAAGTAAGCCTTCAATTGTGAAATATTTTTTTGCTTAAACCACTAATTTTAATATAATAAAAGATAATTGATACCACAGACTTACTTAAAATAAATAAAATTTAACCAAGATAAGCATGATCTACACACTGGGAACAAGAAAATACTGATGAAAGAAATTAAAAAAGATAAAAATAAACTAAACAAAAAAATGTCTTGGACTCATGGATTATCTCATCTATCTCTTCAGGTCATGGCATATTTATAGATATCACATGGTAGGCTGCACCTAAACTTATTTTAAACTGTGTTATTTTATATTAGTTTTAAATGCAATTTGTTTATTCCTTATCTCACTTTTTTGTTAGTCTGCATCTGTGTGTGGCAATACTGATGATTTATAAATGTTGACTTTGAATTTTCAACTTCAATAAAATGATCACTTCTAACTTTTTGGTGAAATCTTTAGAGACTTATATAAGATATTTGTGTGTACAAATAAGTACATTTTACTAAATGTACTTTGAATATATTTTATTTCTTTATTTTACCTAATATGTATAGGACTTTCAATTAAAGAAAATGAGAAGCTATTGGATGTGTTATTTTTGTTATACTTCTAAAAGAACTTATTACCATTCTCACCTACTAAGTAGAGTAAGGACATTTCAGTTAATCAAATATGACCAGTAGTCATCTGTAGATGGATATGATGCTGTTTTCTCTCTTACAAATTTATGGGTTTCACAGAATTGGAAAATACTGAAAATAAAGCAGACTACTTCAAGTAAATATTTCCTGAAATTATAAAGCATAAATTCAAAAAATTTTAAGATGAAAACTATTCTAAGGAATATTATCCACATATTAACCACTCTCACATTTTCTTCTTTTCTTTTTAATAATTTTTTTCTTATTTTACATATCGATCCCAGTCTCCATCCCTCTCTCCCTCCCTCCCTCCCTCTCATGCCCCCAACCACCCTCCCATCTCAAATTCCCACTCCACAGGGAGGGTGATGCCTTCTAGGAGGTAACAACAAAATCTGTCAAGTCATTTGGAGTAGAGACTAGGCTCTCCCTCCTGCCTCTAGGTTAGGGGAATATCCCTCCATGGGGAATGTGCTCCCAAAGTCCTCTCCTGCACAAGGGATACATCCCTGTTCCCTTAGACTGCCCAGGCTTTCTAACTGAGACCTATGTTCAGGGGTTCTGAGTCAGAGCCCTGCTAGATTCTCAGCTATCAGTCTGGGGGCCTATTAGTTCCTTCTTGTTCAGGTCAGCTGTCTCTATGGGTATAAACTGTGTTTCAATATGTATTCTTGTAGTTGAATTTATTTTGAAAAATATGGTTCAGGATTTATTAATGTTTCAGATAATAATGTGAAACCAGAATATTGTTTATCTACATGCTTGTTCTATACTTTCTATTTGTATTTTCCCAGGGAAATAGAATTATTATTTAATATAAAATTATACATATGGAGACAAGTAAGCTTCAGATGAAAGGAATCTTTTCTCTTTTTGTCTAGTGCTCTCTTACACTGACTCTGATGCTAGATAGCTGTGCTATAAATAGACTGACACCGACTTGGAGACATTTGCTTCTAGCTCCACCAGAAACTTATCCTCAGTAATTTGGACTCTGATTCAGGCTGTTCTGTGTTTAAAAGTACTTAGAAATTATGTGACAGATTTAGGCCAGAATTTCATCCAAATCAAAAAACTGTGCATCTGTAGGCTTCTGTTCTAACTAAATATATGACTCAGAGCAGGTGGCTAAGCATAATTACAAAAGTCTGTCCTTAACTCTTAAAAATATTTGTCAACCTAAGAAATTAAACTGCATGAAATAATGGAATACTTCAGTGATGAAAGTCTTCCATTTACATGTCATCTAGCAATACAGACCTATATCAAAAGCCACAAAAGATATTTACCATTTGTGTGTGAGATATGGAAGCAGTCATTTAAGTAAGCAATTTTTACAGCATTTTTTGAAATGAATGGATTTCATCATTAGGTTGTACAAGTGAGCTAGTCCCATTCAAACTTGAATAATGAGTTGTATCTTATACACAGGGTTGTGAGCATTACAGTGAGTCACATAATGTTAACTATCCATGGCTTTACATTGACAAACCATACCAGGTTATGAAAGAGTCCTTAGTTTAAGAGAAATTCAAACTAGATAATATGCTACATTACAGATATACTGGTAATGTACATGAATATGTGTAGATATGCATGTATATACACATTCACACATATATGATTAGTATACATTACACACACACACACTTACACGTGTGTGTGTGTGTGCATCAGTAATCTGCAAACTAATTATACTACCAGTAAAATCCTGTTTACCTATTCATTCTGTTTTCTTACCTTCAACCAGTTTATGCACTAACCATTTTACTATCTACCTTATTCTCATTTCTAAAATATTGTATATTCAGAATTATATAATATGTAAATTTCTTTCATTTAATAATAAGCATTTATTTCCTTCATAATGTTTTGTGGTTAGAAGGGCAATTAATTCTAATGTCAAATAGACATGGAAGCAGATTCAGAGATCACAACCAAGCACCAGGCTGAGCTATGGGAATCAAGTTAAAGAGAGGAAGGAGGGATTATAGGAGCAAGGGGTTTTAAAATCATGATGGGGAAAGCCACAAAGACAGCTGGCTCCAGTGGTGTGAGAAGGCAAACTCTGATAGCTGGGGGTCCTACATGGGGTTGAACTAGGCCATCCCCATATGGGAGACAGTGTGTGGTTTGATATTTTTGGGGGACATCTGGCAGTTGAACCAGAATTTATCCCTAGTGCATGAACTAGCTTTGTGGGACCTAATCCTTATGGTAGAACACCATGCTCTGGCTTTATACAAAGAGGGGGAGCAGGAAATAGTCCTGCCTGCAAATGCTATGTCTACGCTTTGTTCACTCCCCATGGAAGGCCTTACCCTCTTTGAGGAATGGATTTGAGGTGGAGGTAGGGATGAGAGAGAAGGAGAGAGGATGGGGAGGAAGTGGAGGGGAGGGATGGGACTTTGACCCATTTCCTTAGTTAATTTTCATTACTCCAGCTTTAGAGGTCTTTGTTGTATTGATTTATTTTATTTATTAACTTAATTAGATTTAAGAACATCTGTAACATGTGTTAATCATACCTTTGTGTGTTTTTAGAATGTTTCCACAATGGATTAACTAGTGACACAATCCAATATCCTGGAGTTCTAGGTGGAATGAAGGAAATAGCACAAAGGAAAGAATCACTTACAATTAGATTCTTCTTTTTCTGTTTTTGATTGGCCAGAACCAATACTTTGTAGGAGACTTATCTTCAGACACTCTTTCTGCATTGTACTTCCCAATATAAGATGTGATTTCTGAAAATAAGAGCAAATAGAAGTATTTACTACTTAAGTTGTCTCTTTTCATGTTTTTGGTTGCATCAACAAGACAGCAATCAATACAATATTTGATATGGGATTTGGGTCATTGTTCCCAGAAACCTGCCCATATTGTTCACTGCACTTCTAAACTGGGTTTTCAGGATTTTTGAGGACGTTGAAACAACCGTCTGTGGAAGAATTAAAATGCAGTAATCAGAATATGCTGGGCTCCATACTATTAGGGAAAGTGAACTCTTGCCAGAAACAGGTGGGAAAACTGTCTATATAAATTTCCAGAGAAGTAATAGGATTCCCTTTGGGAACTGACAGAAAGGCCATTTACAATATATTCTGGAAAAATAATCTACCTTTTTTCTTTTTCTGATACCAAATAAATTTGAGTGCGGTATTGCAAGTAAAACATTACAATTAATTTGGCAAAGGAAACTTAAAACTACTATGATTTTGACAAAGAGTAGTTACATTCATTCATTATTTACCAAAAATGGTTGCTAAAAGCAGAAAATGCAAAAATTAAAGAGAATGGTTTTTAAAAAATTCTATTGGGCAAGTAAAATGCTGTTACCACAGTGAAAATTATAGACAGGAGAGTTGCAGGAATGTTCTCAGATGCATTGAGGTCAAATGAGATATATATATATCAAGGTTTGGTTCCTTCCGTGGAACTTCTGAACAGGATACATGTGTAACTTTTGTAGTAGCTTTTAGGAAAGATTTTGGTTTGGACTTTTATGTAAAGTTAAATATATTAAGACATGGGGAGATTTAAGATTTAGAGCTCTAGTGAATGCATTCAATATTATAAAATTATCTTGAGCCCGAAGAGCCAAGTGTAGAATGTTATGAACAGACACAAGTATCCAAATGCTTGATCCTCTGATGATGAGGTTGCTTTGTTAGGTGTTGGGACTTCTTGGAGAGACATAGCTAATGTAAAAGGATGCTTATTTAGAGAGTTCGTGGTTAATATCCAGTCCCTGCTACCAGCATTCTTTCTGTTTCCTGTTTTTTTTTACAGATGTAAGCAAGCTTTTGCGACATACTCCTGTCATCCCCAAATGTCTTCCACTTACATTTCCCTGCTACGACTAGACGCTTGCTAACCATGAAAGAAACTAAACCTGCTCTCCCTGAAGTTGCTTCTTATCAGGTATTTAAAGTGAGGAGAAAAATAACTGGAGTATATTTGTCAACTCCAGAGAAGTATTCATGAATGTCTTCAGAAAACAATTCCCTAAGTCCCTCGAGCATTTTGGTGAATGGACATTAATATTTTTGTTTCAAGTTAATAATTAAAAATTTAAATGATTAAAAAATTTAAATGTCAGTATACAAGATTAACTAAAAAATATATCAGTAGCCCTACTATATAGAGATGATAAAGAGGCTGAGAAAGAAATCAGAGAAATATCACCATTTACAATAGCCACAAGTAACATAAAATATAGTGGGAAAATGGTAAACAAAAAAGTGAAAGACCTATATAATTAGAACTTGGAGTCTATAAAGAAATTAAAGAAGTTATCAGAAAATGGAAAGATCTCCCATGCTCTTGGATAGGTAAGATCAACATAGTAAAAATGACAATCTTGCCAAAAGCAATGTAATCCCCATAACAATACAAGCAAAATTAATCACAGACCTTAAAAGACCAATACTCAACTTTATATAGTAAAAAAAAAATCAGGATAGCCAAAATAACCCTGTACAATAAAGGAACTTCCAGAGGCATCACCATCTCTGACTTCAAGCTCTACTAAAGATCCATAGTTCTCAAAACAGCTTGGTATTGGCACAAAAATACACAGGTAGAAAAACTGAATTGAATTGAAAACCCTGATATTAACACAAAAACAGAATTTTTGATTTTTTACAAATTATATAATGGGAAAAAAAAGCTTCTTCAAAAATGGTGCTGGGATAAACTTAATGTTTGCATATTGAAAACAGCACATAGATCCATATCTATCACCATGCACAAACCTTAAGTACAAAGGGATCAAAGATAAATCCAGCCACATTAAACCACTTAGAAGAGAAAATGAGAGGTACCCTAGTACAAATTGGTACTGGAGACTGCTTCCTTAACATAACACCAGTAGCACAGATACTGAGCTCAACAATTAATAAATGGGACCTCCTGAAACTGAGAAGTATCTGTAAGGCAAAGGACACGATCAACCAGACAAAAGGGCAGCCCACAGACTTGGGAAAGAACTCCACCAATCCCACATCTGACAAAGGGCTGATTTCCAAAATACACAAATAACTCAAAAAGCTAGTTACCAAAACACAAAATAATCCAAATAAAAATTTTCAGTGCATGTCTAAACAGAGAAGTATTAATAGAAGAATTTAAATGGAAGAAAGACACTTAAGAAAGGATTCAATATCCTTAGCCATTAGAGAAATTCTAACCAAAACAACTCTGAGGTACCATCTTACTCCTGTCAGAATGGCTAAATTCAAGAAAACCAAAGACAGTTTATGCTGGAGAGGATGTGGAGAAAGGGGAGACTCCTCCACTGCTGGTGGGAGTATACTCATACAGCCACTTTGGAAATCAATATGGTGGTTCCTCAGGAAAAGAGGAATCACTCTACCTCAAGATCTAGCAATTCCACATTTAGGCATATACACAAAGATGTACATTCATACAAGGACATCTGTTCAACTACATTCATAGCACACTTACTTGTAATAGCCATAACCTGGAAGCGACCTAAATGCCTTTCAACTGAAGAATGAATGGGGAAAATGTGGTACATTTACACAATGGAATCTTGAAATACACAGGCAAATGTATGGAAGAAGAGGAAACCATCCTCAGTGAGGTACTGTAGTCATAAAATGACAAACATGGTATGTACTCACTCATATATGGATATCATACATAGTGCAAAGGATTACCAGTCTACAATGCACACCACCAGAAAAAGAGGGAGGATCCTAAGAAAGATATACATGGTACTCCAGAGAAGGGAAAAGAGAGAGAAAACCTCATGAGCAAATTGAGAGCATGTTGGAATTAGGCCAAAGAGATGGGGTGAAAAGGAGGGGAAAGGAGGACATGATTGTGCTTGAGAATTGAGTCAGGGGAAAAATAGAAGAGAGTAAGAAAAGAGAAACCATAGTAGAGGGAACCATTCTAGGTTTAAAGAGAAATCTGGCACTAGGAAAATGTCTAGATATCTACACGGATGACTCCCACTAACAATCTCAACAATAGTGGAGAGGCTAAATTAAATGTTCTTCCCTGACAATGAGATCGAATGCTACCTTATATGCCATGGTAGAGCCTTCATCCAGTAGCTGAAAAAAACAGAAGCAAACATCCACAGATAAACACTGATCAAAGTTCTGGAATCCAGCTGCAGAGAGGGAAAAGTGATGAGCAAATTGGTCAAGACCAAGCTGGAGAAACCCACAGAAACAGCTCATCTGAACAAGGGAGTACAGGTGGATCCAAGTCTGGTTGCTGGGAAACCATCATAGGACTGACCCAGACCCCCTGAATATGGGTGCTCTTTATGTGGACTGGGCTGGTTCTGGGGCCTCTGGTAGTGGATCAGTATTTATCCCTAGTATATGAATGGATTTTGGGAGTCCATTCCACATAGAGTGATACTCTCTCAGTCTTGCCACATGGGGGAGAGCCTAGGTCCTCGTCTAAATAATATAACAGACTTGACGAATCCCTAGGGAGCAGGAAGGGGATAGGACAAAGGTTGGGGCGTTCAGGGAAGGAGGGGAGGGAGAGGGAACTGGGATTGACATGTAAAACAAGCATGTTTCAAATTTAAATAAATGTATTTAAATTATTATTTTATGTTTAAATTTCTACTTATTTTGTAGGTTAAGTGTGGAGCATAATAAAGAGAAAATAGCATCTCTTCTTCTACCGTATTGGTCTTGGGCATCATATTCAGCTCATCGGGTATTAAACAAATATTAGCCCTAACCACTTAGCTCTCTTTGACACCACAATGATTGTACTTACTGTAGGTATTGTCACATCATAGCTTAATTCTTTTATTAATTTTAAAGAATGTTTATTTTCTTATGTTATGAAAATTCCACCATGTTTAGATTTAAGCCTCCTTCATCATTTGCCTCAGGATGTATATTTATTTTTATTTGACTCTATTATTTGCCTCAGGATGTACTTAATTTTTTTATTTCTTTTTTTTTTTATTTCACATGTCGATCCCAATTTCCTCTCCCTCCCTCCCTCCTTCCTTCCCTCCTATCATCTCTCCCCATTCACATGCACCATGACCATCCTCTCCTCCCATCCCCCCACCCCCATTCCACATGTAAGGCTATGCTATCCAGGTGGGGTCATGTAAATCTGTCAAGTCATTTGAAGTAGGGACTAGGACTACTCTCCTGTCTCCATAGCTTAATTCTTACGATAAAAACCGAGGACAGTTGTGTTTCAGAAGTTTATAGTTTTCATGTTGCCTATAAGTTTGTAACTATTTAAAAATTATTTTTGTGAAATTTTGAATTTGTGCAATCCACCATCTCCCACTTCATTCTCTCTTATTTTGAAGTTGCTTTGGTTTTATTTGATATTTTTATCATGCAGTACTTTTACTTTTTTACATTGATCAAAAGAATGTGTTTCTATAGGTTTGTTTGTAGATACTTTTTTGCCTATTGATTCATATTCTAAATATCTACCATATGATCCACCTATGCTACTCCATTGAGTACATGCCCAAAGGATGCAACATCTTACTCCACAGATATTTGCTCAGCCATATACGATAATGCTGAAAAAATCCGATATCAAATTTCTAGATAAATAGATGGAAATAGTCATATTTATATAATATCTAGGCAATAGATACAACCTAGATACCTTATCACCAGTGGAAAAATGTGGGACATAAAGACAGTGAAATATTATAAACCTGAAAAAAGTCTGAAATCAAATTTGTAGGTCATTAGATGGGAATAGAAAATACTATACTTAGTGTGGTAACCAGACACAGAAAGACAAACAGAAAGTTATTTCTCAGTTAAGATTCTTAGTCTAAATCTGCAAATATGATTTTATAATCTGGGAAACCACAGAAACCAACAAAGTAAGCAGTCACTATGGAAGAGGAATCCTAGAATAGGGAATTGAGATACAAGAGATAAAAGAGGAAAATAGGAAAAAATTGACAATTGTTTCCCTGGAGGGGGATATCAATACATAAGGAGAGGATGTTAGGAAGGTTTGAAAAGAGTCATAAGGAGACATAATATTTGTATTTACCTAAATAAGTTATAAATATAATTATATAATTATATGTGACACGCATATGCATATATAGTCTTTAATCAAATTGTGCCACTTAAGTTAATAATGGCATAGACTAATTTACAAAAACCTAGGAAAAAGTTTGAGAAACTTCCTTTAGATTTATTTCTCGGGAGAGTTTCAAGGACTCCCAAAACAATATAGGTTATTGCTATAGCCCCTGGTTGCTTCACAGAAGATGGGAGTAAAGTTCCTATTGCTAAATACAATACACAATTTTGGCATAGGATTCTGAGCATTTGGTCTGTATTTAAGAGTATGCTCCCTGAGAAATAGCTTTCATGGTATCTGGGAGTGCCATGCGAACTACAGAGAGTGATCAATAATTTGTCCCAGATGTAATGTCTATGATAAACAAGGATTAGCTTGGTATAGTATCTTTAAAGGTGCAATAGTGGCATACATAATTTTGTGGCAATCAAAGGTCCACTCATCATGAAGAAATTTATACCTGGTAGTGGAAACATGGGGAACAAACTGTGGCTATTGAAGTCATAGATCTTAAAAGAATACCTACCACTGTTACTTCACCTAATCTGTGTAATGCCTAATTACTTTTTAAATATTTAACTTTATAGCCACAAATAAATGTACTCTCATGATTCATAACTGAAACTTTTATGGAAGCAAAAAAAAAAAAAAAAAAAAAAAACATTGTAGAAAAGCACAGCCAGTCAGAATTCAGTGAAAAACTAGTCCCTGGCTGCCCAGCCTAAATGGATACATCTATCTACCTCTCAACCCTCTCACCTAAGTATTAGATTCAGATTATACTTCTTAAATATCACCAGTCCATTTTGTATTCACTGCTTATTAATATAGGAACACACACATAGTAAAGTTAAGATATTGATCTTTTCATACAGCTATACAGTTTATTCTCAATTCCCATACATGATTAGTGAGATGATTAGTTTCTAGTACTTCTCTTTTAGCATCATTATAATTCTAATCCCTTCTATTTGTAGACATATGGAACAATGATAATGACTATATCATAATGGACACATTTTAATCTTCATTCATAACAGTTTATAAAACATTTATAAATCCTACTGAGAAAAAAATGGACACCATACTTTTAAAACTATAAGACTACATATCTATATCTATGTAAGCAAAACAAAATTTATGCTGTCTTGTTTCCTCTGAGCTCAAGTTCTAATCAAAACAAAACTAAATGAGAGTGACATTACATTGTCAGCTGACTTCTGTACACTAACTATCAACTGTACACAAATGAGTTTAAGAAGCTCAGTTTGCCTTTGAAAGTATGATAATATATAACAGATGATTGTAAAAGGTCAAAATAATTCTTATTTATGCTTTCAACTCAGCACTGTGAATTTGGATGTATGTGTAAAGCATTTGTTTGAGATCTCTGGGTTCACAGATGGTTCTTTCATATTACAATGTGTGAAAAAAGCCTAACTGGTCTTATCACTGACAGTTTTTATTAAGTTCCACGGCATTTAGATATGAAGAAAAAGTGTACTCTCCCATCACAAATATCAATGTTAGTAAAACACTGTTGCTATGTATTCAAAACAAACAATAAAACTGTTACATTATAAAATATTTAACAAGGAAGAGTTATTAGACATCTGTGCAAATGCACTCATGGGTATAGAGGGAAGAATAATCAAGCAATGTTCAGAAAAAGGATGCAAGTGAGGCTGCATTCATGAGAGACGGTTTTAATATCTGTGAAGGGTCCAATGAAACTTAAAGGAACAGCATATGTTAAAAACGCAGACATGGGTGTTTCAGTCAGCCTGGCATTCTTGGGGAGTCCTAGGAGCTGAATAACTTAAAAGTAAATTTTTGTGGGAAATGAATATAGAAACAATGCAAAGTATAAGTCAAGTAATATGGAAGACACCAAAGTCATTCATTGGACAATTGAATTAATTTCCTTTACTCGCTCTTTTTATGTATGTGACTTCTGTGATAATTGTCTTTAACTTCATAATATATAACAGTCATATATATGTTAGTTCAGTGGAAACCTTAAAGATTTATCATTTTCGACAATTCTATAAAATATGTGAGAAAATGAAGATCTTCATGATATTCCATGGTTCTTACCTAAAAAATAGAAAAGCATAGCAGAGAAAAAAAATAACATTTATGTTAAGCTTGAAACATTCTAGCACTGTATCAAATTATTTCTTTTTGCTTGAATTCCAAATGAAGTATTTGTATGATTAAAATTAGTGATTTACTAATGAATAATTAACTTGGTTGGTAGGTTATTTTGAAAACTTTTAGCATGTAAGAATATTTATAATTTAGTTTTCCTGATTATAAATAATTTTAAAGTACAGGAAAGTGAATTAGATCTACAGAGCTCAGTTAACACAAACCTAAAAGTATCAATTATTAGAATATGTAATAGGCATAGAGAAAGATATGAAAGTTTAAACACAATTGAATTTATCTTTAAGTAACAGCATGATAAATAGTGACAGCAACCACTTTTTTTCTGAGTAATTAAGGACTTTGTAACAAAATTCAGATGAGATGCAAAGAGAATACTGATACTATTTTTTTTCAAATAGCTTTCTGACAAAAATAAAATACACCTCAAAATTAATTATATAGCACTAATTGTATATTAGCCTATGATGTGTTATTCTAATTGTATTATTAATGAATTTTGATTTCTTTGAAATTTCTTTTTATTTTATAGTGATTATAACTGTCATGATCTGCATGCTTTTCTTTAAGGAAATAAGTCTGTGTTATTTTAATAACATTCTGCTGTAGATATCACATGTGTTCTTTGGAATGATATCCATCCTGAGTAAGGGTAGAGAACACCCACTTCTAACCTGCTTCCTCATTATCAAACTGAAGTTCCAGATGCCACCATAGGTCAACTATCACTGAGTCCTTACCTAGTCCTAACTAGAAAATGCACGCAAAAATACTACAAAATAATATAACTGAAAGAAAAAATTAATATTTAAAATACTTTGTGTCTCTTTTTCCATCTAACTACCTTTAAACATTATCCAGTTTAGACTATAGATATTTATTATTTCTCATGGTTTCCAATGGACAAGAATCCAAGACCACATTAACTGTACTATTTTCCATCTGTGTATCATAGGATGTTTCATTCCTTAAGTCAGAAAAGATTGTGGTCAACCTTCTTTTCGCTGTACATGGGAATATAATTTCAAGATGTCTGAAAGGACAGTTAAAGGGCAGCATGTATTCCTCTGCATTCATATTTCTGTATGGACAGTTACTAGTATCTGGACCCTAGCATATCAACAAAGAAAAGGAATGGCAGAAGCAGAGGGGAAAAAACTGTAATAACTTCTGCTGTTTCCCATGGGTCTATAAAGGTATGAACTACAAATGACAGGACTCATTATTGACCATTTAGAAGCTGGACACTGACAGTGTAGTTCTGATGTGAGTCATACTGAGTTAGCTAAAATGTCACAAGTCAAATAATTATCATGAAACTGTCTTGACTTAAGAAACTGACTAACCTCAAAGCTTCTGAGATATTCAGAGTTATGAATAACTAACTAGATATTTTACAAATAAACTTTAATGAAGTATGGAAAGTGCCATACTTGTGATTAAAGTTTTATCATGTAGCATGCTATTGAAATAAAGATCAATGAAAAGATACAGTGAAGTATGAATCTCAAACAAGAAGCCTTTATGTCTACAGAATTTGAAGCCATCACTGAGCATTGATGCATGAGAAAAACACCAAGAACCTTTATCTTACTCAGGTAGGCAAGATTTCTAATTTACCAAGTGCTTGAACTCTGTCTTCAGGCCCTCTCCTCCTCAGAGACTAAACAAATATCATTCAGTGGTGAATATCTCCCCCTGCTTGGTCTTGGTCTATTTGTAATCCTCAGTATCTTGTACTTTGCCGGGACCTCAACAGCATGATTCAACACATTTGCAGAAGTCCTCTGTAGCCTGTGGTCCCACTGTAAATAATAGAAATTGGTGGAAGCCAGGATATAAACTGCTACATTAATTATGGAGAATCAGTAATCTGCCTTCACCACTATCTTATTTGCCAATAAGTAGATACTTTTTTTTTGGTCCCTTTATTTCCCAAGATTTTTAGCAGCATAGTCTACCATTTTCACCTTTATATTCAAGGAATTTCTATAGCATTAGTCTGCAGTGTCATATACTATAAATTAAGTTAAAATGTAGTAATAAAAATTGTGTGGAATAAGACAGTGTCAATGTTGCTACTGTGATGACCCTTCTCCATTGAATTTTACTGTGTGACTAGTGAGTATAAATGCCAGTATAGGCTTTTCTATAGACAATCTTTATATATAATTTTTTGTTCACTATTGAGGACAGAACTCAGGGATTAACAAGTGCTAAGTAGATACCTTGTGATCAAGCCATATATTGAGTCCAGATCATGGATATTTTATGAGTTAAGACTATAGTATTATTCAATTCTGTATTACTGCTTAATAAATATGGATTCTTTGTCTTAAAAAATGAGGGTATGAGTGCAATTCAAAGTCTCCTGCCTTACATCCTAAACCTTTTCTTCTAGTGTAAGTAAGATATTGAAAAATTGGTATTACTCATTTAAGTAATTGAGAATTTTATAGAAATATTGGCTCTTTTGCTCCCACCACATTTCCTCAATTACTTAAATGATGTGCACTCTCCTGAGAATTTAATCCTTATCTGCCTCTCATATCACACCTGCAGCATCAACTTCTTTACTGTGTCTTGATTAGTAAGAGGTGTTAGCCCCAGATCAACATTTCCTCTAGTGCCTGCTGCTATACTGGGAAACTTACTCCAAAATCTTTGATCGTGCATGCTGTTAAGAGCATATGTCTGCGGAAGAAAGATTCACCACTTCTCTTTGTTGTTCAATCTTGCAAGTGTGCTTTGATAATTTTTAAAGCTGAGAGAACAGAGATTTTATATTTACCTACAGACTTTTTCCCTCAAGATGTCAAATTCACATAGATAGTCAGTCTAAATCTTCATTTGATTAAAAGGCTTTACATTATGTCTGCAAATGATCTCTCCTTTAATATTAAAACTTTCTACCTAAGTCATCTTATCACGTTAATTTCTTTCTTACATCAGAATGGGTTATCCCTCAGGACCTTCCATGGGTAAAGAGAAAAAAGTGTCTACATTTCAATTTTATCAGGTAAACCCAATCATGACAGATCCTGACTCTCTATCATCCTACTCATATCTGCTAGTATCACAAGGAGATGTTTTAAGGCATGGATTGCTGATGTGACTGTGATTAGCTAATAAAAGTCTATACAGAGTTTCATATTTTTTTTACATTTTCATAGTCGCACAGTATTGACTTCTTTCATACTCAAGATCCACGGTTTTATTAATATTTAAGTAGTCAGTCCATTTGATAGATATTTTTCAATTAAACAGACTAATTGCTTTTATGAAAACACATGGGTTTCAATTTGACTATTTTTTGACTGGGTTTCCTCACACAGGATGGTTTCTTCTACTTCCAATCATTTGCCTGTGAATTTCAAGATTCCATTGTTTCCCCCCCAACCCCCCCGCTGGCTATTTTATCTCTAAAAGTATGCATGCTGTTTATCAGCATACTGTGGTAATGCAGCTTTACTGAGATCTGTCCTGACAAGGGAGTATACACGTACTTGATAGTTTTTGTAGATATCTTTTCTTCGCAGGGAGAAGCATTTACCACCTGGACTTAAACTTCTCAAATGATAGCTGAAAATTTCCTCCACCAAATTGTCTCCAGATTTGGTCTCACCCTAGCAATAAGATGAGAATATGGTTTAGCTTTCATAGTCAAAACCTAGAGATTAATAGCTAAAGTTTTAGGCATATATTTAAAACTTCATTGTGTATTTAGATCTCAGTGTTCTGGGAAAGTTATAAAAATAAATGGGATATTAAAAAGAAATTAGTCCTAACTATAACAGCCCCCAGACTAGTAGACCCCAGATCTTAACAAAACTGACTTCAAGATAGAAGTACCATTGAGGCTACAAAACAGCACAGAGAGCACCGGTTGCCAAAACAAAAACAAAACTGTAATCTATCAAAGTTCATAGCCTAGCAAAGTCTCTACACACATTTACCTTGCATTTGGCTTCTGCAGCTCTGTTTCTGACTAACTATTCTTGTTAAATGAAGTATGTCAACCCAGCATATGGTTTTGATGCTTGGTAGTTCACTCTTAGAATGACACAGAGCTACATAGGGATCCTGGCCCCGAGGATACTTGCCAGTTCACTAATAAAGACTTCCTGTTGGCTTAAACCTGTGTTTGAGTAGTCGTCTCTGATGGGTACCCAAGAACATTTATAATAATAATAGTAATGATAATAGTAACAATAAAAATAACCTGTCATTAATTCTGGTGATGAGTGGATAGACCTCCTCTCTTCTGCTTTGCTTCAGGCCAGCTCCACCCCATATAGGGCATGATCTATCTCCTGTTAGATTATGTATGGCATTTTTTCCCAGGCTCACAGACCAGGAGTTTGTAGAACTCTAACCATTCCATTATCTACTACACACTCTAAACTTCCTCCCTCCATAAAGGCTTTTCCTCAGATCATCTGAGGGACCTAGCTGAACCCCAGGTCTACCACCTATTTCCTTTTGTTCAAACCTGGTGATACTGTCTGGTTAAAATGTGTAGTCAAAGGCAACGCTGAAACCAACTTAGAAAGGACTTTACATGGTGATTCTCTCCATCCTATGTCCACAAAGGAGCTGCTATGGCTGTAGAGGTAGCTGCCATTATAACATGGATCTCCTATACCTGGTGTAAGAAAGTAGAGCCATGAATGCCACCACCAAAAATACTGTCTCCTGGGTGGTAAGCCCATAAAAATTGACTCACTGGTGCTCAGGTCATTCCACTTCCCACCCCAACCTCTCTACATCCTCCTGAGTCTTGTGGTGCTGTGTTTTTACTAGAGTTCAAAACTCTAGTAAATATAAAGTAGTCAATCTTATTAAAATCCATTAGTGTAAAAGTAAGTTAGTTCACAGAAGCCGCCTTTAATCCCAGCAACCAGGACACAGAAGTAGGCTGATCTTTGTGAGTTCAAGGCCAGTTTGGTCTACAATGTAAGTGGATAAGCTCCAAAGCTACACACAGAAACCCTGTCTTGATATATCAAACCAAAATAAAAATCCTTAAGGACTGAAAACTGATACTGATTTTACTCTTTTGGCAATTTATCCATATCCTTTTATCCTTTTTTTTTTTTTTTTTTTTTTTTTGGACAATGAGTACCTGGAAATTTTGAGGAATAAGGAATGAAACTAGAGCTGAAATTCAAACAAATTCTGATGTTTTGGATGGGTGTGTAGAAATTATCCCCTGCTTAGAAGTTTAATAATGTCAATAGTTTAATAGAATTTTTTAACCTTTCAAATGAAAATGATAGTAATGGTATACTTTGAAACAGAGTTAACAGGATAAATTATCAGTGATAAATGGGACAATCAGTATTTTTACTCATTTCTTCCTGACAATCTCAATACTTCAATTCTTAATTCTTAAGAGCTTTAAATTTTAGACAAATGTCATGTAAGAGGAAGGGAATAAAAAAGACTTGAGACATTTCTGTCAAAATCAGTGTAACCTTAAACCAAAACATTCCTGAGTCTCCCAGTAGCTGCTTCATTTGTGACAGGGGTTTCTTCACATTAGGCCAGCTCAACCAGTTCATGAACAAGCTCTCTGCAGTAACAAATACTTTCTCACTCTACCAGCATGGGCACCCACAGTTATCAACTGTAAACGTTAGTTTAGGTCTGAAATAAAATCTATGATTAGAAGTTCATGTGTGCATATTATTATTATTTCACTGCATACACTTTCCACTATATTGCACACTAATTGATATTTTTCCCCTCAATCAATAAATACAAACTTGTGGGCTGGAACTGAAATCCAGATGCAGAGAGGACAAGACCAGGCTACAGAAACCCACAGAGACAGATGACCTGAACAAGAAGGAGCTAATGGGCCCCCAGACAGATAATTGGGAATCTAGCATGGGACTGGCTCAGAGCCCTTAAAAATGGGTCTCAGTTAGAAGGCCTGGGAAATCTAAGGGATGCATCCCTGGTGCACAAAAAGACTTTTGGAACACATTCCCCATGGAGAGATACTCCCTTAACCTAGAGGCAGGAGGGAGGGCCGAGTCCCTACTCCAAATGACTTGACAGATTTTGTTGACCCCTCTTGGAAGGACCACCCGCCCTGTGGAGGGGGGAGTGAGTGGGATGAGAGGGTGGGGGGCATGGGAGGGAGGGAGGGAATGGTAACTGGGATCAAAATGTAAAATAAGACAAAAAATAAATGAAACATTAAAAAAAAAACCCTTGTGGGTTGTTTAATTGCTAACAGTGCAGATTACTTTCCTGTATGTATGGCTTTCTTTGCCTATTTTAATGTAACTTGCAAAAGAATAGTTAAATGTGCAAATTTATTAAACTTACCAGAGATCTAAATCCTGTTTCTTGTCTTACAACTATCTTTTTCCAAGGATCACATCCAACATGAACATAAACCTAACTAATCTTTGCCACATGTTATATGTCTGTAGTCTTCAGGCAACTTTAGAGTATATTTCCAATATATAATTCTAAAGAAAATGTTGGTTATTTGCCTATAGCATTCATTTGGAGAAGCACACAGAGGTAAGTTTCACTGGCTCTTTGGATTTTCTCACTGATATGTCTCTGGATGCATGACAAGTATATCTATGAAAGAAAACAAACACTGCTTTTAAATGGCTCTCCCTTTGTAGATTCTGTTGGCATGGCATATAATGAAAATACCCTAACATTCACTAAAATAAAATTACAATATAATTCAAATTCTACCAAGCCTTTTGAACTAATAGAACACTGGAATTTTGAAATAGATTAAAGTAAACTTGAATATAAGCTTTATGGAGAGTGGCAAGGCAGCGGCAATACATTTTGAACACTCAAATGCCTGTTTTTATGAATCTATTCAAATGTTCCACCAACTTTACTAAGTAGTATATATATATATATATATATATATATATGCTTATACATATATATGTGTATATAATATAATACATAAGTATATTGTGTATAATATATAATTATTAAATTAATGGAATACATATTTATTGTATATGATAAAATATATTATTATGTATAACTACATATAACATCTATTAAGTAGCATATATTAAGTAATAGACATAACACTTTGCATTTGAATCTCATTTAAGTTTGGTTTCCTTAGCAGAGATAGTTTAATGGTTATGTCTCCATCCTCAGTATCTTTTGACATTGGATGGACTCATACCAGCTTGTACTAGGCACAAGGACACTGTTCAGATGCACACTACTATTATTACCAAATGCTTTGTCTTACAGTGAGCTTGTTTTTCTTCCTTGCTCTAAGAGAAAATGATGGAGGAAACTCAGATTTCATTTATTGTTTACACATGGCTGAGCAGTATAACACAAATATTTTCTGAATTGCAAAAGTATGGTCACAGAAAAAAATACATATATATATATATATATATATATATATATATATATATATATATATCATAGCTGTTTTGGAGAGATTCTATTAGTCTATTTCATACACAGTTTGAATGAAACCAATTTCAAAATATTCCTATTTACTACTTTCTCCCATGAACTATTAAGCTAAGGAGATTCATAAGGAAAATGTGCCATTTAATTTTTATTTTTATTGTTTCAAGTCTTCCTTACAACATTTCAACATTCAACATCTTATTATCCTAGTATAGCTGTCCTCAGGTTTAGCTTGTCTCACTATAATTACTCCACAAATTAAGCTCATTTACTTTATTTCACTGTTATCTTTTGTCATTCACCAATTTTCTACCTTCTATTATGTGTTAATCTATACTTGAAGTTTATATGTATGTGTAGTTACTTCATTCTTTATTGCTATTTAAACTGACTGAGAAAGGAAGCCACCAGTTGTATTGGTGGTAGTGTGTGTATGTGCGTGCGTGTGTTTTTTTTTTTTTTTTTTTTTTGTTTTAAACTAGGAACTACCCCATAGAAAACCTTCTCTTATTCCTCCAGCAGTCATTAATTATCCCCTTCTCCACCCATACTGGCTTGATCTTGTGCAGATATTATGTAAGTATTCGCAGCTGCTGTCAGTTTATAGGTTCAATGGTTCAATCCTTTTCAGAAGTCATTATTTTGCTATAGTCTCCCCAACTATTGACTCTTATAAACTTTATGCTCTCTCTTTTAGAGTGTTCCTTGTTCTTGTGATAAGGGCATAATATAGGTATCTCTGCAAAGGGATCAGTGCTGAATCAATCTATGGGTGTAAAGATACATATTTAGAAGACAGTTTGATGCTACATACATTGCCCTCATAGATTACCCATGCTCCAGTGGACTCACATAATGGCAGATCAAATTAGACTCAAAGGGTTATAAAGGAACAAGCACTAAGAAATAAAGAAGGGAGTGGTGTGTGGAGAGTTTGGGGAGGACTTAGAGGAGAGGGAGGTAAGTACTTCCTACTCTACTTACACTCAAGGCTCTTAGATCATTACAGATAGGTGGATGAAAGATTACTAGGTGTAGAGGAAAAAGGATCTGAGGTGCAAAATTGTCTCTTACATATGGCAGGGAAACTGCACCTATGAAATAAAAATAAAAACCTCACAGTCACATAACAAGATCTATGCAATGAGAATACCAACAAGAATGAAAGGAACTCTCCTGACCATAGTGAAGTTTTATAGGAAATTAATAACTCTGAGAGGGGAACCCTATATTCTCCAAAGATGAACCCCTGGAAATTTTCCAATCCAAACTGATCAGTTCTAAAGAAACACACTTATGAGCAATACTAAATGCATTCAGCAGGCCTCTGCATGTATATGCAAAATAATTAAAAGAAGGTCATGAATTTGAAGAGGAATTGAGGGAACCCATGGAGAACTCAAAGTAGAAAACAGAGGGGCAAACATAATGTTTTATTCAGTCTTATTTAGAAGTTTTACTTTAGAGAATAATTAAGATCTAAGTTATTGAGTGTTTATCTCATGAATTAATAAGTAAGTTTAGTCAGAGTTACATAATATTTACAAATGAATATTTATTAATAGTAGGTAAAGTGCAGGCAGAGACAATCTTTGTGTATGTCCAGTAAGCCCTCTCTTTTTATGCACTGTTGCCTCTTAAATGAGAAGTTCTATCAGGGTATAAGAGACATTTTATAGGTATGTATGAACTTAATGAGTAATACTAGACAATAGTAAGTTTTCTAAGCTAATGACAAGAAAAATTACCTAGTAATGAACTACCATGTCACTGCTCAAAATGTATATTTTATATTTATCATGGTCAAAGCCTCATTTCACAGAAATGGGCTGGCCTACAAAAGTTCTTCAATATCTCTGAAGAGTAATTATTCTGAAATGCTGCAAATATTCCTCAACACATTTTCTTTAGGGGAATTTTATTATCTAAATTCAAAACTTCTTTGAAAATTTGAAGTTTTTAAAAAGATTTATTTATTTGTTATGTATACAGTTTTCTGTTTGCATATATGCCTATGTGCCATAAGGACATGAGATCTCATTAGGAATCATTGTGAGCCACCATTTGGCTGCTGGTGATTGAACTCAGGACCTGTGTAAGAGCAATCAGTGCTCTTAACCTCTGAGTCATCTCCTCAGCCCCCAAAATTTAAAATTTAATATTACTGTTTGTTTTTCCTGAAGTATGTGAGATTGTTTTGATCTTTTACTTTTATCTGTTTTGTTTATTCATGATATCAGTTTAGTGTGGGCCACAGTCACCCACCATCCTGCCTCAAAAACTTTTCATAAGATATTTTCATGATGATCAAGCCATGTAATAGAGTACCAGTTATTAACAAAGAAGAAAAATGCATAAGTATAATTCCTAAAACTGGAAAATTAAAATGAGTTTCCACTGAAAACTAAACTCTCTATAGTAGAAAAAAGGAAAAAAAAATTTTCTGCAATTGCAAGAACTAGGACATCCTCCTACTGAGCTGTTTCATCTTGAACAGCATTCCCATAGAAGAAACTCAGGAGAATAAAAGTGAATTGGGTCTGAGAAATATCTCATCAGGGGAGGAATGTATAGGGAATGAGACACACACACCCACAAAAAATATGCTAAGGATTTTGTTCTTTGAAGTTCTGTTGTTGTTTTAGAAAGGTAAACATTATGCAATAAGAAATGGAGAACTAATAAAATTATTCACATTTAATTCAGAGCTAAAAGGAATATAGTTTGTCTTACTCTAGGTAGCAGTAAAATAAGTAATATATAAACAACGTAACTGTATGTATTACAGGTCGGAAACATGGAAAACCCAAGGTCAATATGCTACTAAAAACATTTTCTAATGATTACTCATTTATCACTGCCTTCCTTCTGTGACCTTCCTTGGCAGAAAACATTAAGGCATCTACTGAGTTTCTTGAAAAGAAGATAATCTCATTTGATGATCAAATAATGACTTCATCGCCTAATAGTGCTGACATCTAAGGTAGGGTTCGATCTAGGAATGTGAGAACAATATAAATACTATGCTCATCCTCTGTCTTCCTTGATTCTTTTAATTTTGTATTTTAGAGGAATTCATATGCCAGTGTGATTTGTCCTCAGAATTATTAAATGTCCACTTATAAAGTTGAATACTTAAGCATAGTTATTTGAGCAAAGCTTATTTTTGTATCTAAATATAAAGTGGCACAAGAACATAAAATCTATGTATTCTCTTGATGATTCTCCAATAATGAAGGTCATATTTCAGGTGTAAATGTAACTACTCAACATCTCCAATGAAGAGGGTATTGCAATTCTCATCATTAATAAATGTGTCTCAGCCACAAACAGGATCAAGTTCCTTGTCTTGAAGTGAACACATAAACAATAGCAAGGCACACTCTTATTTCAAATAAAGCAGTTTTTAGCTCCATGGCAATAGTGACTCTCAGACCCTTGTCCATGTCTTTTGAATCAGATTTTTAATAATTAACAACTAGAAAAACCCTAGGATAATTCTTGTTCAATGATAATTTATAGAAGAAACTGGCACAGTACAAAAAGAAATCCTCTAGCTCACACTTAAATTCTGCTTTCTATTCTCTATTTTATATGCATTTGCTTATTTATCTGGTGTGCTTGGACTACTTCTTATATGTACCCATAGGCTTAGTCAGCAGAAAGTAAGCTGCATTTTTACAAAATTCAAAACCTATTTAAATCTTTCCCCACAGTAAAAACGCTGTGTTCAGCATGGTTTAAGCAGTATAGCAGATTTATTACTTTTAACGGTACTAAACTAAATGTTTATGTTCATTATTAGAATAGTTTGTGTAATAATTCTATAGTTGAAATCTAGATTTATGTTGAAATCTATGATGTGGTTTGGAAGGTGTTTAAATAGAATTTCATTGCAGTTTATCAAAAGAAATTTTAGAAATATCATAATAGATGAAAGTGAAGTTGTGAAAGGTGGACATTGGTAAGACAATAGTCCTTTTTGTATACGTATGTATGTATGTATGTATGTATGTATCTTTCCCAAGCATGCATTATAAATTGTGTATGTATGTATGAATTTAGGGAGAATTTATGAAAGGATAATTTTATCTTACCATCTTTCAATTTCTAGATCTTGTATTTATGGGATCCTTGAATATATTTTGTCTACCTTAATGGTTCAGGATAGATGCTACCTTGCTTTTTGTAGTGATACCTTTTATTCAAGACTTTTAATTTCTCTAAAGGAAGACAAGTGCAAGGCTAAAAATGAAATCTTTATATTTTTTGTAAATGCATAATTTGGTATACTTTTTCATTACAAATGAATACATGTTGTTTTTCTATAGAACATACTGAATTTTTGTTTATATTTACATAAATTACTTAATTAAAAATATAGGGCACATTGTTTCTCATGTGGCTCTAGATCAGTACAATTATAATGACATCATTTGGGTAAAAATAAACTACACTTTTAATAAGTATATAAACAAAGAAAATATTCTCTAGGTTCATTAATTGCAAAAAATATAATTTTAAACATATTGTCATTTCACTTTCATAGTTGTTTCACATGAGTTCTTATTTTTTTAATACACAAACCGAAATATTTTATTAGTGAGAATTAAGAATGTCAGCCTTACTAATGGTGGCTATTATTTTACAGCCAATTATAATGTTTAGCTAAAATCATTTCCTACATGAAAGAGAAATGACTGGGCACATGAAACGTGTTTTCAAGATTTATAGAATATGGAAGAAATCATTCAGTATGAATTTATGAAGTCAGTACAAATGCATACGATCACAATATTTTTTGAAAAATTATTTAATAAGAATACAGATACAATATATAATTTACATTACAAAAACAAAGATAACAATTGATCAGTGACAAACTATCATTATACAGAGTTTAATCCAATGTAATTATATAAATGAAATCAGTGTTTTTGATGCATATTTGGTACATAGATTAAGAGAACATTCTTTTAAAATGTTTGAAAGGCTTTTGCAAAATGACACTCAATATGGTCTATTAAATTTCAAAGAGTAAAATATCATTATTTATTGGAACTGCCTAATAAAAAATATACTTGATTGTACTTGTACATTTAAACAAAAATCTTAAAATTAACTCCCATATTATTATTTAATCCTAAAATATACCAATATATCTTTATTCAGAAATTATATTTAAAGATATGTAATTGTTGCTATTTGGCTTATGTTATAGATCTTTCAGTTGTGCATAGGAAGGGAAATCCATTCGACTCCTGTAAAACTTCCACAATCCAAATGTCTATAGTTATTATTCTAAAAAATTTCCATGTTTTTAAGGATGGATGGAGTAAGATGCCTATAGTAAAATGACAAAATAGCAATGTCCCATGTGATTCAGATGCTCTGAATTGCAGAGTCTAATTGCATGGTTTTTATAAGATCCATGAATTTTCTGTGGGAAAAGGCCAAAGCCTGAGGGACTATTCACATATTTTTCACATCTATGAGATTCTAGTCTAAGCTTTTAAGAAAAGAAATGCAAAAAGCAATATGCTCTGTGAATATTAATGCAAAGCTCTGAAACATACTTGCAACCCAAAAGTAATCTGCTCACTAAAAGGTGACTAAAGCATAAACAAGTGAGATTTTTCCAAGGAGACAAATGTGACTAAATATTAACTAATTTCTGTATTATATCAACATCTACTAAATGAATGGCAACAATAAAGGAAAATCATTTGAGGTCATTTACTATGTTTTCATGGTAAAATCTGCTTACTTTCTTCATTTTTTAAAGAACAATTATATTATACTTACCAACCCCAGTCCTCCTGTCCCACTGATCTTCTAACCACACTCATTCACTCCTTACAAAAAATGAGTCCTTTCATGGAGAATCAACAAAGTCTGTCACATCACTTGAGATCCTCCCTGATGAATAACATTCTCCAGGTTGAGAAAACTGTATACACAAATGTAAAATTTGACATTATAGGTGTGTGTGTTTCTGTGTGGGTTTCCATGTAAATATTTATATGGAGTTCAGGCGTTGACATTGGATGACTTCTTCAATTTTTGTCAAAATTATTTGTTTTAGATAAGGTTTTCACCGAACCCAGACCTGTATTATGAACATGAATATTTGCAAGGCGAATTCACAACATGACTCTTGAACAAAATGGCAACAACCAGTTCTATCCTAGAGGTAAGGACACTCCTAGCCTTTAACTTTTGACCAGGTTTATGATAATGGCTTGAAATTCCCTCTAGTTAAGCAGACCTCAAATCTAACAGAAAATGGTTAGCTACTTCAGACCAGTCTTGCTACAATTGCACCAATTGTCATATCTTGCAGGGTCGGTCAGTATTGTAACATGTGGTGTCTAAGAATGGATAAGACCATTAATGTATTTTCTCTTAGAACAGGCTGAATATCAATTGTCAGCACCATAAAAACTAACTAGCAGGAAGTAAATTTGCTAGTTGGTTGAAACTGATTTCTTAATGTCTTGTAGGCAATTATTGTGTTGTCATAGAATTTGTCTTTCTGAGCTGGAGTTTCCTTTCTCATTACAGTTTTTTTGTTTTGTTTTGTTATTCCCAGTTCCATCAATTTAGCAGCATTTTTCCTTCATTGTTTCATTATAGTTGAATGATATAATGTATTTGTACATATTTGATTCTTATACATTTATCTTATGTTAGATATCTAAATTGGCTGCATTTATTAGCAATTGTATGAAATGAAAATGAATACATAAGAATCTCTGTAGTAGAATATAAAATTCTTTAGTTATATTCACAGGAATGATATATTTTTTGGCTTGTATGCCAGGTAGAGAAGCCCCAAAAATTCATTGGTATATTTATTATCATTAAAATTAGTATGATAAAGGAATCTTATCATTCCAGTACTTGGAAAGCTGAATGAAGCAAATGGATCATGTGTTTCAGAATAGCCTGTTTATAGAGTTTGTGTGATTCTACCCATAGATATAAAAGGATGCATTGCTTTCCACAACCATAGAGAAACTATATCTATTCAACAAAAGCCAATGGAAATATAACAAGGTTATAGACTGCAGAATAGAAGGAAAACTGTTGCTAAAGGCATTTGACAAAGTTTGGTATATAAAATGTGTAAATATTCATATAATTCTTTAATAATAAATGAAGTACTCTGTTAGAAAATAGATCAAATATTGAAACACTAACTTTGCCAAAAATAAAAGATGGAAATTAGGCATATGAAAATACTAATATTATACAAAATTTTGGAACTCTAATAAATCAGAAAGACAATTATTTCAATGAGCATGGTGGAAAAAAATAAAAAGGGTTGAGCTAGTTTCATTGTACTAGGATACAGAGACCATTTGTTATGCTATCAGGAGGGGTATAGCTGGGCTATACTCTAGCTCTGTTTCTTGCTATTTAATGGCCTGTATTCTGAATTTCATATTGTTGTGTCAGTTTATGCTCCAACAGTAAATATTTATTCCCTGAAATTCTCACAAACATTTGCTATTTATAACTTATTGATGGTGCTCATACTTTGATGAGATGGGATCTCACAGAAGATTTCTCAATACATTTTCTCAATGGCTAATGGCATTGAACACTTTCTGGAGATATTTAATATTGATATAATAAATATATTAATTTGTATTTCTTTTTTGAGAACTTCCTGTTTAGATCTGTGGTCAATATTTTAATTAAATGGTTTATTATCTTATGATTTTTTTTAGTACTTCAGGAACTTATATTAATCTGTCATCAGATGTATAGCTGGCATTTTCTCTCATTATACACATATATTAATCTACTATGAGATGTACAGATAATAAAGGATTCCTCCCAATGTAGAGGTGATTTTTCATGCAGTACTCTCCTGTCTCTAGGTTAAGGGAGTATCCCTCCATGGGGGATGTGCCCTCAGGGTCGTTTTGTGCACCAGGAATACATCCTGGTTCCTGTGTCTGAGGTCCCTTTGACCGCCCAGGCCTTTTAGCTGAGACCCATGTTCAGGGGGTCTAAGTCAGTCCGATGCTGGATTCCCAGCTAACAGTCTGGGGTGAGTCGTTAGCTCCTCCTTGTTCAGGTCAGCTGTCTCTATGTGTTACTGCAGCTTGGTCTTGTCTTCCCTCTCTGTATCTGGATTCTAGTTTGGCTCATTGTTTAGTTGTGGGTATTAATTTCTGTTTACAACAGGTACAAGATGAGGGCTCCATGATTGTGGATAATTGTGGATAAGTTAGTCATTGATCACATTATCAGGGAAGGGCATTACAGTAGCCCTTCTATTGTTGCTCAAATTTATAGTTGGAGTCAGTCTTACAGTCATCTGGACATTTCTTTAGTTTCAGTTTTCTGTTAAAACCTATAATGGGTCCCTCTATTATGCTCTCTCTCTGTCTCTCTCTGTCTTTCTTGCTGTCTCTCTCTGTCTCTCTCTGTCTCTGTCTCTGTCTCTCTCTCTCTCTCTCCCCCTCTCTCCCTTCCTCCCTCCCTCCTATCTGTTTTCTGTCTTCCATTCCTCCCCTTACTCAATCAACCTAGTTGCACGTGCTTTCCTCTCCTCCCCTTCTCTTTCTCCTAGTTCCTTCTCCAATCACTGCCCCCACACTCCCCATGTGCTCTGGAGAACTTGTCCCTTAACCCTTCTGTGAGGGACCTTTTATGATTCTCTTAGAATCCACCTTGTACCCTCATTCCTCTGCTGGTGTGAATTATAGGCTGGTGATTCTTTGCTCTATGTCTAAAATCCATATATGAGTGAGTACATACCATGCTCCTCTTTTTGTGACTTAGTTACCTCATTCAGGATAGTTTCTTCAAGTTCCATCCCTTTGTTTGCGAATTTTAAGAATCCACTTTTTCCCCCTAGAGTAGTATTGCATTGTGCAAATGTGCCACATCTTCTTTATCCATTCTTCAGTTGAGGGACATCTAGGTTCACCAGTCCTACAACTGACAAAGGGCTGATCTCCAAAATATACAAAGAACTCAAAAAACTAGTCAACAATATACCAAATAACCCTATTTAAAAAAATGGGTACAGAACTGAAAAGAGAATTCTCAATAGAGGAAATCAAAAAGCCTGAAAAACACTTAAGAAAGTGTTCAACATCCGTAGCTATCAGGTAAATGCAAATCAAAACAACTTTGAGATTCCATCTTACTCATGCCAGAATGGCTAAAATTAGAAACAACAATGAGAACTAATGCTGGAGAGGATGTGGAGAAAGGGGAACACTAGTCCACTGCTGGTGGGAGTGTAAACTTGTACAGCAATTTTGGAGATCATTATGGCAGTTCCTCATGAAAATGGGAGTCAGTCTACCACAGGACCCAACAACCCCCCTCTTAGGCATATACCCAAATATCCACATCCATGCAGCATAGACTTGTGCTCAACTATGTTCATAGCAGCATTATTTGTATTAGCAAGATTCTGTTAACATTTTTATTTTACAAGTTTCCACAATTCTTGCTCATCCTCCAACTCCTCCCAGATCCTCTGTACCTCCCTACACAACTGACTTCAAGCTCTCTCTCTCTCTCTCTCTCTCTCTCTCTCTCTCTCTCTCTCTCTCTCTCTGTCTCTCTCTCACTCACACACACTCACACACACACACACACACACACACACACACACACACACACACACACTTTTCTCTCTCTCAAAACCACAAAATTAATTTTCAAAATTACAAGAAAAAGTACCCAAACAAAAAATAAAAAAAAATCAATAATAAACAACATTGGGCTTCTTTGTGTTGGTCTCCTAGACATTGGGGAAAATGGGGCTTTCCCTGGAGTTTAGTTGATATATCCCATGACACTTCATTAGAGAAAATTAATTTCCCATTTCCTAGAGATAAACAATTTAAAACAGCTTGTAATTTTGGAGTGAAACTTTCTGTTCACCTCCTCTTCTCATTGCTGTCTCTGTCTGATATGAACCTATATATTTATTGTTTATTTTCACAGTGTTTGTGAGTTTCTATGTGCATCAGTTTAGTTGTATATAGAAGACACAATTTCCTTTAGATCAACAACCACTTCTTTTTATTTGTTTTTATAGTTTTTATTAAAAATATTAATTTCATTTTACATACCAAACCCAGGTCCCCCTTCTGTCAGTTCTCCTACACCTGACACTTCCTATTTCCAGCACCTATCCACTCCTTAGAGGGGATAAGACCTGCCTTAGAGCATCAACAAAGCATGGCTTACCAAGTTGAGGTAGGATCAAGCCCTTGCCCCATGTATCAAGGCAGAGAAATGTAAACTAAAGAATGGACTCCAAAAAATCCAGTTCATGCATCTGGGATAGTTCCTGCTTCTACTGCAAGGGACATCTCCAACAAATCAAGCCACATACCTGGCATCTACATTCAGTGGGTCTAGTTCAGCCCCATGCAGGTTCCCTACCTGTCAATCCACAATCCATGAGCTACCAGTATCTCAGATCACCTGTCTGTGTAGGTTTCCCCATTATGCTCTTGAAACCCCTAGTTCATATGATCTCTCTCCTGTGTCCTCAAAAGAACTCCAGCATCTCAGCCTACTGAATAGCTATGGTCATTGTTTTTGTTTCATCAGTTATTGGATGTAGGGTTTATGACAATTAGGGTAGTCATTAATCTAATTAAAGGGAAGGCCTGTTCAGAAACTCTCTCCACTGTTGCTTGAAATCTTAGCTGGGGTCATCCTTTTGAATTAATGAGAATACCTTAGCATCAGGCTTCTCCCTAACCCCATAATGGCTCCCTCTATCAAGATATCCCTTTCACTGCACTCTGCATCTGTCCCTCCTCCAATTCTGTGCTCTCTATCCTCTATATTTCTATCTGCCATCTCATCACTTTTACCCCTTCCCATTTTACCCAAGATCTGTAACTATTTCCTCTTATTGTGACCCTCCATCTGTATCCAACTTAGAGTCCCCATTTAACCTAACTTATATAAAGTGGTGGATTGTATGCTTCTTATCCTTGGCTTTGCATCTAATATCTACTTATGAGTACATACATATTGTGTTGTCTTTCTATGTCTGAGTTACCTCACTCAGAATTATTTTTTTCTAGCTCCAAACATTTGCCTGCAAGTTTCAAGATGTCAAAGATTTTTACCTCTGCATAATACTCTATTGTGCAAATTGCCACATTTTATTTATCCATTCTTCTGTTAAGTAGCATCTAAGTTGTTTCCAGATTCTGACTATTACACATAATGCTATGAACATAGCTGAGTAAATGTCCCTGTAGTATGATTGTGCATTTTTTGGGTGTATGCCAAAAAGTAGTATTGCTGAGTCTTGAAGTAGATGATTCCCAGTTTTCTGAGACACCACCATAGTGATTTCCAAAGTAACTGTAAAAGTTTGCACTCTTACCAGCAGTGGAGGTGTGCTTCCCTTACAGTTCTCCAACATAAGCTGAGTTTTCTAATCAGTTCTGTACCCCAATTTTAATAGGGTTATTTTGGTGTTTTCTTGATTAGTTTCTTGAGTTCTTTTATATTTTGGAGATCAGCCCTCTGTCAGATTTAGGATTGGTGAAGACCTTTTCCTAGTCTGTGGGCTGCTGTTTGGTCTTGTCAACTCTGTCCTTTGCCTTACTGAAGCTTCTCAGTTTGAGGAGGTCCCATTTATTAATTGTCAATCTCAGTGTCTGTGCTACTGGAGTTATATCAGGACACAATCTTCTATACCAATTTGTTCCAGGGTCCCTCCCTCTTTCTATTTTAAGAGATTCAGTATGGCTGGCTTTATGTTGAGGTCTATGATCAATTTAGACTTAGTTTTGTTAATGGTGATAGACATGGGTATATTGGCAGTCTTCTACACACCATCATCCAGTTCTGCCAGCACCATTTGTTTAAGAGGCTTTCCTCATTCCATTGTATTTTCTTATCTGTTTTGTCAAAAATCAGGTGTTTGTAGGTGTGGATTAATATCTGGATTTTCTCTTCAATTCCATTGGTCTACTTGTCTGTTCTTGTGCCAGTACCAGGCGGTTTTAAGGACATTAGCTCTGTAGTAGAACTTAAAGTCGGGAATGTTGACGCCTTCTGAAGTTTCTGTATCGTTCAGGGTTGTTTTGGCTATCCTGTATCTTTTGTTTTTCCATATAAGTTTATTATTATTCTTTCAAGTTCAGTTAAAAAATATGCTGAGATTTAAATGGGGATTGCATTGAACCTATAGATTGGTTTTGGCAAGATTGCCATTTTTACTAAGTTTATCCCAACTACCCAAGAGCAAGAGAGTTCTTTACATTTTCTGGTATCTTCTTTAATTTCTTTCTTTAAAGATACAATGCTCTTATTATATAGATCTTTCACTTGTTTTGTAAGCATTACCTCAAGATATTTTATGTTGTTTGGCTATTGTAAAAGGTAATGTTTCTCTGATTTCTTTTTCATCCTCTTTGTTCAGTTGTGTATTTGTGTGGCTTGGATACTATTGTGGTTTAATAAGGACCAGGACTGAACAGAATAGGCCGAATAGATGTTTATACAGGGAGAAATAACTTACAACCTAGACAGATGAACACATGCAAGTTCCATCAGATGCTCTCCTCTTCATGTCCCACCAGCCAGAGAGCATTCTCTGGCCCCTCCTCTGACCTAGTTCCAATGGTCACTTCCATCCCTGGATCCACCCCAAAATGGGCATGGTCAGTGCCACAGAAGGTGACAAAGTGAATATACACTACAGGGTACCAAGGAGATTGTGGCCTCATAAAATGAGTTTGATAATGAGCCTTCTGTTTCTGTTGTGTGGAACAATTTGGGGAGTATTAACTCTCTCTTGAATTTCTCGTAGAATTCTGCAGAGAAGCCATCTAGTCCTGGGCTTTTTTTTTTTTTTTTTTTTTTTTTGGCTGGGTGGCTTTAGATGACTGCTTCTATTTCATTGGGGTTCTATTTAAGTGTTTGTCTGTTCTTAATTTAATTTGGTAAGTGATAGATACCCAGAAAGTTTTCCATTTCCTTTGACTTTTCAATTTTTTTGGAGTACAGGTTTTCAAAGTATGACTTGAAAATTTTCCGTTGTTATGTTCCCACTTTTTGTTTCAGATTTTGTTAATTTGTTTGTTCTCTCTCTGCTTTTCATTAGTTTGGATAAAGGTTTATAAATTTTTTCATTTTCTTGAAAGAACCAACTGTATGTTGCATTGATTTTTTTTTTTTTTGTATTGTTTTCCTGATTTCTACTTTATCGATTTCAGCCCTCAAATTGGTTATTTCCAGGCATCTACTCCTCTGGGGTGAGTTTGATTATTTTTGTTTAAGGCTTTCAGTTGTGCTGTTAATTCAATAATGTGATTATCCTCCATTTTCTTGATATGGGCACTTATTGAAATGAACTTCCCTGGTAACACCGCTTTCAAGGTGTCCCATAAGTTTGAATAAGTTGTGTTATCATTCTTGTTGAATTTTAGGAAGTCCTTAATTTCTTTCTTTATTTCTTCTTTGACCCAGGTGTGGTGCAATTGCTCATCATTCAGTTTCCATGAGTTTTAGGGTTTCTGTGATTTGTGTTGTTTTTGAATTCCAATTTTAAAGCATGGTGGTCTGATAAGTTACAGAGACTATTCCAATTTTTTTATTTTTTGTATCTGTTGAGGTTTGTTATGTTGCCTAGTATGTGGTTGATTTTAGAGAAGGACCATGTGGAGCAGAGAAGGTATATTTTTTATGTTTGAATGGAATGTTCTATAGATGTCTATTAAACCCAGTTGAGAAATAACTCCTATTAGTTCTTTTTTTTTTCTTTGTTAAGTTTCTGACAGTTGGTTCTGTCTAGCGGTGACAAGTAGGGTGTTGAAGTATGCCATTATTAGTGTGTGAGGGTTTATATCAGCTTTGTGTTTTAGTAACATTTCTTTTATGATTGTGGGTGCCTTTGTATCTGCTGCATGGATGTTCAGAATTGAGACTTTGTGTTGATGGATTTCTCCTGTGGTGAATACGAAATGACTGTCTTTATCTCTTTTGACTGATTTTGGTTTGAAGTCTAACTTATTAGATATTAGGATAGCCACACCTGCTTGCTTCTTGAGTCCACTTTATTAGAAGACCTTTTCCCAACTCTTTACCCTGAAGTAGTATCTGTCTTTGAAGCTTAGATGTATTTCTTTTATTTAACAGAAGGATGTATTCTGAATTAGTATCCATTCTGTTAGCATGTATCTTATTTTATAGGTGAGTTAAGACTATTAATGTTGAGGGAGATTAAGGACCTTTAATTGTCAATGTTTGTTTGTTTTATATTTGCTTTTGGCAGTGGTATTGTGAATTTATATGTCTTTCTTTACCCTTAGTTTCTGGTGAAGTGGGATTATCTGTTGCCTACATCTTTGTGAGTGTAGTTAACTTCCTTGGGTTGGAGTTTTCCTTCCAGAACTTTCTGTAGTGCTGGATTTGTAGATACGTATTGTGACAATTTGGCTTTGTCATTAAATACTTGTTTTTTCTGTCTATATTGTTTGAGAGTTTTGCTGGTTATAGTAGCCTGGGCTCTAAGTACTTGTAGATCACATTTATCCACAACCTTCTGGCCTTAAAAGTTTCCATGGAGAATTCAGGTATAATTTTGATAGGTCTGCCTTTATATGTTACCTGGCCTCTTTTCTTCGCTGCTCTTAATATTCTTTCTTTATTCTGTATGTTAGGTGTTTTGATTATTATGTGTTGAATGGTCTTTTTCTGTGGTCCAGTCTATTTGGTGTTTGGCATGCTTCTTGTGCTTTCGTGAGCATGTTCTTCTTTAGATTGGGAAAGTTTTCTTCAATGATATTGTTGATTATGTTTTCTGCACCTTTGAGCTGGGCTTCTTCACCTTCATCTTTGGCATTTTCATGGTGTCCCACATTTCCTGGATATTTGTTTTAAGAATTTTTTGGATTTATAATTTTAAGTCATTTTCTTCTGCTTCATCTGCTTTAGGGTTTTCAGGTCTAGTTGGATTAGAGTCCCTAGACTCTGGTGGTGTCATGTTGTCTTGCTATTGTTAGGTGTTTTCTTGTATTGCTGTCTTCCAATTGCTTCTCAAGTAAGTGCAGTTGGGGTCTCTCTCTATGCTACCCCTCTGGAGGGCTTACTTGTGTCAGAAGTGCAATGTCCATAGCTATGTGTGGTCCAACATCGCTAGGAGGTCTCTCCTCAGGTATATGCCCAGAGATGGGGGTCAAGTTCAGGTCCAATGGAGGCTTGGCGATGGGTGTCAAATATCCAGCAGGCTGGTGCTCAGGATGGTCCAGAGGGGATAGGCAGATCTTTTAGAGGGGCCTGGAACTCCAGCAGAGGACTGGTGGTGGGGGTTAGAGAACAGGCAGTCAGATATTCAGGGTGGTCTCGTGTAGATAGGCAGGGCCAGTGTGCTCAGTATAGTTCCTGGAAATTCCCCCTTTTTTGTCTTATTTATCATATTCTTTGTCTCATTGATGTTTTTAGTTTCAGGAGGTCCTATTTATTGATTATTTCTTTTAGTGTCTGTGCCACTGATGTTATATTTAGGAAGTAGTCCTCTGTACTCATGTGTTACAGCAGGTTCCTCCCGGCCAGCCTCCGGGTCCTGCAGCCACGTGGGCCCACAGCCGTGCCAGCCCCAAATAACACTCAGAGACTCTGTATTTGATACAATCCTGTTGGCCAGTTACCATTATTGTTAATGGGCTAGCTCTGCTTTAATTATTAACCCATTTCTACTTATCTAAGTATTTCCACGTAGTCGTCTTATCGGGAGCCGCGCGGCAGGCTTCCTGCTCCTTCCCCGGACTACATCTTGACCCACCTACTACTTCCTCTTCCTCCTCCTAGTCTCCTAGCCCCACCTATCTAGTTTTCTATTGGCCACAGGGCTTTATTAACAATATGAGAAACATATATACAGAATCACATCTCCCATCATCTCCTCTTTTCTGTCTAAAGTAAAAGAAGGGGTTTAACCTTAACATAGCAAAATATACCATACAACAGTTATCAAATAAGAATCACAGTTAACAATATTTAGTCCATTAACATTTTGTAAGACTTAAAGAAAATATCATCTATCCTATCTTTGTCAGTCTAAAGACCTATATGTAACTTATTTTTAATCCTAACTAAGAAAAACTATAATCATAACTATCTGTCTTCAACTCCTTCAAAGACCACAGAAGGATAATATATAAACTCTAGAAATGACAGAGACAACTCATTGCCTGGTCAGTCACCCGAAATTCTTCTGTAATGTTCCATCTTCAGCCCATAGGCCATAGTGTATCTCCAGACTCCTCAGCAAAGCAGGAAACTTTAAACTGTCCACTTGTATTGACAGTGTGTCAGTCATTTTTCTCTGCGTCCTGTAGACTGTCTGGCTGACTGGCAGCCTCTTCCATGAAGCAGGAATCCTGTAGCAATGTCCATCTTGAATCAGCAGTCACCTTTTTGTGGGTCCTGCATGTCCAGTTTCTACAACATAAAGTCAAACAGTCTAGACAAGAGAAGTACCTTGCTCAAATGGCTAGTCTTGCCATATTAGAAGCAAACTTCATAACGAGTTTCTTCAATGTCCATCTTCCTTTCTTCTGTAGGTGGTGTTACCAGGAACAGTTGTGCCTCACTGTCAAGAAAAACCTTAAACCATTTTAAATGCCATATTCTGTAGGTCTTTGAAAGGTTTGAAGAATGCCTAGTCATCTCAAATATATCCATCTCTGCATATCTAGAAATCCTAACTAACTTAACTCCAAGTTTTAACTATCATAGGTAACTCTCTATAATCTGTATTAAATTATACATTACATTTTCCAATGAGCTATATAAACACAATACCTAAACAAGAGGAGAAATATACATATCACAAAATTGACCTTAAATTGTATCAATAAAAGAAAATCCATTTCAAAGCAAAGTATTCATATCTATACCATAATTCCCTTTTTACCTTTAAAAAGATTGCTTGTGGTTATAGCCATTTATAACCAAGCCCATTTAAATGAAAACAAACATTTATAAACCATATTTGGGAATTTGGGCGTTGTTCTTTCCAAACTACTTCCTGCTGGTAGAGGGCGCTGTCATGGGAGTCCAAAGAAGATGCAGAAATCTTGGCTGTAGTCTGCAAGGCTTTGTCTCAACTGCTTTGAATGTTGGATCACTTGGGGAGCTGTTTCAGGGGGTCTGGCTTGATCAAACCATATAAGTCTGGAAAGAATCCATAGCTTTTCATTTTCTGTGGAAACAAAAATAGAAATCCTTTTCCCCAGTAACTTGTCCTTAGGCTTGAATTTTGGAGTCAAAGCATTTTTAAAATATATAAATTGAATTAATCCCGCAGCATTTCTTTTATCAGTAGTTGTTTTCTCAGCAATCAAATAATTTAAAGACAACAGAAGCATGTATAATATCCAAAATCTCTCTGTGTTTTCCATCTTTACGTGGCTTTTTTATTATTCTATTTATTCTACTTCTATTTTTACATATTTTGAGACAGGGTTTCTCTGTGTAACTTTTATCTGTCCTGGAATTCACTGCATACCAGGTTTGCTTTGAAATCACAGAGATTTGTTTGCCTCTGTCTGCCGAGTGCTGGGATTAATGGCGTGTGCCATTATATCCATCCATTTAATTCCTTTTTTCTTTTTAAACCATTGTATCCCGTTTCTTTTTCTCTCCCAAGCTAGCGTATTTTTTAAAACACAGTGTAAACCTTCATTGCAGCTCTTGTACACACCAATGAATTGTTAGCAGAGCTCTTTAAAAGCAAGGCGGTTTTTGCCGCTTATGCTAATTTTGGAAACCTCTCTTAAAGGAGCCGCGCAAATCTCTGTCTACAACAAAACAAATCCAACGGAGAAAATGCTGCTACTAAGAAGTCTTGCTAGTCTCTGTTCCTTTGTTTCTAAAACATTTCTTAAGCTCTTATTAGTTTTAAGTGAAAGTTCTTATAGCCACATTGGGCGCCATTTGTGGCATTTAAGTTTCTCCCAGCCAGCCCGCCGCTGGTCTGGCGTCCTGGCCCCCAATAACACGCAGGAGACTCTATATTTGACACAATCCTGTTGACCAGGCACCATTACTGTTTAAGGACTAGCTCTGCCTTAATTATTAACCCATTTCTACTTATCTAAGTATTTCCACGTAGTCGTCTTATCGGGAGCCGCGCGGCAGGCTTCCTGCTCCTTCCCCGGACTACATCTTGACCCACCTACTACTTCCTCTTCCTCCTCCTAGTCTCCTAGCCCCACCTATCTAGTTTTCTATTGGCCACAGGGCTTTATTAACAGTATGAGAAACATATATACAGAATCACATCTCCCATCACTCATGCATTCAAGGCTACTTCCCACTTTCATTTCTATTTGATTCAGTGTATTTATGATTTATGTTGAAGTCTTTGATCCACTTGGACTTGAATATTATGCATGGTGATAGATATGGATCTATTTGCATTATTCTACATCTTTACATCCAGTTATGCCAATACAATTTGTTGAAGATACTTTCTATTTTGTCCATTGTACAATTTTAGCTTGTTTACCAAACCACCAGGTTTTCATAGATGTGTGGATTAATAGCAGTATCTCCACTTGTTACGTTTTTAATTCTGTCAGTTCCCTAGGAGAACATGACATATATAGTTTTAGGTTTTTAGTCACTTTAACTGCATCAGGTATTGATTCCATTTAATGGAGTAAGTCATAAATTTATCAAAAAGTAATTTGTTATTACAATAACAGTTGTGCCACTATTATGACACTACATTTTGCATCATTTTGCTGTTGTAAATTATAGCTGGATGATATTCATGATTACTTTTCTCTTCAACTAGCATGTAGTGTATCTTTTGTTACAATGAATCCAACCAGTAGGTGTGAAGTATCATATTTGTTTCATGCTATATATTCTCTTGATTAAATAAAAGAGATAGCTGATAAAATCCTCTTATTTGAAACATCACTCATCTGTTGCAAGATACAGCAATGCAAACCATACAATTTCTTTTGGCTATCTCACTTTCACAATGCTAGAAGGTTTAAGGAGGGCTGCTGAAAGATCTTGGGAGACTTAAGCAGTCTTACCGAGGTGTGAATTCTATGATCCAAAATATTATTATTTTACCAAGGATTTTATGCCCTCTAGAGAAAAAGATTACAGCTGCTGTTGGGACAACCAAGTGCTTTTTCATTCAATTATAAATCTTCTACAATAGAACCAACTGTAGCATTGTAACTGTAACCTGGTTAAACACCTGGAATCAAGTAGGGTCTAGGAAGACAAAGCTAAGTACCTTCTAAACGGCTATAATTATACTGATAGACAAATGTCTCCTCAGCCTTGGCAATAAATACTGATGAATCCTGAAATTATTGATTGCTTAAGGATGTTGGTAAAAGAATACCTGTATATGCTCCAGCCTGAGAGAATATTCTGAACAGGGCAGAAAGGTTGTGAGAACTGAAAGATTTAGAGAAGTGTGAGCATGCTGGATAGTTGTATGTCAATTTGACACAAGCTAAAGCCTTGTTGAGGAGGGAACATCAATTTAAAAAATGCCCCCATAACATCGGGCTGTACACAAACCATGGAGACACTTTCTTAATTTGTGACTGATGGTGTAGTACCCAGCCCATTGTGGGCAGCACTATATCTGGGTGAAACTCCTGGATTCTGTGAGAAAGCAGGTTCTGTAAATCATGAAGGTCATGCCAATGAGCAGTACCCATTATAGCTTCTGCATGAGCTCCTGCCTCCAGGTCGCTGTTCTTCTTGAGTTTCTGCTCCAACTTCTTTTAAGGACAGACAGTACTATGGGATAGTAAGCCAAATAAACTCTTTCCTGGTCAAGTTGCTTTGGTCATGGTGTTTCTTAACAGTAATAGTAACCCTAACTAAGACAATGATGAAATGCTAATTTCTGGGCATGACTCAACTTACAGCCATGAACTCAGAGAAGCTACAGCTCTTGTGCTATTTAAACTGGTTATACCCAATGTGGCACAACATAAAATAATATATGAGTAAGAGAAAATGACTTATAAGGAGAAGGCAAGTTGAACAAGTGTGGGAAAGAGACTAAAGAGGGTAGGTATGATCATAATCAGAATGCATTACACATGTTATGAAATTGTCAAATAACAAACTTAATAACAAAGATAGAATATAATTTAAAATACTACAAACACCAATATAAATGACAATTTAGAACCACAAAACTCTCATTCACTTGTTGCAAAGTAAAATGACATTGCTATTTTGAAATAGAGTTTGTCTAATTCTATGAAAATAAATGTATTTTGCTCTATAGTTCAGTCATTATTTTTCTTATATTCCTCGAGATGAGTTGAAATATGTAGAAACAAAATGCTCTGTGCAGACTATTATAATAAATTTATTCATAAGTTCCCAATCTGAAAAGAGCCAGAAGCCACTTCAATAGGTAAATGGATAAATAAATTGTGGCACATCCAGGCCTGGGAATATTATTCTGAACTAAGAAGAAATGAACTTTCTAGTGATTTGAAAGCACCAGCCAACCTTAGGTATGTATTACTGAGTGAAAGGGGCAAATCTAAAAATTCCACATACAGCATTCGTCCAAAAATAAAATTCTGGAAAAAAAGTAAATCTATGAAGACAATAAAAAGTCAGTTATTTTGGGTTTAGGGTTGGAGAAAACAAGTGTGTATAGCACAGAGAAATTATTCAGTAGGCATAATAATAACAGATATAAATTAGTGTGTAAAATCCACAATATATACAACAGTGATAATGAACTCTCACAGAATAGGGGTGAAAATGCTATGCTAATGTTAATTCATAGATTGTGAGAAAGTGGACAGTCTGTTATTAGTAGTAGGGAGTTTGAATAGATGTTTTGGAAATTTTGTGGCACATTTTTATTTACTATTCAGAATTGATATAAAACTAAAAGTATACTTCACATACATTTCAAATAAAGCTAAATGAGTAAATGAGGCATCAACAATTGATGCAACACAATTTATATACTGTACTATACTGTACCACAAGTTTATAGTATCCTGTAACATTTATAGATGAAAATTATAGTAGAAAGCTAGACTAATTTTCTATGACACAGACACAAATTCACAGCACTAAGTGTACAACAAATTATAATGATTCAAAAGAAACTATTTTGGTCTCCAAAGTTCCAAATCTAGGGCTACTCAATTACTTCTAGAGTGTGATATTTTTGTCTGTTACAAGTTGTTTTCTTTTTATGTCAGTTATTATTGGAGACTATTTAATACAAGTTTTTCAAGTGTATATGCCTATCTTCTTTATCTAGTGAATCTCTTTTTTTTTAATTTGGTTTAGTAGGATGTTTTATGTAGTTCCCATTTCCAGTGGGGTACTTTATTATAAAATTAACAGTGTTCTTTGGTTTAAAGAACATAAATAAATAGATTTTTAGCCAATAAGTGGTCCCATTCAGAAAGCAGCATATTTTATTTAAAAGATCCAAGACACTGATATTACAGGGGCAAACCTCTCCATACTTTGATTTAAAAGCTTTGTCAGCTTCTACAAATCATTATTTCTAAGAGAAAAATGTTAAGTCTTAAGTTCCATTCTTGATTACCTATCATTATTTTATCTATATGATCAGAGCTTAAAATTGGGAGTTAAAATTGGTAAAAATGAAGAACAGGCAGTATTTGTAAGTGAGGGCAGGGAGGGATCATAAGGAATACTACCATAAAGTAATTTGAAAAGAATGAACATATAAGAAGCAAAGGAAAGAACTACATAGCAACAGAACAGCTGTGACCCCCGATTTCTGTGTAAACCCAGCTTGGCATGAAACCATAAGTTTTCCAGAAATGAGTCAGAAACTGTAAGTGTAATTTTTTTATGATTATTAGTGTTTAGCCAATGGTGGCCTGGCACTATTGCTTTAAGCCTGTTTTCTGGTCCAAACAGGTAGGAATACACTCTTTTAATTTGTCCATATTCCCCATACCAACTTGGAATAATAATACATAACTCGTAATGACAGTAGTGCTGAGATTTGTTTTTCATTCTCTCCACTCTAAATCATACCCAGTCTCTTGTGTGTCTTTGAATCTTTCAGAAATGAAAATGGTGATGCTGATAGATACTGATATTGGTCTAGATGAGATTTTTTTTCATGTTTTTGGTTTTATACTTCTATGCTGAGACTCAATAACCACAAATCCTAGATTTATGAAAATTGTTATTCTTCCAAAACAGATAAAATAGATATTAGAGATCATTAAAATTGTTTTTCCTCAAAAACAGATAAAATATATATAAAATATATATTTGGCTAGCAAAACAATGTGATTTTGTGTCAATGTTGAGCAATAATTGATACTCTTGCTGTGTCTGAAGCAAGAAAATTAGTTTTGAACTAAGTAAATTCTCCTGAGCCTCATTTTAAACCAAAATAACAATATGAAAAATCCCCATGCCATTTTTTTATAGAAAAATACTTTATTCATCAAAGTTGTTCCTTTAAAACAGTAAACAATAGCAACAAGAAATTCCTCAGGGCTGAAGATTTTCTCATGAAAACTAGTGCCAACATTTTTCATGGTAGCCCTCTAGTTAATAGCTATTTTACCATAAGCTATAAGCAAATCCTCCCTGTTCCCTTTTGCAAGATTCATTATGAAATTTCCTAGTATACAGTCTAGATATCTATATGGCTACCTCTCTAACTTCTCCTGTCTGCCATATATTTACTGGTCCCAAGTCTAATCAAATTAGCCTTGCTGAGGCAGCATTCTTTTGAGGTCAGTTATAGATATATTTTTGGCAAGGATATGGGTGTTTTTTAAAATCCAATCAATAAATACTCACTGATGAAGACTCTTGCTATGGAACTCTTTATTTCCACAGTGCTTTGACACTCCTATTTTTTGGTTGTATCAGTTTCCTGTTATAAATATAACCCATACACAGAAAAAAATTTTATTTTTGGGAGGTTTTCAGTGAATGAGTTTGTTATTCTGTTTATTTTGTTAAAAGTTGCATATACATTATGCAACTTTAGGTTATTAAAACAATTACTGTATTTGAAAATTTTACAAATGTTTGAAAAAGAAACTAGTTATATAGTAACATAAAATATTCCTTATCCTAAAATTTTTGTTGAAATCGTCACACAATATAAGAGTTATGAAAGAAAATTAGTATAATCATTCAAAATTAAACTTCTTAAAATTTCTGTAATAATTTCTTCTTAGACAGAAATACTTTTTAAAAATATTTGAATCAAGATTACAAAATTAAGAATACAAGAACAATTTTAAAAGTTTTAAGACTGAATTAATTTAATATTGAAATAAAGATTATTGGATTAAATTGTACTTTTTCATATATAAAGTAAACTTCTGACTTGTATTACACATTCTTATTTGGCATTTTGAATACACAATTGAATATATGCATGTTGCACACAAGACAAAGTCAGAATATCAATTGTTTAGCATAGGTAGCTACATACTGTGCTTGCTCTACTTTGTTTTATAAATAGGGTCAAAAGTAATAGAAAAGGAATTATGCTTAAGGAGATATTTTATGTTTTGACTTTAAAATTTTTAAGTGAAACATAAGCTGTTATAAATATGAGACTGTAAAAAAATAAACTTCAAATTTAATTACTTTGCTCTACTTGATTAAATGTGACAATAAAGCTAAATAAAAGTGTTAATTAATTTCAACTCTTAGACATAAAGTAAACATAATAGAGAGGATTCAAAAAAAATGTTAAACTCATTTTTCTACTGTCTTTGTAAGAAAATTGTTGTAATCTCCTAAAATGCTAAAATATCAGCGTGCTAGTTTGGTTATCAGTTTACTGGAGTGAGTGATTGTAGTGTAAAAAATAAAAACTCAGAGTCAGATATGGGAGTTAAAACTGAAGATCACAGAAACAAAGTGGCTGGCCATTTGAGAGTTCTCATTTCTATCAATGATCATACCTAAGGGATGATGTGATACACTGAAGCTCAAACTGCTCCTGATATCACTGCTGCTCAGACACACTGAGGCAGCAACATATGCCTCTCTAGTGCTGGGATTAAAGGCATGTCATATCAAGTGCTGGGATCAAAGGTGTGAGGTCTGTTTCCCTTTTAGACTGATTAACACTCATATAGCACAAGGTGGCCTTGAACTCACAGAAATCTATCTCCCTCTGTCAACAGGATGCTGGGCTTAAAGGTGTGGCCACAGATATCTGTTCTCTATAGCTAACTGGTAGAGTAGGTGTGTGGCTATATAGAGGCTTAGACTCTTATCTCAGGCAAGCTTTATTTGCTAGATTACAAATAAAATATTCCTGGAACCCCAATACAACAAAAAGTGTAAAACGGAGCAGCCTTTCTTGCTCAATTATTTAGCACAGTGATTGTTGTTGCTGATGCTCCTGTCATCAGATCATTCACTTCTACTTCTGGGTGTGGCCTATCACTAGCAACACTCCACTCAGTGTCTTCTGCGTCAGGATGGCAGGCTGGGACTGCATCATTGGTCTCTCCTCCTAAGGACCAGGTTTGAAAAGCTATGGGGTTTTCTTGCTTCTTCAGTAAATACAAAATATTAGACAACTCTCCATCCCTTTACCAATGAATTTTAGTATCTAGCATCAATACCATGTCCAGCACCTGCAGAAAGCAATCTAAATAATTTAAATATCATTAACTCAAAAATTAATGAAAAATATTTTCCTTCAATATACAAAAAATAAAATAGATAATTATTTGAAATAATCTTTTATTAATTGAATTTATGACAATTTTTTTAATCTTATAAAATAATCAACAGTTTAAGACCAATGTATAAATAACCAGTATGAGTTATTCTTTTTTAAAAATGTATTTATTTAACTTTTTAATTTTACATGTCGATTCCACTTCCCTCTCCCTTCCTCTCTCCCTCTAACCCACTCTTCCCTCTTACATGCACATTGACCACCCTCTCCTCCCACCCACCCACACACCACATGTAAGGCTATGCTATCCAGGTGGGGTCATGTAAATCTGAGAAGTCATTTTAGTTATTCTTTTATAGCTTTTAGAACCTATTAATGTAAAGCTATTCCTTGACTGGCATTGCTTACTATGGCTTTTATATTTTATTTTTGAAGATTTATTTTATTTTTAATTACATGCATATTTGTGCGCATCTGTGTCTGTGTATATGCAAATGTAAATGCAGCTGCCTAAGGAATCCAGAAGGGGGCATCAGATCCTCTGGAACTGGACCTAAGAACTGTTAGAATCTGCCTGATATGGGTGTTGGGAACTAAACTCATGTCTATTTAAAAACACTATATAATCTCAGCCACTTTACCATTTCTACAACCTCAACTTTTATGTTTGAAATATTTAAAAAATGGAGCAATATAATCATTCTGCTTTCAACTTTCAGTAAATAATTCAAAAGATTGTATAAGACCTTGGCACTATTTTAATATCAGCTTTGGTATAGTGTTTGCCTAACTCTCTAGAATAAAGAATTTTAACACTTAGCATAGGTGAAACAAGTTATTATATTTAATATAGAATAAATTATCACAATGCAATTTCTACTCATAGTATTTTCAATTTGGCATATGTATTTACTAAGGTAATGTTTTATGTTTATGTCTGATATGAAACATGTAAAAACCTACAAAATAATTGTGTAGGGTGCTTGTTTTCAATGTATTTCTCAATGAACAAAAACCACAGTAAATTATTAATATAATTAAAAGCATTAAAGTTTGCTAATTTTAATTCTTTTTTACATAATTTAATCATAACCTTTAACCCAACAATTTCTAGAATACTGTAATATCCAGAAAGTTCATCCCCTAACTAAGGTATAATAAAGCAAAGCTAGGAAAAGTTTTGTTGCTCAAATGAACATGAGGTAGTCAGGCATACACAACCCTGACAAAGTGTGATCCATCAGAAAGATCAGTCCTTGCAAAAGTTCTAAGAGACAGAAATTTCTAGATGTCCAAGGAACACCCTAAGGGCAATGTTATGTGATACTTCTGGAAATACAGCAAGAAACTAGATGCTGTATAAGATCTTGCTGGCCACTGTAGAGACTAGTGTTTGTTTTATAATTTGTAAGACACAGATAAACAATATAGGATCAAAGTATTATTTTGTAGCCAGTGTGCACCTAGATTTACATTTAGACACAAATATATTAAAAGGGGGGCGCCAGTTTTCCAAGGAATGCAAACTTAGTTACTAAAGGAGAGGTAGTAGCGGGTCATTTAAAGAAGTTTCTCTGCAGAAGAAAGGCTAGAATCTGAAGACTCCAGAAGTTAAGGACTTTCACAATCGTAAGAAAGCTGTATTGTGGCCCTCCCCCAGGCTACTTATGCAGTAAATAACTGCTAAGGAAGAAGAACTTGACCATTCTAATAGCTGAGAGGATATTTGGTGAACTTGAGATACCACTAACAAGTGTTGCAGAGAGCTGCAGGAATATAGCTTTTGTGAATTGAGAGGGGTATTGTGATGATTCAGCTGCTTTTCTCATAAGCAACCTCCCCAATGCATATCCCCACAAATAGCACCTGGGAACTTGGTTCACCAAGGTGGACTTAGGTGGAGTCCTTACTATGGCCTGTGAGTGGGTCCCTTATCTCGCATGAGTAAAACCCAGAGTGTTGTTTCTCCCAGGGAAAGTTGCCACATCTGTCAGTGTAAAATGTGCAGCACGGTTAAATTCTAGTTTATAGTTAATGGTCTAGTTGAGGACATTTAGTGAGATAAATAAGTATTGGGACTCAAAGCCTGATTTACAAAAAGAACCAAAAAAAAATAAAATAAAATAAAAAAACAAACAAAGCAATGCTCAAATGGAGCAAAATTTGTGAAAGAAAATCAAGATATTGGTTTAAGATAACAGTGGAAATTACATGGAAAAGATCTCAGACAATATTCTGAATATATATATTCATACCTGTACACCAGTGCAGAGAAGCTTCTTTATTTAGCAGAGGGTAGTCATAAGCGATTAAAGTGCAAAGTATTAAGTAACCATGCTGTTCCCATCTTTGAATGGGGTATTCTTATCTCCCCTTCTAAGGCTCAGGGATGGGCTGGGAAGAATGTAGGAAGCAGAGGAATGTTTCCAAACAGCCCTTCTGGGTGTGAGATGACCAGTGCACTCAGGAAACCACTGCTGCTCTGGTTACTCTAAGATCAGACCCGTCACTCTTTCATCATGCATTGGAGCAAGGTTGATGGAGCCTCACCATTTCGTGATAGACAGGTACAGTTCATGTGTGCTGGAAGAGGGCAGTTGTTTCTTACTGTGGTATAGCACTGGTAATTTTCCCATTTTCAATAAGACACCACACATACTTAAGGAAAAAAATACAGATAATTACAGTGGATCAAAACAAAACTGATACCAATGAACAAGCCAGCTGGCTAGGATTAAGAAGGGTTTTACTCCTTATGAGAATAGGGGTGATGGGGAATGAAAGTGCTAATAGGAGGAAGAAAATGACAAAAAACTATTTACATGAAGAAAATCATGAAAGGATAAATGGCAAAATTAATAATAAATACGTAAAATATAAACAGGCAAATGAACAAAAACATTTTAATATAGCAGATGTATATATATATATATATATGTGAGCATCAACATAAATAGCAATTAGAATTGGGCATGTTTTCATATATTCTTTTACTTTTGAGTTTATAATATAATTCCTTTACTTTTCCCATCCTTTTCACTTAAAATACTCCTTGATCGCTTTCAAAATCATAGTATCTTTCCCTTTGATTGTTGTGACATATATCTGTACACACACACACACACACACACACACACACACACACACACGTATACATTCAGATATATTCTGAATGTTACTTGTATTGTTTTATATAGTGAAGTTGAAAATTTATACCAAGATTTAAAGCCAGGAATTCTTGAAAAGCATAATCAATTCCAATAGCTGGCAACTTGGGAAATATGTCATATTTTCTTGTAAAATCACCTCAAGATGTGCTTTAATAGGAAAGGATGAATTTACACTACTATTAGACAAAATGGAGAATGAGAAACTTGGACATAAATTAATAGGGAAGTTTGTCTAGAAAATTAATGTGCATGTAAACTGATAATAGACTATTTTTAAGAGGTTTCATACCAGCTACCTGCACATTGGTGAGAGAAAAGATCAGAAGTTAAAATTTTTTACAGTAGAATCATAGTACTTCATGATTTCAATGTTGCTGGTAATTAAGTTAGCAAGCTTAACAGTTTAGGAAATAAAGCAATTGATTTTATTAAAATTCAATGTTTTTATAGGACTAAAATGAAATGGCTATGTACTTAATCCTCAAGTATGTCAATGGTATTTCACTCTGTATCCTGGTGAAAGTTCCCCTTTCATAGTCCCCCAAAACAGAAAGCACATTCAGATCCTCTACAGACTTAATCGCTTGTGATGAATAATAACTCAGAGAGGTTTGTAACCACAAATAATTTAATTCAGATCCATGGTAGATGAAAGGTGCAAACTTAATGGCTCCCAATCAGTAAAGTCAAGTGCTAGTTTGAGCAAAGTCTCAATACATGGTGAATACATGGTATAACTCATAGATTATAGAAACTATACAGTAAGAACTATATATTTGATTTGATCTTCAGTTCTTTGCAGAGACATAACAAACTCTTTGTAATTTTTTGAATAGTAAGTATGCTAGGATTGTCTTTGGAAAAATATTTAGGTTTTATAAAATTTTCTTTAAGACTTTGCAATTTAGGATATATATGTATCTGTATATGTATATGTGTGTATATATATATGTTTATATATCATATATGCAGTGGAAAAGGATAAAGGACCATGGCTCTAATCTCAAGCCAATCACCAGGGACAAAATAATAATTAATAAGTACAAACAGTAAACAAAAAAAACAAATCCCACCAGTTCTAGAGCATGAAATCCTATCAATCCTGAAGTTTGTCCCAATGTCACTATCAATTCCATGTCACTCTTGAAATTACCAACTCCCAAAACCTCTATAAATCTGGTATTATACTCAGTTCCCTAATGTTTCTCTCCCAAACACAGGCATCCAACATCCTATTGTTTACTTTGTTATATTTCTTGCATGCAGACTGCCAACATATCTCTTTGGGAGGAGCAGTAGCATTTTCACTGTGGAAATTTTTCTTCTGCTAGAGCAGAGCTGTTATACTTGCACTGGGGAAAACCTCACCCACTGGAGCACAGCTGTAGCACTTCTGCTGGGTAATCTTTTTTCTTCAGAGCTGAAGCACTTACAATATATATGCCATATATGGATGGTTTATTAAGATGACTGTTTAATCACAGCTGAGTTCAGATTGCATAACAATGCTGTTGATACAGCTTTGGGGTGATAGTCTGAAGTACAAAGTAAAAAGTGGTGAAAATTTTCTGTCAAAATTATTAAGATATCTGCAAATGGTATGTCAGACTAGATTAATTCTCTTGAAATTTTTTTGAATGATAAGGATTTAGGAGCATTGGATGCGAGTAATATATCAACACATTGGGAGAAGAATGCACCCAGACTCAATGATATATAATGTAGAATTGGAAGCTTTTCTGTCACTAATTCTTTATTCAGATATTTAATCATACCTGTGAAAACAAACAAGGATGATTTTGAGAAGAATTCTAGAAAAATTATTGAAACTGATGAGGCAATTGTGAAAACCATCAATTTCAAGCCAAATCAGGCATGAATTGTTACTTCCCTAATGCGCCATCTCTCCTAGTTGATATCTGAATTGAGAGGCGCTTTGAGAAACTTAACATTTTTAACTGTTGTATTTGAACTATGTCTGGATAATAATTTTTAAAAATAAATTAAGTTATAAGACACTGTGAAGATATTAGAAATTTGATGGTATTGCCAAAGGTATCTTATCTCAGGTGAGTTGTATGTTGAAAAACATAATGTCATACAGAGGCTCTGAAAGGAAAGGCTGAGAGAAATAAAAAAGAACTAAGAGCTTGTCATTTAGATAGATGTGGGCATATAATTGAGAAATATAGCTTCAGCCTCTGATAATCTCATTCCTTCTTTTGTTTCAACTTTATTAAGATGCACAACAATTCTTCACTGAACACTTGGAAGTAAAGCTAAAAAGGGTTCACAGAGTGGCTGCACTGTCTAGCTACAGCTTTCAAGACAAGATTGATTTTCTTTCCTTCTCTTTATATTTTTTCTTAAATTTTATTTTATTTTGTTTTTGGAGTGGTGGTTGCAAGAGCAGAGGTGGATTTGAAGAATGCAGACATGAATATGATTATGAAGCGTGATGTTAAAGATACAAAGAATAAATAAAAATTCATTTACAAAAAATTGCATATACTTAAAACACATAATGTACTTTAAATATTTATAGATTGTATAATGAATGCTACAATCAAGTATGACTTGCTAATACATTAATAAGTTCAATTATAATTTATGTATGCATTGAGGATACTAGAATCTTCCATGTTAGCATATTTCAATGTGTAATAACTGATTAGCAATAGTCATTTTGCAATGCAATTAGTTTCAAAGCCTTATTAATTTCATAAACTGAAAATTGAGCTACTTTAATCAATATCTCCACATTGTTTCTGAATTGCAAGCAAAGCATAATGGTTTAAACATAGAAAAAAAATAGATGGCAGGAAGAAAGAAAAAAGAGAGAGAAATTGACAGCTAGTGATTTATCATACAGGTATATTGTTCCTGATTTCACTCTTGACACAAAAACAGTTTCACTCATGTAGAAATCACAATGTACTTTAGTATCTCAAATTTATTAGAATTTGCCATCTTACTGTTGTAATTTGTTTACATGGAAATTAAATGTCATACAGATATCAAGTAGAATAATATGCGATGGTTGGTGAGATAATTAAAGTAACAAAATGTGAAAATCAACTAGACCACAAAATAAATTTATTATTGACACAAATGTCTAATAGGACAGTTTGGTGAATTGATGTACAATACAATGATTGTTCAAATAGCAAGTTACATTTTTTTGCAATAATTTTGGCAGAAGCCAAGTAATGACAACCCAATGGCATTTTCTGTACTTAAGGTTAGGGGAAAAGCAGGAACTTTGTTTGAATTATATTCTATCAAGATGGCTGTTTTACCCCAGGTCATATTCCTAAATACTCTATACAAAAAATGTTTGAAAAAAAATCTGCTAGTTTGAATGCACACTGAAAAATAACTGGTTATTTCTGAACATAGACACTCAGATGTTACTTGGAAATACCTATAAACACTCAGATTTGAGGTGGTCACACATCTTTCTACTATAATTTAAAATACATGGCATTTTGGTATAAATGTTTAGTTAATTATTGAAAATGATAAAAATATCACTATAAGTGAATGAACTAAATTGATCCTGAATCTTAACTAAACATAAATCTTGAATTATGAAGTACTCTAATAATTAAGACAAATTTCTGAGAGGTACACATTGAAATGACAAAGAATTTTACAAAAAATGATGCTGTGAAAGGATACAAAGAGGTAAATATTGTTTATGTTAACCAATAGACCCTTTCCTTTTCAGGCTGTTTTGAACTAATTAGCTGTTAGGTCTCACTGTAACAGTAGTCCTATAAAACGAGGACCAATCCCCATATATGACAAAATCATTCTGTTGAGTAACAAAGAATTTGTCCCACTTAGAAGACTGGTGTGATATATACTACCTATAGAAGTCCATGAATGCAAATGGAATGAAGTATCTTTATTCCAAGTTGTAGTAATGGAGATGAAGTAATAGTAGTAGTGGTTTTATTTCTCTGTGTTGTGACCCACATGAGGTAACCAATGACTCAACCATATGTGTAAAAAAATGGGAAATTAAAAAAAACCAAATGGGTTTAAGGATGCCTATAAAGATGCCACCATTAAATTCCCTGGAAAACTAAAAAGAAACAGTAAGAAGATGACTGAACCAGCCATTTACCAGTTGAAACACTTGTCACACTTCTTGGCATATTCTCCTGAAGTGCTCATCTTGACATGGATGTTGCTGGAGTGATCAGACTAAATGCAATCTCATCTCAGATCATGCCTTTATCAATGACATTACTTACGTTCTCTTCCTAAGTAAGTAGGAATTCAGAAACAAGCAATGTCAATTGTGATTATACATATTCACAATAACATATGCTATATTAACGTTTTATACTATATAAATAAAAGCAAATTATTTGAGAGGAAAAATAATAACTTTTTGATATCTACTGCTTTGTTCTGCAATAAAACTGCCATCAGTTCAGCTTCACATTGTATAACCCTAGCACTATAAGCAAGTCAAGTACTTGACTACTAAAGGCATATATATGATGATATGATGTTCAGTAACTGGATATACATCTTCTCAAAATATGATTTGAAATGAAATTACTGGCTCAAGTAAAACAACTAAGTATATCTGTTATGAGTTGGTTTTTTCCCCACCACTGGTCTGTTCCCACTCTTTGTTCCTCCCCATCAGCTGCCTGGTCCCACTGCAGTGCCAGCCATAAATAATAATACACAAAGACTCTGTATTTGATATAAGGCTGTTGGCCAGTTAATAGTTTCTTACTGGCTAGCTCTGTCTTAATGATTAACCCATTTCTACTATTTTAAGTATTTTAAGTGGCTCATCTTACGAGCCAGAGCGGCTGGCATTCTACCTCTCCAGGCTCTCCATGTTGACTCCTCCTTCCTACTTTCTCTTTTCTCCTTGTCTCCTAGCCCTGCCTATCTTGCTTTTCTATTGGCCAACAGTGCTTTATTCATTAACCAGTATGAGAATCATATTTATAGAATAACATCTCCCATCATATATCCAGCCATAAGCTAATTTCTGTGTATAATAATTTTCTTTAGTACAATCTCAGGGTAAAAAAATAAATGATTAAACATTAAGGCAGACCATTAAGTCAAATTAGTATAAAACATGTAAATGTATGTAATGGATTTAGAATAAATTATAAGCCTTTACTTGCTTCACAGTAACTTCTCAAGATAGCTATGCTTGTATAAATGTTTTTAAATAAATACAGATGCTTAGAATCTTATGAAAGTGTTGCTATAGGACAATCTAGGTCATGAACTGGGTAATGGTCTAAGAAGGAAAAGATTAACTCTCTGTGCCTGATTCAGTCACATTTACCTGAGAAACCTAGCTTTAGAATTATTAATAGTGTTTCCCTCAAAGAGAAGTTCTGAGACCAAAGAGAATACTTACTTATTGAAGTATTTTTATATTGTTGATGTGTTTGAGTTCATGATAGAGTTTGCTTAAGTACTTGATGTCACATTACAGTTCATGTTAACTGCCTGATCCAGTTTGAACTGTAGTCTAAGTGATTGCATCTGTAAATACAGTGAAGCCTATTACAACAAGAAAATCATGGACCACAGTTCAACTTAACCTCCATGGCTGGAAGTATATTTCTTGAATGTATTACCTGAATCATTGTGCAAAAACATCAGAAAACCAATGATACAACATTGGTGGTGCAGTTGGAAGTCTACAGTTTTTTTGTTGGTAACATAATAGATTTCTGGTATAGTAAGCCATATGCTTTAGTTTTATATATTTTTTTCAAAGTCTGAGTCGAGCTACTGAATCACTAATTCCTAAATAAAATCTAAGAGATATATAGCACAAAACCTATGACTGTAGCTTGAATCCTACAAAAAACAGACTGTGAATTGATTTGCCAGACTAAAAAAAGTTTTAGTAATATATATGGTTTTATGCCTTATTTAATTACTCAATATATTGTGTTTGTTTTTCTTAATGTTAAGATCACTAAGAGTGTAATTTGTATTCCATTACACCTGATACTTGCTCTCTATCACTTTAAGAACACTTTAAAATTTTAAGAATATTGCAGCCAGTGTTATTGTAATTTAACAGGCAACTTTATCGAGAAAGTGGATGATGTTGAGAAAAAGGTTTTTCATATCTCGTTAGAGTGCTATATTTTTATGGAGATTCTAAGAGAATGAGAACTGTTCTGCACAAAGATCTGAGTCATTAGGCATATCTACTCTTAAAAAGCAGTGGTATAGGTAGAAGTCATAAGTAGAAAAGTAAAGGCAGTCTTATGTGTTTGAATGAGCTAGACTACAAAAGAATGCTCAATGTTCACATTGTTGTTCCAAAGAAACCAACAGGGACACCCTAGGTCCATTGACTAAATACAGTCTTGCCTGTATTTGTAGCAATTGCCAGAAAGGAGTTAAAATTCAACATCTTTTAATAATATTTTCAAATTTCAAAACTGCTGTACTAGTAGATGCTGTCACTTTAAGTTATTAAAGTAATTTATGATTTTATGCAAATTGGTTGAACAGAGTTAAGTATTTCTTTTCATTTGCATAATAAAATATACTATTTAATTGAATAACTCTGCATTACTGTTTAAATGTCCTAATATAGATTCAATATCTGTTATTGAAGATGTGCTTGTTTCCACATCTTATTTGTCTCCAATATTTTTTCTGGAACACAAGTTAAGACTTGAAAGCAAAATTCAAAGTATTTTTAAGTTAATTGGACAGCACTAATTGGCTCAGAAGTATTGAATTATTTTAAGTTATACATTGGTAGACAGTATGTTAAAAACAATTAGTCCTAAGGAAAATACTGAATATGGAGATGTTATTTATTCAGTTGGAAACTATGTATTGATTACCCACTTGTGTGCTATCTGCATCTATATAGTTAGATTTCTAAATAGAGCAAAACAATAATGGTTCTGAATTTAATTTAAAAAAATTGAAAGACAATGCAAAATAATCATCTGAGTAAGTAAATAAATTAAGTGGTCATCATGCAGTTAAATATAAAATTAGACCTAGCCAGACAAATCTCTATTGGGTGGAGTAAGTCACAATATGTGTTTGATATATCAGGTCATTAGATTTACCATCATATTTTTGTTGTTGTTTCCATTGTTTGTTTTGTTTTTTAACTTAATGGAAATCTACTCAGTGAGTCAGTAAGGAAGCTACACAAAATGATGATAATCTGAAGTGCAAGATCCAAAACTCAATATCATGACAGCTAGACAGATTCAGAGTTAATTAACCTTTACCCTCTAATATTTGTTAAGTTCTTGTGCACGAAATGACCACTACTACCATGTTGATTGAAAACAACCATTTGAAACTAATTGTAGTTACCCAGGACATATCTGGGGTTAAATGAATTGCTTAGAACAACAGTAGAAATTGATTGATTGCAGGAAGGAAAGGAGCACTGCTGAAAAAAAGAGTGGTCATTTAACAAGATGACTGAAGCAGAGTCCTTTTAATTTGCTCTCTAATTGCTTTATTTCAGTTCCACAAATCAATACATTATTTTTAAACCTTTAGTTTATTTCTACTTTTTCTTTCTTAAAATAACTTTATTAAGTGTTTTATATATATATATATATATATATATATATATATATACATATATATCCTGTTTCTCCAACTTTCCTTCAAATGCATAATTTCTTTTTATTTAATTTTGTGTGTATTTATGTGTGTCTGTGTGTTTGTGAGTGTGTGTGTGTGTGTGTGTGTGTGAGTGTGTGTGTGTGTGTGCTCAGTCTAAGTTATTTTATGTGTCAGAGAACATATACCCATAGACCATGGACCAGGGCTGTCTAAACATTACTTGCACAAAAATAACAAAAAACAGTATGGTTTGTTTTAGATTTTTCAAATATAAGCTCCTTTTGAAGTTATTGTCTGATTGGTATAGCTGATGTTAACCCAAATTTAATCTGTTCATTTGTATGAAAATGAATTTTCATAGAATTTCGTATTTAGTTTCATAAATAAATAATTAAATACTCAAATTTCATTGGTCACTATAACATAGTGCTTGCTCAGAGGGAATATATGTAAGTATACATATATAAACATTCCCCAGTAAAAATGTAAACATATATGCATATGTATGTGTGCATTTATAATAACTGTATAGATATCTGAATTCCTCCACTTCTCAGAGGTGATCATTTCAGCTATAATGTGGCTTTGTACATTTCACATTAGTTATGAGGGATTCAGACAGATTGTATGTCTACCTGTTTGTTTGAAAATCTCTTTAGTTGTTCAACCAAGTTAATGAGGTGTATTTTAAACCTGTGTATAACTTCAGAGAAATGTTCTGTTAAGCATTTCATCTACTAATACCAAAAGAAGTTCTTGTTTTTTCAGTATTAGATGATGCTTCAGTTAGGTTAATTTCACTTATCAACTATCCTTGGTAAAATGACGCTGAAGAGCCCACCAAGCATTGTCTCTTGCATGTGTCTGTGTGGGTATTCTAAAGAGAAGAGCATCTCAATCTTCAGACACAGTGTGTCTACTGTGAATTGATGCCATCATACACTAATATGTTATCATGTCACATTATAATAATAACATACAGCCACAATGATCTGAACATAACAAAATGCAGGGGAAGACCAGGCTTCCACATTCTGCCTTCCAAAAGCCTGGTATTCTAGCTTTAATCAGGGCCAAAATGATGTGTTCTGCCTTTGGTGCCTGCTAAAGACAAAAACAACACCAACAAAATTTATTGACTTCCTGACTTCCTGTTTCACAATCTTTAGTTCATGAGGCTGCTTGACTCTTACTATTCTATAATAACTGGTCATTTCCCTGGCGCATCCTGTCTGATGAATTACAACACACTCACACACTCACATTGGCATTTATTTATTTATTTATTTATTTATTTATTTATTTATTTACTTACTTACTTACTTACTTATTTTTTGGGACGACTATTCTTACTTTCAGTAGATAATGTATTCAAAAAAGGTTTTGTTGTTGTTGTTGTTGCATTTTTAGTAATTAGTTATGAGAATTCATTTTATATTCTCATGCATTGTGCTTTAAGCAGCAAACATTGTCTGACAGTATCCCAAGGTTAGGAGTTTGGGTCTGGCTTTGAAGATCTGTCTGCTGACATGATTCTGTACTGATGGAGCTAGATTCACCTTCAGGTTCCATTGAGTGCAAACTCATCTATAAATGCCCCAGGTATCTCTTAGTTATTTGATACAGATATCATCCCCTTCATATGTAGATTCCTCTGTTAAAACTTCCTTGACAGTAATACTGGAAGAGAAAGACACAAAGCACAAACACAGCAGATGTCAATCTCTATGCAAACTAAGCTTCTAACGTGAATCCTGACATCTTTTACATGCTCTGGTGGCATAATTCACATTTTAAAGGAAAGAGTTATATTATGTTTGAAATCCCAGAGAAGAGATAATGGGACAAAACCAGTGAAATTCTGAGGCAATAGTTCTCTCTTTGTAGAGACTTTACCATTTTTGAACTAATAAGTTAAAGATTTAAAAAAAAAGAAAAAGAAAAAGAGAAAAAGAAAGAAATCCAGAATATGACTTTTAGAATAAAGCAGAAATAAGGAAGAAAACTTTGTAAACTGGAAACAATGTTGAAGTATATTCATGAAATTCCATATGATAGGTAAGATTTTATTAGGCAGGGAGTATTGTCAGCTGAGGCATTTTTCGGGAGAATACGATCTTCTGTACATCTGTGTTTACTATTTCTTTCTCATGATTTGGCTAAAATTCCATGTTAACTTGACTAAATTAGAGTATGACTGTTAGCTAATGAAAGAGTTTTCCATCCAGTGAATCGGGAAGGACACCAGACATGATTGACATGCTATTCAGTGGATCCTAGCCAGAAGATCTGCTTTCACTTATTTATGAGAAAGTGCATCTATTTATCAGGAGGTTTTAAGAGAATGAAAACAGAAGGTAGAAAAAAAGAAATTATTACTTTTTCTCTCCTGGAGATAATATAAGAAAGTTATGCTGCCCTTAGATATCAAATTCCAGGGCTTGCAATATTCATACCGTGGGTTGTATACCAGAAATCCCTTTAATGCACAGGCCTTCAACACCACACATTGCTGGATATCTTATCCTTTATGACATCTTGGATGCTATCCTAAAAACTCCTGTCTGTTTTTTTTTTTTTTTTTTTAATTTAACTGTCTCCTGTTGGTTCTGAGACTCCTAATTGTGAGCATATATTTTGAGCACTGACCTTTATTAACACAGAAAGAACTGCCATATAGTTGCTATGACAATTAGAAAACTAATGACCACTATTGTATATTAAGGACTGAATTAGTAATGTATTCTGAGGTTAAATTATTCAATAATTTTAATGATAAAATTAGGAGAAGGGTGCACCAACATCAATGACAGTGTTTTATACTCAATGGATATAATTTATGAATACTTATTTGGATCTACAAATATGTATAAAACTCTTTTATGTGAAATATAATTAGTGTTTAGTGAATAAGAGCTAACCTGACATACATACTTCACAGTATCTACAGGAGATACTAAGAGTCATAGCAGAGATTAGGAACTCCTTTATAATACAAGAAAGTAGCACAGAGGAGTTAAAAATTTCACACATGACTAGTAAACCTGTTGCAATTGGTTGTAGAATCATTTACTTGAGGTATTTGATGACTGCTTAATGGCAACCATTGGTAAAGCTTTCATGTTTGCTGGCACATGCATATATCTTGTTTTTAACTTTCTATATTGTGAGGATATACATCCTCCCTCTTTTGTCCCTTTCAACTAGGAAAATTCTTTTCAATTTTTAATGATTCATTATTGTAAATACCTCATGCACTGGTTCTCAAATCTTCTGATGCTATATCATTTAATATAGTTCCTCATATTATGGTGACCCCAAACCATAAAATTATTTTCATTGCTACTTCTTGATTATAAAGTTGCCACTGTTATAAATTATAAAGCAAATATCTATGTTTACTGATGGTCTTAGGCAACCTTTGTGAAAGAGTCATTCAATTTGCAAATGGATTACTACCCATAGGTTGAGAACTACTGATATTATCTATTGCAAGTAGATTTTTATTTTGTATTATCTGTTGAGTGACATACATGTATCCTGATTGTTTATAGGACATATATATCTATCATGATGTCTATAGTGCACATACTTTGTGTAAAAGTTCATTGGAAACTAAAGTAACATTACATTTTGTTTGCTACTTCTACCTTCCAGCAAGGTTATAAACACTTCATACACTATGGTCTGTGTAATATGTGGAGTATAGGAAGTAGGTTACCAATCATTGCAGTTTCTACTGCAGTCAGGTTTATGCTGGCATCTCAAAATCAGTTCCACAGACTTCCTTGTGTAAAGGCAGGGTCTATTCTGTTTTATATCAGACTTTTGTTTACATCAGTTGTTAATCATAGAGATGGGCTTTTTAGTTATATTAACAAATGAGATAAAAGTGTGTTGTCTGGAAGGTTTTAAATCTCTTTTAAATTGTTTTTCTAAAAGATAGTATAAAACTTTTTAGAAAATTGCCAAACAGGAAGTGTACTCATGAATTTTGATATTTGTAACCTCACTGAGAATCTCAAGTTTTCAGTAGATCTGTCTGAGGTCCCCTGCTTCCTTACATACTTGCATAGGTATCAATTAGTGGCCCTTTCATGCCTTAGGTAAGCCAGCTTACATGATTCCAGTTTGTGGGAACATTTTGCTTCTCTTTTTCTTTCAATTTCATATTTTGAAAATTGCATGAAGAATACAGTGATTACATCATTTTGCCACCCTCCATGTCTTCTATGTCCTCCCCCTCTTCTTCTCAAATTCACTACATCTTAGTTTTTAATTTTAATTGTTCAAAATCTAATGAGTCCATTTATTATCATTTGTATGAACACATTTTTAGGACCTTCCACTGGAATTGGGTAGCCTATGAGGATTTAATCCCTGGAAAACACTGATTCTCCATTGGTTAGCAGCAGTGACTGTCTGTAGCCCATCTATGTTTGGGACATTATGAAAATCCCCTCATTCACTTTGACATGCCATTTGATGTCTTTTACATGAATGTTGAAGTTAACGCAACAGTAGTGTTGAAATTTCATTAGGGAATCTAAGCTGTCATATCATAGTAAGTAAGTGAGCAGCAGGCACACAGGATTTCTTCTGATCTTAATTTTTTTCCTTTCACCTCTTCAAAACTTTTCCTGTGCCATAACCATAAAAGTCATATTGTTGAGATACCACTTCAGGTTTAACATGTTCTAGTCAATTACTCTCCAATCACAGGTGGTCACCTCAGTTTGCAAAGTTATACATGAATATCCTCTCATTGGGTAGGCTGTAGAAAGCTGTTGGTTAGTATCAAATTCTATTGACTTCTGCACATCTTTCTGCTTTACCAGGGATCTAAGAACCTAATGCTGTAGATAACCTTAGTTCATTTACAGTGTACATTTATACACCAATGAAGCAAAGGCAACAATGTTTCAAGGAAGATACAGTGAGTTCAGAAACACATGATCAATTAAATATGTAAGTAAACATCAGTAAGCACATACAAAACATTAACAGAGCAGCCCTTTCCCAGAGTTATTTAAGGTGGACCAATTTAAACACAATAGCCTGGCTCTTACTATAGATCATATCTTGGAAATCAGGAAAGCAAGGTAGAAGGCAATATCCAGATGTAGGATACAGTGACCACATTGGGTTCTATGGCACTTAACTTACAATGAATTTAAAATACATACTAAAATGTTACAACTAAATTCAGTGAAGATGACAATTCTCTCAAGTTAGTTGTCTCTGGAGGTATAATTTATATGATTACTTCTCTTTTCCTTTTAATTTAGTATTTTGAAAATTGCATGAAGCATACAATGATTACATCATTTTGGCACTCTCTGTATCTTCTATGTCCTTCCCCTCTTCCTCTCAAATTCACTACATCTTAGTTTTTAATGTCTTTTATGTTTTCTTTTTATGCTATCAGTCATATTGGTATTTATAAATGTACATTTGAGTGAGAGAAGGATTTTGTGGGATAGCTGTGATATGTACTTTTTCATAAAAGCAAGCACACTTTATTTTAATTTTATGATGAGATTGTTTAACAATTTTACTACATTATCCTGAAATGCTTTACATTTGGATAGTAAAATAATTTCATTCACGAACCTTCTACTCTATTAGCTTTCCAAACCCTTCCTCAAATGGCACACAAATTTAGTGGTGCATCCCTCTATTCTCTTCCTTATTTCCCTTCTTTCTTCTCTCATTTTGACTTTCCTGATCTACCTCTCTATTCATTCATCCCTGACTATATAGTTCAGATAGATATTATATTTCCTTTTCCTAAGGAGTTTTCTGTCACTCTCAGTCCTTTACTCTTTACCTCATCTCTGTAGACTGCACTTTGTATTTAATTGATTTACCAGTCAATATTTATATTTAAGTGAATAAATATGATATTTATATTTCTGGTTCTGGATAACCATATTCAAAATGAGTTTTTCTATTTAAAATCATTTTCAAACAGATACCATAAAAAATACTGACTAATACTCCATCATGTAAATGTACTATACTTTCCCTAATCATTCATCAATTAAGGAATATAATATAATTTCCATTTTCTGCCTATTATGAATAAACCAACAGGAAACATAGTTGAGCAAGGGTCTCTATTGTAGACAGGAGTTCCCTTTGGATGTATACCTAAAAGTGCTAAATCAGGATCTGACATAGATTTATTCCCATCTTCCTAAGGATTTGCCACATTCATTTCTATAGTTATTGTACAAGTATGCAGTCACACAAACATTTGATGAAATGTTTTACTTACTCTTAATCCTCACCATCATAAGCTGTCTTCTACTTTATTTGTCTTGGCCATTCTGACAGGTGTAAGATGGAATCTCAAAGTAGTTAGATTTGCATTTTTCTGATGGCTAAGATGTTGAAAATTTATTTTTCTCAGCCATTTGAGATTCTTTGGTTGAGACTCTATCAGATCTATATAACATTTTAAAATTGGCTTATTTCTATCTTAAAATCTAATATTTGAGTTATTTATAATTAGGAAGTTCTTCCTTATTCGATTTCATGTTGTTAAATATCTGTTCACATTAAGTAGTGTGTGCCTTTTTCAAATGATGGTGTCTTTTGCCACGCAAAATCCTTTTTGGTTTTATAAGATCTTATTTATTAATTATTGATCTAATGGTCTTCAGTTCAGAAAATGTTTTCCTGTACCAATAAGTTCAGGGATATTACCCACTTTTCTTCTACGAAGTTCAGTGTATTTTGACTTATGATGAGTTTTTGATCCATTTGGAGTTGCATTTTTTGCAGTGTGAAAAGTATTTGGATTCTTCCTCATGCTGACAGCCCATATAACATCACCATTTTGAGAAGATGCTGTTTCTCTCCCCATTGTGTACTTATGACTGCTTCATTAAGACAAGGTGTTCATGGGTGTGTGTATTCATGTCTTGATCTTAAATGTGTTTCCATTGATTGATATGTCAGTGTGAGGTAAAATACCATGATGTTGGTATTGTTATCGCTCTGTTCTATAATTTTTCGTTAGAGATGGTGATACCTCTAATACTTATTTAATATTCAAGTTTGTTTAACTATCCTGTTTTAAATTTCTTGGTGGTGCTACTCTCTCTCTCTCCCTCTCTCTCTCTCTCTCTCTCTCTCTCTCTCTCTCTCTCGTGTGTGTGTGTGTGTGTGTGTGTGTGTGTGTGTGTGTGTGTGTGTTTCCATTTGAAGTTTAAGATTGTCATTTCATGATCTAAGAAGGCTTACTTGAGAACTATGCTAGAAACTGCAACTGTAGATTGCTTTGAAAAGATAGTCATTTTTACTATGTTAATACAGCTGATCCATGAGAATGAAAGATCTTTCCATCTTCTGATATATTCTTCATTATCTTAAAGGTAATTTCGTTTGATTTCGTTTTATGTCATAACTTTTACTTGCTTAGAGTTATCCCAAGATTCATTATAATATTTGAAGCTATATTGACAGATCTTGTCTTCCTAATTTTTCAGTCCATTTGTGGTATGTATAAAGGTTGAATATTCACTTTTATAAGGTAATTTTGTACCCAGATAATTTTCTGAAAGTGTTTATCAGATGTAAGAGTTTCCTAGTTGAACTTTAGGGCCACTTATTTATATTACTAAATCACTTAAATATAATTTTGATATTACAAGCTCTACTGAAAACTTGTTAATAACATTCTAAATGTCAATATGATCAAATGCTAAAGATTATTTAAATGTACATCATTTATATTAAATATTCCAAGTAATCAGAACTAATAGAAGAAGCATCAAACTAATGTTACTCACCAAAATAGCTCACACAAACATATATAAGAAATGGCAACATTCCATTGTTAATAAATGATTAAGAAAGGTATGGGCAGATGGCTCAATTGTTCAGGAAAATTCCAGAAGACTGACAGGCAAATAACCTAGCCAAATTATTCTCAGCCACTAGAACACACTTTAAAAAGACAAAGATATTAGAAAAGTTGTATAATCAATAGGTAACCAAGAGACAATATGAGCATAGTCCTACTGACAACACACACACACACACACACACACACACACACACACACACACACACACACACACTGACAGACACAGACACAAGATGAATAAACACTTTGAAAACTTCTTCACTTTGAGCCCTTAGAGAGCACATCTGTTACCAGTTTCAGATATGTCAATTCTGATCCTAACATTATCATCTGCTTACCAGAATTTTACAGTAAAGCAGACATGTTTTGACATTAAATAGTTAATAACAGTGATTACTGTTTCACAGATTTCTTAAAAATTAAATCAGATTAATTGTGTGTGACTGATGGCACTTTAGATATATAATATACAAGAATTTCTGCATTTGTAAAAATAATCACCATTCAAATATACAAGTGTAAAGCTTATTAAAATGCAAATTAATAACTGTTCAGTACATATAAATCAATGTATAATTATTTATTCTTTTCAATACATATTTTTAAAGTGTATGTAATCAAAGTTATTGTTTATTTCTTAAAGAAATAATTTTTAGGATGATTTCTCTGGATGACTTCCTTATTACCCCCTCATAGTTTGAATCTGAATTATGATAGAAAATATGGTTCAAACGGGGGTCTTTATTTTTCGTTATGTTGTCTTTGATCTGAGAAAATAGTTTGAATCTCATCACAGAAATTAGCTTTGACTCTCGTGTGTCTGTGACAATGTGACACTTCATTTTAGAGATCCCTCTGCTGTGACAATCTGTCTACCCTATGAACTTGAGCTCCCATTTGACAAAATGAAACACATGACCCAGGGTTACTATCTTTTCATGAAGATAATCATTAACAATTCATGGAAGAGTGGCCTCATAAGGTCAGGAGTATGCTCATCTCAGATTTCTTCACATCAGTGCACAGAATCAGGAGGTAATTGAGCAAGTTAGTGCCGTCCTTTCAACCCTGAAGATTTGTTTATTGTTGCTTGATAAGAAAAGAACACTGTGGGAATCCCATGTCCTTCACATGGTTGCCCTGTTGTGCAGAGACTGCACTTTATAGCAGACCATGATCCTGAGATGAAGACAAGTTTTACAGGTCCAGTGAAATCTGTTTGCTTTTAGAGGATAAATTACAGTTTGTACTACAACAGAGTAATAAACCAATAGCTGCTAGGCAAGTAATGTATTCCAAAGGCCAAAGGGGCTACTGAGGTCCCTGGTGCCTCTTTTCTTACCTTTATTAAATATTTTATTATTTGGACAATAACTTGAGATCTTTGAGCTGAAAGGAGCCCTAAAATTCAACAACACAATGTGCCCCAAAACAATCCCATTCATTTTTATTTTTTTTTATTTTTCTTATTTTACATATCAACCTCAGTTCCCTCTCCCTCCCTTTCTCCTTCCCTCTCTTCCACCTCCCATGGCCCTCAACCAACCTCACATATCATCCACCCCCCCACACTCCACATGTAGGGTGATGCCTTCCTGGAGGGATCAGCTAAATCTACAAGTCACTACAAGTAGAGACTAGGCACTCCCTCCTGTTTCTAGGTTAAAAGAGTATCCTTTCATGGGGAATGTGCTCCCAATGTCCTTTTGTGCACCAGGGATACATCCTGGTTCCACTTTCAGAGGTCCCCTAGACTGCCCAGGCCTTCTGAGACCCGTGTTCAGGGGTTCTGAGTTGGTCCAATGCTCATTAGCTCCTGCTTGTTAAGGTCAGCTGTCTCTGTGGGTTTCTGTAGCTTGGTCTCATCTACCCTCTCCGCATCTAGATTCCAGTTTTGCTCAGTTTTAAGTTGTGGGTGTCTGCTTCTGTTTCCATCAGCTACTAGATGATGGTAGATCAGTAAGTCATCAATCTCATTTTTAATACAGCTACATTAAAGATACAAACTCAAACAGACACTTCTATGGGTAGTTTTCAATACAATTTTATAATATTTACAAATAAATTAGGAAGCAGTATTTATATTAAAGATATTCCACATATTAGTATCACATTGAAAAACCTATAAAATATTAAGATAATTTATTATTATTAGTTATAATTAGTTGTTCCCCTATTTAAGAAACTGAGGCAGGCATACTCCTATGAGATTAAATCCAATGAACTCTATAGTGAGTTCTAGATCATTCTTAGCTGTAAAATTGTCCCTATATATACAAAACAGAATTTGACTATTTTTCTAATATTATTGAAGTAGAAGAGATTAATTGTTGCAGAGAAAACATTTTAAATAATGTACAGGATATGTATATGTAGGAAGAAAGTTTTGTCCCACAAGATGCTCCCAGTAACCACACAGAGGCTTACTATTAATAATAAATGCTTGGCCAATAGCTCAATTTGTTACTAGCTAACATTTTAAATTAAACCATATTTATTATCTATGCTTTGCCACATGTGTTGGTACCTTTGTTCAGTATGACATGCCTATCTTGCTTCTCTCTGCATCTGCTAGCAACTCCAAACGTGTCCTTCATCCTCCCATCATTCTCAATTTGGCTTTCCTGCCTAAGCTTTTTCTAAATCAACTACAGTGGCATGTATTCACACTATATGGAGGAATATTCCACATGTATATGTGTATTTATGCACATATATAAATAGACAAACATATTAATGCATGCTTATATATGATTATAAACAAGATATTTAATATAACATGTAAAATGTAAAGAAAATAACTTTTTTCTTTTTTTATTAATAATATAATTTAAAATTTTACATAGTGATCCCAGTTTCCTCTCCCTTTCTCCTCCCCACCCTTTTTCCCTCATTCCCTCCCTTCCTCCATCTTACCCTCTTTTCTCCCTCACATGCACCCTGGCCACCCTCCCCTCCCATCCCCCCACCCCCATTCTACATGTAGGGCTATGAAATTCAGGTGGGGTCATGCAAATCTGTCAAGTCATTTGAAGTAGGGACTAGGACTTCTCTCCTGTCTCTAGGTTAAGGGAGCATCCCTCCATGGGGGATGTGTTTGCAAGGTCCTTATTTTTGCACCAGGAATATGTCCTGGTTCTACTGTCTGAGGTCCCTTAGACTGTTCAGTCCTTATAGCTGAGACCCATATTCAGGGGGTCTGAGTCAGTCCCATGCTGGGGGGCCTATTAGCTTCTCCTTGTTCAGGTCAGCTGTCTTTGTGTGTTTTGCAACCTGGTTTTCTCCTCTCTCTCTCTGCATCTGAAAACTTTTTACTTTTTAATTTTGATTTATATCTCAAGAATATTTTTTCTGCCTTGATTATGGTGAACTGACAATGTATTTTCAACAAAAAATAATTGCTAAACATTTGAGTAAAAAATGTAAGAAAGGACTGGCAGATGTTCTGGGGGCATTGTCTATGGAGATACCTAGCATACAGAATTATTCTAATCACATTTGCTCTTTGTTAGGCATCTATGTTTCCTATTTAGCACCAGAGGAAACAAATGGCCTATTTTCCCTGGACTGAGAAACTTGCAAATTCACTTCAATATTTGCATTCTGAAGGTTTGGCTTCCAGGTCTTTGAGATAGGGATTTTCTTGATTATAAAAAATTCTGGGAGATTTACATACACTTTAAAGGGGCATGGAAAATTTGAGCAATTATAGTTTTATGAGTAGGTTTCTTTCCTGCCAGCCTGGTCCCATTGCCTTGCCAGCCCCAAATAATACACAAAGACTCTGTATTTGATATAATGCTGTTGGACAGTTACCAGGTTCTTATCAGCTATATCTGTCTAAAATTTTAACCCATTTCTATTGAACTAAATATTCCTGCATGGTCTCGACTTACTGGAGAGAGGTCTCCGCATTCTTCTCACTCAGTCCACTACCTTGAATCTCCTCCTTACTACTTCCCAACTCTTCCTTGTCTCCTAGTCCCGCCTATCTTTCTCTCCTATTGACCACCAGTGTTTTATTCATTAACCAATATGAGAAACGTATTTATAGAATGACATTTCCCATCATTGTAGGTTTAGAAAATAAATGTTCTCAGAAGGGGAAGGGAAAGAATACATGGTCATTATCTTTAGAACCTGCTCAGTGCTTTGCGAGCCAATGAGAACATTAATACCATCATGATTATTGACTACTAGCTAAATCATAGTGCATAAAGAAACATTTAAAAAAACAAATAAAATGAATAAAAATATGATAATCACCAGACAAATGACTTTCATATTCTATAATAGTGTCATGTTCACAATTTGAAAAGAATCACAGGACTTATAAATTTACAAAAACTCTTGAAACTGACAATGTATAATGACATCTAGTTTTAGAGAAAAGGAAATATTTTAGATTAGTAATGAGCATTTTCCTAAACCAAAGATAATGTCAGATTATCTAGCAAGTAGTAACTTCATAATAAATCCTAAGTACACTTATTAAATCTATTTATAGATATGTATAATATATGAACAGTAATCAATAACCTATAGTGAAGCAGTAGTCCTTTGACTTAAAAAAATTTACACACCTACCTTTTGCCTAAATTTGGCCACAAGACAGTTTATAAATACAACCTTACTTATAATTATAAGAAGCACAACTGTGGACAAACTCTAAGAAAAACAGTATTGAAGTTCAATTAAAAATTGAAAAATAAATTATCATATGATGTGAATGCACTTATCTGAAATTTATATATGAACAAATCAAAGTCAACACAAAAAAGATAGCTTCATTGTACCGCCACTTATTCAACCATTCCTGGTATTCATAAAGAGAATAGATAAGAAAATGTTGTACATATACACAATGGAGTTTTGTTAATCCATAAATAACAGCATATTTGTTCAAGCGCTAATGACCCAAAAACCCTATGATTGGCTAAGAAACTTGCCATGAACTCTATATTGTGTTAGCCAATACCAACTGTCTTTCATGTAATAGAATGCAGACTAGTACTATTAGGATTCAAGCAGATACACACACACACACACACACACACAAACACACACACAGACACACACAAACACACACCCCCCACACACACACCCCTCAACCTATAACTAAAATGATGCATTTCTGGCTGCAAATTTTCATGTTGAATACTGCATCACCCATTTTGTAGCTCATATCTCTTTGCAGTCTTAGTTCTAAATATGCATTATGCACTTTGTATCACATACAGGAACACAAACAAATGCTTCTTGAAATGACTTTTCTCAGAATCAAGATCACTTTATATGGACTGCAATTATTTTTCTGTAACACATAAAGCTTTCTGCACTTGTAATTGTTTGATTTTTAAGAATTCAAATACTTTAACAGTTTTTTTACCCATAATTCCTCACCAGCTCATCATTAATTCTCTGCACACTTTGGTTCTGTTATTTTAGTTGCTATGTTAGTGGTTTTACTATAGCTGTGATTAAAAAAAAAAAAACTTCATAAAGTAACTTAACAAAGAAATAGTTTATTTTTTATGTTTTAAAAAAGATGTAGTCTTTAATGACATTGAAAATAGAAGCTTAAATGTGATGCAGGTGATCACATTGCCAGCATTTAGGAAGCAGAGAGAAATAAATTGGGCAGATCCTATTTCCTTCTCAGGCTAACAACCATCAGTAAGAGAGAGGAAAGAGGCATAATGGGTGGAAGGAAGCTTTATAAGCTGCCCATGAGCATACATTTCCTAACAGATTATTTTCCTACCTAATTGAATCTTTAGGTGCCTCATTCTTTGTTCATGTGGGTTACTGGGATTATTCCTTTCTATAATACTCAGTCTATTGTAATTGTTCGTATTCAGCTCATGTTCAGGGAGACTTTCAGGGTGTAGCTTCCATGAGATAAAATTTCACTGGAAATTTCTTGATCATTTGTCTCTTACAACGTGTGGCCCAATCTTCCTGGTAGTTCTTGGCACGTCGATACTTCAATGCAAAGTTGTTTGGAGATGTGTCCATTGATAATGGGTTCCAATGTACTGCATCTTTATTGGTTGTGGCTTTTTGAAATGGCCTCCATGTGTTGAAAAGAAATAAATTTGTTTCTGAACCCCACCTCTCTCTAAATATATATATTTATGTATTCAGTGTTTGAGTCCTTATTATTTACCTGTATCCTCATACCAAGTTTTGAGATCAATAGAAGTATACACACACAGAGAGAGAAGGTTAATAAAATCTCTAGAAATATTAAATGACGTGAGTTTAATGATGCCAGATCACACTTCTCTAAGGGAAAAAATTAACCAAACAAAACAAACCAAAACAAAACTCAAACAAACAATCAAACAAACAAACAAACAAACAAAACCTAGAATAGTTATTTGCAAACATCATTTATTAAACTCAGTGATGCAGTCAGAAAGACGACTGTAAGATTTCTTCAAGCTAAGAGGAGACTTTAGGTCACCTCAGCCACGAACTTGGTTTTCTTTCAAGTGACTAAGCCAGCATACCTTTGATTCATTGATAACACTACACTTTAATTTCCATGCTCTTGGAGTGGAACACAGTTACAGTATTTGTTTATGTTGTTTTTGGAAACAACTTATTTCAGGAAGCCCCTCTCCCTCAGTAAATTAGCTCACGATTCATGTGTTTGTTTCTATAAATGGTGCCTTTCTTTTTATTATTTTTTCTTCCTGAAATAATATTATTTGGAAATGAATGCTTTTATTACATAAAGTTTAAGTGAAATTAACTTCTTAATTTTCCACCTGTATTATTCTTTCCATTTTCATATCATATTGTCTGATCAGATCACCTTACAAATACTCCTGTGCTTAAACCAGATAAGCACATTGTCTCCCTTGGTCCTTTTCTGATAGCTATTCAAGGACTTAAGCAGAAAGAACATGCTAGTCTTTGTGTCTGAATTCTCCTCCTCAATAACACATCAAGGGACATTTGCTTTAATAGTTTAATAAGATGATGAATTTTATAAACTGATTACTGCTTTGATCAGATCCTTTCCTTATTCATTGATATGTGAAGATGATATGACGTATTAGTTATTTCTGTGTCTCTTTCACCAGGTAAATAATAAGGAATAGCTCCCAAGACCAGGCTTCCTACATGGATAAGTGAGGCCTATATTTGTTCTTCCTGTTGAGCCAGTGATGAATAATGAGAATGATGTGAGAGCATTTGTTTGTCTTTATGTTTGTGGTTCTGAGGTTCACTATGCCATGTCTGTTTGTTGGCTATTTGGATTCATAAGTACACACACACACACACACACACACACACACACACACACAAACACACACATACCCCTTTGTAAAGTTAACAAGGAAATTGATGTTTAGCATACCGGCCTGAAAAAAATTTAGAGATGTAGAGATGTTTTATGAACTCAGTGCTTCCTAATTTACATACACTATTTGACAAATGAGAGAGTGAGACAATACTGATATTTTGTGATTTAAAAAAAATGTGTGTTCTGATATTTCAATGTTAAGTATAGCATGCATATGTATATATATATATATATATTGCTAAACTCAAGTATTTTTATATGTTGAATACTTTAGCATAATTATGTTTCATGTTTAAAATATGAGGGATGCAGTTTAAAAACATACATGATTGGCAAATTATTTTTTAAATGCATTGTGTTTTGTGGTGTGTCTGCAGTAATATGAATTGAACTGGCAATATTCGAAGAAATGGATATTCCTAGACAGATTATTATGAGAAAAAGAACGCTGGTACACTGGAAGGTAAGGCTAAACTCTTACACTTCTGCATTTTATTTTGCATGCAACTAATAAAACATGTCTTTGAGTTTGTCATGACACTTCTATCAGGTAAAGAACAGAATAAACTATGTATATGACTTCAGGAAATAACTGTACATATGAACTAGGATACTTTGAAAACCAGAAGTTAGCCAAATAATGAAAAGCAAGTGGCTACTTTACAAACTCTCTCTAGTATTTTCTATGACATTTAAATTCATTGCAGTTATAATTAAGAAGTAGTTTAAGTTAGACTAGGAAAAAAAATAACAAACAATTCCAGAGAGAAATAAGTGGGGAATTATTTCTAATGTTTGTGAAAATGGTAATTATTTTGTCTTCATGATTTCCTTTGTAACCCATTGAACAAATCAAGGCTTTTAGAACATCAAATAACATAGACTCTATTCATATTCATGGTATTCAAAACAACACAAGCATTTTTTAATATTAGGCAGTGATTATACTTAATTATAGCAATAGCACATACAGTGTTATTGCTATATATTATTAACATTGTTAAGTTGGATGTGGTTTAATGTTTCCCACAGGACTGGCAGAAAGTAAATTTTATCAATTTCAGAATCTATGAACATTTTGAAGGATATGGTTTGAAAAGGAAATGTATTTGTTTTGAAATAAGAGGTAGTAACGCCATAAAATGTTTGAAATCTCAGTATAGTGGTTGATTTTCATGCTTTTGTTTCCTTGATTCACTGTTTTTCTCATATACAAAATGAAAATGAGATATGTTAAATCAGACAAAAAGCTTAAGCTTAGACTTCTTTATGTAATATACATAAATATGTACATATATGGAATATTGATATTAATATGAATATTTGAAATTTTATATAGCATGAGATTTTGGAAGTCTTGCTTGTTCCCTTTGTTTTCCTGTTTTGTTGTTTGCACCCAGCATTAGAACAGTTCCTTCATTCAAAGTTTCATTTATTTTCTGGAATGTTAACTTTGTTCCAACTTTACAACCTTAGCTTAAGTTTAGTTGTTATCAGGTATTTGGCTCAAAATAGCAATCCCTGTCACTTATTGGTAGATATCTTTCTGCATTCCATAATTACCTTCATTAGTTTAATTACATTCTTATGTCACATATGTCACATGGTAACTTTGGAATTTTTTACTGTTCCTGAAATTTAAACGCACCACACAACAACTCTGAAAATTAAATTTCAGTTGATGTTCTTGAAGATAAAATTATGAATTGTGTGTTATTATATTGTGTTCACATTTTAAAATTCACTTAGGTATATTATAAATGTTACAGAGGCAAGTATGTTTGTCTAAATTGCGTTATTCTAAGCAAATGGGTAAAAAAACACCAAACAAATAGCTTAGTTTTAATATTCTATTTCCTGAGTATTGAAAAATATCTTTCATTTTTCCTATTGTTATAAAAGCTTAAAATTGACAAGATTTTGCATTTTAAACAGTAATAAATGCCTTAAAATAACACGTTATTCTCCTACTCATCCTTTGCTGATTTGAAAACTCTTATTGAGTGTTATTATAAATATAATTGCTTTTATAGATTAAGAACCTTTCCTTTTGACAAAGACATAATTATATACTTCAGCGCATATACTAACAGAATAGATATAATTAATCATAAAAGTCTGTGAAAAAGTGAGTTTGGAAAGTAAGAAAAATGAGCAGACAAAGATTTTTTTTTTAACCAAATGAAAAAAATATAGAGATTTGGGAGAATTTGACTTTGAAATTTTTGTAAACAGATCACAGAATTATTGAGTTTGTTTAGATGAAAATGTATTTTTTTTGTATCCTGACAACCAAAACTACAGATCATATAAAAGAAAGGAGTTAGCAGATCAATACTACAATGTTCTATGTTTAAGCTCTACTTTAAACCAGATACACAAAATAAACAGGATTTTCATAAGATAAAACTGTAAAACTCTTAAAAGAAGTTAACAGATAATTATTATTCTTTTTGTATTAGGCAGTATATTACTAGATGGTACTCTAAATGAAATTCTAGTGTAACTGTAGGCAGATGCTTTTTGCCAGCATAATTAGATGGAAAAGATGGCATCTATATGGTTAATACCATCATAGTTCCTAGAAAACAAAAAGAATCTTGTTAAGAATTCAAAGTCACAGAATAAAATTTAATTGTAATTTGATATTTCTGACAGCAATATAAAGTTATACATTAAAATTAATAAAAGAAAGACATTGAAACAACAGGATGATGAAATGCTTTTGTGTATATAAGGGTAAATAGCACTGTATTCCTGAAAGTGGTATAAGACATTATACATGAATAAGGATATAGCACATTCAAGGGTCAGAGGACTCAATGATATCCATATGTCAGTTAGACATTGTTTTGTTTATAGATTAAATGTCGATTTAATTAAGGGTTGTCTGGGGGAAAAAAAGAAAATGTATAAAGTTGAAGCAACACCAGAAAAAGACATAATATTTCAGTGAACCTTATACAGTGATCTTAAGTATTGCTGTGAATTAATCTACACATGTGTGAACAAATACTAAGTGTAAGTCAGTGGGGATATGACAGCTTTCAAACACATGAATATTTAAAGTGAGGTTTCTTCTGTTTTGATAAACACCACGACCAAAAGTAACTTGGGTAGGAAAGTGGGTAGTTTTTCTACAACTCACAGGTCACACAACAACACTGAGGGAAGTCCAGTGTATGCAGGTACTGGAACAGAATTCATGAAGGAATACTGTAGGATTGTTCCACATAACTAGGTGTGTTTTCTTTGAGATAACACTAACCACTGGGTCTAAGCCTTTCCAAATCAACCATTAATAAAGAAAATGACCTATAGGTTTGCCGAAAGTCAATCTGGATGGAACCAATTTCTCAATTAAGAGTATACCTGCCTTGCTATGACTAGGTTTGTAACAAGTTGACAAAAACAAACCAAAACAATGACCTATGTCAACTTAACACACAAATGCATCACTATTAAGTCATTAACTTGTTTTCTTGTTGACGCCAAATATCTCATATTATTATTGATATCTTGATATAAAGCACATTCCAATATTTAGATCATCAAATTTTAAATAATGCATTTAACAGTTCAGTCTCTTTAACACATCTAAAATATATTTTATACTACAAAGTCTTTCAAAAATATCCAAAGCCTCTCAAAATATATAAGTTATATAATCTCATTTTAAAATAAATAAATATAGAGGCAGGACACAGTTACAATCAGATCAAAGCAAAGCCAAAGTCTTAACAGTGTAAAGTTCAGTGGCAGACTTAGGGGACACAGAATCTTCTGTGATGGGAGATGTGATTCTGTATATATGTTTCTCATACTGTTAATAAAGCCCTGTGGCCAATAGAAAACTAGATAGGTGGGGCTAGGAGACTAGGAGGAGGAAGAGGAAGTAGTAGCGGGAGTCAAGATGTAGCCCAGGGAAGGAGCAGGACGCCAGCTGCGGCTCCCCGATAAGACGACCACGTGGAAATACTTAGATAAGTAGAAATGGGTTAATAATTAAGACAGAGCTAGCCCATTAACAATAATGGTAACTGGCCAACAGGATTGTATCAAATACAGAGTCTCTGAGTGTTATTTGGGGCTGGCGTGGCTGTGGGCCCAGACTGGTGGGCTGGCGGAAACATACACGCTACACTTCTGGACTAAAAGGGCTCAAGCAGCTCTATTTCTCTGACACTTACTAGACAGCAAACACACATGTCTAGTAGAATCAAGCCAGCTTCATTCCATGGCTGCTGCAGTCCTTGGTTGTCATTCCATGTTACAGACATCTCCAAAACAACAGTCTTTGCCCCTCGGTTACTTCTTCACTGATATCCTTTCTTGGACTGTCCTTAGGGACTTTGACTCTGCCAAGCACTACTTCTCTCTGACACATCCAACTTTGCTTGCTTGCTTTTACTAAAGCTGAGGTTTCACCTTCAACAAAGGTGAAAGGCTTCTCATAGCCTTTCACAGTGTCCAAGTTCAGGTGTTCACGATGAACCCTTTATGCCTTTAAGGTCCGCGCCTCCTGAAAAATTTTTACACACTTCAAATTTGGCTACCAACTGTTGTTGAGGTCTTGGCTGCCTCTAATTACAGCTTATATGTGCCGACCAGGAGGAAACACTTAGCAGAGTTTATTTATTTATTTGTTTGTTTGCTTGTTTATTTATTCCCAATTATGGTACTATATCCTTTTATTTTTCAAGTTATAAAAATGAGCAAAACAGAACTATATCATCTTTTGGTTATATATTTTGGTTTCTATTTCCTGTGGTGTTATATGTAGAATTTTTGGTTTGCTTGTTTAGTTTAGAGACTTAATGAAAGGGCATAGATTGTTTGGGAGAGGAGGTAATGAGGAAGGTCTAGGGGCCGAGGATTGATCAGAATATAATAAATAGAATTTGTTGTTCAACAGAAACAGATAGATAGATAGTTATGTATTTTAAGTGAATAGAATTATATCACCTTGCCTTCAATCTCCTCTTCCCCTTGTTATGTAACACCACTCTCAATTTTTTTAGCACCTTTTCTTTGATTGTTATTGTTACATACATGCATATGTATATGTTATATGTATGTACACTTATGTAAATACAGTGAATACAATGTGCTGAGTCTGTTTTGTTGTTTCTCTGTGTAAACTTTCAGGTCTGACCATTTTGTGTTATATAACCAATAAGTGGTGATCATGTCTGGTAGGAGCTAGTTCTCTCCCAGCAGTCATTAGTTGCTTGTAACGCTTTGTCTAGGTACAGTGCCCAATGAAATTGTCCCCTTTCTGTGTTTTCAAGTCTATTGATAGTCCCATTGTTCAGTTTCTCTTTATGCTGCCCTTTCTAGGGGACACTGTTTTACCGCAGACTTTCTTGTTTTCTGGCTTTTATATTTCCATACACTCTTCTATGAACCTCTGATCATAAATGTAGTTTAATTGATTAAGATGTGTCTCCTGACACTGGGCTCTCCGTTATTCATTGATGTGTGTATTGCTTTTAGTTGTGGTATTCTGTGAAGGTCATTGTCATTTTTAATTACAGGTTGTTGTTGAGCCCTAGCTAACCAGTATCAGTTGTTCAAGCAAAGCTAAAGTTTCACTTTCATATGCCAGGTATATAGTTATAACTAACTCTTTAGTCCCAGCAGATGAGAAGCAAAGATTCTTTATTCAAAATATCTAATTGTCATATGGATTCTTTAGCAGAATTCTAGTCCCTCTGAAACTTCATTGTCAGGTCTCCAGCAACTGCAGTGTTCTTAGCATTATTTTCCAAGATTGCATGATAATCTCATTAAGCTATAAGGACTCAGTCTTTTCTAGCCAAAAGTTCTAAAGTCCTTTCACAATCCTCATAAAAACATAATTGCCACACCAGCCCCAGTGGAGACAGTGTAGCAATGCTGAGAGAAACCTCAATGGCTATCTGTCCAGAGGTTCGCACCACACCTAGTTACGCCTCCTGGGGAAAAGTGGTTCAGGTCCCTGCAGCTGCTTGTGTGGCTGGCCGTTTGGAATGGGTGCTAGATGTGTTTTGTGCTATGATAACAGTATTGTCTTTTATTCAAGGGATATTATAGCCTGTAAGCTCCACTAGTAATTCAGAGATGCCTAGAGAACACTTAGATATAGTTTCAGGACTGAAAGGGATACAGATCAGCAGTCAATAGGTGGGTATTGCCCTCTGTGCCTTCAGACACAGATCCTAAGGTGCCAGTTGTGATTTCAGATGTCAGCCAGGGCCTGATAGATCAATTAGGGCTAAGGCTGTAGGAAGCAGCCCACAATGAGACCCTGCCTGTAATTAACCCGCCCACAACAAACATGCTGTAGGATTCACAACAATATTCTAATTTGGGATCTTAGGGTCCCTAAATCAACACTATAAAAGTTTACTATCTAGAGACAAAGATTAGCCTCTAAACTCAACAAATCAAATCTCTGATATGCTGACCACAAGCAGGCAGGCCAAAATAAACAGAGGTTCCCAATTATGCACTTGCTGAGAAACTTCAAAGGGAATTATTGACATCTATAGAATGCCTTTTATCTTTAAACTGTGACCAAAGATTTGTTCTTTGAACTTTCTGTATAAAAACCTGATATTCTGAAGTAAACTTTGCAGCAGTTCGCAAACCTCCTCAGGTGTGTTTGTGTCTGTCTGTCAAGCAGAAGCCATTCCTGACCTGGTCATCCTAGTCTTGGTCTCCACACAGACCTGCAATCCACTGAGCAGTCTGTGGTACATGATTATGTTTTTTTTTTTTTTTTTTTTTTTTTCTCAGAAATAGCACACAAACCCAGCATCATTTCTTTCTTAGTTAGGGTTTCTATTGTGATCAACACCATGATGACTAAAAGCAACTTGGGAAAGAAAGGGTTCATTTCTTCTTAACAATCCTCAGATCACACACCATAGCTGAAGAAACTCAGAAAAGGAATTCAGTGCAGAAACCTGGAATCAAATGACAGATGTTAAAGACATCCCATGGAATGCTTCACCCCCACTAAGGAGTAGAAAGGGGATGGGCTGGAGTTTGGTGGGGGTGGTAGAGGAGGATGAAAGTGTAAGGAAACTGGGATTAACATATAAAACAACCTTGTTTCACATTGAAATTAAAAAAAAGAAGAATTGAAACATAGACCATGGAAGAGTACTGCTCACTGGATTGCTCCTGGATAGCTGAATGTGCTTTATTAAACACTCCAGAACCATCTTTTCATAACAGGTACTACAGACAGGGCAGAGCCCTCCAACATCAATCACAATAAGGAAAGTGACCCACAGACTTGCCTACATGCAATTAGATGGAGGTAATTTCTCAGTTATGCTGCTGGATTAATTCAATATATATATATATGTATATGTATATATGAATATATATATAATTTATATATATATTATATATGTAATATACATATTAAATATATATACATATATATTTAAAATGTTTGACTTCAAAATTTAAGCCTAAGGATAAATTACTGGGGAAAAAGATTTCAAATTTTGTTTCCACAGGAAATGAAAAGCTGTGGATTCCTTCTAGACTAATGTGGTTTGATCAAGCAAGACCCCCTCAAGCAACGTCAATGGAACAATGCGGCCTTGCAGACCACTACAGCCAGGATTTCTGATTCTTCTTAGGATTCCCCAATGACAGTGCCCCCTACCAGCAGAAAGCAGTTTGGAAAGAATGACGCCCAAATTCCCAAATATTGTTTATAAATGTTTGTTTTCATTTTTAAAAAAAGGCATGTATAATTATGTCCAGCTTAAAATAAATGTTTAATTAAAAAAATCACATCTTTCTATTTATGTCTGAATTTTATCATGTTGACAAAAATGGGCATGGTATTTGGATTTAGATGATCTCTAGTCTGTCAATATGGCAGTTTTGTATTGCTGTCTGAATTATCAAAGTTCTTTTACATTGAAGCTAATTGTATAGTGTGTATTGTTTGAAAATCTATTAATTCAATATACTCTATTTATAGACTTTTGTTACTTCTTTATGCATAAAACCCCTTTTTTATGAAGGTATTATTTTTCCCATGGTTACTGGGCAGTATTTTTTTTAAATTTAAAAAATGATAAATTTTATAAGTACATATATTAACATAAAAGCATATATTTGTGTATGCAAACATGCATATATATAAACATATATATATATATAAAGATATGACATATTATAAGGCTATCATACATATGCACACATATATATGCATATGTATTTATATATGTGTGTAAGTATGTATATATGTATGTATCTCATACAATAAGATACAGGTAAAAATACCTATCACTTAGTATAATCCTCCTTTTCTGTGGTATAAATAATTGCATCTACTTTTCTATTTTTTTTGAAATATTTAAAATATTTATATTAAATATAGGGTCTTAGATTACATAATACCACACGACCTATTCTTGTCTGAATAAACTCTAACCTATGTATGTTAATGAGTAATTTATTATTTTAAGAAGTATGCAAATATTGCTTTTGTCTAACATATTTTCATATTGTATTTAAAGGTAAATGTAATGTTTTCTTTTTCCAGTAAGATTTGGGTGTTCTCTTTAGTTCGATTATGTGAATGTGCCATATAAGATGATAGTGAAGATTCTCATATTTCTATATTGTCTTTAATTCATATTTTTCCTAAATTCTATATTAAATGATTTTATTTGGATCATTTTTACAGCTTACTTTGTCTTTTTCATGTTTTCTAATTTATAAATTGTTATTCAGTGTTATATAGAAAGACATGTCTGAAGACACTATTTGCATGTATTTATATAAATTATTGTCTCTTAATTTTTATTCCTTTTATTTTGTTTATTTTTGAGGCAGGCTCTCAGTATGTAGTACTGACTGGTCTAGAACACTTGAACTGGCCTTGAGTTCATATAGGAGCCTGTTTTTGTTTTCGTGAGTACTGGTATTAAAGCTGTGAGAAAACATGCCCAATGTTTTCTTTGTATACTACATGTGTTTACATGAATATGTGGCACAAATAATGAGCAGAATTGCACTGTGAGAATTCATTCGAGTTCATGGGATTAGATCCTTTTGATTCATTTTTTCTAGTGTTTGTTCTAATGGAAATATGATTTATGCAATACATCCACCCTGAACCTGAATAGTTGGTGTGACTGTGCTAATTAGTTCTCCAATATTTCTTGTGTCATACCCTGACTCCTTAAAAATACTTGATTAGCTAGGAACCTAGTGTAAGCTGTGTGGCATTGTGATTAAATTTACATTAGACTATTTCCTTTCTTAGCTTTACATGTAAAGATAAGGTTATTTTTCAGTCTGTCACACAATGAATAATGTAGAGTTATTTTTATTTTAAGAACAAGAAGTAAGGGCATCAATAGAGACAGTTATTTATGTTTTTATGAAGGATTTCTATACTTTCCTTTGAGAAGTTCGATAACCTGCGTATGTTCAATATCCTTGTCTGGTATAAATCCAAACACATACTGGAAAAAGGGCATCATTAATGTGGGAAGTATATATTTTTGAAATAGCCATTTTGTAGAATAATGTAACATTTTTTCTATTATTCTCTTAAAATCTTCACTTTTGATTAAAATAAAATTATACCACCTTCCTCCTTTGCCTTTATCTCTCCACCTTCTTCAAGGTATCATCCATTCAAACATTTCCATGCCCTCTCCAAAAGTAGGTAATATGTTTTTCTTTGGTATTTTTATTAAAACCATAAATATGTAAACACAATCTGTTTAGGCCTTTTTTTCTTGTTAGTGTGCATATCATTTCAGGACTGACCACTTTGTACTCAATAATCAATAAAAGGACTCATTACTGGGGTTTGCCAATTCTCCATCTAGCAGTCATTAGTTGCTATGTACATTGTTTAGGGGTGGGACCCTACTAAACTGTTCCCTTTCCATTTTTGCATGTCTATAAGTATTAGTATTGTCATTGTGTTTGTCTTCCTTTGCTGCTATTTCTAGGAAAGATTGTTTAACAAGATACTTCCTGGCATACTGTCAGTTACAACCTTTCAACCCCCTCTTCTTAAATGTCTCCATTTTCCATAAAGACAAACTTCTTTGATCCACGGTATATATACTTATCTGTAGCTACTCAGATATGATTTAGAATGTAATAAGGCATCACGCTGTTCTAGCTAAGTTGTTAGTAGATTTTTCTGTTAGGTACTTTGTCTATGATGTGAATAGGTTTTGGCTACCTCTGGTTGAGTGGTCCTAAAGTCCAATTAGCCTGTTGTTAATTACCACAAAATGCCAGTGCCACTTATTGCTGCATATTTACATGTGAGAGAACATGCCCAATGTTTTCTTTGTATACTGCATGTGTTTACATGAATATGTGAGACAAATAATGAGCAGAATTGCACTATGAGAATTCATTTGAGTTCACAGGATAGATCCTTTTGATTCATTTTTTCATGCTGGTCATTGTTTTATGTCATAGAAATTGCAGTTGGGTAGGACTATTGCTTCTATCCCTGAGCAGGTCACATACTACTTTAGATTCCGCTCAAATCCAGTCTCCTAAGTTCCTACATTTATATAATGTATTTTGTTGTTAGGCACATCTCCACCCTACATTCTACTCCCCCATGAGGGATTGAAGGTGTTTTGTTGTTATTGTTGTAGTTGATTTGTTTTGGTTTTCTGTGATATTGTTACTGAGTTGAATTATTGTTGCACTGGTACATGTTGGTGTGGCTAACCACCAAATTAAAAGTATTCTAAGTCAGCAATTTTCAATAGCTTTTCAACTAGGAGTGGTGTTTGTGTTGGAATTTCAATTAGCTTAGTCCTATGCAGGTTCTGTAAATAACCACAGTTGCTGCGAGTTCATGTAGTTTCTGAGGGTTCATTTGATTTCCATGTCATATACAGAGGGAAACATGTTGCAATACTACTCAATGTTGTCTAGTGTCTGCCTTCTTTCTTCTCACATTTCTGTTATGTCTCCTGAGCCTTGCTGAGTCCAGGTGTTGATACAGATGTCCGTCTATAACTCAGGCTCATAATCACATATTTTCTGAATTTTAAAGAGTTATGCATCTCTGTATTAATCACTACCACCTGCAATAATAATTTTCTCTGTCCAAGGTTGGAAGAGGCAAACCTACAAATGCAAACAAATTGTAGAAGGCAGCTTGGCAATGTGAGCATTTAGCAAAACATCTATCAGTTCTCCCATAGGGCTACATATCTTTAAGCTTTGGTTTTTGATTATGTTTAATTTCAGGAATAATTCCATCCTGTGCATCAAGCAGATTTTATTCCCACAATTTATTTCCAAAACAAAGTTTACCCCTCTTATTATTTTTCTGACCTTCCCTTCACATGGGAACATTATCTTTTCATTGTGTTCTTTATTGATGCCTCTTGTCTTTGTGAGAAGATACTTTAAACATAGTTTAGATTTCTGTCATTTTAGTCCTTTACCACTCATATTCATTGTTATGATGGTTACCTTGTTTTATGAGCTTCATGAGCATGTTTCCTAGAAACTTTTGAAGACTTTTGATTTTATATATCATTTTTACAAAATAATGATCAGTTAATATTTCATGAAATGCATGTAAATGTTCCTCGGGGTGTACGAAAAACTGCTATTAAGCAAGTTCTTATATATAAAATTAAGGGTTTAATGAAACCAAAGTCAAATTAAACACTGATGTGTTTGGAGAGGCAGCATAATATGCCTTAACCTGCACTAACACACAACAGGATTGCTGATAAAGTGACATTAATTTTCAATAGAAGAGAGACAAGTTACTGAAACAGTTACTTAACATTTTAATTCAGGAAGCACCATTTTATCACTATATACATAACTATATATATACATATATATATTTACATATTCTTTTATGTTTTTGACTAGATTTTAGCTATATACAGAATATATGTATTGTCTTCAAATTAATATTTTATTGTATATTAAAATTCCCATGGTAGAAAATCTTGTCTTTTTCTTATAATTATCATGTTTGAAACACAGAAGCAATGAACCTGTGCTCTTTCTGACCATTTGTCATCGACTTGTGAATTTAATTGCTTCCCTTTATGTAGCTTTCACGTTGCCTTTGATCACAACTACAAATATCTATTATCTTCTCATTTCTTATATTGTAACACATGAAAAAAAATCTTACCACTTGAGATGATTGGAAAATATGTGTGCAGAATATCTTCTGCCATATACAGTCTACACAGTGAAAGAAAATAATTAGCTAAGTATAAAGGAGGAGAAAATTTTTAATTAAATTATAATTATGAGCACTTTCAGCCAGAAAATAAGACTTTGATTGGAAAAGCTGAAATCTGCAGAGTTAATTACTTGAGTTAGGAATGTATGCCTCAATTTACTGTGCATATATGTGTGTTGTATGAAAGAAGCGTTAACACCCTGTAATCAGTATAGGACATATTCCCAGACAGCAAATTATCACTACAAAAGTTACTTATTTGTCCAAGAAGGAAAGACAGTAGGAAAAGCAGACAAAAACAGAAGATAAGGGATAAAGGAAGGGGACAAGGGGGAAGGGGAAGGAGTAATTGTCCAGGAAGAACAAAGAAATGCCTCTGTATAGACAGGTGACAGAAGTGGGTTCATAGGCAAAAGAGAATTTAAAAAGATGAAATGGGAAAACCATTGTCAAGGTAAGGTGTTAATTTTCTTGGACAGGTTAATTATGGTAGCCAAAAGAGTTTTTCATTGTTGGACCTCAAAACTTTGATAGCTGGGTCTTGGTGGCCTACCTCTAGAGAAGGAAGTGGTAAAAAAAAAAAAAGGGAGTAGAAATTGGGGGCTAGCATTTTGTTGTTGCTATTGCTGCTGTTCACTTGTTTGTTTGCCTGATTTTGTTTTTTGAGACAGGTTTTCTCTGAGAGACAAACCTGACTGTTCTGGAGCTCACAGTGTGTCCTGGCCCTCCCATGTACTGGGATAAATTGTGTGACACCATTTCTGGCATTGGTGGCTAGCTTTTGAAATCTAAAGGTTTGTTGTTTGTTTGTTTGTTTGTTTGTTTTGTTTTGTTTTGTTTTTTTGCAAAGAAAAGAAATAGGGAAAGGACAAGGCCTGCCAGGGCCATTTTTGCCAAGCTTAGGCCTATAAGAGTCCCTTCATAGTTTGTGTGTGAACACATCTGTGTGTGTTTTTGAAAATGGAAAACTCTGAATGAAGCAAAATAGGCTCAAAGTCAATCATAATGGACAAGGGACACCATTTAAAGGTGGTTCTATCTGTTGAATATATTCTATAAAGATGCTCAATATCAAGGTCAATGAAATACCCTAATCTGTTTATTTCTAACATTCACCTCATTTCTAATTCTGATACTTCATTCAGAGTTAAACTGTATACTTGAATTGCTCAGTATACTCATATAAAATGAAAGTAACCATATGAATGTTAAATATCTTGTGGCATCTAGGCTTCCTATCCATCACAAAGCATCTTACCCTGAGGGCCTGCCTGCATCATTATCCACCTTCACTTTTGTTGCATTTTTGTGGTGTATTTCAACTGAATTCTTACTTTTTTTCTTGACATTATATAATTGTTTTCTTTCTCCTTGTTATTTGAATTATAATCATGATGATAAGTTATATGAAAATGAGTTGGTATCAATTAATCTTCAATACTTTATAAAATATTTACTTTGTGTTCTGCTCTAATCATTAACTCTTAAATTTTGACATATAGAATTGATCTTCATTCCATGTGTTCAAAACTATAAATTTTTGATTATGTTCTTTTGAAATTAGATATATTCAGACATTCCATACATCCCAGCCACAGTTTCCTCTCCATATTTCCCTACACTCCTCCTAGCTCTCCCCCAGTTCCCATTTTTTTTTTTTGCCCACATCTACACCTCCCCATTTCCTCTTCAGAAAAGGGCAGGTCTTCAAGAGACAACAGCCAGACAGTACACATCAAGGTACAGTAAATTAGGAAGAAATAATTGAGACTGGAAAAGGCAATTCAACAGGAGTAAAGGAGTCAAATATCAGGCAAAAGACTCAGAGATATACCTATTCTCACTGCCAAGAGCCTCACGAGGTCATCAAGCTAACAGCCATAACATATACATGAAGAACCTGGTGCAGACCCATGTAGGACCTATGCTCACTGTTTCTATCTCCCTGAAACCACGTAAACACTATTCATTGATTTGTGGGTCAAAAATTCAGTGGGCTACATTCTCCTGATGTTCTCCATGCTCTCTGACTCTTATAGTCCCCATCTCCCCAACACCGTTTCCCAGATTTCCAGAGGCGGAGATTAGAAGACCTCCAATTTAAACTCTCTCTCCTCATAGTATCTGGCTTTGGGTCTTTATACCTGCTTCCATCTGGTGTGAGAGTAAGATTCTCTGATAACAACTGGACAAGACACCAATCTGTAAGTGTAGCATGGTATCATTAGAAATCTTTTCAATGATTTATTTTGCCATTTGTGTTTGGTTACAACCCAGATCTCTAAGCTATCCAGTCTTGAGTTCATGGTCATCCATGCAATGTCCAGCACAGATGGGGTGAGCCTCAAATTAAACCAAACATCCATTGGCCACTCCCAAATGTTCTGTGACATTGTAGCAGTACATCTTACAGGTATAATAGATTGTGCGTGGAAGGTTTTGTGGCTGGGTTGGTGTCCAGGTTTCCCTTTTTATGTAGTATTCAGAAAACCTTTTAGCATCAAAGAGACTAGATTATATGGGTGAAGGATCCAAACACTCACTAGCTCAACCTAACTACATTCAGAAAGCTGAATGGACCTAAGAAATGGAGACCCAATGTCTGGTTTCAGAGGGGGGAAATCTGCCTTATCATCATCCTGGGTATTTAGATATCTCCACAAGTCCTTCAATAGCAAAAACTGAACTGAATATTACCCAGTCCCACCACTGGAAGCTTTTCTTTGCTATAAAAATGTTAGCCAGTTCAGACTCCATTTCTTTTATTATGAGGAGTCCTCACTAAAGTCACCCTCATAGATTCTAGGAAGTTTCAACTACACTAGGTTTTCTCTGCCTCTCCCAATTTCAGCTGTTTCTCCAAGTATTCTCTCCCTCCATCCTTTCCCTTCTCACCTGACCTCTCCTGCTCCCACCCCAAATGCATCCTCAGGAAACCTTCTATTTCCCATGGTTTTAGCCTGTTGACCTCCTCTTAACTGAACGTCTGCGAGTCTATGAATTGCAGCTTGATTATCATTTACTTCACTACTAATATCCACTTATAAGTAGACATACCATATATATCCTTCTGTATCTCACTTGCTCACTCAGGATATTTTTTTTCATTGTATTAATTGGACTTCAAACTGAATGATCTTTTATATTTTAAACTGGTGAAAATTGCCCAATATGAAAATTTACAACTTCTTTATCCATTCTTTAGTTGTCCAATATCCCATTTGCTTCCAGTTTCTGGCTAATATGAGTAAGCCTGTAGTTATCATAGTAGAGTAAATGTCCTTGTTGCAGGATGGAGAGTCTTTTGTGTATATGCCAAGGGTAGTATAGATGGATCTTAAGTTATATTTATTGAAAATTTTCTAAAGAACTGCCATATTGATTTTCATAGTGACTACAAAAGTTTACATTCCCATCAGTTTATTCCCCTAGCTCCACATCCTGGGCAGTATGAGCTGTCACTTGTGTTGTTGCTTTTGGTCATTCTGACAGTTATAAGGTGAAACCTCAATCAAAATGAGGATTAAAATTGATAAAATAGAAACAATACAAAGAATCAATGTAACAGTTGGTTCTTTGAGAAAATTAACAAGATAAAAACCTTTATCAGAATTAACTGAGACACAGAAACAACTCAATTCATATTATCTGACACAACTCTACTCATTTCAGTTCATTTTAATTTCACATACTCTGAACTTGATGTCTGAAAATGTATTTTTCCTAGTTCTATATAAAAATTTCTCTCTATCCTAAGTTTAGTCTATGTAAATCTGAGGATTAAGCTCTAACTTTATTTCCTAAGGCCTGATATTAATGCTTTTATGATGAATGTCATCATCCAAAGTACAATCAAAGAGCTGCATTTATTCAACATTCAAAGCAAAAGTGAAAATATCTATAGTGAATTATTTTGATATTCCAGATGTAAGTTTGAAGAGGAAGCTATTCACAGCAGGATTGTCTCCATTAGTGGAAAAAAACCTTAAAAATGAAGTATTAATGGAAATGTTTTACTAGTTCAGCTGCTATTGAAATTTACTTCTCATGTGATCGATCAATGGAAATCAGTATAGTTTAGGTAAGTAGCCTGGTTCTAATATGGCAATACTACATGCTGCAAAATGTAGATTTTAAGTATGAATAACTAATCAAGAAATTTCTTTAATGTGTATAAATTAGGATATTTTTTACAACTAGGTTTCAAAATTACTTTAGAGACTATTAATACAATATCTATCTCTATTATTTCCTGAAGATATATCTAAGTTTAAATTATGTTTATGCTGTTTTATTATAGAGATTTCTCTGAATCTAGAAATGAATAGGGGATTTATCCCTTGCCTATACTGTATTAGCTTTATTGGAACCTGTCAGCTCCTGCCTGGACCTCTTTCATAAGCAAAATAATATAAAATTCATCTTTCTCAAAGAATCCATTTGTGAATCTTCAGTGAATATTGAAGAATAAAAAAGAGAGTGAAAAGCTTGCTATAGGGTGAATGCCAGTATGTGAATTCAGATAGTCAGTGATACAAGAATCAAAATAAAATAAATACAAACCAAACAAACAAACTGATATTGCTGCTTGGAAATGGAAAAAGTAAGCAAATGTGTAGGAAATAAACGTATGTTGACAAACAGAAAAAACTGTTAGAGATCCTTGTATGTTTCTTTGGGTTTTAAAATTTACTTGGGTTCCCCTACCACACACCACTCTTGAATACTGAGACTTCTAAATGGAGATTATTATTGAGAAATAGTCCCCAACATCTGTACTCCTATGTTAAGCATTATTTGCCAAAAGAACAGAGAGAGAGAGAGAGAGAGAGAGAGAGAGAGAGAGAGAGAGAGAGAGAGAGAGAGAGAAATGATATTGGAAAACACAGTAATGCTCATCTGTAATTTCTACAAGCGATTTAACTGGAAGAGAGTTTTCCTCATGGAGAGTCTTAATGCAGACTACTGTAAACATTACCAAGTCTGTTTCAGTTTCAGCCTAAAAGTGGTAATTTTCTTCTGTTATATCAGTTATCTTTTTTTGGTTCTATTTATGCTCTTCAAAGATGGGTCTTCACTGTGTATTTCAGTGTACTTTAACTTATTACAGTGCCCCAGAACACCCTTATAACTTCAGTATCCTTCTTATCTTATCCCAAGGACTTAGAACTGCATGTGTCAACCATTATAAATTACTCGTAGCTTTGTAAAATGCATCATCTCTTCCGTCCTTATTGTCTTCACAAATATGTTTTTCTACACCATATAAAATTTAAAAAAATATGCTGTGGAATTAAATGGTTTTCCTAACAGTTTTTAAAATAGTGCTTAAAAGTTATTAAATTATAAATTTTTTTGGTGACCACTATTATTTTACTTATATTCTCCTATCTGCCTAGTGGCACACTGTATCCTCCAAGATTCTAATCTTCTCTTGTCATGTCTTCTGTAATCTGCCTTCTAGTATAAATGATACTTGCGTGTATAATATGATATTGTTTGTATAGCTAAGATAATAGTCAATTGATTCTTGACTAATCAACAGGAAGACTACCCTGGAAATTTTGTCCCAATGCCATGATGCTTCTCAGAATACAAGTATTTATCTACAGCAGTAAGATGTGGTTATATATTATTTATTATTTATTAAAGCTTTCCTGAGGATTGAGAAAACAAAGCCAGACAAACTAGAGAAGTCAGGCAGTGATGATATATTTCTTTACTCCCAGGTGCCATACTACTTAGTCAGGCAGTAGTGGTACACAACTTTAATCCCAGGATTTCTCTGAGCCTAAGGCCACCCTAACCTGCACAATAGTGAAGAGTAACATAGCTCATGCCTTTGATCATAGCACTTGGGATCACACACCTTTAATACCATGACTGTGTAGGTATAAAAAGCAAATGGTCTCATGTGGAGGTGATTGCCTCCAGCCATGCTAAGGAAAGGTAGCACTCTAAGGTTTGGTGAGAATATGTGGGGATAGGACAACCTTGTAGTCTGAGGTAGAAACAAGTGCTAGTGGCTAACTGCTTTGCTTCTCTGATCTTCAGTGTGAAGCTTGAACCTGAATATCTGCCTCTGATTTTTTATTTCTCTTCAACTATGTTCATAGCAGCATTATTTGTAATAGCCAGAACCTGGAAACAAGCTACATACCCTCAACTAAAGAATAGATGGAGAAAATGTGGTACATTTACACAATGGAGTACTATTCAGCAGGGGAAAATTAGAATCTTGAAATTCTCAGACAAATGGATGGAACTGGAAGAAACCATCCTGAGTGAAGTAACCCAGTCACAAAAAGATAAACACAGTATGTACTAACTCATATATGAAGTTTAGTCATAAAGCAAAGGATCACCAGCCTACAATCCACACCACCACAGAAGCTAGAAAACAAGGAGGTCCCTAAGACTGATACACATCATCCCCTGGAAAAGTCGAAAGAGACAAGAACTCTTGAGCTAATTGGAAGTATGGGGGAGGGGAAAAGGAGTTAGGAGAAAGAGACAGGGAGATGAGGAGGAGAGAGGAGGATATAAGAGAGCAGGAAGATTGATACTACAATAGAGGGAGCCATTATAGGTTTAAAGAGAAATCTTTCACTAGGGAAATGTTCAAAGATCTGCAAGGATGACTTCAACTAACAAAATAAGCAATAGTAGATAGGCTACCTAAATACGCCTCACCGACAAGACAACAAGATTAATTGCCTTATATGCTATCCTAAAGTCCTCACCCAGAAGCTGATGGAAGCAGAATCAGACAGCAACAGCAAAACACCAAGCCAAACTCCTGGAATCCAGTTGCAGAATGGGAGGAGTGATGAGCAAAGGTGTCAAGGAGAAACCAACCGAAACACCTGACCTGAACAAGAGAGAGCTCATGGACTCAAGTCTGTCAGCTGGGAAACCAGCACAGGACCAACCCATACTGCATGAACTTGGGTATTATTTAGGAGGATTGGACAGTCTATGGGGCCTCCAGTAGTGCATCAATATTATTTCTAGTATATTTATAGACTTTAAAAGTCCATTCCACATGAGGGGATACTCTCTCAGCCTAGGTAGAGGGAATGATCTTAGGTCTTGTTCCAAATGATATGACAGACTTTGAAGACTCCCATGTAAGTCCTTACCCTTTGGAGAGTAGAAAGGTTATGAGATAGGGGGCTTGTGAGGGGCAGGAGAGAAGGGGGGGAGATGGAATTGGGATTGACATATGAACCAAGATGTTTCTAATTTCAGTAAGAAAAAAAGGGGAAAAATTGTAGAATTGCATGTGGTTTTCCCTTCCCTCTACTCCTTTGACTTTCTCCCCCACATCCTCTCTCATCTGTATCCACTCTCCTACTGTCTTTTATTAATGGAAAGCAAACAGGATTTTAAGGGAATGTAATAAATATAATATAATATTCTATAAAATAATGTAACATTTTAAAACAAAGCCTAACACATTGGAATTGGTCAAAACTGAAGGAAAAGAGACCAAGAAGAGACATAAAATCAGTTACTCACTCAATCACACACTCAGGAATTTCATACATTTACTAAACTGAAAACATATTATAATGCAAAGGTGTAGTCTGTGCATGGCCTGTACATCATGTCTCAGTCTCTGTGTGTTCATATATGCACTGACTGTATTTTATAGAGCCTAGTTTTCTTGATATTCTTCCCCTCTGTCTCTTACACTTTTGTTACCTACTCTTCTTGAGGGTTCCTTAAGCTAAAAGGGGAGAAAACTGATGGAGGTATCTTATTTAGGATTTAGTGTTCTAAAATCTTTAATTCTCTGTATGTTTTTTTTACTGTGGAACTCTATTGTTTTGTTTGTTCATTTTGTTCATTCTGTTTTGTTTTCTTTTGCTTGGTGACTTTTATTTATTTGTTTGTTTGTTTATTTTGGTTTATCAAGATAGGGTTTCTCTCTATTACTTTGGAGCCTGATCTGGAACTAGCTCAGTAGACTACGCTGGCCTTGAACTCACAGAGATCAACCTGCCTCTACTTCCCCAGTGCTGGGATTAAAGGCATGTGCCACCAAAACCTGCAGAAGACAGTTTCTCTACTGATGACTGAGTAAAACAGTGGTCTATTAATACAAAAAAAAATTATTGCTTTAGTTTTTAGTTTTGTTTTGTTGTTTTTGTTTGCTTGATTTTAAGAACAGTCGTATATTGTTTTACCCAATGTCTCTGGGCTATCTAGTCTCTTATACTTGGTTATAATGCAGTGTCTGCTATGGGTTCTATGTCGTAGTGATGCATGTCTAAAATCAAGTCACATGTTGGTTAGTTTCTCCCACAAACTCTATGTTATTGCCCTAGCATATCTTTCTGATATCAACAGCATTAAAAAGCAAAGGTTTTGGACCTGGGTTGATGTTTAAGTTTCTCTTTAACTATCATGCAGAGTACCTCACTATACACCAAAGACTATATCTATACTCTATATCTAGAGTATAGGGATGAAGGCTTATACAGAAATGAGCTGGACTTCTCTTTGTTCAATGAGTTCATTAAGTAATTCCTTCAGCACTGGGGCTTTAAAATCAGGTTTTGGTGATCAAGATGTTGTCTTGTCCATAGTACGGTTGTTTGGAAATTCAAAGCAGACCCCTTTGGCCAACACCTCAATTAGATGTAAACCAATACCAGAACAGGAAACTTTATTTGCTGGCAAGAGATGGCCAATGGAGTCTCTGTCTCCCCCATTATTTTGTGATTTAGGTTGGACTGACTTGATGTATGTTTATATTTTAGGAAGCTTCAGCTATATTAGGTTTCTATATTATCCCTCAAATACTCCTTAATTTTCGCTGTCTGTCCCCATATTTCCTGCCTTATTCTACATCCAAATAATAATCAATTACCCCATCTATTTATAACTATCCATTCTATTTCATTCCTTATTGAGATTTGTCACCTCAATCTCTTACTGTATACCTATGTTACTATGTTTCTTACAAACTAGTATATCGTCTTCCTAAATGTTTCCACATCTTTCACAGCACACTTGTCAATCTCATTTTAAGGAAAGATTATAAAAATGCCTTCTTTCTCAAACCTCATGAGAACATCTTTTCTGATTTAAGACTATATTCATTATTATGCCATTAGTTGTTTCACATTCCCATACTATCCTCTGTTTATTGAGACATTATTACTCACTAACAATATCTATAATAAATATATGCATTTTAATTCATACTAACTAGCTAAAATAGATAAATGAGTAAATGCATCTGTCAGTGAATGTATACTGTTATTTTATTTCATAATGTGTCTATTACTATGTCAATTTTGTGTATTGTCTTCTCAATTCCCAATACCTTGAAAGACATGATATAAACTTATTGAATTGTATAATAGTTTTAGAATCATTTGTTATATCACTTGCATACTTAATAGATGATTTGAGGAAAGTGTGTTACTTTTATTGCTTTGGGACAAATATATATCTCATTGGTTATTTATATTTAGTATACAAAAATCTATGGAATGACTTATAAAAATATTTGAAATAAAGAACAGTACCAAGAAGAATTTTAATAACATACTTTTCCTTAATTGTATAAACTATAATGCTTTATTTATTATTGTGGAATTATTTGGAAGATTATTATAAGGTGAGAAATATTACCCATTATGCTGTTAAAGTGTAACTATACTAGCTTAAGTGAATAGATCAACTGACAGGATCTCCCTTTAGACCTCAATTACCCAGATCAAATTATCCAACTCATAGTTCAATTCAGTAGTTTATGTTTCCTTTCTGCATCTTTCTATTGCCTTTATTCCTGTTTTATTCCAGGAGTTTAACATATCTTTAATTGAGCAAATTAGTGAGTACTCTGACTATTATGAACAACCTCACATACTTCAAGATAATGTTTGCTATTTTTCTGTGTTCCATGTATCCTTGTACTTCAGAAGGTGACTTAATAGTTATCACTATCATCATCGAAGCCATTGAGTGTACGAGGATGAGATAAATTATACAACTTGAGATCTGTGAGGCCTTTAAGCATTATTTAGTGATGGGAGATGTTATTCTGTATATATGTTTCTCATACTGGTTAATAAAGCCCTGTGGCCAATAGAAAACTAGATAGGCGGGGCTAGGCACCCAGAAGGAAGAAAGAGGAAGTAAAAGGCGGGGTCAAGATGTAGCCCGGGAAGAAGCAGGAAGCCGCCGCGCGGCTCCCCGATAAGACGACCACGTGGAAATACTTAGATAAGTAGAAATGGGTTAATAATTAAGACAGAGCTAGCCCATAAACAGTAATGGTAATTGGCCAACAGGATTGTATCAAATACAGAGTCTCTGAGTGTTATTTGGGGCACATGTGGTTGCGGAACCATAGTGGCAGGACCAGAAGGCCGGCTGGGAACAACATGCTGTAACATAATGGTGTCAGAAGCGGGATTGAGAACTTTCATTTAAAACTTAACAAAAGCTTAAAAAATAGTTTTTAGAAACAAGGGAACAGAGACTTCTTGGTAGCAGCATTTTCTTGATTTGATTTGTTTTGCTGTAGACAGAGATTTGCGCGGCTCCTTTAAGGGAAGTTTCCAAAATTAGCATAAGCGGCAAAAAGCAGCCTGGCTTTTAAAGAGCTCTGCTAACAATTCAATGGTGTGTATGAGAGCTGCAATAAAGGTTTACACTGTGTTTATAAAAATACGCTGGCTTGGGAGAGAAAAAGAAACAGGATACAATGGTTTAAAAAAGAAAAAAGGAAGTAGAATTAATCCTAGTACTCGGCAGACAGAGGCAAGCAGATAGATCTCTGTGATTTCAAAGTAAACCTGGTATGGAGTGAATTCCAGGACAGATAAAAGTTACACAGGGAAACCCTGTCTCAAAATATGCAAAAATAGAAGTAGAATAAATAGAGTAATAAAAAAGCCACGTAAAGATGGAAAGCACAGAAAAATTTTGGATACTATACGCAATTCTGTTGTCTTTAAATTATTTGATTGCTGAGAAAATAACTACTGATAAAAGAAAAGCTGCTGGATTAATTCAATTTATATATTTTAAAAATGCTTTGACTCCAAAATTTGAGCCTAAGGACAAGTTACTGGGGAAAAGGATTTCTATTTTTGTTTCCACAGAAAATGGAAGGCTATGGATTCTTTCCAGACTTATGTGGTTTGATCAAGCCAGACCCCCTGAGACAACTCCCCAGGTGATCCAACATTCAAAGCAGTTGAGCCAAAGCCTTGCAGACTACAGCCAAGATGTCTGCGTCTTCTTTGGACCCCCATGACAGCGCCCTCTACCAGCAGGAAGTAGTTTGGAAAGAACGACGCCCAAATTAACAAATATTGTTTATAAATGTTTGTTTTCATTTAAATGGACTTGGTTATAAATGGCTATAACCACAAACAATCTTTTTAAAGGTAAAAAGGGAATTATGTTATAGATATGAATACTTTGCTTTGGAATGGATTTTCTTTTATTGATACAATTTAAGGTCAATTTTGTAATATGTATATTTCTCCTCTTGTTTAGGTATTGTGTTTATATAGCTCATTGGAAAATGTAATGTATAATTTAGTACAGATTAGAGAATTACCTATAATAGTTAAAACTTAGAGTTAAGTTAGTTAGGATTTCTAGATATACAGAGATGTATTTGAGATGGATAGGCATTCTTCAAACCTTTCAAAGACCTACAGAATATGGCATTTAAAATGGTTTAGGGATTTTCTTGACAGTGAGGCACAACTGCTCCTGGTAACACCACCTACAGAAGAAAGGAAGATGGACATTGAAGAAACTCGTTATGAAGTTTGCTTCTAATATGGCCAGAGTGGCCATTTGGACAAGGTATTGCTCTTGTCTCTGTTTGACTTTATGTTGTAGAAACTGGACATGCAGGACCCACAAAAAGGTGACTGCTGATGCAAGATGGACATTGCTACAGGATTCCTGCTTCATGGAAGAGGCTGCCAGACAGCCAGACAGTCTACAGGACACAGAGAAAAGTTTCCTGCTTTGCTGAGGAGTCTGGACACACACTATGGCCTATGGGCTGAAGATGGAACATTACAGAAGAACTTCGGGTGACTGACCAGGCAATGCATTGTCTCTGTCATTTCTAGAGTTTATATATTATCCTTCTGTGGTCTTTGAAGTAGTTGAAGACAGATAGTTATGATTATAGTTTTCCTTAGTTAGGATTAAAGATAAGTTACATATAGGACTTTAGACTCACAAAGATAGGATAGATGATATTTTGTTTAAGTCTTACAAAATGTTAATGGACTAAATATTGTTTACTGTGATTCTTATTTGATAATTGTTGTATGGTACATTTTGCTATGTTAAGGTTAAACCCCTTCTTTTACTTTAGACAGAAAAGTGGAGATGATGGGAGATGTTATTCTGTATATATGTTTCTCATACTGGTTAATAAAGCCCTGTGGCCAATAGGAAACAAGATAGGCGGGGCTAGGCACCCAGAAGGAGGAAAGAGGAAGTAGTAGGGTTGGAGTCGAGATGTAGCCTGGGAAGAAGCAGGAAGCCTGCCGCGCGGCTCCCCGATAAGACGACCACGTGGAAATACTTAGATAAGTAGAAATGGGTTAATGATTAAGGCAGAGCTAGCCCATTAACAATAATGGTAATTGGCCAACAGGATTGTATCAAATACAGAGTCTCAGAGTGTTATTTGGGGCACACGTGGTTGCGGGACAATGGCGGCAGGACCGGAAGGCTGGTGGGGAGGAACCTGCCGCAACAATTTAGTTTAATAAGACAGAGCCTTAATTTTCATACATATAATACTGTAATGAAGAAGTTCGGTAGAATTTGAACTTCTTGAATAAGGTAACTTCATTAGCCTGCGCAAGAAAAGAACTCTGTCTTTGTTAAATTGCATAGCTTTTCCTTTCATATTCTGTTGTTTGTATTGGTCTCTGAGGAATCTGTTGAAAAGATTGAGGAACCAACAGTGTGAAAAAATGCAATATATTAATTATTTTTAGTAAGGAAAATGAAAGGTAGAAATAAAAAGAAATATATGCAGGATATGAAATTTGTAGATAGTGTAACTGAAGCAATAAATATGATCTATATTATGAGAAAGTGGCATAAAAACAGAACTTTCAGGAGTATATTAAACTAGGATAATGAGCAGAATGAAACATAGGGATTGTATGGAGATAGAGAACAGGAAACTTTGGTTTGATCAAATTCTGTCTGATATAGTTATGTTGAAGTTCTATATTCTGTTGTAGGATTATAGTTTACAGTTGGAGGCCAGGAGGATAAATTATAGATGATTTGGATCAATTTAAATCTCAACATATTACCATTTCTTCTCCTTGATTTAGCACTAACTGAAGAAAATAGAAATTGTATTGGGAGCCAGAATGGTTGATATACAATCCTTCAAATCTAACTGCCCTTCTCATCACATATGTATATGTGGAAAGGTGGGACCATTGTGGTCACACCTCCTTCTGACATCACAAAATCTTTTCCTTCTAAAACAACTTCTATCTCATTTAAAAGAACAACATTCTGTGTCACTACTGTTAAGTTTCCTTCATTCCTTCTTTACTCTCTTGTTTTCTTCATCTTTTCCCTTCCTTCTTTGTGACACAAGAATGCAAAAGTAATATACTCAACTACAGCATCAAATTTTTATCTACTAGAAAATTGTGACTTGAGGAAGGGACTAATTTGAAAAGTTGTTAGACTTATTGTTAAATCTTAGGTTCCTGTTTACCATAAAAAGTTAATATAAATAATAATGGAAAGCAAAGCTATAAGAAAACACAGTGCTTGCCTAGAATGTCCATGGCCCTGTAGTAGTGAATTATCCTTGTTATAAGATTCAGATATCCGATTGCCAACAAGAAATCACAAGGAATGCAGTACTTGGCATAACAGAAACTCCATCTACAAACAGTGACACCAATGTGGGGTGAGAGTTTCCGCATTCACACTCTTGTGCAGGACATGGTGCAGACACCATGGCAGATTCCCTCCATGGTACACAGTGGCACTGTCTCCATGCCATGCCACAAAGCATGCTGTGTGGCAGATTTGGCATTTACTTATACAGTCAAAAAAAAATTATCAGCCGTGTGCTATAAGATGCTTGATGGTAGCATAGAGAAAAGCCAGGCAGTGAGGACAGTTCCTAGTGCTAGAGGTAAACATACCCCTGCCATGTTGGAAAACCAGCTGCTAAATTACCTTTATAATTCCAGTAATGCTGTTTAGCATATAAAAGGCTTGTGGTTAGAAAACCGTAGAGATATAAAGACTGATTCAGGTGAAGAAAAAACCTCAAAAGGTTATATATTGTGTTTAAAAATATGTTTAGGTTTGGGAGAGAAAATACAAAGGATAAAGTTATTAGATAAAAAGAAACAGAATTGGTAGGCATGGTGGTACAAGCCTTTAATGCCAGCACTCAGGAGGCAGAGGCAGGCTGTGTATTCAAGGCCAGCGTCATCTACAGAGTGAATTCAAAAAAAGAAGGAGAAGAGAAGAAAAGGGAGGAGGAGTAAGAGTAGGAGGAGGAGGAGGAGGAAGAGGAGAAGGAAGAAATATAATAATTAAAAAAAGCCACATAAAGATGGAAAATACTTAGAGTCTGTATACTGTATGATATTGTGTTTTCCTTTAACAGCAATAGCTGTTAAAAGATGTGTGAATATAAATGCTGTTGGATTAATCCAATGTATATATTTTGAAAATGCCTTAACTTCAAAATTTAAGTCTAAGTACATGTTAATTTGGAAAAGATATTCTGATTTTGTTTCCACAGGAAAAAAAAAATGCCAAGGATTTCTTCCATACTAATGTGGTTTGATCAAGCATGACCCCCTGAAGCAATGGCCCAGGTGATCCAACATCCCAAAAAACTGAGATGATACAGCCAGGTTTCTGGGTTTTCTCAGGGTCTGCTTGGGATTCACAGGGCCCCTGTGTTTTCATTTAAATGGGGTTGATTATGAATGATTAGTAATCACTGTTAATGAGTACTCTTTCTAGAGAAAAACAAGGGGAATATGATTTAGAAATGAAAACTGTTCATTGGTATGGAATTTGGTTTATTGAAACCAATTTAAGGTTAATTTTGTTATAGTTGTATTTTATTCTTATTTAGATATTGCATACATACAGCTCTTTTTAAAATTCAATGTATAATTAAATACATATTATAGATAGTAACCTATTTTAATCAAAACTTATGTTAGTTAGGATATATATATATATATATATATATATATATATATATATACATATACAGAGATATATTTCAACTGAATAGGTAGTCTTTGAAGTCTTTCAAATACGTACAGAATATGGTATTTATAATAGTGTATTAGGGTCTTGTATGACAGTGAAACATGTCAGAGATGAAGATGGGCATTGAGAAAATCCTTATGGAGTTTGCCTTCACCATGGCAAGATTAGTCATTTGGGCAAAAAAAGCTGTTCTTGACTGAACTGTTTGTATGTTAAATAAACTGAACATGAAGGACACACTGGAAAGTGACTGCTGAACTTGACAAAACAAGGTGAGACAGTCCTTCAAGTTTCCTTGAAGAAAAATTCTGCCAGACATTGCACTAGACACAGAAAAATGACCAACAAACTGCCAATATAGTCAGTACAGTTTCATATTTCCTGTGTTGCTGAGTAGTCTTCTGGACACTCTAGGCCTATGGGCTGAAGATAAATGCCACTATATTACAGAAGAATTTTGAGTGAGTGTCTAGGAAGTGAGATGTCTCTGTTAATTCTAGAGTTTACATAGGATCCTTCTGAGGTCTTTGATGGAGTTGAAGATAGTTATGGTTTTCCTTAGTTATAATAAAAGATAGCTTACATAAAAAACTTTAAACTCACAAAGATAGATGATAGAATATTTTCTTTAACAAATGTTAGTGGGCTAAATATTGTTAACTATATATCTTGCTTGATAGCTGTTATGTTATATATAATTTTAGTATGTGAAAGTTAAAACCTTTTTTATTTAGACAGAAAAGCAAACATTATGGGGGATGTCTTTCTGTGTATATGTTTCTCTTATTTGTTGATGAACAAAACACTGGTTACTCAATAGCCAGGCAGGAAGTATAGGCAGCACTAGCAGAAAAGGAGAAATCTGGGGAGAAGAGCGAGAGATAGGCTGCCAGAGAGATGCCATGTAGCCACAGAAGGAGTAATATGTTGGATCCTTCTCCAGTAAGATAAAGCCATGTAAAATACATAGCTAATAATAAAACAGAGCTAGCCAATAAGAAGCCTAAGTTATCAGCCAAATTGCTTATATATAAGTCTCTGTGTGATTACTTGGGACTTAAGTTCTGTGGGAACAGGTGGGATAGATAATCTGTTTACACTAATTATCTTAAAAATAAAAGAACCAACCAGCCAAAAAAAATTACCTTGGAATCACAATGTATCAGACACAAACTACACAGATTTTTACACAGCTTTATATTTCTTTTGAATTTTTAAGAACTTAAATTCTGGGAGGGATGACCAAAATCTTTTAAGTCATTTGGAGTAGGGTCTAGGCCCTCTCTCCTGCCTCTAGCCTAAGGGAGTATCTCTCCATGGGAAAAGTGCTCCCAAAGTCCTATGACCACACATAAATGCCCATGCTCCAGAGTTCATTTTGTGGCTAAATCCTTGTGCGTGGTAAGATAAGGCCATGGAAACATTTCTTACTTAAGAGATTTTCACTGCAAGGTAACTGTTTGTTTGTTTGCTTACTTGTGTATTTTTTAGTTCATACCTTTATGCAAGTTTCAAGCAGGCTATAAAAGATAAGAAAAATTGTGCGGCCACAGAAAAGAATAAGATTGCCAAACATGTTATAGTTCAAATACACGCCTTTATCACCAGTGTATGTTACGGAGTTTTTCCTGTGCTTGACTATTAAAATTTGGCTTGCTTCATTTCATTTATGAAAGTGCCATGTACAATTCAAGCTGGCTTCAAACTTCCCATGTAACAGTATACTTCACCTTTAAAAACTCAAAGAAAAGTATAATATACCATTTCACTCCACGTAGAATTGAAAACTTCTAAAATTTTGTTTGTCTAGAGATTAGCCATTTGTTGTAATTTGTCTTGGAAACAGTGTCTTTCTATATAGACCAATCTCGTCTAGAAACTCATTCATTGCTCAGAACAGAGGTGTGGAGCCCCATGCTCATCTCTAAAGGTTATTAACAAAACATAACAAAAAGGAAACTAGAATTCTGAGTATATTACCTACTTTATATAAAAAATAATAAGCTGACTGTGTGATCAGAGAGGTTTAGGACAACAGGGAAACAGAGCTGATAGAATTAACTAAGCATTGCTCATAGGGGCTCACAGAAACTGAAGAGGCAATGAAAGATCCTGCATAGTTCTTAACAAGGTTCTATGCCTACATGTTTATGGTTGCTAACTTAAGGTTTTTGTGAGACTTTAGCAGTGGTAGGGGGTTTGTCTCTGCCTGTATTGCCTCCACTTGGCACATTTATCTTTCTACCAGCTTGCTGTGCCCAGTATTGATATGAATTTGTGCCTAATATTACTGTATCTTGTTATTCCATGTTTGGATAAATCCTTGCGATGCCTGTTCTTTTATGAAGGGAAACTGAAGATGAGTGGATCTGGGGTGGGCAGGGGATAAGATAGGGAGTACTAGAAGAAGAGGGAGGGGAATCTGTGGTCAGGATGTATTATGAGATAAGAGTAATTAAAGTAAAAACTAGAATTCTGCATACATTTGCAATTTTTATGTGAACGTGAGTTGACAGTGCATCATATAAGAGTTTGTTTAACTTAGAATTTTCATTTATTTTTGAGAAACAAATCCATTAAAATATGTTTTTCAGTATTTAAGTTCAGGTAGTATGTTAACATCTCCAGAAAGATTAAAAAAAGTTAGGACACATAATGGTATCGGGAAGGTAATATCTAATGACATAAGGTGCTGTTTTTTCAAATGCTCAAAAAACCAAAGATAGGGATAGAAAATATGACACCAATTGTTTATTCAGATCTTAATTTTTTCTTGATGCCAACCATGGATCATTTTAATTAAAATTCCCAGTTAATCAAAAACACACTATTCATCTATTGAACATAAAAATTATTTAGAGAGACTGCATAAATGTCATAAATAGACTCATAATAAAGGATATATTTTGAGCTGCTTAGCTATTAGATACAAGTGGATATATAACTGCTTTACAATGTGTTTGCCATTGAAGTGTCCTTTAAATGCTACCATGCTTATAGAATTAGTCTTATAAACTTTCACAATAGTTTTATGATGTAATCATATTATTAATTTTATTTTAGAAATAAGGAAACTTCTCACTTAAAGAGGAGTTCAACAGATTTAATGTGACATCAAGTTCAACATTAATTTCCTAATCCTTTTCTATTCTGACTCCCTTGGGTCTTTCTGTGCAACTAAAAAGCAATGACATAATTTGTTCAACGTATTATGTATCCTAAGTAGAATTATAGAAGTTTTAATATCATCTACAAAGAATAATTAAAACGTAATATTTTGTGGAGGATTTAATGGAAGGTCAGAAGAAAAATGTTAACTACAGTCATACATAAGGACACTATTACCTCTGCTTCCTGTGTAATCATTTGTCTAGTGCTTCAATATACTGGGGGATACAGACATTCATGGTTATAATGCAAATAAAAATTTCTGTAAATTGTCAGATTATATCCCCAGGGAACAGAGTACATGGTACAGTAAATTTTGCTTGAGAGTTGGCATTTGAGATCATATAGAAACACATTTCACCTGGAGTTTGAAAGAGAAGTAGGCATACTATTGCGCATGGATGTAGTCTAAGTCCTACTTATAGTGATGGACTTTCTAGTGCAGATGAACTGGCCATGTTGAATGTTGAACATTCCCTTCCATAGAAGAGGAAGGAACATATAATAAGCAAGTTAAAGATAGGACAAACATCTCTCAGTGATTTATACAAGCTAATTAGGTGTTTTAAATATTACATTGAATTTATTGTGACAACACAGAAAGATGGATGTTCTGACTTTATTTTATATATAAAACTGAAATACAAAGATACTCTATGTATAGGATTAAAATATATTTTTCTTCAATTCCTCCTGTGTAATCAAACAGATCACCTAAATATCTCTAAGATATAAGTTATTCTTTAAAATCAGCGGTACTTTCTGATTTAATCACTAGCATAAAATAATCTAATGAAATGATCTTAAGGGGTCATTCAAGCACATTGGATAATTCTAAACAAATATTTGATATCTGTTTATTATGAACTAAACACATGTGCATGACCTTCCATCATATATTCATTGTAGGCAGATCCAGAATTGAGGATGAAATACACTGTCCTCTAAATAATGACAATAAAATACACTTCTTTGTTGTATCACATACTAAAACAATTATTAAATTATCCAGTTCATATTTTAATCCTCTTATCAATTAATTGAATAAATAGCATGGCACTTCTTCAAAAAAATAGCAGTTTCTAGGTAAACATATACACCTACACATATGTATAGCTGTTACTTATATATGAACATAAAATTTAAAATTTTGTCTGAAGTTAGTGATAGTTTATTAGCCATATAGTTTTGAATTTGTGCTCACATATGTAGATATTTTGTGGAACATGTACATATAAAAATAAAAATAATTTTCTTAATCTAAAAGATTATCTATCCCATAGCTAATTGAATCTCTCACAGGTTGTGTTTTGTTTGTAACAGTCCTTAAGAACAGTCACTACTCCTTCATTCCACATTGGTTTATTTAGTTTGCAAGTGGGTTTCAACACCATATAAATTACTAAAATAAAACCCTGACTCCCCACCTCTAAATATTTCCCTTTAACCTTTGTTTAAAAACTTCCTTTCCCCTTTCAGAATAATGTCATTTGATCGAGCAAGACCCCCTTGAAGCAACATCAATGGGACGATGCAGCCTTGCAGACCGCTACAGCCCAGATTTCTGTGTCTTCTTAGGATTCTCCCATGACAGCGCCTCCTACCAGGAGGAAGCAGCATGAAAAGAATGATGCCCAAATTCCCAAATATTGTTTATAAATGTTTGTTTTCATTTAAAAAAAAGGCATGTATAATTATGTCTAGCATAAAATAAATAAATGTTTAAAAAAAGCTCCGTTTCATTTTGAGATTTGAATTAATTCTATCAACTATCCCCTTTGTTTCCTTCCCTAAAGCCCTCCAAAATACCCTATTCTCTTGCTCTCTTTCAAATTTATGGCCTCTGTCCTAATTCATATATATATATATATATATATATATATATATATATATATATTGTTGTTCTTGTTCAGAATATGTTTAGGGAAACACTGTCTTTTGTTTAAATGCAAATATATTTAGTCTTTCCAGAAGTGTCAACCATCCTATTCAACATTAATAAGCAAAACAAATATGTACAACTTTAGGCAGGAAATACTAATGAGCTTGAGGTATAGATTTAAACACCTCCTTATTTAGATAGGCATAGAAACAAAGATAAGTGTCAAGGAAAACTTTTATAAGAAAAAGCCCTCATTAGTAGCTAAAGGAATCAGAAGCAGACACCCACAGCTAAAAACTGAGCCAAACTCCTGGATCCAATTGCAGAGAGGGAGGAATGATGAGCAAAGGGGTCAAGACCAGACTGAAGAAAATAATCATCTTACCTGAATAGGGCAGAGGTCATGCAATCCAGTCTGATAGCTATGAAAACCAGCACAGGAATGCTAAATTTGGGTGTTAGTTAGGAGGACTCAGACCCCCTAAATGTGGGTGTTAGTTAGGAGGACTGGGCAGTCTCTGCAGCCTCTAGTAATGGATCTGTATTTATCCCTAATGTATGATGAAGGTACTTTGCTAGCCCATCCCACATAGGTGGATACTTTCTTAGCCTAACACATGGAGCAGGACTTAACCCTGCTCCAAATGACATGACAGACTTTGAAGACTCCCCGTGGAGGGCCTTACCTTCCCTGGAGAGCAGAATAGAGATGGGATGGAAGTTTGTAGGGGGCACAGGGGAAGATGGGAGGGTAACGGAACTGGGTTTGACATGTATAACAAATTTAAATAAAATTGTATCAAATTTAAATAAAAATTATCAAAAAGGGGAGGAAGACAGAGAGGTTGCATGCTTTCTTCAATTGCAAATACAGGGTTAGGATTCCTGAAGTGGCATGTGGTCTGTCACCAGCTCCCTTGGTCCTAGCTCCATGGGTCTGCTTTTCCCCATAGCATTTTTTTAAATAAATTAATATATGTATAAATACATATAAGCCATCTCATGAAGTACAGTTGCCACTGCCTATATTTTCTTGCATGTGTGGCCTTCAACTTCTCCTCATATTGACATCCTTAAATAAATAGCTCACACTCTCCCATCACCAATAGCTCCTTAGTTAGGCCAACTTGGGTTTCCCTTGCTGTACCAGAATTTTGTTTGGCTTAAGTTTACATAGGTCTTGGTATACTGTTGGAACTGTTGTTTCTGGGAACAACATCTCTGCTGTTTCCTTCTACTTTTTCATGATATTTATTTCTTATAATTTTCTTACTCCATCTTCATCAGTGATACTTGAGTTTTCAGGGAAAAAGGGGCTAAAACAAAACAAAAAGAAATGACTACAAATATTGGAATGGATGTGGTGATAGATTAACATTTACTATTAGTGTGAGTATAAACTGGTATAGAAGTCAGTGTAAACGTTTCTCAAAAGATAGAAATAGATATACCATATGTTGTAATTACATCAATCATGGATATATACTCAAAGTACTACCTATCCTACTGTAGAGATAGATGCTCATCTGTGTTCATTACTGTTTTAGCCAAAATACCTAGGAAATGGGAACAGCCTGCATGTCTACTAATTAGGGAATATGTATTACAACTTCATGGAAGAATATTACTTAGTTGTTAAGAAAAATAAAAATAATAATAAGTATATAGACAGAAATAGAAACAAACGTTCCACAAAAAGAAAGAAAGGTGAAGAAAGAAGAATGTTACATGCATTATTTCATTTGTGGATATTAATTTTTGAATCTTCAGGAATTTATGACATATAGAATCTAATTATATGTATGGTACTATAAATTTTAGCTAATTTAATAATAGAGAAAATAGAATTTACAGATATATTTAGAAGGAAGACCTAAATTTGCTTCTGTTGGTGAATTACTTGTGTGTGTACCTATGAATACCTATAACATAAATGAATATATTATAAAAAGAAAAAATATTTTAAAGTTCTCTTGAACTAAGTATGAGCTTACATAGTGTTTGCATACTAAAAGGATAACATATATAGTTGAGCATTTTCATATACACGAACAATTAAAAAGTAGATTTTTTTCAACTAAATAACTATTTATATTAACTGCATTATAAATGAATTATCTAAGTAAAAATTTGAAATACCTACTAGATTATTAAGGAAACTATAATACAGTTGATCTAAATTTTATGATAAAAAAGAAACAGGGAGATATGTAATATACTTAGACACAGATTCAATATTGCAATGATGCAATTTTTGAAAATTTCCTTGTACATCAATTCCAGTAAAATATCTACATATTTACTTCATGATGAATACACATTGAGTCTCAAATTTACATAAAAGACAAAATAATTTCACTATCCAAAGCAACACTATAGGAAAAATAGTTCAGAAGACTGCCATTTATTACAGCAGGATCTCATGACATAGGCCTTTAATGACATAGTCCTAGGAGGTTGAGATTCAAGGATTAGCTATTCAAGGCCTACAAGGGGAGATGATGAAAGTTCTAATTAATATTTAAAGAAAAAGAAGAACTTGAGTTGTAAAGGTATAGCTCCATGGTACAGTACTTGCCTACCATGCACAACACCCTCCATATAATTCCCTGTGTTAAAGTGTGATGCCATGAGAATGAGAAGTACAGAGATAGAAAGGAATATGGAAAGGGAAAGATAGAAAATGTAAGATTGAATAATCGAAGGAGTATTGTATTGGCTAGAAAATCCTGAATGTATCAATGGCACAAGATGTCACAGAACTTGAAGTACACAAGATAAATTCACATGCACATGCATATTTTTCTAGTGGTTGATGAACAAAGGCAAATCATTAGGCACAAACAAAACTCACATCTGGAAACTGAATTGGAAGATTTCTCACTTTTGTTTAACTGTTGTTACTTAGGAATTACTAGCTTTGGGAGACAGTATATTAAGCAATTTATCAAAGTACACACACACACACACGCACACACATATATAATACAATGTAGCAAATTAAACTTTGAGAAATTTTATTTTATTTTGTTTATGGATAGAATGTTGTTTATAAACAGAAATTGAAAAAACTAGAGGAAAGAGAGAAGCAAACTGGTTTTAAAGCAATAATTATTACATGTACCAGAGACGGGAGTGTTATGAGTAGGTTTTTCTGCTGGTCGTTCTGGTCTGGTCCCACTGCCATGCCAGCCCCAAACAACACACAGAGACTCTTTATTCAATACAATGTTGTTGGCCAGTTACTAGTTTCTTATCAGATAGCTCTGTCTTAAATATTAACCCTTTTCTATTAGTCTAAGTACTTCCATGTAGTCTCATCTTACTGGAGAGAGGGGCTGGCGTTCTGCTCTCTCCAGTCTCTACATGCTGACTCCTCTTTACTACTTGTTCTCCCCTCCTAGTCTCCTTGTCCTGCTTATCTTGCTTTCCTATTGGCCTATAGTGCTTTATTCATTAACCAATAAGAGAAACATATTTACAGAATGACATCTCCCATCAAGCGAGTTAATTAGTTTAGGACAAATCATAACAGTGTAAATGTGTATTTCCAATTGAACAACCATATTATCTCATGGATATTCAAATTGCACATACTGTGATAAGGACACAGAGTGTCCATTGTATTGGATACAAAGAAGAAAAATTTTAATACACCAATACATATTTAAAACAATCTATGGTAGTGAGATAGCTAAGCAATTGTGGGTATTTGCTGTCAAGACTGAGGACATGAATTTTCTTTACTATTCTCTTTTAATTGAAAATAATCTGTTGTAGAATTCATTATGATCATATTTTCCCTGACTCAGATCCTCCTTGCCTCCTTACCCACACAAGTCCACACCTTCTTGTCTTTCCAGAAAACAGAGAAAAACTAAAGCAAAAGAGTTATATCACTCTTAGAAATTACTTAATATATCACCATTGACCATTGTGGGTAGCTCCTTATAGTAAAATTATTTAACCATAAATTTTATTTATTTTCTTTATCAAAGCTACTTACTATTTATTGCTTTCTTGCAGTTGGAGCATTACTATCATAACTCAGATAAAGAGTGAAATTTGAATTTTCCATTGTGAGTTTTTTGCATTGTTTCTTCCAAAAGTTATTGGTATTCAAATATATTAACTTAATGCGACAAGCAATGCATCTTGTTCCGAACAACTTCACAACAACAAAAGTAATAAACTGAATTCAATTCCTTCATTTGGTTTCATAGAAACAGTGTACTATAATTGTTTCTAGGTCTTCTTTAAAAATGTGCTAATGAATATGATTAAACAACTAGAAATCCATGAAATATGAAATTAATATTCATAAGCAAAATGCAAAGTGCTTAGCCAACAAAGGATAAAGATACATATTTCCTATCAATAAGAGATGCTACATTGAGAAATTATGCAGATATAATAGTTTAGCATTAGATAATTAAAGAAAAACCATTGTTGTCCCCCTTTTTACCAAAAAGTAGTAAAACTTCTAAAGATCCTCAATAAATATTTTCAAAAGTTATTAGTTAAATGAGGAAGAAATAAATATAGTAATTATTTGGAAAAGAGTACAAATGATTGTAAAAATTTGTAATGGTGACTAAAATAGGACGCTTGTTTTAAACTTTCAAATATAAATTAAAGAAACTTTTGTTTTTATTGCACCAATTGGAGCTTTTGCTCTTCTAGTATATGGCTTGATAAATATTATATACTCTTCTGGTATCATGCTATTTTCCAAAAAAAGTAATGAAATAATAGCAATGAAGCATACAGTAATGTTTTAATTTTGAAACTAAATATAAGATAATGTCTTAAATTGAATATCTGAAAAACATTCAAGCCAGAGTTCATTAAAGTATTTTAGCATTGAATGCTTTTGAAGTCTTTTAGGATGATAAAATAAATCTATTCTACAATCAATGATATTAAATGTTAGTTTTTATCAGTTTTAAAAATAAGATGTATGAACTAGAAAAGATATGTTCTATTAAGATACAGCATGTATGAATCTTTCATAAAATTTTTGATGCAGTGAGCCATTGCATGTTCTGGATGTGTTTATTTTAAGGTAGGATGATAATGAGGAACCATGGGATGTCATGGAGGAAGAGTGATAAATAGGGTTGCAAATTCAGAGTGGATTTCCATTTATTATGTAGTATTGTAAAAATAAGGTTATCTGACATGTAGTCATATCAAACTTCTTTGCTTATGTTTTTCTTCATTATGAATAAGATTTAGGTTAAAAGTCTGTGCAGCTGCAATATTTCTATAATAATAATATTAATAGATAAAAATATCACATTCTGTCATGAGGTGTACCACATTTATGAGGTGGAAAAAGAAAATTATCAAGTCATTTTTATCTCTAATTTCAAATTAAAAGTATTCATAATAAAACATACATTCAGCTGCATACAACTCCCAGTAATTGTATGACTACAATACCTTTTTTTTTATGATAAGCAAATCTAAAAGATTTTATGAGGCCAGTGAACTTTTAGTTGGCATAGCAACTGTGGCATTATTTAGCATTCCGGTTTAAGTTCACAACATTGACTGATGTGGTAATGTAATACAAACCTGCATTACAATACCTTAAAGAACTGTTGGGTATCAGGACCAGTCATTTATAATATTGCAAGTAGAAGGCTCTTTCATAGAACCTATCAGAAATCCAAGTTTTCTTCAGGGATACTTTAGATATATTAGCATAGTTTTGTTTCTAATATTATAATCTTGTGTGTAGTTTTTAGTATTTTTAATAAGATAAAAATTTTATAGTTTTAGACTGAAAGTAATTGATTTTGTTTACATTGTAATGCTCTCTACCTATGAAACTATGAAATGCTCAGAAATTTCTTAGAGTAGTGGTATTCTTAACACTTAATTGGTATGTGAATACTGTATTTCACTGATGTTTCTTTAACAATTAACCATAAATTTTATATATAATAACTTAGTAATATAATGTATAATATTTTATTTTTTGGTTTTTTATACAGGGATTCGGTGTATTGATTTGGAGCCTGTCCTGGAACTAGCTCTGTAATAAATTAGTTTTATAATGTATAATTTTTTTTTGGTTTTTCAAGACAAGGTTTCTCTGTATTGAATTGGAGCCTGTCCTGGAACTAGCTCTGTGGACCAGGCTGGCCTCTAACTCACAGAAATTCATTTGCCTCTGCCTCGCAAGGGCTGGGAGTAAAGGCATGCACCACCAATGCCTGGCATAATCTGTAATTTTAATATGTCACTAAATGTTGCATATAAAAATATTTAATATTTTTAAACGTGTTTATTCTGTTAAATCTTAAGTCTTATGTTTATGAGTTATCTCAGAGAATAACTCTCACCAGCTGTCTTCTAAAATCTACAAGTACACTGTGGTATGACCCATCCCAACATTCTTACAAAAATAAATCAATGTAAAAGCATTTTGAAATAATAAAAAATAGTTTGGAAACAAATAACTGGACATTTCATAGCCAACATGTTGGGAGTATATATTATATTTTCTTGCTTGGTGATACCTTTTACTCTTAGTTACTATGTGCTATGTGTATTTGTCAACTCAACACTGAGAAGAGTTATTTGGAAAGATGACCATCACTGGAGAATTATTTTCAAAAGATTGTCTGTAGGCAAGTCTCTAGGGAATTATGTTTTAATAACATAGATAAGGGAGTTCAAAATATCAGGCATGTGGGTCCAGGTTGCAATTAATGTAGCTGAGTTAGACATAATGAGCAAACCAATAACAGCATCCTTCATGGTCTCTACTTTAGTTGTTACCTTCAGGTTCCTGTGGTTACTTCCCTTCACAATAAAATATTAGCTGTAAGATGAAGTAAATTCATTTTCTTGATTCTTCATGGCATTTTATCACAACAAGGGAAGCTGAGACATATGTTACTACTAAATTTGTTTCCAATCTAATTGAGTGGAAACCTAGTTTTTCATCTACTAGTATATAGTTACATGTAAAGAGGAAGCATCAATCAAACACAAGTGCATATGGAAAAGGGGAAGATTTAAAATATAAAAACACAAACAAAAGAATGCAGGACTGGAAGGAAGATGAAAATAAATGTTAATGAAGTAGCAAAGGCTAACACAAGGAAATTACTTAATATTCATAAAATTTACAAGATAGATATGTATAATTAAGGTGCATAGACACAGGTAGAATAGGCAGATATACATAGGCATAGGTAGATGTATGTTTAAGTAGGTGGATATAAGCAGACATTGGTATATTTGGTTGAAATATGTAAACATAGGTGGACACAGTTATACATAGATGGACATAGATGGAAACAAGTAGAAATAGGTGGATATAGAGATACATAATTACCTATAGGTGGAATAGGGAGTCATAGATAGAAGAGGTAGGAAAACAAAAATTAAAAGAATGACCAATAGAATCTAAACTCACAAGTTTTGAAAAAAATCTATCACATTGTAAATGTAGGAATCCACAGTTAATAAGCATGAGAAAAACAGACCTGTAAATTGTGTAGAATCAGATAACATATGAGTCTCTTTATTCTCTGCCTTGTAAATGATCTAGCATGTATGCCCATATGAAGAGGTTTGAGGTTGAAGAGTACTTGTATATTAATTCATTGTAAAGGTGCTCTAGCTGTAGTTACATAAACAAAAGGACTTCAGAGAACTCTACTGGACTATATTTTATACAAACTCCCCTTACACATCCAAAAGTATATTCAAGCTTAACTTAGTACTAGTTCCAAACTATAGGTACTTCATCTGGAATGTCAAAGCGATCAGCCTAAAATCATAGTATGACCTTCTCATGCAGTGGCATTACTTTTACTTTTCTAAAATGTTATCTTTCCAAAAAACAATGTCTGGTAGAGCTCTCTATATAACAATCATTGCAAATTGTTTTGTCATTATCTTTCATTTCTGCAAGGACTGCCAACTAGCAGGAACTGCCATATTCATAATGAAGAATTATTTCCTTAGCTATAGAGAACATTCATTAATATATTTGTCATTGGTTTATAAGGCTTGCTTCTCTGCAAGTCCCGTGACATCATCTGAACACATCTCTTCCAGATGGTGAGTTACATCTGGCTTTCAGGCTGCACTAAGGATATTAAGACGTCTGCTTCACAATCAACTTCAAGACAAACATGACGCTTTATAAGGTCATAAGGAAAAAAACTCAATGCTATCTTTCTTCCTCTAGAAATAATATTTTTTCCTCCTAACTCTTCCCATTTTCTTAACTTTCTCTGTCTTCCAGAATACCAACTGTGGTGACCTCTATTTTTTGTCAATTGACAAAATAATGGTCTTACAGCATCAAGTTGAAATCTCTGCTGTAAAATGCTGAGCTTCAATTTCTTTAGCGTTACATTTACTTTTAGTATTCAGACTGGAACTTCCTGACTCTCAGTTTTTAGTACTGGGGTCACTTGCTTCTCCTGGTTAGAAATAGTGAGAGCTTGTTTAGGGCAGATTTTAATGGCTCTTACAGTATCCCTCCACTTACTTTATCCTTTTTGGTCACCTACCTTAAATTCTCCAAATCATTTATGTCTTTCCTGTTAATCAATGACCACGAGTCCTTCTGTTCATCCACTGTGGCTTTATTTTATGATAAAAATGATGGAACACAATGAATAGTATTGACATACATTTCTTATATCCAAACTATTTGTGTTTAGAGAATGCAGTACATTTACTATGTGCCATAGAAGATGATTCACCATACTATGTTTTAAAATCTTTTTAATCTACTCTATAAGACAAGACAATAACTTCATAAAATTGTCTATAAATAACCAGATAAGTGGAAGAAACTACAAAAAGGGGAGACGTCTTGAAATATGAAGCATTTTCTGTTTGATTTCAATAAACTTAGGTATACCTTTACCAAATACCAATTCTCAGTAGTAAGTCAAGATAAATATGTTTTTAAATTTTTTATTCATTGTTTTATGAATTCCACAGAAGTAGTGCTAAAATATTTTTTCTCAATGTCCATCCACCTTCCTTCCCCATCCTATTTTGTTTTTGCATTCACATTTTTTTTTTAAATTTATTAAGTACAATGAATGCTAACACACTATTGGATGTGTGATCTTGCAATGGAGCTTAGCCAATCTACTAATGACAAGAAAGATAAAATATTACCCCTAACTCATCAGTTATTAATTCCCAGTAACAACTCATTAGAGATGGGAATTAATTTCTGCCTTCCCTATCCATGTTTGAAATTTGACTGGCTTGAGCACTTGCCCAGGTTCTGCACATGCTGCTACAAATGCTGCAATAGCAACTGTGCAAATGTCCTACTGCATTCAGCAAACAGTTTATTGTTATAATCGTTTTCTCTTCATAATTTTAAAATCCCTCCATCTTCTTCTGACATGATTACTTAGCATTGGGAGAAGAGGATCCTGGCATCCTGAATTTACGGATTCTATGAAAATCACCAATTGTGAGTTTCTGTGTTAATCACCATCTCCTTGAAAGAAAGAAGTACTTTTAATGAGGGTTGAGGGTTGAGATATGCATTCATCTATGTGTTATTAGGAGTTTGTTTAATTCTATGTCTGTGTAGCATAATAGCAATAGAAGGTTTTTCACAAAGACCAATGACATATTTAACCACAAGCTCTTGGCTTAATAATAGTGATAAATATGTATTTCAACTTGTGAAGTAAACCTTAAATAGAAGCAGAAAGTAGTTAGTTATGCCCATGGCATCCACATTCTATGACATCAGTTTGTCATCTCAGTTTGTTCAGTCAAGTTCTCAGAGATTTTGGTAGGAAAACAATTGATGTCATTTTTCTTCTAAAGTAGTTTTTGGAGCATACATGCATATTTTTGGAAAGTATATCTCACATTTTCATTTATTCAATAAATTTTAACCAAAATATTACTTGAAATGAATTGTACATAGAATCACAAATGTTCAGAAATTTTTAACTAAACAAGCAGAATATAGATCACAATAATAGATGACATGTAGATAAATATAGTAGACCCAAATTTCCCATTATTATACCTTTAAAATATGATGTTTTAAATGATAAACTTCATAATATATTAAAATCTTCACATATATAACAATTCAAAAGGAAAATCTGATATTCAAGAATATCGATCAAATGTAGTGCATCAATATTGTTTATGCCTAACACAATAGTGATTTATTATGTGTACATACTTATGGCAGGTCTTTGGAAGCAGATTACATATAATATATATGTATGTGTTATATATATGCATATTTTAAGCAAATGTCTGTTTTTGCATATGTGTAAATAAAGCTGTTCAAATGTGTATATGTTTAGAACTATTCAGTATCTTATTAAGAGTACACTACTATAAAATCTCAAATCAGATAATTAATAGCTACAAAATTAAGGTAAAATTATAAATCTGACAAATTGTATTTTAAAGGAAATATTTAATGTTAAAGGTTGTAAAAAAAATGTTCATTTTGTAGCTAATTAGAATGAAGTCCTTTGAGGAATCTTGGAAATACGAAGGAAAAGCATATACCCTAACATGGAGGAATGAAGTAAACTGTTAGGTGTGATGGAATCCATGATGACATTTGAAGAATGGGTTTTGACTTTGTCCAACAAACACTGGACACAAATAGGTAATGATCCTGAATCATAAATGTTGCAGAAGGTGGTATGACTCAAGTAAGGCATAAGATGTGGGAGATATTAAGGAGATGACTATAATACTTCATAAATATCACTTATAGTGAAATTTATTTAATGAAATTACTAGTAGTCTCACATTAAGTTAAAAACAGACAATGTCATGTTTACTAGGGCTCATTTGATTGAAGTATAAATAATGAAGTTAAGGTGAATTAAAACAGTGTTACAATAGTGAAATAAATAAGAGTTATTTATGTGAACCGGGGTAGAAGAAATGGAATGAAGAGAATATGATGACAAGGGAATTAACCAAATGAATTGTAGTTGGCAGTCATTTAATGGAGAAAGTATGAAGAAAAAAGAATGAAATATTAAGCCAAAATATTGAAACTTTCTGTTTGGAGAAGAAAAAACAAAGCATCTGAAGCATTTAATGAGATAAAGATAAAGGTAATGATGAATCTGAGGCTAACCGGATTATTTGATTTTTGATAGGCATGCTGGATACATTTCTGTTTCGGTGGAGGTATCTCATTGTTGAGGTCTATAGGTTTCAGATAGGAAGTGGATTGGCAATGGGAAACATAAACTAAAGCTTCAGAGACGATGTCTATAGACATGTAAAATTAAAACCATAAAGTTCTTTAAAATGATTCAAAAATGTAACAATTAATAATAGGGCTACATATCCCAGGAGGATTTAGTAAAGTGGACACAATTACATAACATCAAGGCCTATGTTTTCTTAGAGAATTTAGTTAGGTAGTCTCACTTTCTATGGTATGGGAATTTGCAGCAGAGACAATTAACATTTATCAGATATAGGTTAATTTGTTGCATTTCTTAGTGAACACACTGTTGGACTCATATAAATTTAGGAGGAGTCCTGGCCACACAAAGATTATCAAAATTGTGGTAATGAGGTCACAGATTAAGTAGTATATTCTACAAAATGGGATTAGGAATGGTGGGTGAACTTATAATGTTGTAACAAACATTCTCAATTGCCATCAGTTATTGAATGTTCTAAAATTTGACAGGCCTATGAAAAGAAGAATGAAATGGGAACAGTGTTGACTAGAGTTTGTAGGACTATTGCAAACAATGCAGAACTTATCTGCCTTAGACCAGAAATACTAATTCTATGACTTTTGCCTTTGATTAATCATAAATATCAACAGTTCAAAAATATTTAAAGTGATGCAGATATATTTCTAGAGAGAACTAATCTAATAAACAATATAATATTATTAGCTCACCAAAAGATAATTGTTTACTAATGCCTCTCCATTCCAACACATTTGGTTGATTGAAAAACAAAAAAGAAAAATAAAAGAATGATTCTTCGTAGCATGACAAACTGATCAGTATATTAAGTCATAAGTTTACCCCTTGTTCCAATTTTTAATACTAAATACTTCATTTAGACTCAAAACACGCATTATTAGAATAAACAATTGATAGTATTCATAAACCTTATTCCTACTTGTTAATGAATGACTCATCTAACAGGAATTTAAAAATAATAACAGTGTGTATATAGCTTCATAAATCCTGTTGGATAGCTTTACAAATCCTACATAGATAGCTTTATGACTTTCTGTTAGAAAAAAAAATGTAATGTGTTTATCTGTAGATTATTGATATTTCTTTCTCCCATTTTTAATTTTTAAAAAAGTATATTAAAAACTACTATTTACATATAGATAATTCCAGTTATTGCCAATGTCTTTTGATTTTAATATTTAGAACTTGTTTCTTGTTGTTTAATTAGAGGAAATATTTTAAAATTATTCTATTTTTTTACAAGTTCACATATTTTGTGTTTAAGAACAGGAACTAATCATGTGTAATTTTAACAGACTTCACATACAAATAATGAGTTGCCTAGTGTTGTATCATGAGAGGATCTTCTAAATAGTTACTACTTCTTGCATTAATTAACAATTGTAAAATCTCATGAAGTTTATGTGCCCGAATGCTATGTAAGTCACAGATGTACCACAGGCATCACAAGTTACTACAAAACTTGCCTCTTGTTACTGCTCACAAGCATGCATATGGTAAGTTGATCATTACCTGTAAAACAACATTGAAAGCTAGTATTCACTAAATATTTCCCTTAAGTTTTTTCCTTTTTGTTACTATGTGTGCCATTTCTTTTATAAGGTACCCCTAAAACCTTTACATTTTGTTTAATCTTCATGCTTTATGAGTTTTGTAAATCCTCCTTTACATTTTGAGAAGTAATAAGGATATGTATGTAGAATGCTCTTATTTGACACTGTTTTGTAATTTCTTTCATTGTTAGGACGGGGGTATTATTTGAGGAAAATGAATATCCTATAAATAATGCATGTATCACCATGAAGCACATTAGATATGTGCAAACTATATTTCTTGGATCATCTTGAGAAAGAATGCATGCCAGGTTTCAGCATGGAGACTATCTCAAGTTACACCCCTTTTCTATTAAATATTCTTGGAAAGAAGCCTCATTTCCTTGTCTGCATTTCCTTGATGGTAAATTGCCTACGAAGGCCTTCAGAATTTTTCTACATTAGATTCATATTATTTATTTACCAAAATTGTGTGTGCTATTATAGACATGGGGTTACACTTAGGTATAACTTAACATTCTATTCATTGACTCTGTTATTTAAATTTCTCTAAGTAAAGACTTTATTGACTTTTTTGTTCTAACAAACACTATCATTATCTCAATATTAGTTTTCTTTCAAGCACTGTAAGATATTCTATGCTGGGGTTAGGCACATTTCTATTGTTGTGACTAAACACCTATCAAAGAAAGAACAAGAAATAATAATAATAACAATAATGATGATGATGATGATGAATAAAAATGACTTAAGAAAGAAATAACTTTTGTTATCTACAGTTTTCAGGAATAACCCGACATGGAAGAGGCAACCTATAGCACAGTATGGGGCAGCTGGTCTTATTCGTCTAAAGTGAAAAACATAGAGAAAATTTTAGTGGTACTCAAGTAGCTTTTTTCTTTTTCTATATTCATTCCAGGATCATGCCCCACAATATGGTATTAATCTTCATTCTGAGTTATCTCTCTTCTTGTTAAACCTCTTTAGCAAGAGACTAAAGGGAACCCAAAGAGCTATGTTCTCTAGAATTCAAACTCCATTCAGATTAACAATAAAAATTAACCATATCAAGGCAAATCTGCCATACCCTGAAATAATCCAAAAAGCTTATATAATTGTTGTTCTAACAGATGAGTGGTATTAAAAGTTTACTACCATGTGCTTGATTTTCTGAATACTCAAATGTGTTAACGTGGATACTCTAAGCCTATGTAACAGGTACATGTCTGAGTATATGTCTTTAAGTATTCCTTTATTTTTACATCTATCCATACTTCAGTATGAAATGAGTTCAAATTTTTATGCCAAACTCTAGTGACATATCATGGAATTTTACAGAGCCCTCTTCGATGCAATATGGTTTAACTCAATATGGTTTCTTCAACTTTTTAGAATGAGGTCTTCTTGTCTCAATCATGATATGGTTAGATATTTTTATAAATACATTTACATTAGAATCTTCTTATCATCCCCTAGAGGTATTCATGTAACTTACTGCTATTAATACTCAATATTATGTGTAGAAATTATTACAGGTTTTGGAAATGCATAATATTATATATTCACTACAGTATCAGAGAAAAGTTCCATCACCCGAAAAGCTTGCTTGAATTTGCCCTCTTCAGCATCTGTCCTTTTCTAAACTTTCTTTTTTCTTTGGTATTAATTAATTAATTTATTTTGCATACCAACCACAGTTTCCCCTCTTTTCTCTCCTCCCCTTCCCTCTCCTACCTTATCTTTGCCACCTCCATCCATTCCTTTATCCTTTCTATTCAGAAGGGGACAGGCCTTCTATGAGATTCAACAAAGCGTCTTATATCAAGGTGAAGCAGGATCAAACTCCTTCCCCTTGCATCAAGGCTGGAAAAGGAAATAGGTTCCAAATAGCCAGCTCATACATCAGGGACAGTCCTTGTCCCATTGCTCGGGGCCCCACAAAAGACCAAGGATCACAAATGTCTCTCATATGTAGAGGGCCTAGGTGGGTCCCATGCCAAATACTTAGCTATCTGTTCAAGTCTCTGAGCTCCCACAGGCTCCTACAAGCTGTCTCTGTTGATTTCCAGATCATGATCTTGACTTCTTCCCATCCTCCCTGTCTTCAACAGGACCCACAGTGCTTTGCTGTGGATATCTGCATCATTTCCATCAGTTACTAGATAAAGGCTCTGATAACAATGGGAGTAGTCACCATGGTATTACCAGAAAATGATATTGTTTACTATTGTTATAGTATATCATTTATCAGAATGTCATGATATACCATTTCTTTTGATAATTTACCCTTCACTGAACAATACACATTAGGCATTAATACCTATTTTCATGAATTAATGATTTTGTGTCTTTTTACTTCAGTAGTGTTCTCTCATGTGTAATATGTCAATCAGATAATTCATTACCCTGTGATAGAAACTGTGTTACATTTGCAATGTTGAGATAGAAACATAACTATAACAATGTGAATACTTTACATGGGTCCCTATAACTATTAATTATTAAACTTTGATTATACTTTTAGTATTCCATAATAACACTACTACTAGAACTCATTTTATGTGTTTTTCATGGGCATATTTGTCAAATGTATTGAGAAATAACTGTGTTCACAGATAATTGATGGCTTATAGGAAAACATGACTAATGACCATGTTGAATATAAAGGAAAGGACTGTAGCTATTTTTACCAACTTACTCTTTTACACTTTCTATATTGAAACAAGTATTAGTTCCAATAAATAAATGACATATGATATTGCTCCTGGAATTTGCTTTTATTATTGAGAACTATGTTGAGTATTATTATATAAATTTGTTTTACACTGAATTTTTTGTGAGGTATTTTTTCATTTTAAAATTATGTTTATTCATTGTTTAATTTTAATTTTCTTTTATGTGCAAGTATTTTTCCAGTCTATATGTGTACCATTCTGCATTCCTTTAACAATGACTTTTAATAGTAATAACAAATAACTATATTCACTCATTTTCCTTTGTCATATTTTTCTTTGGCTATGGTATATTAATTTTATCAGTAAAGCAACATCAGCTATTTAATTCTATAATATCTACCAAAAGTTCTACACCTTAAAAAATTTGCAAGCATCTTTGTTATACCTTGATAACTAATTGTGTGTATGTGTGCAATCTGAAATCATAAGTCTTGTTTCATTTGTTTGCAAATAGACATCCTATACTGTGATACTGCTTGTTGAAAGAGCTATCCTTTCATCACTGATTTTGCTTCACTTTGTTTGTCTATTTCTGTTTTCTCCATTCTGTTTCATAGCTTGGGAGTTCTTCTTTTCCAATGTTGTCTGTGGTTCACAGACAATCTCGAAATTGGTTGAGAGATCCAAACATCTCCATCTGTTTTGGCTTGCTTTACCTACATTTTATTTTTTTTATTTTTTATTTTTCTCCATTTTCATATGTCTTTTTAATTTGTTTATTCAGTATCCACAAAATAATTCTCTTGGATTTTGATATATATTTTATTGAGAAATATACAACTTTAGGAATTACTAGAATGCGAGGAATACTGATTCTTGTAATCCACACAAATTATTAGTTTTTGCATGCTACAACAGCCCCAGTGGAGACAGTGTAGCAATGGCTGAGAGAAGTCTCAATGGCTACCTGTCCAGAGGTTCGCACCACACGTGGTTACGCCTCCTGGGGAAAAGTAGTTCAGGTCCCTGCAGCTGCTTGTGTGGCTGGCTGTTTGGAAAGGGTGCTAGATGTGTTTTGTGCTATGATAACAATATTGCCTTTTATTCAAGGGATATTTTATTCAAGGGATATTTTAGCCTATAAGCTCCACCAGTAATTCAGAGATGCCTAGAGAACACTTAGATATAGTTTCAGGAACTGAAAGAGATACAGATCAGCAGCAAATAGGTGGGTATTGCCCTCTGTGCCTTCAGACACAGATCCTAAGGTGCCAGTTGTGACTTCAGATGTCAGCCAGGGCCTGATAAATCAATTAGGGCTAAGGCTATAGGAAGCAGCCCACAATGAGACCCTGCCTGTAATTAACCTGCCCACAACAAACATGCTGTGGGATTCACAACAATACTCTAATTTGGGATCTTAGGGCCCCTAAATCAACACAATAAAAGTTTACTATCTAGAGACAAAGATTAGCCTCTAAACTCAACAAATCAAATCTCTGATATGCTGACCACAAGCAGGCCAAAATAAACAGAGGTTCCTAATTATGTACTTGCTGAGAAACTTCAAAGGGAATTGTTAACATCTATAGAATGCCTGTTTATCTTTAAACTGTGACCAAAGATCTGTTCTTTGAGCTTTCTGTATAAAAACCCAATACTTTGAAGTAAACTTTGCAGCAGTTCGCAAACCTCCTCAGGTGTGTTTGTGTCTGTCTGTCAAGCCGAAGCCACTCCTGACCTGGTCATCCGAGTCTTGGTCTCCACACAGACCTGCAACCCACTGAGCAGTCTGTGGCATTTGCATATGTATTCCAAATGCTTGTTGGACTCTAAGTGTTTTCTTATTTTACATATCAATTCCAGTGCCCTCTTTCTCCCTCCCTCCCCCCCTCCCTTCCTCCCTCCCTCTCTTCTTCTCTACCTCCCTCTCATGCTCCCCGACACCCCTCCCATCTCACCCCCACCACCCACTCCATAGGGCGAGTGATGCCTTCCAGAAGCTTGATGCCTTCCAGGAGGGATCAATAAAATCTCTAGTCATTTGGAGTAAGGACTAGGCCCTCCCGCCTGCCTCTAGTTTAAGGGAGTATCCTTCCATTGGGAATGTGCCCCCAAAGTCTAGAACAATTTCCCCTGAGCACATTGGGAGTGGGGGGGCAATGAGTGGAAAGAGAGGGAGGAGAAAGAGAAGAGGAGTAGAGAAGAGCATGTGGGACTAGAAAATTGTGTCAGGAGAGGAGCAGACAAGAGCAAAAATAAAATAAAATAAAAATAAAATAAAATAAAATAGAGAAATACCACAAAAGAGGGATCCACTATAGGTTTGAAGAGGAAACTGACTATAGAGAAATGTTCAGAGACCTACAAGGATGACCCCAACTAACAATTTGAGCAAGAGTGAAAACGCTACCTTAAATGCCCTTCCCTAATAATGAAATTGATGACTCTCTTATCTACCACCATAGAACCCTCATCTAGTAGCTTATGGAAGAAGAAGCAGCTAAACATTGAGCTGAAGTGAAATCCAGATGCAGAGAGGGAGGACAAGAACAGGCTACAGAAACCCACAGAGACAGCTGACCTAAACAAGGAGGAGCTAATGGGTCCCCAGACTTATAGCTGGGAATCCAGATTTGGACTGACTCAGACCTCCTGAACATGGGTTTCAGTAGAAGGCCTGGGTAGTCTAAGGTATCTCTGACAGTAGAACCAGGATGTATTCCTGGTGCACAAAAGAACTTTGGGGACATATTCCCAATGAATGGATACTCCCTTAACCTAGAGGCAGGAGGGACGGTCTAGTTCCTACTCCAAATGACTTGACAGCTTTTGTTGATCCCTCCTTGAAGGAATCACTCTCCCTGTGGAGTGTGGGTGGGATGAGAGAAAGGAAAGGGAACTAAGATCCATATGTAAAATAAAAAAAAAATGAGAGAGACAGAGAGAGAGAGAGAGAGAGAGAGAGAGAGAGAGAGAGAGAGAGAGAGAGAGAGAAAGTATCCCAACATTTAAAAAATGTGCTCTACCCTGAGAGCCTTTTAACATAGTAGGCCTGTAATCAGCTTAGACTTCCCTTTTTGTTATCTTCCCAGGTAAAGCACAATGAGGAAGGACCACTCCCCCACATTATCTTAAAATATCATCAATAGGTAAAATTTAAGATACAGCATTGAATTTTTTTTGATAAGGAGAGGAACAAGTGTTTTCAATGTGTCTGATTCAAGATTTGGGCGCTTTTACTTGCACATTATCAAAAGTGTTTACAACAGGAAATAGGTGTTTGTTATGATTTTTGGAAGAAATGAGTTGTAATGCCATTAGATTAAGAGATTCAGTTTAAATTCTCTTCTTTGGAATGCTTAACTAATAATGCATGGTTTTCTGGCTTTGTTAACATGAGAAAAATAGAAGTTAAGAGGTTTATCCAAACTGAAAGTCCTCTACTAGATATATATATGTGTGTATGTTTTGTATATATCCACATTTTTGCATGTGTGTGTGTTTGTGTGTGTGTGTGTGTATGTGTACATGTGTGCATACACACATGCATGCATGCATTTGAGATTACTTTAAAATTTGATTGAAACTAGTTACATTATTTATAGTATCCCCTGTTGAAAAATGATTAACAAAACATGATGGTGTATAAATGCAAAATGTAATATTTTTGGTGCCATGGGGAAACATATGGAAATTCAAGTTTTCATTCTTAAACAACTGTAGCTAAATAGTGAATCGGAGAACTGAGGGTCACTGGAGAGGCTCTGAAATACTTTCAGTTCAGAGTTAACAACACTCCCCAATTTCCATGGTCATGTTTCTCCTTAAATTTTCATAAAGCTGATATGAACTTTATTCAAAAATAAACATTTATTATAAAAATAACCACATATTTGAGGTAAAATTTATTTTTATTGAACTCAAATGTGATAGATTGATATTTTAATGTTGGTCCATGTATTCAATGACAGTAACCTACATGTAAGTATCTATTCCACCAAGGGAAGTTCTTATATTTAGTCAGAGTTAAAGCTCTGGGCTTTCTTGAGAATTCTCCAAACTAGAGCCACAGGTGGGCAGCTTCATCTAGTTGGTAATGAGGAAAGTTGTAAATGAAATAAAGACTTCAATTAAAAAAAAAAGCTGACTTCAGAAATAAAATCTTTTAATTTTGTTAGAAGAGAGTTTCAAATCTTTCTTGGAAAAATATAAGTTGGAGTGTGGGAAGACAATATCTTTGTCATTAGTAAGATCCCACTGAAAAACTAGAGGAAGCTTGCACTTTTTAGAAAAGGACAGTAAAGCTAATATTTCACATTTTAATTTCAAAAATAGAATGTAATTTCTTTCTATATTCGTTAGTAAAAGCCACATGTTTGCAGATGCCAACAGAGAACAGAAGAGCATTCCAGATCCCTTGAAGTCTGACTTACAAGCAGTTGTGAGTTGCCCAACATGCCGTCCGAAGTTGGGTCATCTGTAATAGCAACAATCATCTTTAACAGCCAAGCCATTTCTCCAGCCTAGAAAGTCTGATTTCAGTTTAAGCATAAAGAGGTGGCTTCAAGGACTTTTACCTAGAAGGAAGAAAAACAATACAAAATAAAGCTAACCAACCAAGCCAACAACTCAAAATTCATTATGTCAGATGCAGTTTTATTTATACATGAGAGAGCATTTTAGATATGACAGGAACTGAGATAACAAATCCTCTTTTTAAAATTGAAGAATACAAATGTATCACTATTCACACAGTTCTTAGAAGAAATTTAGAAAAGAAGCATTTTTCTTCAATCAACCCTCATCTCTGTATAAACATTGACAAGAGTAATAAGCAGTATAGAAGTCTGAAAGTCTAAAAAGTATTTTCCTGGACTCTAACATGAGAGGAGATATGGTGAAATCAGCCTAAATAAGTAAGAGACCTGTAAAATAAAAACAAAAATGAGAGCATTATCTAGAACACCAGAGAGTATATGACCTGCTCTCCTGTCATTTTTATTTTGTTTTGGGGTGATGTTTCTTAAATAGCTCAGTTCATCCACAGCCCTTGATTTCCACTGTGGTCCTCTAAAAGAAATCCAGTTGTGGGTCTCTGGACAGTTTGTTAGGGAGCTATGACAGAGACGCTGTGTACCTAAGGGCTGTGTGAGTAGCAGCACAGATCCCATTGTTGGCAGGTGCTCTCCTTCAACTATTCCTGAAGGACTATCCTGAGTAGTGTACACTGGGCCAGGTCTTCGTTCTGCTTATTCAGCAGCGAACTTGGCCTCTCCTGCTTGTTGCTACTTGCTTGCTTCTTTGCCATTTGGTTAGGTACAAGGACTGGTACCACACGGATTAGGGTTGGCCTCTCAGTGTTTCACTCTTTGTCTGTGAAAACTGAGACTGGAATTTTCTCAGATTTGAATTTAGCCTTCAGCCTTTGCTTTCTTCACCAAGCAATGAATGAGCGGAAATGTGTACCATCCATAATAACAGACATGGAAAGTTAATTAGCTATTTTTCTATTGCTGTGACAAAACACCATGGCCAAGGCAACTTATGGGTAGAAGGGAAATGTATTTGGAATTATGGTTCCAGAGGGATAAAAGTCCATCACAATCACAGCTTGGAAGCCTGGCCACAGGCAAGGATGCCAGTTGGGGTAAAAAGTCCAGACTGATATCTTAAATTGCAAGCAGGAAGCACAGGAAGTGAACTATGACTAGATAGATAGTTTTACGGTCTCAATGCCTGCCCCGGTGATACATCTTCCAAGGTGGACAAAACTTCTAAATCTCCCAAAGAGTGCTACTAACTTGGGAACAAATGCCTGAAAATATAGGGTAAGTTTTAATCAAGCTACCACTCCTGAAACACACACATACACAGAGAGAGAGAGAGAGAGAGAGAGAGAGAGAGAGAGAGAGAGAGAGAGAGAGAGAGAGGGAGGGAGGGAGGGAGGGAGGGAGGGAGGAAGAGAGAGAGAGAGAGAGACGGAAGAGAGAGAGAGAGAAGTAAGTTTCTGGAATGATGGTTTGGATCCCAGATCCTCCTTTCATGTGCTTGGGTTGCTGCCTCCAGAACACAGCACATAAAGTCCTTGTAAGAGATAAACTCTGTTACAGCAGGTCTCCCCGCCAGCCTCCTGGTCCTGCCGCCATTGTCCTGCAACCACATGTGCCCCAAATAACACTCAGAGACTCTGTATTTGATACAATCCTGTTGGCCAATTACCATTACTGTTTATGGGCTAGCTCTGTCTTAATTATTAACACATTTCTACTTATCTAAGTATTTCCACATGGTCGTCTTATCAGGGAGCTGCTCTGCAGGCGTCCTGCTCCTTCCCTGGGCTACATCTTGACTCCGCCTTCTACTTCCTCTTTCCTCCTCCTAGTCTCCTAGCCCCACCTATCTAGTTTTCTATTGGCCACAGGGCTTTATTAACCAGTATGAGAAACATATATACAGAATCACATCTCCCATCATCTCCTCTTTTCTGTCTAAAGTAAAAGAAGGGGTTTAACCTTAACATAGCAAAATATAACATATAATAGTTATCAAATAAGAATCACAGTTAACAATATTTAGTCCATTAACATTTTGTAAGACTTAAAGAAAATATCATCTATCCTATCTTTGTGAGTCTAAAGTCCTATATGTAACTTATCTTTAATCCTAACTAAGGAAAACTGTAACCATAACTATCTGTCTTCAACTCCATCAAAGACCACAGAAGGATAATATATAAATTCTAGAAATGACAGAGACAACTCATTGCCTGGTCAGTCACCCGAAGTTCTTCTGTAATGTTCCATCTTCAGCCCATAGGCCATAGTGTGTGTCCAGACTCCTCAACAAGGCAGGAAACTTTTCTCTGTGTCCTGTAGACTGTCTGGCTGTCTGGCAGCCTCTTCCATGAAGCAGGAATCCTGTAGCAATGTCCATCTTGCATCAGCAGTCACATTTTTGTGGGTCCTGCATGTCCAGTTTCTACAACATAAAGTCAAACAGTCTAGACAAGAGAAGTACCTTGCTCAAATGGCTAGTCTTGCCATATTAGAAGCAAACTCCATAATGTTTTTCTTCGATGTCCATCTTCCTTTCTGATGCAGGTGGTGTTACCAGGAGCAGTTGTGCCTCACTGTTAAGAAAATCCCTAAACCATTTTAAATGCCATATTCTGTAGGTCTTTGAAAGGTTTGAAGAATGCCTATTCATCTCAAATACATCTCTGCATATCTAGAAATCCTAACTTAACTCCAAGTTTTAATTATCATAGGTAACTCTCTATAATCTATACTAAATTATACATTACATTTTCCAATGAGCTATATAAACACAATACCTAAACAAGAGGAGAAATATACATATCACAAAATTGACCTTAAATTGTATCAATAAAAGAAAATCCATTCGAAAGCAAAATATTCATATCTATACCACAATTCCCTTTTTACCTTTAAAAAGATTGTTTGTGGTTATAGCCATTTATAACCAAGTCCATTTAAATGAAAACAAACATTTATAAACAATATTTGTGAATTTGGGCGTCGTTCTTTCCAAACTATTTCCTGCTGGTATAGGGCGCTGTCATGGGGTTCCAAAGAAGACACAGAAATCTTGGCTGTAGTCTGCAAGGCTTTGTCTCAACTGCTTTGAATGTTGGATCACCTGGGGAGTTGTTTCAGGGGGTCTGGCTTGATCAAACCACATAAGTCTGGAAAGAATCCATAGCCTTCCATTTTCTGTGGAAACAAAAATAGAAATCCTTTTCCCCAGTAACTTGTCCTTAGGCTCAAATTTTGGAGTCAAAGCATTTTTAAAATATATAAATTGAATTAATCCAGTAGCATTTCTTTTATCAGTTGTTATTTTCTCAGCAATCAAATAATTTAAAGACAACAGAAGCGCGTATACTATCCAAAATTTCTCTGTGCTTTCCATTTTTACGTGGCTTTTTTATTACTCTATTTCTTCTACTTCTATTTTTGCATATTTTGAGACAGGGTTTCTCTGTGTAACTTTTATCTGTCCTGGAATTCACTCCATACCAGGTTTACTTTGAAATCATAGAGATCTGTTTGCCTCTGTCTGCCGAGTACTAGGATTAATTCTACTTCCTTTTTTCTTTTTTAAACCATTGTACCCTGTTTCTTTTTCTCTCCCAAGCCAGCGTATTTTTAAAAACACAGTGTAAACCTTTATTGCAGCTCTCCTACACACCAATGATTGTTAGCAGAGCTCTTTAAAAGCCAGGCTGCTTTTTGCTGCTTATGCTAATTTTGGAAACTTCCCTTAAAGGAGCCGTGCAAATCTCTGTCTACAGCAAAACAAATCCAATCAAGAAAATGCTGCTACCAAGAAGTCTCTGTTCCCTTGTTTCTAAAAACTATTTTTTAAGCTTTTGTTAAGTTTTAAATGAAAGTTCTCAATCCCGCTTCTGACACCATTATGTTGCGGCAGGTTTCTCCCCGCCGGCCTCCTGGTCCTGCTGCCACGTGGGCCCTCTGGGCCCTCTGCCGCGCCAGCCCCAAATAACACTCAGAGACTCTGTATTTGATACAATCCTGTTGGCCAGTTACCATTACTGTTTATGGGCTAGCTCTGTCTTAATTATTAACCCATTTCTACTTATCTAAGTATTTCCACGTGGTCGTCTTATCGGGGAGCCGAGAGGCAGGCTTCCTGCTCCTTCCCCGGGCTACATCTTGACTCCGCCTTCTACTTCCTCTTTCCTCCTCCTAGTCTCCTAGCCCCTCTAGTTTTCTATTGGCCACAGGGCTTTATTAACCAGTATGAGAAACATATATACAGAATCACATCTCCCATCATCTGTCTCTGCCCATCAGGAACTACCAAACTGGTTGTCACTGCCCATAGTGCTTATACTTAAGGGGCATAAAATGATCATAGGCCATAGAGAATTTCCTCTGGACACTGGTCTCCTAGACCATTTCCAAAACACTTCAGGTGGAGGCTTCCACAACACACACTCTGAATTGGCATTACCTGCTTTCTGACTGAAGCTTGGAATTTTGGCTTGGCTTGTGAAGGGCCAGTCAAGGATATCCTGAGTCAGGCTCAGCTCTTGCGGACCAAGAGCCACTTTGCTATAACATGGCTTGCCTCTGTTTCCAGTATCACTCCATATCCACACAGGTGACACACAGAATTCCTCCATTGCTCACAGCTTGCACTGCTGACTGAGTCCACTGAAGTGGCAGGACTTCTCTAAGGGAGCAGACCAATGACTTCAAGGCTCTTCAGTGTATTTGGATGTTGGAATACTATCATCCTCACAGATTCTACCCTCTGTGGCTGTGCTGGATGTTAGAAGTCAGTCTCCTGGGACCAGGTTTTCCTCCTCTTTAGTTCAATTTTTCTTTCTCTTGCACAGAGAAGTCCATAGTCAATAATGAAAGTTTTCTCACCTTGAAGCTTTACTTGAAGCCTACTTCTCCCTTGATGAACTGAGCAAACTAGGTGATCACACATATACACAAGCTCAGTCCTTCTTTAAAGTCAAGATTTGCTTCATGTACACAGTAGCACCATTTAAAGTGTAAATTTTATTAAGCCTTAGCATTTGTGTAGTTTTACAGCCATCTCCATTATCTGATTATTGAATATTTTCATCATCCCCCAAAAAAATATTTTACCAATCATTACCAAATAATTTCCCATTCCTCCTATTCTCAAGCTGCCAGGAATTGCCCTTGTATCTATTTACATGGATTTGTATAGTGGAAAAACTACTATCAGTGCCATTATACAGAATTTATCCTTTTAATATTCCTATTTGCTTTTTTGTGATTGAATTCATTCCCTTGTACTTTGTATTAGCTTCTTAGGGATATGGATGTGGGGGTGGCTTAAAAGTAAAATATATTAATTCACATTTATGATAGCTAGAAGATTTATTGAAGGCCATATTCCCTCTGTAATTTTGGATTGAGACTTTTCTTTTTCCTAGCTTCCAGTAGTATCACCGGACCTATTGTTTCTTTGGCCAGCAGTATTTCAACCTCATCTCTGACTTTTGGCCAGGGTATCTTTGTCTTCAAATGATGCTCAATTCTTTTCCACTCCTTAATAACATTATAATAACTTCTTAACTGTGTTTGAAATCATCCTACTTTGAAATAAAGTTACATTCTTAGTACTTTGGCTGATAATTTCAACATACATTTAAAAGGAAACAGGACAATTCATAACACAGGTATCTTGCATAATGTTAGTTGCTTATTAATTATTATGTTAATTGTTAAATATGTGGAAATTTGTTTTCCTTAAAGAGTTTTACTACCATGAATAAAACTTAAATGAAACTTATATACATTGCATTTTATATTGATATTATATGTTTGGGTGTAAGTTGTATTTTATAGTGATTATTTAGTTGCCACTCCTTTTCCCCAGGAAATATATCTGGTAATAGAATTAATGAGTTATATGGAAATTCTATCTTATTTTCTTTATATAGTACCAAAAAGTTTTCAAAAAGTACCCATATATATATTTTTGTAATCCATCAATGTTTCCAACTTCATTTTCTGCTAACACTTATTTTCTATCATTAGGCATTATAGTTATTAAATGAATAAAAATTTTCTCACTGTTGTTTTGATTTTTAATTCTCTTTATAATGTGTTTCTTAACTATTTAAACCGAAAATCCTCTTCCTATTATTTGTTGGGTTATTTGTCCCTCCTTAAACCTTATATCACCCTTTGGGTGGAGTGAAGTGTTTTGTTAGTAAATAAACAGTGAGTTGGAATGTTGAATGAAAATTATATAAACATGGAATCATTCTTACTGCAAAAATATTCATAATGTGTGTCTTTTATGAATGTATTAAAATTGTTAATGAAATTATACAATTAAATCAACTATGATTTGAAAAGGAAGCAATTAAGGCAAGGCATATTTCATTGAGTCTTTCCTGTAACATTAGTGACTCAAAGTAATAGGCACTGATGACATTCCTGATAACTAACATAAAAGAATAATATTTAGTTAAGCAAAATTATATATGACAGATAAAGTCTAGTTTATAAAACAAATTACCCAAATGAACTAGGTTTACTTAACATCACTATCTATGAATTTCTCCTATGGGAGTACTTGCTAAAATATGGGCTATTCTCATCACTATCATTTCTAATTGCCAAGTTACTCATTTACCCGTGTTTGCATTGTATTGTGACTGTGTTTCCTCATAGAAGATTTTCTTAAGTAAAGATAATCAGGAAAGAAAAAGATTACAGTTATGCACATTAATATCTTCCTCCTTAGGGTATACTACACAGATTTCATTACATCTTCTGAAAGAGTTAACTGAATTTCTCAAAACTTCAAATTATGTCTGACTATGGTACTAATAAGAACCAGGGCTTTTTCTTATATTTATTTATGTTTATTTTTTAATATTAGCAAAAGATTTATACATAGTTATCTATGCTTACCTTATTAAAAAATAATTACTGAAATAAGTTGACCCCAATCTATGCAAATGAACTCAAAGTGTGCTGTATAACCACCTCCTGGGAACTCTAGGAAGTTTGGAATCACCGACCCCACATTTGACCTATTCGATGAATTGAAATTCAGTCCTAGTTCTCATTCTCACAAACCTGTTAGAGTATACGTTATCGAGTACTAATATAGTCTGCAAAAATTTTATGAGGAGATCTATCAGACAGTCCAGGATCTCTCTCAGTTTAAATCAATATGGAAGTTTGCTCCAGGATATAACCGTGACTGCTTTTGGGAATAGTTATTTTTAGATATTTTAATGTGTATGAATTCCTTGACCTGGTTTGATATGTATATATACCACACGCATTCTTATTTCCCATACCGTTACACATGATAATGTAACACATTGTGGGTACTGGAAACTGCAGCCAGGTCCTCTACAAGACCAATGAGGCTCTTAAACATTGAGTGATCTCTCAAGTCCCCCAAATTTATCAATGTTTGAGGATAAAAGGGCTTTGATTGTTTTGTCATTTAAAACATTAGATGACACATATTATTTGGTATTGTGAAAATGCTTATCAAAGCTACAGTTAAATACCATTGTCCATAGTTGTAAATACTATTACAAAAAGAAATGGCAAATATTGTTCAAAATATGGGGAGATTATCTCTTGTGCACTATTAATGTAAATGTAATTCACTTAAGTCATTATGTAGAACTACAAGGATATATCATATAGTCAACACAAGGGAACAAGAGAAGAGGGGAAGGTGAGGGAGCTGTGACTGACATGTAAAACAAGCTTGTTTCAAATTAAATAAGAAATATTATCATAAAAAACAAAATAAAAAAGAAAGCCCACCATCTATCCATTATATTTCTTAGCATGTATTTCTAAGAAATGAAGCAACGTACCAAATAAAACAGCCATGTTTATTTGGCACTGCTAACAATATCAAAGATGCAATATTGCCTTAGGTACTAATAAATAGATAATTTGTATGTTTAGTTACCTTACCCATTCATGTTATGAAACAAATGAGCAAATCATCTTCATATTGCTTTGGGTCATCTTTGGGGATACAGTATGTTCTAATAAGAAAGACACAGAAGCAGAAACAAGATTCCCATTGCATCTGTAGTCAGCATGAACAGACTATTGTGCCTCAGCTCACTTGCTTTTCATGGTGGCATGAACACTTAGAATGTGTCTCCTCCTATTTTACTGAATTTAATCCATCACACATGAATCCAGATGCTTATCTCTTTATGTATTCCAGATCTGTAAAGTTGATAATTGCATATTACTTTTAAGACTACCCTGTCAATTTGATATCCAACTATATCACTTTTAAGCTATAAATTTCTACCAATTATTGTCAAGCCCGTAAACATGTCATAACACAAAATATATTCAATTTCAAGTCATATATTTCTATAAATTTAAGAGCTCTAACAGTGTTTAAATGTTGGGGAGAAACTAGGTCAAGTAGGGGGAGGGTAACCATGTTTAGAATATATTGTAGAAAATATTTCTTTTCAGTGTAAGAGAAAATAAAGAATCAAGAAGAAAACAAAAACACTTAAAAAAATAAATATTTATCTTCTTTCTCTACCTTTCATTATTTTAAACATTGTAACATTAATCTTATTTAATTAAAATCAATACTACCTGTTTTCTATGATCAAAATTATTAAATACATTAAATTTAATTCATATTAATAACCATCTGGTTAAACATGTATATAATGGGACCCAAATTACTGTAGATAAATAAGTAGTATTCTTGGAAATATATGAATTTAAAATAGGTGTTTCAGTTAAACTTAGTCATATATACTAAAATATCAATTCTAGATTTTGAACAGTGATGAAATGTGAGTATGAGAAATTTACAGAGTAATAATTAACATTAAAAATAGAATAAATTATGACTACTGATACACGAATATTATAATGTACCTGGATATCTTGACTCACGCCTTATCGAAGCAAGTGAGAGGAAAACACATTGGTAGCTGTGGTGAGACGATTGACATTATTTCAAGGGCATCCTGGGCTTCAGTAGTACTGAGAGACTTTCTCAGACAGAATAATAATTCTTTAATCATATGTTTTGTATTCATGCTGTTTATCATAATCACCTTTCTTCTCAATATGTTTTTTTCATACAGCAATACTAAGTTTATTTCATTCTAGGAGTAAAAGACATTTCAATAACACAAATTAACACAAATCATGAAAGAGATACCTTAATAGGGTGAGCTAGTATAAATTTAAAGAGAAATTTAGCATGAGGGAAGTATTCAGAGATCCACAATGATGACCATAACTAAGAATATAAGCAATAGTAGAGAGACCACCTTTAATGTCCTTTCCCTATAATAAGATTGATGACTACCTTAATTACCTAATTACCTTCCTAGAGCCTTCATCCAGCAGCTGATGGAAGCAGAAGCAGACACCCACAGCACAGCGCTGAACCATTATTCTTAAGACATGTCTATTAGATTGTGTATTAATGGAAAATACTATTGTAACCCATGAATGAAGTTGTTTAGTGTACATTTCAGGTTTTTTGAAGGTAAAATTTTTGAGTGTCTTGGCATTTATCAAAGTCTATTTTTAAAAAATTCTGTCTTTGTTCAGAGAAATAGTTCCTAATATATAAATTTAAATTATCTTTATTCTTAATACACTAAATTAGCATAATTTGATATGAAAACATGAAAAAAATTCAACTTATAATCCCTGTAAGGTTTAGTAGATAAAGTACATATAAATCTATAATATTTGCATTTTTGCATTAAACCCATCTAGACATTTATAAGGACATTTTATTGCATCCTATTTATTTTTAATATTTATCAACCAAAATAGCAAATATAATTGCCTTTTTTAACTCCTATTACTGAAATGTTCCCTTATTAATTTATTCTATTTTCAATGGATATTCTTATAGAAGTAAGGGACCTACTATACTCTAGCACTCCACTTTGTCCTTTTTATGATAGTTCCAATGCCACTTAATGCTACTTTTTTTTTTTTTTTTTTTTTTTTGCTTCAAAGATCTTTCCATTTGCTTTAGCATTTTAACCTTGAAAGTCAGCTTGTTAATGGTTCTGGTTTTGACTTTTTATTCATTTCATTCCAAATTGCACTAAGATGTTCATGATTGTATGGAATTTATGATGAATCACAAAACATATCACTGAAAATAACACTGAGATTCAGATACAGCCACCTTATTAGTACTTTTTTCCACAGCAAGGATCATGTTACCATTTGAAATGTAACATAATGCTTTCATATCACCTACATCAATGCCTTTATTTTTAATGACCCTGTCAGTTTATTTTGCTACAGAATTAAAATCAGTCATAACAATACTGAAATATGTGAATTTTGGAAGTTTATAGTTTTTCATTTACACTATAGGAAAGCAGGCTGATAATTTGCTTTTAAATGTGGTGGAGAAATTTTTAAATTTTTTAATTTAACATGTTGAAATGAAGGCATATCTCATCTGGTAGTCTATCATTATAATCAAGTACACATAATATCGGAGCATATTGTCCTGAAATTTTACAATTTTAATTTGAAATTTTCAGTCATTGGCCCTAAGTGCTTTTTGGCTTGAACTTGACTTGAATATAAATTTTGCATCTTAAAAAAAGTGTCACGGGCTTTTGAATTTAGTAAGCAAAATAATATCAAATATGATATAACTATGTTTTCTTGAATAAACAACTGAGAGGTTTTATGTTTTTTCTTTAGAATCAATGCTAGTTATTAACTCATAGGGAACAGTTTTGCTCCTGCATCCTAGAACAGGTGCTGCTTCACCCTGGGTATCATAAACACTCAGCCACATTTTTTTCCTAATGATAGCCTGACCACTGTTTCCCCAGTCATCACAAGAGTCTAAATATCAGCTCTTATAGATCATTTGGACTCTTGGTAAATTATCCCTCTGGTAAAAGTAGGTAATATTTGTGAACCATATTCTAGAAATTCAGTGCCAAGTCTTATAAGGGTTGAAATGTTGTGTTCCTGTAAGTAAAGTATCAGTGGTTCTGTTCTGCGACAAGAAGATACAAGTAATATGGAAACCAGGAAGTTATGTATGGTAGAGAGATGTGTTGAGGTAACATTTGTCTGGCAGAATGCATTTCCCTATTCTCTTTCATAATTTTAATCTAAGTGGCCTTTCTATGATGATATTCTCTCCTCATGTTTTCCAGCATTATGATTACTGCTGTTGAAATTATGATGAGACCTTTTTCATTATACTTGTTAATGAGCATGAAATTGAAAATAGCTATTGTTTATAGAAGGTGCTAATTTAAGATGACATTAATCAATAGAGGTTATGACTCATGTCACAATGCTAAGTATTCAAGACCTGAAAGTTATGAATAAAGAAATCATTGTTTTCTCATAAGAACTTAATGCTGTTGGATAAAGGTGATTTCCCTCAAAGAATGTATGCAACAACAGTGTTTATTTCTTCTAGATGAATCATGACAGTTAATAATGACAAAACATACACCTTTAATTATTTATAATATTGTAATATAATTTTTCCATTTCATTGGAATTTTCTTACTTTTACCATCATCCATTTCTTCAAATATTTACTAATAGACTTTTCCACCTGAGCTAGAATACTCAGTATATGGTCCTACCACAGTGAGGAATATCTAACAACACCCTGAGTCTCTGAATGTGATTTGCTAAATTATTAATGTTACCTTTTTCTTTATTTTGTGTTGTAGGGATTTGTGGAAATTTATCTACTATCTATGTTGTATGGTACCAACTTCAGGAAAAGCATTGCTTTTCTTGTCCATGCTCTTAGAAATTCATTTCAATAATTAAGAAGATTAGTAGTTCATCTTGAGCAGTTAATCAGAGCTTTTACTCATTTCAGTTTGTAAAATTATTCAAGTCTGTACTTTTGAAAGTTGGAATATGTGTTTTCTTATATATTAGTTGGAAGATATGCTGATGCACTAAAAGCTAATTTAGCTCCCTATATTAACAAAGCCACATCATGAGAATATCTTAAGCATGGAGAAGTTCTGAATCAACATTCACACATATAAGGCCCACAGAATACTCTGCATTAGGCTATTTGGGGGAAAATAAAAGAAGACATAATAAGTGCACAGATTGGCACAAATTCTTCTAGCCTGAACCTTAAGTGTTTAAACTTGGAGCTGGTGACAAAATTTCACTATGGGTAAAACATTGCTGATGGAGAGACAATCTTTCACCATAAAAAATTAAAGGTTAAATAAAGATAAAGCTCAGAGCAGCAAGAAGAGCTCTGGAGACTTTGGGAGGGCAAGATGTCCAGATGTTCTTCTGTCTTTTATCACTGCTATTTTCAGAATGATAAAGGAGGTCAAGTGGGTAGGCAGATGATGACAGTGAAAACAATGGCATCATCATCACTTTATTTCTCAGAGTCTGAGAATAGAACAGTTACTTCTAAATGATTAATTAATGATTTTCTCTGTGTATTAAAGACCATATTGAATTTTATTCTCCATGTCTTGATTCTAATAGTATTTATAATAATTATGTTAAACTTATGTAGTTTTATCAGTTAAGTTTCAAACAATACACTATGGTATTCTGGCAGGATTAGAACAAACATCTGTTTCATGATTTTAATGTGTATATGTAATTTGTTGATATTGGTTCTATTGAAATTTTATATTTTTACTATGCTATAATTATAGCAATAGTAAGTATCCTGGATGCTTTATTTAATATTATCTAAAGAGGAATCTCAAAACCATGGATGAAACATTGTTGGGTTTTTTTGTTTGTTTTTTTTTTTTAATTTTCTTCTGTCAGGGGTTCACACTATACATGGAAGTGATGGCAATATTCATGCATATGAATATAGCCCCTTCCTCTGGGTAATTGACATTCAGTACTGACTGTATTTTAAATCCATTCTTAGTCATGTTTTCCTGAAAAACAATCAGAAATTTGAAGGATTGATTGATCATCAAATTACGATTAAGCACCTCAGTATTTTTCTTGCATTTCCAGATTGACAAGTATGTTTCCTGTTTCACAAATGATAATAGACACAGAGAATGATATTGGGGTTCAAGCTCAAGCTGAAGATCAGAGAAGCAAAGCAGCCAGGCCAGTATATCTTATCTGTAACCACCTGAAATGACAATCCTTTCTCCATAAATCCTCACAGGCAAGTCTCTCAGTTCCTGTCACCTCTTTAAGTTTCTTTTTCCACACAACCATACCAGTCTTGTCTCCTTCTCCTTAGTGCTAGGATTAAAGGAATGAGCTCTGTTATTCTTCATTCTTATGTAGACCAGGGTGGCCTTGAACTCAATAAATCCATCTACCTTTGTCCTGAGCGCTGAGATTAAAGATGTGTGCCATCACTGTCTGAATATCTAGCATGGCTTCTGGGATTAAAGATGTGTAACACTACTGCCTGACCTCTATAGCTTGGGGTTGGCTTTGCTTTCAGAATCTCAGGCATGCTTTAATAAATCCTAAATAATTTATCACAATGGTTTCTCCTCTTATTTACATGTCAACTCAGAGTATAATAGTAGATTTGTACCTAGTAACTACAGCTTTCTTAGTTACTGACCAGATCTTGGCCAGCCATTAGTTATGTCTGATGATTGATCCTCAAATACAATCAGAAACTGGTTGGTTAAACCAATCATAGTCATACCACTATTGTAAAAATTGAAATTTTTGCTGAACAGGTTGTTATTACAAGTCACAAAGTTCACAACAGTATGAGATTATTGATAGCTTTTCTTCCTTGGTAGAAAATTCAATACTGTCTGGTACTATTAAAGTTTCAGTTCATGTCAGTTTGATTTCTACATATCCTGTGAACAAACCTGTGATATAGGAACTTAGAATTTAGTCCTGGGGGAAACATAAGATGAATGACAACAGTTTATATTATTGTGGGGTTCAAGAGGCTCCTTGACCCACAATTCAAAGGAAGCATGTATCACGTATTTGCTTCTAATATATACATATATATGTATGGGATATATGTATATTCCAAAATCCCAACTTTTCTAGGAGGAACATTATGAAATCCATAGAAGTTGCATATGTTGAAACTCTTCTAAAATTATTTTTATCTTAGAAAATAAATAATTTTTAGAAATTAATAGGTTTTCATAATATATATTGGTTCTGAAATAATATTAATTCACATAGTTATCAATTATTTTTTCTTGATCCTTAATATCCACAGAAATTTGCATATATTATCTTTGGGTATTTCAATGATTTTCACAGGAAGCCAGAAAATGAACATAATTTGTCATCTGTTAGCCCATTCCAAGCCTTAAGATTCCTAATAAAATATGTAAATATCACCCTTTATAGAATCCTAAAACTAATAACAATGGATCTATATTTACTTTATTATCTATTAGTATGAATAAGAAGATAATACAATCTTCAAAACAAGATACCCATAAAACCAATATTTGTATTTAAGAGACAGTTTTCACAGTTAACTATATTAAATAACAATGTCCCTCTAATTAGTCTGTACAATAATTCAAATGAAAATACACTTCCATGATTTGACAGGAAACTACATTCTCTGAATTCGTCATGGTTTCCATATTAATTCCTGTAGTTCATAATGCAATATTTCTTTTATGCACAAAATGAATGCATTTTAAATTGCTTCTATTCACAGATTTCAAGTAGCAGTTTCATGTACATTAATATGAAAAATGTACATTCATAACAACCAAGGCCCATTGAGATAAGCTTACCCATAAGTACTTGCTACATGCTACAAAGGAGGCATCTGTCTTTAATAGAAAATTGGTATGATTCAGCTTTAGAAAAGATAGAAAAGATATAATTTTAGCCCAATAGATTTTTCAACCTTTAAAAGCCAGGCACATAACCAAAATGTCAGGAAAATGCAGTTTGTCACCATTTTTCCAAGACTATTATATTTTATTCTATTTTTCAGTTTAATTAAATATATTTATACCATTCCCACTATATCCTCACCCCATCCCCTCCCATGTCGCCTAACTCACCACTTCTGATTTTAATAGCCTCTTTTTAAAAATTATTATTGACACAAAAATAATATATGTGAATAAATTAATAAATGCAAGCCTTCTTCCAGGAAATCCCCTGAGCCTTAATTGTAGACTTGTGGTGGACTGGGAAACCCATTTTTAGGTGTTCTCTGCATTTTAAAAGGTAAATTTGAATCAAGCTTGTTTTACATGTCAATATCAGTTCCTTCACCCACCTATCCTCGTCTGCCCACCCCTGCCCCCAAATAACCTCCATGCCATCTCCTTTCTGCTTCCCAGGGAGTGTTAGGCCTTCCATGGGGAGTCTTCAAAGTCTGTCATATCATTTGGGCAGGGCCCAGGTCCTCCCCCATGTGTCTAGGCTGAGAGAGTATCCTTCTATGTGGAATGGGCTCCCAAATTCCATTCATATACTAGGGATGTATACTGATCCACTACCAGAGACCCCATAGACTGCCCAGTTCTCCTAACTAACACCCACTTTCAGGGGCTCAGGGCCCACACTGTTTCCCAGCTACCAGTCTGAGGTCCATGAGCTTCCCCTTTTTCAGGTCAGCAGTTTCTATGAGTTTCTTTCCTCATCACTCGTCCCTCTCTGTAACTGGATTCCAGGAGTGGGGCTCAGTTTTTAACTGTGGGTGTCTGTTTCTGCTTCCATCAGCTGCTAGATGAAGGCTCATTTTTAACACTGCCTTTCTGTAATGGTCTCTAACTACTGCAAAATGAAAGGATGAGGGTTAATTTTTTTGACAATTACCTGTAGCTATTAAGTATAGATTACTGGAATAAATTTAGCAATTATATTGGTTTTGGAAAAGACAAGAGTAGATTTTCTTTTGAGCTACAGGTGATTAGGTAGGTTTCAGTGCAAAGTATGATTTTGCTCCTGTTTTTTTGAGCTGTAAGTCTAATTGGACAACTATTGGTTACTGCCAGGATGATATTGTCACTTTGGTTTTTTTAGCAACATCATGCTTTGCTGCTCATGGTTATTGTTTATAAGTATCACAAATGGGTAGTTCTGTTGTTTTATTTGACCAGGAGAGTTAATCATTAGGGAGAATATTTTTGTATCAGATCTGCAGTCCATTGTAGAAATTTTGGTGTCTTAAGAAACAGCAACTTACCTTCAACTTCTGGGAGGCAATGCAGGGCAATAGCAAAATTTTGGAGATTCTTAGCCTACTGTCACCAGCTTAAAAGGTGTTTTATTTTGTCCAGAACTTTTTTTTTTTGAAGTTTTTGTTGTTGTTGTTTTCTTTTTTGTTTTGTTTGTTTTTGTTTGTTTTGTTTTTTGTTTGTTTGGTTGGTTAGATGGTTTATATATTCAGAGGAAAGAATTATTACACCAAGCAACATGAAATAATTAATAAAGGTACTCATTCCCTTACGGGCAGCATATATTACTTTAGATAAATTTAAAACAATTTGACTCCCTACAATAATTTCAAACATCTGTAATAAATTTTATCCCTTCTTTTTCTAAATTCTGTATTGTACTATCATTCCCCATTTAATACTGCCAAACCCATTTTTAATCCCCTCATTATATTACTGATATTCTGATATATTCAGGAAATATAATATTATATAAGCAGAGATCCAAATATTTCACCAGAAAACTTCTACAAATGATGAACAATTTCAGAAAAATAATAACATAAAATATATTACCAGTGAAAAAAATAAAAATAATACACCAACAAAGTTCAATTCATAGCAGTCACAGAAGAAAGTATTGACGAATAAACCTAGCTAAAAAAAATGATCTGTGCAATGAATACACTTAATCCCTGAAGAAAGATTGTGGAAGACATTTAGAAAAAAACAAGGACTTCCCATGCACATCAATTAGTAGAATCAATATTATAAAAATGACTATCTTACCAAATGCAGTTTTGAGACTCAATTATTGAAGAATAAGAAACAAAATCCAAAAATTCAGTTGGAAAAAGAAAAGTTTCCTTAAAAAAAACAAAGAAACAGAAACCCACAAAAACAAAAAAGAGAAAAAAATAACAATCTTTCTGAAGATAATACTATTTTATGTTTTTAATTTGTCTTATATTTAATATTATCATTGTTATTCATAGTAGTATTTAACATCTCTGCTTTTATTGTAATGAAAGGCACAAAGAAAATGTATGCATTTTGGTGAGTAGGGAAGTGAAGAGGATCTCAAGGAGTTAAGGGAGGGAAAACATGATGAAATTAAACTCTATGAAAGAAATCTATTTTCAATTAAAAAAACATAGCATAGTAATAAAATAAAACTTCACTGGCAATAAGCAATCAAAAATATGAAGAAAGACAATGTCTTCAACAAATCATGCTAGGAAAACTAGATGATTTCAAATAGAAAACTGTAATAAGACCAGTTTTTGTGTTTATGACTATAAATCAACTCAATATGTATCAAAGATCTCAAGGTGAAATCTGAAACACTGAAACTGCTAGACAAAAACAGAGAGATTACTCAACAAGATAAAAATATAGGGAAGGACTTTCTGAAAAGGACTCCATTTGTTTAAGAACTTAGGATAGGAATTGGATAGTTAGATATCATAAAATTAAAATCACCTAAGAAAATCAATTGATCGAGTGAAGAGGAAGCCTGTAAAGTAAGAGACAATGTTATCTATAGACTAAGGAAATACATCCACCAAAGACCACATTGGCATATCAATTGTATATTGACTTTAAGGAGTATGATTAGGGGTTTCTGACACATACAGGGATGGCTCAAAGAAAGGCGTATCACCAAATGCCTACCCCACCATATGGGGCAACTTATGTAAGCAGAATTAGTGGAGTTATCTGCACAAGGTTAACATAAGTTAGGCTGGAGGTTCTTTTTTATATAACAGTTCTTAGTGTTTAGACAACTTTGGATGGGTCCTTTGACTCTTAGAAATAACCTTGAACATCCCAAGACATTTTAGATTTTTCCTTCTTCAGTCCGCAGGAGTTTCCATCTAGGATGAAACATATTGATTCAGGTCTTCTATCTAAAGAAGCTGAAATATTTCAATTCTGAATAAAATATTCCCCCATAAAATAGTAATAGATGTATTCATAGTATTTTGACAGAGTTTGTTGTTTTATTTCTATGAATTCCACAAGGCTACATAGATTGATTTGAACATTTATTCTAGCCTGTACCCTTTTCACCTTAGATATGCAAGAAATTGTTCTTTAAAATAAAGTCAGTAATTATAATTCCAATATATCTATAGTGTATAGAAGTAAATATAATTTATAAAATTTTAAAAATCATCATTTATTGAAAGTGTTATTTCTCACTGACCTCCTTTATGCCTGATTTTGTGGACTCTGAGATTCATGCATTCCTCCAAGATACAGAAATATTGACTAAAGTTTCTTTGAGAGTATGTAATAATAATATTATTTTATAATAATCTTACATTTATTACATGAATTGAAATTCCACTTGTTACCTAGCAAGTTGTAAAACAGGGAAATATTTTTTTTATTTATACAGAGAATTACATCTTCAATGTATGAAAAACTTTATTAAGCTTAGAATCAATATTTTCAGAAGAATAGTCAAAGTAATGATCCCTATTGACATTCAGTTATACTCAAGGTCAATCATCCCCCTACAGGCTTCCTCTGGTAGCTTATAGGAACAGCCAAACATTAGGCAGCGTTCAGGGAACCAAGTTCAAGAGAAAAGGACTATAGGAGCTGGAAGAGTTAAGGAGACTGTAACAACATAACCAACAGAATCAAAAAAGTATGTCTCTGATGGGCTCCCCGAAACTGAAGTGATAATTACAAAGTCTATCTGACCTGGGTCCTCTATGTATTTTCTGTGGTGGTTTATCTTGGGGATTTATCCTAACAGGGGAGTGGGGCTATCTCTGACTCTTCTGCTCTTGGGACCCTTTTCTTCCTAGTGGGTTGCCTCTTATTACATTAACATGGGAGTTCCTGCTAGACTTATTGTATCTTATTCTGCAACATTTAGTTAATATTCCTAGGAGTCCTTCTCTTCTCTGAAGGGAAATGCAGGAACAATGGCTCTGGGGGGAGAGAAGGTCAAAAGAAATTGGAAGAAGAGGAAGTATAGATTGTATTCAAGATGTATTATCTGAGAGAAGAAAAAGTAAAACAAGAAAAAATTAGCATTTTATGGTTGGGGGTCACCACAACAGGAAGAACTTTACTAAAAGTTCACAGCATTAAGAAGGTATAACCACTGCTCTACAGTAATCTAGGAAACATGTCACTGGGCACACCTGTGAAGGAGTATCTAGGCTCATGTCAGTTAAATTATGTATACATTAAAATCATACAATGGAAAAGCCTACCCTGAATGAGAGCTGCACCATTCCTTGGTGTAGGATCCTGAGCAAAACATAAAAGAAAAAGCCTGATGAGAACAACTCTCATCATTTTCTGTTTTCCAACTACAGGCATAATATGTCAACATTACTTAAGCACCTGCTGCCGTGATTGTATAATCCAATAGTGAACCAGAATAAGCCCATTCAAATTTAGGTTGATTTTGTCTTGCTATTCATTGCTCTTGCATAACTGAAAGTTTGTCACTGTTTTGAATAATAATGTGAATATTTCATATGCCAAATATCTGATATGGGACCCCACCTGTTGAGAATTGCTGTTCTAGATCTTGTTGACAATGTTAACTATCATACCTTTTGTCCAATTTATATCATCATCATGATATATAAAACAAATAAACTAATGTTGGTACAGTTCTGTTGACCAAACCAAAGTTGTAATTCAGATTTCACTATTCTCTCCACTAACATTCTTATCTTCTTTCAGGATCTAGTCTAGGATACCATCTTCCATTTTGTCACTATGGCACACATAATATGTACCCATTCATATGTGGTCCTAGAGTAGTCAAATCCATAAATATAAAAAGTAGAATAGTATTTTAAGAAGGCTAGGAGAGAGGAGAGAACAAATTTCTGTTCAGTAGCTATAACATTTCAGTTGAATGAGCTGAAAAAAAATCTGGATATTGGTGATGTGCTTATTACTAAATTAAACACTTAAAAATGGTCACTTCAGTGGCTGGAGAGGTGGTTTAGCAGTTAAAAATACATGCTACTCTTGCAGAAGACCCTAGTTTAGTTCCCAGTAACCATGTTAGGTAGCTTACAAATGCATATAACTACAGCTGAGGAACCTGAATAAGACTGACTTGGCTGACTTGGGCAGTTTGTGAGACTATTAGCAGGGGACCAGTATTTATCCCTACAGCATAAACTGTCTTTGTTGGAGTCCTTCCCTATGGAGAGATACCTAGCTGAGCCTAGATACAGGGGGGAGGGGCTCAAGAAGTTATGTTCTTAGAACCACATTGATTTCAACAGACATTTTGCTGTAAGTGAATCTTAATTCATCTATATTCTCAGTACAATCCTCATATTCTTTATTATCCTTTTATTACCCATTGCCTATTTGATTTTGGAAATTTTATGGCTGTGTGATAATGTATGAATTAAATTAAAATTGAACCTTCAAAGAAAATTTATAATAAAGTGAGCAAGATTGTACTCACTTTTTGTATATAATATTGATGAAACTACTTTCTAACTAAATTTATCAATATAAGTAACATTTATGAAAATATATTTCTTTAACATTTTGTCTTGTTTCTTAATTTGGAATGAAATGAGTAAGAAATGATACTAAATTATACACAGCTTTAGTTAAAAGATCATTAAAATTTTTGGACATGTTTTTATTTCTCTTTCTTTTAAGAGACTGCTGATAGTACAATTATATCCTTTTAATTGGGAAAATGCCAATGAAGTAGGAATTTCAAGAGCATTTTAAATATATATGATGCTTCTCATTTTACAATCACACCAAATGGAGCATTGACCTGTTGCCCAGGCTTGCTTGCAGAATCACCCGTGTCACAACTTGCAATAATCTAAGAAAGCCTAATTGGCTTAGAAATCTTCCTACACAGAAAAGCAAGAATTAAATGAATCAACAAGAAGACTTTATTTTCTTTTTATTATTCAAGACACCAGGCACCTGTTAGAGTTAAAGAAAAAAGGAGATCATTTCAATGTAAAATAATAATACTAGACTCTATAATGATGTGAATTCAGGAAAGAGACCACTTCAATGCTTGCAAAATGAAAAAAAATATTATCTACCCTAAACAGTCAAAGGTGAGACACTTTTGATATCAAAATTTCTATCATAAAATGATCTTCAAATTTTTGGGGGACTGTCTCGTCTAAAATATACCTATGTCTTTAACATAGCACTTGAATAGACCAAGAAACCTTCACAAAATACAATATTGTTTTTTCAGTACTGGTGTACCTTTGACCAACCTTATATTTTTATCCATTTCATGGACCTCTAAATGTGGGCATGGTGGTCCATATTTATAGTCTTTATTTTAGGGATGCTGAGGCTGGACAACCTCTCCTAATTAGGGCCCTTTAGATTAGTAAGGGAGCCTTACAAGAAGAGGGTGCCTGAGAACTGAGTAAAGACCCTGGAGATTGGCTTCTACAATCTATACACATTGACACTCTCTTAATAGACAAATGCAAATGCAAGTGCAAATAACAAACATTCACAAGAACACACACACACACACATACACACACACAAACACGACTTCTCTTTCTTTTTGATGTGCAGTGTGCAGGAACACTTATTTATTAACTGGAAGGGTTTAGGTTTTGTTTTCAGACACCATATATTGCAGAATAAAGTTATAATAGCAACTAAAATTTTAGCAATACTGCATAATTTTGAAACTTCATTGGTACAGAGAATGTTTGATGAATTCAAATAATAAATGTGAAAAATTAATAATCTTATTTCAAACTGACAATAGAAATAAATCAATATTTTTAAAACTCATATAAGTAGACAATAGGCTTATAGGAAAAATGTTAAATTCACTACATTTTCAGGAAATACCAACTAAGACTATAAGGAAGTCTTACTCAAGGTGAAACGTTTCTAGTCAGGAACACTAAAGATAACAAGTGTTGGTAAAAGACTAAAGATTACCATGTGTCAAGAGCATACAATAATTGTTCATAATTCATAGAGTATGATCCTCTGAGGGTCATTTATCAGATATCTTGCCTATCAGATATTTTTATGTTATGATTCATCACACTAGCAAAAGTGCAGTTATGAAGTAACAATGAAGCCATTTTATGGTTAGGAGGGTAATCACATCATGAGGCATTGTATTAAAATGTGGAAGCATTAGGAACGTTGAGGGTCACTGTTGCAGACTAACATGAGCATGCATATCAGTACTTTCACTAGTTACAAGCCAACACTAAATTCATTCTCATCTGAAAACTATATGTGATCTAATGCAAATTGAATTGATCTACAGAAATCTGTATAAAGCAATTTAATATTATTATCAATCATATTTTCATTATAGTTTATTTTCCAAATTATTTAATATTATTCACAATTTCATGCATTACTTAAGGAGTATAAGCACCTTAGAATTTTATGTCTTTTTATGTTTCATTGTGAAATATGTAGCAAATATGTTTCAAAAATATGTAGCAACACTATTTATACAGAAATTACATTCAAAACATAAAAAACCCTGATAATCATTTTGTTGAAAATTGTATTTTATTTTTGAGACAAAGTTGCATTATATAGAACAGGCTGGCTTTGAACTCAAAAAATCCTCCTGCCTTGGCTTCTTGAGTGGCAGGATGTAAGACATTGACTACTAGGTGTACCGAGGCATTTACTCTGTCAGCACCTGTTGCACTGACCACACCCATTGGGGTGGGGTCAAGGGCAGACTTGACCGGGGGGTGGGGGGGAAACTAGGTCTGGGATAGAGACCCAGGAGTGTTCTTTCTTGCAGGACTGAGACAGAAAACATCTAGAGGCATCCTTGGGGCGAGAACCTGCTGGTATTCATCTGTCTCTATTGTAAGTTATTTCTGCCTGAATAAACATCTGTTCAGCCTTTCTGTTTTCTGATCCTTATTATTTCACAATAATTATTTTATTCAGTTATTTTATTGTCTTGAAAAAAAAGAAAAGAAAGAAAAGAGAATGATTTTTTAACTTGCAAGGTTTATTAAAGATATTTCCTCAATAAGTAACACAATGTTTTCAAGTGATTTAAGTTAATCTTGGGAAAGATTCAGTGATTCTGTGAAATTTTACCAGTCTTCTAACAGTTAATTCTTCAAAGCATTATCTTCACTAGAAATCTACTCTGTTGATGCATGATGATGTTAGCAGCTGTCTGAACTCTAGTTTTCATGAAAACTATATTCTGCAAAGATCTTATAGTCTGATGAAAAAATATATAAAGAAAACTGCACAGTAAAACCTGACACAATGGTTATAACACAAAGACTTTTTTCTATTTTGTGTCATATATATATCATATTATTTGTAACTCTATTTACAGTCTAAGTTAGATATCTGTTCCTTATTTCAATTGCATATTGAATTGGATATCATTACATTTACTTTCCTTAGAATGTCTTATTAGCAAGCAAGTTAGTATGTCTAGGGTTTATATTTAATTTGTTGATATAGTATAATTATCACCAAGGACAGGCTAATTAATATATCAACCCTCTTACATACTTACCATTTCTTCCTCTTTCATTTTCCCTTACTCCTTTTTTAACTCTGGCTCTCCCTTCCTTTATTTTCTTCCTTTCTCTATTTTTTGTGTTTGTTTGGTTTTTAGAGGTCAGAGGTAATGAAGCCATTTAGTAGCCACCCTCACCAAGTGTCCACTGTGTGGACTTGCCTTGCTGTACACCAAATATCCAGAACTAAATTATCTAATAGGCATAACATATTTTATTCTTTATCAAATTCCCAGCTTCCTGTATCCTGCAGCCATCAACATATATCTTGTTTCTATAAGTTTAATATAACTTTAATAATTAAATAATATAATATTTATTTTTTGTGATGGATTATTTCAGTTACCAAAAGCATGTGAATGGATATGAGGGATGATGAATAATTTTATTTTCTTCTTATGATTTCAGTGTGCACTTTTGAATACTGATAAGGAAAAATTAGAAGGTGTTTAACTTACAATGTCTTACCAAAATTGTTTAGAAAGTCTCACTTGTATAAAAGACTCTTAGAAGAAGCAAAATTATTTTACAGTCATTAATAAGCTACAATAATAACAATTCTTCAATATGTTACATCAAAGTCTCTAAGTGTTACACATTTTCTGTTTTTAACAAAATCTGCAGTTGACAAAAATCCTTCTTCAATCTGTAAAAGATGTTTTCTTCCACTAAAATAGCTTCCTCATAGTTTCATTCTAGACTCATTATTGTTGTGATGGTGTGTGAACTGAATTCCATCATGTGTGCTTAAGTTCTGGCTTTTCAAAGTGTATTTCAAGAGCCTGTGTGAAGATTTGTTTTTCAAATATGAATTACAACAATTTGAAGGGCTTAGTAAAACAATTTGTTAGGTGCTTCTTCAAAGCCAAGCAAACAGGATCTGATATAAAATCACAGCCATTGGTCATTTTGTCTTCTTTCACTGATTCCAGTGCCAACTTCTTTTAGAGAAACCACTTACTTGAAATGTTGCTAAGCACTGCAACATTTGTATTGGATATAGTGATGTTAATCCTGTTCAAAATGAAGATTTCCATTTAGTGTAGGTCCAAGATGGGTTAGAGATTGGCTTCTGTCTACTCAGTTTCCAGGAGATGTTTCCTCGGGTATGTGTTTCTATATCTAAACACAGCACATGGGTGATTATTGAGAAGAGATTTTTGTCATAACCTTTACTAATTTACAAGGATTAAAAAAAACAAATAAATCACAGAAAAGGGGAGACTCTAGGATAATAAACAACTGATCAGTGGTGATCTGCAAAGTTATTCAATTAATACACACTCTGTTCAAACATCAATTGTATTAATTTGATTATTCTTTGTTGTTTCTTCTTTTTAAAAATGAAATAAAATTTGTGAATAATGAGAATAGTTCAGAAGTATGTTCAGACCACATCAAATTACATCTCTTTACAAAAGTCCTAAAAGCCAAGAAAGACTAAGCATCTAGAATTCATGTGAGCTATGAGGTAACCTATGCATTGTTGCATTGTCCACATAGTTTCACAGTGCAGCTTTTGTGCTGTCTCACAACAGAGCCATCTCCAACTGGGCAGCTGGTGAGGACTGCTTGCATAGCTCTCAGGGGAGGAAGCAGGTGAGAAAACAGAATAGCAAGAGGTTAGTTGGCAAGAACAGAATATTCTTGGCTCACATTCAGAACTTATTTGAATGTATGCACTTATTCTACCAACATGCCTGGTGGAAATGGCTGGCACCTGCCCCTATTCTCATGGGCAAATTCTCCTGCTGCCTAGAAAACTTATAGTTCATAGGGCTGTTAAGGTTGCAGGATCAGGAATCTGAAGATGTGCCCTTGCTGCCCAGAAAGTAGCTTATGGACATAAGGTGCAATATATTTAGACTTGCAGAGCTCCCTACTTAATATTCAGGGCTCTGTATACTTTTGCTGGTGCTCATTGGCAGCTGCCCCAGATATAATGAGATCAGCATATTCTATAAACACCTATAAAGTCTGTGCTTGGAAATGTCAAGTTGGATTTACTTTTAAATGGAATAACTCATTATATTTCAAGAAAAAGATCAAAATTTTCTGGTAGAAATGTGAACAGACAAGATATTAAAATTATAATACATTTTATACTATTTTTCACATCACATTAAGTTTATGAATCGTTTCAGATTTGCCTAAATGTATAAAATAAGTATGAATGCAGTTTACACACATATAACATATGTATTTGTCAACTTACATATGCATATACATTTTGAGATGCAGACTTACGAAGTAGCACTTGTTTGCTTTGTATTAACTATGTAGCACATGGTAGCCTATTATTCATAGGAATCTTCTTAACTTGGCCTCTCATTTCCTCAAATGATTTGTGTACATATATTGTGAGCTATTGCATCACATTGCATATTTTGTGCTATCTACTGTGACATATTTTCTACTATGGTCGTCCAAAACATTCAGTATAATTGAACTTTTGGATAAATAAACTTCATTGCCTATACATAAAGCAGATTTCTTTAAAATTATTGAGGAATTGATATTCAGAACCAAAAGCATAGTGAATTTATGCAAATGCATATGAGTCTAAATGAGTCACATTAAAAAGCCCCTTTGCTCTAAAGTAAATAAGAATGATTGTTTATAGAGATAATATGGACTAAAATAATTACTAATATTAAGGATATTTGATGTAGAAGAATTTCCACCATTAGTTTCCCATTTGCTCATCAGTTCATATGAGATGAAAGCAATGTCTTACAGCCATGATGAATCCAACATAAACTATAAAACACTGATGAAATAACTAGACACTTTTCAAACACTAATTGCTCAACAGTGTGTGCATCGTATTTGGGAACATGTCTTCATTGTTGTCCCTAAATCCCCTTGTCAATAATAACAACCACAGAAAACAAAACAACTAAAGAAATCCAAACTTTCTTTGGATAGTGTGATATTTACCATATAAACACAATCCATACATCTCCATTTCTTCACAGCCTTTCTTAGTAATGAAATCTAAACAAAGCATTAAATATGGGAAAATAATTACATTTTATGAATTTAGATTTTTTTCCAATTTCTCCAGCAAGGAAGTCAGGATAGTAAAAGGAAGTATATAAAGACAAAAGGGAAAAATGAAGAAAGAACACAAATCAAGTATGTTGTATATCACACAAAAAACAAGTATGAACTTCACTACTTATAAAACTTGGACAAAGGATTCTGTCAACCTGTGAATACTATATGCTACCACAAATATCCCTGAATATAGATATGTTTTATGGTCAGAAAATCAACGAAATAGTGAAACTAAGAAGAAATCAAGACACTGCTTTATAACGTTCCTGTGGATATAAACAGACTTACATGTACCTCAGATAGGGCTTCAATGATTAGCCAAAAAGCCATTTCACTCACATCGAGGTCAATGAAGTCTTCAATGGGGTCCTTTACAGGATCACAGATGCCTCATATGCTCATGCTTTACAACCAGACATGGTTGTCATATTAATAAACTGCATTCTGCAGTCCCTACACAGCTTGCAGGTAGCTACACTGATCAGAGAGTCTATTTCCAGCAAATTTTATTGTTTACACAAACTTCAAAAGGGGATTTGTTAGTTTCAGGAGCTTACTATATCTTGTAAGTTATTTCCTGAGCTTTGTAAATTCTATTTACTTCCTGAGATTTTAGGATAAAGCCATTAAATCATATGCTAAAAACTAGTACAATTTTAAAGAGTGATTTGCATTTTGAGCTCAAAAGTGTCTGGAGTAATTCATAATCTCACCAACACCCTTTTTTGCCACCCACACTAGTATTTGTATTCAATTGTTTCCTTGATGTTAGCCATTATGACTTGTGCAAGTTGAAATATCAAAATATCAAAGTAGTTTTAATTTACATTTCCCTAATTAAAGGAATGTTGAATAGTTTTTGACCTATTTATCTCAAAGCTAAAAACAGTCTTACCTTGTGATATAGATATATCACTCCTCAGCACATACCCAGATGGCTGGATATACTACTACACGGAAAGTTTTTCAGCCATATTCATTGTCACTTCTTCACAATAAGTAGGAAAAAGAAACAACCTACATGTGCTCAAATTGATTAATTGAAAATGAAAACGTGAAATATATATATATATATATATATATATATGTGTGTGTGTGTGTGTGTGTGTGTGTGTGTGTGTGTGTGTGTGTGTATGTATGTGGAGAGAGAGAGACAGAGAGAGAATAGAATACAATTCAGCTTTAAAGAAAAAATGAAATCATTAAAACTGGAATTAGAAAAAATACTGAGTGATGTAACCCAAGCATATGACAAATATCCCACAGTCTCTTACTTGCAGTTTCTATCTGTGAATCTCTAGATAAGAGTATATATAAATAAGAGAAGCAAAAGAGTATGTGGGGCAGGGGAGAGAAGAACTTTTAGAGAGGAGACTTAGAAGGATGAAAAGTCAATGTAATGGAAAATGGTTGAAATAGTGGGGAAACTAGAGAGGGTGGGAAAAGTAATATGGAAGAAAAGGGGGAAAGGATAGATCATACTAAGTATGTTCGGAAAATTCCAAAGAGAACCATTATGATATGATGCCCTAAAATTGCATATAATGTATATGTAACCAACTGCAGTGATGCTTTTTCAGAATCCATGGACTATCTAACTAAAACTTCAGCACCAGGCATGAGAAACCTCATTTGGAGTTGTTGTTCATGGAAGTCCAAGAGATAACAAGAATAATACAGACTATTTCCATTGCCCATAATTTCCTCCCAGAATATGAAGCTAGGCCTGCTTTGCTGAATCTATAATGGCTCCCTCTACTATTGTTTCTCTTTTCATGTTCTCCTCTATTCTTTCCCTGTTTCAATCTTTCTGCTCCCTCATGCCCACATCTCCTCTCCTCTTCTCCTCTTCTCTTTCTCCTAACTCCCTCTCTCATAACTCCACGTTCCGAATTGGCTCAGGAGATCTTGGCACTTTTCCCTTTTCCAGGGGACCATGAATGTCACCCTTAGAGTACTCTTAATTTCCTAGCTTTTCTGGCTATGTGAATTATAGGCTGGTAATCCTTTGCACTACTCCTAAAATCCATAACAGAGTAAGTACATACCATATTTGTCTTTTTGTGCCTGAGTTACCCCACTCAGGATTCCATTGTGTTTTTCCCAAGAATTATTCTATTGTGTAAATGTACCACATTTTCTTAATCCATTTTTCAGTTAGGGGCATCCAATTCCATTCAATCCATTCAGTTTGGAGCGTTTACACTCCCACCAGCAATGTAGGAATGTGCCCCTTTCTTCTTATCCTCTACAGTACAAACTGTTTTTGGTGTATTGTAAAGAGCTACGAAGTGCCGCACCTTAAAGATGGTGCTGGCTTCCACCTTCCTCCTTCCTGATGGTGAGGCTCTCTGGTGTAAACAAGTCCTTATTTGGTTAAGCCTGTTTTGCTGGTTTGCTTCTGCATTAGAGCAGCCTATCTGTAGGGTCTTCATGGCTCACTGGAGTTGGTCAGCACAAAGGTTTTAGCCAGTGTGGGTTTTTCCCCTGTGGCAGAACCAGAATTAACTGCATGAAAAAGATCTTCCCGGAGTTGCGTCTTCCTTGTTGGTTGAGGTAGGCGCATTACAGTGTTTTTGATTTTTGCCATTCTGACAGGAGTAAGATGGTCTCTGTGTTGTTTTGATTTGCATTTCCTTTATGGCTATTGACGTTGAACACTTTCTGAAGTGACTTTCAGCCATTTTAGATTTGTTTATTGAGAATTCCCTATTTGTGTACCTCAGTTTTTAATTTGATTATTTGGTGTTTTGGTAACTAGCTTCTTGAGTTTTTTGTATATTTTGGAAATCAGCCCCTTTCAGATATGGGGTTGATGAATATCTTTTCCAATTCTGTGGGCTGTGTTTTTGTCTTATTGAATGTGACTTTTGCTTTACAGAAGCTTCTAAGTTTCAGGACTTGGTATTTATTAATTGTTGATCTCAGTGTCTTTGCAAGTGGTGTTATGTTCAGGACAAAGTCTCCTGCACCAATTTGTTCAAGGGTACCTTCGTCAACTTTGTACAATGTGGCTAGGTTTATGTTGAGGTCTTTGACCCATTTGAATGCATGGTAATAAATATAGATCTATCTGCAGTCTTCTACACACCATCATCCAGTTGTTCCAACACCATTTGTTTAAGAAGCTTTCTTTTTTCTATTGAATAAATTTAGCTTCTTTGTCAAAAATCAGGTGTTCATAGGTGTGTGGGTTAATATCAGGGTTTCAATTCTATTCCATTTGGACCATTTATTGTTTTTTTCTTTTCTTTTTTTCTCTTTTTATTTTACATATCGATTCCAATTTCCTCTCCCTCCCTCCCTCCCTCTTTTCCTCTTTCTCACCCTCTCATGCCTCCCGATCACCCTGCCTCCCACCCCCTCCAATGTAGAGAGATGCCTTCCAAGAGGGGTCATCTAAATATGTCAAGTCATTTGGAGTAGGGAATAGGCCTTCTCTCCTGTCTCCAGGTTAAGCAATTATCCCTCCATGGTGAATGTGCATGCAAAGTCCTTTTGTGCACCAGGGATACAATCTGGTTCCACGGTCTGAGGCCTCTTACACTGTGCAGGGCTTCTAGCTAAGACCCATGTTCAGGGGTTTGAGTAAGTCCTGTGTGTGATTTAATGTCAGGATTTTTAATTTGATGCCATTGGTCTACTTGTCTATTTTTGTGCCAATACCAGGCTGTTTTCAGGTGCTGAAGATAAACTAGAGGAAATAGATTCATTAACCAAAGAAAATCTTAAATCCAACAAATCCTTAACACAAAACATCCAGGAAATATGAGAGACCATGAAAAGTTCAAATCTAAGAAAAATAGGCATAGAGGAATGCAAACTATCCAAGCTCAATGGTGAAAAAAACTTTCCCAATCTGAAGAAGGACATGCCCATGAATGTACAAGAAGCATACTAAACACCAAATAGTCTGGACCAAAGAAAAAAGGCCCCTCAACACATAATCAAGACACCTAATGTACAGAATAAAGAAAGAATATTAAGAACACTGAAAGAAAAGGACAGGTAACATATAAAGGCAGATTTATCAAAATTACACCTAACTTCTCCATGGAAACTCTCAAAGCCAGGAGGTCGTAGTTAGATTTTCTACAAGCACTAAGAGTTCATGGATGCCAGTCCAGACTATTATACCCAGAAAAACTCTCAATCACTCTAGAAGGAGGAAACAAGACATTTAATGACAAAGCCAGATTTTCCACAATAAGTATCTACAAATCCAGGCCTACAGAAAGTTCTGGAAGTAAAACTCCAACCCAAGGAAGTGAACTACTCTCACAAAGGCATAGGCAATAGATAATCCCACTCTACCAGAACCCAAGGGTAAAGCAGGGCTAATATATTCACAAAACCACTGCCACCAAAAAATCAAAAACAAAAAAACATTAACAATCAATGGTCCTTATTTTCTGTCAACATTAATGGCCTTAACTAACCTATAAAAAGACACAGGCTAACACAATGGATACAAAGATATAATCTATCCTTCTACTGCATACAAGAAACCCATCTAAGCTTCAAAGACAGACATTACCTCAGGGTAAAGGGCAGGGAAAAGATCTTCCAATCAAATGGACCCAGGAAGCAGCACGTGTGGCTATTCTAATATCTAACAAGTTAGACTTCAAAATAAAATCAATCAAAAGAGATGAAGACAATCATTTTGTATTCATCACAGAAGAAATACATCAGCAAAAGTCTCAGGTCTGAACATCTATGCACCAAATACAAAGGCACCCACTTTCATAAAAGAAATGTTACTAGAACTCAAAGCTCACATAAAACCTCACACACTCAAAGTAGGAGACTTCAACACCCAACTCTCACCATTAGACCGAGCCACCAGACAGACACTTAACAAAGAAACAAAAGAACAAACAGTAGTTACGTCTCAATTGGTTTAACAGACATCTATAGAACATTCCATCCAAACAAAAAAAAAAATATAACTTCTCTGCTCCACATGGAACCTTCTCTAAAATTGACCACATACTAGGTGTCATAACAAACCTCAACAGATACAAAAGAATTGGAATAGTTCCCTGTATCTTATCAGACCACCAGGCTTTAAAATTGGAATTCAACAACAACATTCTATTTCCCTTCCTTTTAAGATCCTCTCTTGTTTGCTGGTCCCATACTAGCTAACTAACCTCTATGAATACTTTAAATAGAATACTCATATATGAAGTTTGAAAGAAATATGTAAATCAATGTTCTATACCTTTAGCCATCAGGGAAAACAAAATTGAAACTTCTTTGACACCTCATCTTACCCTGGTGAAAATGGTCAAATTTAGTACAACAAATGGTAACATATTCTGTTGACAAATTGGGTAAGAGGGAACATTTATTTTTTGTTAATGAGTGTGAAAACTGGAACAACCACTACAGGAATCAGTATGACTGCTCAGGAATCTGTAAATATTTGTACCACAAAACATGCTATACCATTCAATAACCAAAGAATTCTATATATTTATATAGAGATACTTGTTCATCCATGTTCATTGCATTTGTCTTCAATATAGCAAGGAATTGGAAATGGCATACATAGCTTCCCTTGGTTACATGGAAATGAAAATGTAGTAGATTTAATCAACAAAATATTACTAAATTCTTAAGAAATGTAGAATTATGAAAGCTGTAGACATTGGATGGAGCTAGCTAGATGCAATCATCCAGAAGGAGCTAAATTACACAGAAATACAAGCATTGGGTATTTAGCCTTATATGTGTGCAGCTACTTCTTAAAGACAGTTTTTTATTATATATTCTAATTTTCTCTTTAATCCATAGTCTCCTTTGAAGGCTTCTAGAGTGTTGTAATTGCAAACACATGCTAGTGCACTTGGATTATGTTACCATTTACCACATATTGGCAATGCATTCTTTAAAGTGGTTGTGCCAGATACTACATTCATTTGAAGTACATGATTTTATGGTAGTTTTTAATCTAAAAAAAAATCATAGTAACCTAAGTTTTGGTAGACTTCTATATTTTTTAAATCTAACTTGGATTTTGTCATTTGTGAAATTGAGAATAGTTTTAAACTATGACTGCTTAATTTCCCTCCTGTATCAGTTGAAATCTTTTGTCCATATTAAATTGGCTTCCAATATTTTTACTCAAATATCATAATTTTCTCTTGTTTTGTATTGTTTACATAAGGATAGCAGATTAGTTCTTTTATTCTTTACCTAGTTATTCATTTATTAAAACTGAAAAATATTTGTTGACTTAAGATTTTTCTAAAGATTGTTTATGAATTATCTAATTGAAGGCAAGGCTTTGTATCAGTAAAATATTAGCAAGTTTTCTAAAAATACATTGTTTGAAAAAAAACAAATAAATGCAAATATTGTCTATACTTCAATTTTTGTCAAGCCTGAGAAGAGACCTAGGAATCTATAATAACTGATATTAGAAATCAATTACTAAGAACATTGTAGAAATTAGTTCTTCAGGAATCTATGGGACCTTTTGATATATATATATATATATATATATATATATATATATATATATATATGTATTTTTTTATTTTTTTCATAGCAATGGGTAGAGTATATATCATAATATATGATAATTTAAAGACAGTTTTCCACAAGTTCTGACTGGAACTAATATTATCTAAGTTATTAGTCTCTAATTTTTAAGTTCACCTTTCATAATTTGTATTTCAGTTAAGCTAAACTAAAGTAGAGAGGAAGCACAACAAAAATATCCTTTACATTTACAAAACAAAACAACAAAAAAACCCTTCACTGTTAAATATTTTATGTCTGGAATTAATAGAATTTCAAATTTAAGCAATGAACAATTCTAAATATCTAATTTATTAAAATTATAAGCCTTATCCCTTTGGATAGGACTTCCATTTATTGGATGTCATTTTTGTGTATGCAGGGGAAAGGGTTTATTCCCAGGCTCTGGATCATATATGCATATTTTACTTGTCTATTATTGCAGTTTTCAAACTGTCTTAATTATTATGGCTCTATAATGGTTCTCAATACTTTATAAAACTCTCAGAGGACAATTAGCTGCCTTCTCATAATCATTTTCCTCTGTCAGCCCACACAATAGCTATTTTTAAACATTGCTATACATTCTTTCAGCATCCTGCCCTGACTGTTCCCCATTACACTCAGCAGATACCTTGAGTCCTACTTAATAGAGACTATAATGACTTCCCAGCTTTCCACCTCCTAGAATATCAGTACCATCAATCACCCTCTAGCCTTCCTCCCAGGGTTAGTAAAAGAGCCTTTACAGCTACGGGACAGCAATACCTGCAACTGTGGTTTGAATCACTTCTCCCACTTTGTTCAGGAACTTTATACCATCAATTTCTCTCTTTCCACACACTTTATTCTAGAAAGTTACTTTTACCTCATTTTTATAAGAAAATTGCAGACCTTAATTATTAATATCTGTACTCTCAAGCTTAATATTTATAAATTCAAGTTTGGAGCTACATTGGTATTTATCTTTCATTTGGGTGTTTATCTTTCTGTGTAGATACCTCGCATAAAGCTGAGATTGCATTCTAAATAACCTTAGAATATCTACAAGTTTTATAGAATAGAGCACAATATGTGTTATAATGGTAAGAACTGTTCCAAAAAATGATTGAAAATAAATAGTTATATGATATGAATGCATGTTTTCCAATTTTTTTTAAATATCTTGAAAATAGTTCCAGCACTTGCAGCTTCTAAATTTTCTTTGTTCAATTGTTTATAGTTTTTCTTAAAACTATTTTAGAAATGTATTTGATAAGTTATTTTTGACAATTTCATATAGGTAACATGCTCTCCTTCCCTTCATACCCTTATCTCCTCTGGAGGTTATTTTCCTCTTAGCATTTCAACCCCTCTGCCAAATATATTCTTTTTCCACCCACAAGTCTTTAGTTTTGTTTTGTGATGCTTCTAGGGTAAGCAACACAACAACTGTGTGTGAATAACAACAATAGCTGTGTCATGCCCAGAAAATGAAATTCCCTATCCTTGTCATATCACTTCTAACCATCTAGATTTTAGTGTCTTACAACTCCCTATATATTTACAGTTGTTGAGCCTTAGAACAAGGATAGTATACATGTCCTGTTATTTCTGAATGCTCAATTTTCTGTTTTTCTTAGCATTTGTCCTGATTTGAATTAAGACATATTATAATTTATAGTTAAAATGAATACAATATTGATCCTCATATGCCTATGAAGTATCCTCTGACATTATGAAAGCTAGCCAAACAAACATGAGGAGTTTATTTGAGTGAAATTTTGTTTCTTTATATCTAACAATGGTGAATAGTTTCATTATCAATAAGTTCTTATTGACTCACTCAGATTGTCAACAATGAGAAATATCAAAAGTTTGCATTGTTTGGGGGGTGTGAGGGAATCTTCTTGATAACTTAGGATATATATATATATACATACATATATATATATATGCATATATATATATATGTATGTATATATATATATATCCTATTCTATTCATGTAAAGCATAAATGAAACCAATCTTTGAGTCTCATGTATTATCTTGTATACAGTAGGAACATGAGTAGATTCTATATTCCCTTTGCTATTCTATGTCTCCCCTCTGATAATGGACTTCTCTCTCCTACTTACTATTAATTGTTTTAAAATTTATGACAAAATAAGCCTTTTACCTTTTCTCTGAAACCACTGAACCCCACTATTCTAATATTTAGAACTGTATAGTAATGCTCAAGAATTTTTTTCTTAAATGGGACATTGATTTTTTTTATTTCTATAAAGAAAACCAATTCAAAGAAATTTTTCTTAAATATAAAGCTTTAATTTTGGATGACAGATAATTTTTATTTGAAATTTCACAAAACATCAAAATTTGTGCATCTAAATTGGTTTTACCATGGAAGCATTGGAGATTGGAGGTTATAATGACATTTATGCTGCTTGAAAATAGTGGTATACTACATTATCAAACCTTACATACAAGACCCCTGAGGAAAAAAAGGAGTCAGATGTAAAAAGGAATAAATTCATAGAAACAGTAGAAGGAAATGTCAAAGAGATTCAGAGCCTGAGAAGAGGATAGTCCTGCTAATAGAAGATCATGGCAGCAAGTGAGAGTGAGAGAGAGAGAGAGAGAGAGAGAGAGAGAGAGAGAGAGAGAGAGAGAGAGAGAGAGAGAATGCGAGCAGACATTACATAAGAGCAGACAAGTGGCCTTGAAGAAAATTAACAAGACCATATATGTCTAGAATCACAGTAGCTCATAGCATGGTAACAGCTGGACCGAGCAGAGTTTACAAACAGCTGTTTCTGACAGGCACTTTTGCCCAAATTGCTATAATCCCAGCCCCCTCTTACTTACAAATTGGTTCTTTAACAATATTATAAAATTTGCATTGATCACATACACCCTTTCCATAACTCCTAAATGGTCTATTCCTTCTTATTTGCCCAAGTCCAATTTGTACTACCCACATACTCTTGCATGTAGGGTCATCCACTGGAGTGTGGGTGACCTACTAGCCTACTAGGGAAACATGTTAAAACAAACAAACAAACAAACACTTTTTTACTGCTCTAGGAGCTATCAGATACTTAGGTGTGATAGGGTTTGCACATCATCCCTACCTGCTCCTTTTTGTTTGGCTTGAGTTTAGGTAAGCTTTATGTATGACATTACAATATCTATAATACATATGGGCAACTGCTCTGCTGTGCTCAGTAATGTTTCCTTATATTTACAGACCACTTTAAAATATTACAAAGTTTCTCCCTCTTAGCAGTTATCCCTGAGCCTTACAAGAAAAAGACAAAAATTGAAAATCAAAAAGAAAAAAACAAGCAAACAAACAAACAAAAAAAAAAACAAGAATTAATTCTGGTGTGGATGTGGTGAGAGTGGAAAATAATGAGTCTGCTATGAAAACTAGTTTGGAGGCTTCTTTATAAATTTAAAATAGATCTACCACAAGATCAAGCTATGCCTCTAGGTCATGTATCCAAGTAACTCTTAATACTTCCTATAGAAACATGTCATTTTCCATGTATATTGCTTTTGGATTCAGGAGCAAGAAAATGGAAAGTCATTTGCTTAATGAATAATAAAATGATAAGCATATTTGTCATCCAAATTCTAAAGAATAATCTCCAAATGAATATTAATTGTTCTTATTGTGTGGGATCCCCCTTTTCTTTGTAGACCATTGGCCACCAGTCCAACAAGACAAAGGAGCAGAAGCAGAACCAGAGGGCTTTGTATGTCTTGTGAACACAGTGGAAATATTCTTCCATGAGAAAGTTTCAGGATGACAACTCAACCCTATTCCAGAGTGAGAGGAGTTAGAAAGATAGGGACAAAGGGAAGGCCAGGGCATCACCTAATTTGCATTTAACAGCACATTCCTATCATAAGGCTTCTACTACAATTCTAATTACCGGATGGGCAAGCAGTAGAAAGCTTCTATAGGGGATTGTGTTAAGAGTCACACTAGAGATAAGTCAGGCATCTGGGCATGGAGACAGTCTCCGGTTAAGGACAGTTAGATGGCAGGAAGTCCACTGCTGGGTCATGAGAACGGTCCTTTTTGTTGAAGAGCTATCTGGTCATTGTAGACTGCCATCTCTGAGCAGCAGGGCCTCTCAACATTCATTAACATAATTTGCCAGTAAAAATTAACCTAAACCTGGAAAGATAGCTTAGTCTCTAGCAATTCCTGGAGTCTCTGAGTTTGTAAGGCTTGCAAAATTAAAAATAAAAGAAGGAACACTGAAAGATATGTTATTTGGTCATAGGAATTGAGTATTTTATTATCAAATAATTTCAGCTTAATTGCCTATAGTTTGTATTAATACTTGCTTATAAAGAAAGGAATCTGAATATACTTCATCCTCTTTTGAATAAATATTAAATAATACTCTATATTTGCATGCTTTCTAAAACTGTAAGGTCCTATCTATTTGTAAATGGTGAAATAACTGATTGCCCTGTACTTTTTAAAGCTATTTATTTGTACATTTTTTTATTTATTTTAAATTTTTGTTTATATATGTGCACTTTGCCAACATTCATGTATGTGCACTAAGTAAATGCAATGTCTACAGGGGCCAGATACTCTAAAACTTGAGCAATAGATGGTTGTCTGTGGCCATATACATGGGTGCTAGACACTGACCCTGGGTCCTCTGAAAGAGCAACAAGTTTTCTTAACCTCTGATCCAGCTCTTCAATCCCTAGTTGTGTCATGTTTAACTGAATCAATTGTCATTATATCACAATTGTTTTTCAATCCCTGATTTTTTTCCTCTGAGATTTGAAAGAGAACATATGAGTGTCATAAGCTGAAACCCAGTGACACTTGACTCCCCCCTGTTTTACATGCATGAGGACTCGTGTTTCTACAACAGCTTCTGTTACTCCATTGACTTCTTTTACTATAAAAACAAATAGTATTTTACCAACCATGTGTGTGTGTGTGTGTGTGTGTGTGTGTGTGTGTGTGTGTGTGTGTGTGAAAACCTGGGTATTAGAAGCATCTTTCTCAGAGAGTATAAACAGTGGAAAGCTGCTATTGGTTGGTGCAATGCTATGTATCCACATATGGCCACCATTTTTCCTGACCACAGATCCTATGCTTCACGGAGTACTGACATATAGCTTCTGCGTAGGTTCCCAAACTGTACCACACAGAGCAGAATTCAAAGGAGTACTTCATATTTTCTCTAATTCCATTCTGTCAAGATAAATACTATGACCAGAAGCAACTTAGAAAATCCAATTTTAGCTTGATCTTACAGCCTATCACCTGGGTATTCAGAACTGAAACATGAACTTTAAACTAAAACCAGAGAGGGATGGTGTTTGTTGGCTTGTTGACAGGTTCAGGATTAGCCAGCCTCATTGTACAGCTCAGGACCAACTGCCCAGGGAATAATGATGCCAAGAGTGGGTTTAGAGATCATAAACAACCAAGAAAATATGATAAAGATTTACCCATAGCCAAATCTGATCATAGCAGTCCCTTAATTGAAACTGCCTTCTCAGGTGACTCTAGGCTATATCACATTGACAGTTAAAGCTAACCAGCACAATGCTCATTCATGTGAAAATAGAGTATGGGTATCTAATTACACTGCTTTCATTTTTGTCAGAATGCATCTTTTAGGTATCACATTAATTAACTAATTTAAAATTGCCCTGCAGACAATAAATACTTGGAAACAATTTCTTTGTCATATCTCAGAAATAAGATAAAATATTTCATCTTAGTTTTACATATATATATATGTATGCATATATTTATTCTTGATTCAATCTTACATATGAATTTGACTCCTTATTTAATAACTAAGTAATGTGAGGGATATATATTTTAGTTATGTATTTATTGAAATATGTGTACAAGCACATGGATAAGTAGTCACATAGCATGCTACTTTGAATTAATGTAGCCCTAACAGGAAAAGCATGTCTATAGTTTTTTACTCACTTTAGCTATTTCTTGACTAGATAACATTATCAGATACATGACTTATTTGGAAATATATTTATATTATTAAATAAACTGGAATAGATACTAATAAGGGTAGTCTTAATTTCATACTAAACATCCATCGCAACAAATTTCCCATTTTTCATAGGGTTTTTTATATTTTTTTGACTCATCAATCTTGTAAATAACTTATTTCCCTTTGCATACTGTTGTTTGCAGCAGGGAAAGCACAGGAGTAAGGTTGGATGCCAGATGTTTAATTAGCGCCACTTCATCACACCCACATCAAGTAGCTTATTGTTCTTACAGAGGAAGAAATTATGAAAGTATTTCATTTAAAAGATGCAGTAAGTCCTTCTAAGTAATTTAATGTCTTTGTAATCCAAATTACTAATTATTCTAAAGAACACTGGAAGTATATGCTGACTTCTTAGTGAATTTTTCAAGAAGAAGAAGGTCAAGTAATCAAGGTAGAGACATTGTATGTAAATGTATAACATTATATGTATGTCCATATGCATATATTTATCAATAGAACTGAATGTTTTCTTGCTAAAGATAAAATTATAATTTAATCTACCTGAATGAGCATGGCGAATTCATAATAATTTTTTAATTAAAATATTCTTGTCTGCTTTACCTTATGACAAAGTTTTATATTTCATCTATTAGACAAGTTACTGTGTACAATTAACTTCAAGATCTCTATGTTAAGATGATTTACCTCCCACTGGCTGGGAAGATTACCTGAGATAATCCATATGAACATTTAGTTTACAGCTAGGTACACAGAAAATAACAATAGATGTCAAATACCTTTAATTTGACTTTCCCCAAAGGGTTAATCAGTTATTATTTATTGTCTCTGCTAAAGTTAAAATGTATGAGAAATATTTAAATGGTGCTACAAACTTCCTTTAAAGTATTTCACAAATGGTTGAAAAATTTAAAAACATCACTCATATATAATAAAATACAAATATCCCCTTGGATTCAGATTATTTTCAATAAAATTGTTAAATATTAAAGTGTTTTTATTACTATTATATGTTGGTTAACTTAACATAAATATTATGAAATCTTTCTTTCGTTTAATATTAGCTGTAATTATTTAGACATCAGTATGATGGGCGATGTTATTTTGTATATATGGTTCTCATACTAGTTAATAAAGCACTGTGGGCAATATAAAACTAGATAGGTGGGGCTAGGAGACTAGGAGGAGGAAAGAGGAAGTAGTGGGGAGGAGTCAAGATGGAAACCTGGGAGGAAAGAAGATGCCAGCCGCGGCTCCTGATATGATGACCACGTGGAAATACTTAGATAAGTAGAAATGGGTTAATAATTAAGGCAGAGCTATCCCATTAACAATGATAGTCATTGGCCAACAGGATTGTATCAAATACAGAGTCTCAGAGTGTTATTTGAGGCTCACATGGTGGCGGGACCATGGTGGCAGGACCGGGAGGCCGGCTTATATAAATATATTTTCATAAATATTTATCACCAATCGTCTGCTTCATTTATAAGTTGCACTAATGGCTCAGGATAAAATTCAAAAATGTATTAACATGATAGAGAAATTTTACCTGAAATGATTTTGCATTCTATATCATTAGATATAGAATAAGTGATGTGTTTAACAATAACGAAACTTGAGAATGTACACTAGAAAGACAAAATCATTTAAAATATCTTTATAATACTCTGTGTACTCATATTCACTTCCACTGTATATTAGATAAGATTTAAGGACTAAGAATGAGTGAGATAATGCCATCCCTATGTTGATAATTTTATGTATGTACTTATATAATATTCATTTATAATCTAGCTCTCAACTACAATTTGTGTATCTACCACCTATTTATCATATAGTTATCAATCGGTCATCTACTAAATGATCTATCAACCATCTATTTATGCATTGTCTACTGTCTACTTACATGTGAGTGCATATGTATGCATATTAATATCAAGGTAAACATTGATTCTTGTTTTGGTTTATAAGATCAGGAAACCAAAAAGTATTTGAGTACAAGACAAGATATGATCTTCAGGCTAAAAACTATTCTCAGTGTAAGTGAATCCTTAATATTATAGAAAAACTAGAAGCTATTATCATAGTGCATACTCTAATGGGCAAATAGTTTAATTTATTGAGGATATTTATTTATTTTTATTTATTTATTTTTGAGGCAGGGTCTCTCTGGCTTTGGAGGCTGTTCTGGACCAAATTCTGTAGACAAGGCTAGTTTTGAACTCACAGAGATCTACCTTTCTCTGTCGTCCAAGTACTGGGATTAAAAGCGTGTGCCACCAACGCCTAGCTGTGAATGCTAATTTTTAGAACAATTTAGTTTCTGTAAACATTGTTTAGCAAGCAATAACAAAGGTATATTCATGATCTATCTGTCTAGGAAGAGTTAAGGCCTTCCTCCTATGAGGGATCATCAAAGTCTGACACATATTTGGGGTAGGAACTAGGCCCTTTCCCATGTAGCTAAGATTTTTTTAATTTAAATAAAACTATATTTAATGAAAATAAAATGCTGGAGAAACCCATAGAAACAGCTGACCTGAGCAAGTGGGAGCTCATGGACCATGTCTGACAGTTGGGGAACCACCATTGAACCAAACAAGCCATCTGTTCGTAGGTGTCAGTTGAGAGGCCTTGATTGCATATAAATATTGGCATATAACAAAATTCATAAATTATTTAGTTTTCTTAATGGCAAAAAACCATTAGGTTTTTCAATGTTAATGTACCTGTAGGCTTAGATTACAAATCGATATAAAAAGACTCTATTTATAATCAATACACTACAAGGCAACTATGAAGTCTGCTCATAAAATAGTTATGATATCTCACTGAAGGGAGAAGAAATAACAATGCATTATGTAGTATCTTGATGTTAATTTTTAATTGTTGTTTTGACTTATGGCTAGAGGTCAAACAATTTAAAATTTTACACTATATGTAATAAGAGCTATCTCTGTTTGTAAAATTATTGCCATACAAGCTGAAATATGAGTTACAGTACTAGGACCTGTAGAAAAGCCAGGCACATTAGTCTGTGTTTTTAATCCCAGTGTGGGGAGATATAGATGGGCTCTGCCCCTGGAGCTCACTGTCTAACCCTCTAAACTACTTGAGTTCCAAGACAATGACACTCTGCCTCAAAAACCAAAAGTGCAGACAGGGAGGAGTTATGACCAAAGGGGTCAAGACCAGGCTAAAGAAATACACAGAAACTGCTGACCTGAAAAAGTGGGAGCTCATGGATCCAGTCTGATAGCTGGTAATCAGCATAGGATCGACCCAGATTCTCTAAATGTGGTGTCAGTGGGGAGGAATGGGCAAGTCTATGGGGCCTCAGGTAGTGGATCAGTATTTATCCATTATATACAAATGGATTTTGGGAGCCCATTGCATATAGATGGATACTCCCTCAGTCTAGACACATGAGGGAGGGCCTGGGCACCACTACAAATGATAAGACAGACAATGAAGACTTCGCATGGAAGGCCTCACCCTCCCTGGGCATCAGAAAGGAGATGGTTTGGAGGTTGGTGGGGGGAACAGGGAAGGACAGGATGCAGGAATTAGGATTGATATGCAAAACAAGCTTGTTTTAATTTTAATTAAAAAATATAAAAACAAAACAACAATAAAATAGAAAAAACAAAACTGTACATTATCTGAGGAATAACAACAATAATTATCTTCTGATTTTTACATACATGTGCAGCTGCACACACGCACATGAACACATGACTACACACACACACACACACACACACACACACAAAACATATAATATGTCTTGACTTTGGTATCTAATATACTCTGTGCTAGCAGAAGTAGGGTAAGCTAAGTTTGGAAAATTATCACTTTGACTTTTTGGAAGACATTATAACAAGTACTTGCAAAGTATTTTTTAAAGAATCCACTGTTGTATATTCATCTTTAAAAAATAAATGGAACATCTTGAGTTTATTTCTAATTTTGGAGCGAAAATCATTCCATGCACACATACTTACAATTAAAATATGTTTTGACTTATTTACATTTTATTAATGTATAACAATTTTAATTTATGAAATAATTGGATTCCTTATAAATGATGTTGCAAGATTGTAGACAAGATGAGATGAATCACCCTTCAAATGGACTTTGATGATGAGGGGTCACTAAGGGAGAAACCAATCCTTCAGTTCTGAAACAAAACTTCATTGGGAAAGATAGTTGTCATTGATAAATGATCAAAGTATTGATGGGACACATTCTTTTGTTCTGGGAAACAAAAGAAATGTATTATGTTGGTTTCCATTAAGTTTAATGGTCTCAAAATATGTCTCCTAGCCTATGTACCAGGAGTTACAAGGCATGGAAGCCATAGATAAAATGTCACAGAGGCCGTTCCTAGGACTCCTCATAATCAAGGCTGGGATAGAATATCATTTTAAGGTGCGTGACTTTTGTTCAACTCCTTAAAGCTGTGATAACTTGCCTGTCTGATACCTCTGACTGTGACAATAAAAAGCTGAATGGCCAATAGAAAGATGGAAGCAAGGATGCGTGGCACTGACAGGCAGGAGAATTGAGGAGAGAGAAAAAGAGTACAAGAACGAAAGGAGGGCATCAGGAGCCAGCCACAAGTCTAACCACTGGGTAATAAGGAAAGTAAGGTATGCAGAAGTAAAACACATAAAAACCCAGAGGGAAAAGGATAATGGCTTAATTTAAGAAAAAGACAAGCTAAAATCAAATGTCTAAGATCAGACATCCATAAATAATAGTAAGTCTCTCTTCTCTCTCTCCTCTCTCTCTCTCTCTCTCTCTCTCTCTCTCTCTCTCTCTCTCTCTCTCTTCTCTCTCTCTCTGTGTGTGTGTATGCGTGTGTGTGTGTGTGTTATTGCGCGTGTGCGTGCATGCGTGCATGCCTGCCTGCCTGCCTGTGTGTTATTAATTTGGGAGTATGTTGGTAAACCCCTCAAAAAAAAAAAAACCAGGATATTAAAAAAAACAAAAGCATTTCAAACTATCTGTCAAATAAAAGACCTCAGAAATGAGGACACCAGTGGTTATGTTAACATAGAAAGAGGTAATATAATGTAGTCTCAACCATAGACAAAGAACTACAGGCAACAAAGCAATGTTGAGAATGGGAGAAATAGTCTTCCCCAAGGAAGAGTCCCTGAATGAGTTATCCAATGTAAAGTGCTTAGTCTTGTTGTTATATACACCAATGTAACATTATCTAAATATAAAATGTACCGTACCATTGTATTTCAAATTATCTTGGGCCTGGTTATCAGGAGAAGAGGAACAATAATGACAAGTGGGCAAGTAGGATCAATGTACATTATATGTGTGTACTTACAGGTCTTCTGCCCTATTCCTTTTCACCCAGGTACCATCTTATCCCTCTGTTTCTGTAGCACTCTTCATAGTGTCAAGACTGCAGCAAATTTATTTATTAAAACTGTATGTAGAGAGCCGTGGATAATACAACACTAAAGATGTTTGTGTAGCACTACAGGTGTGTGTGTAGCTAGGCCTTTTCTTTATCATTTACCACACATTATCTCATTATATTCCCACTGGTATGCACATTTAAGATAATCATGTACAAAGGATAAAATAATTTAAAGAGTTAACAATAATAAACACTAAGTCAGATTTCAAATGAAATAAGTCATACGTAATAAAGGGCAAAATGACATTTACTGCTACCAGCATAAAATTTTAATCTGTCAACAATTCTTGTTTGTCCTTCTGTAAATGTGATTTAACTGATGAAAACATATTCTACATCATTAGTTTCCAGCACCCAATTATATTTGAGTGGTGACATTTCAGATTGGGCAGATACTTTCAATATTTGAATAAAATGACTATAGACAGCAGTATAAGAAGCAACCAGTGTCGAATTAATAATGTTTGTTTATACAAATGTGCACTGTTTTAGCTGCTTGGATCTAGTGTTGAAAGCTGAGTTGTAGGAAAAGTGGGTTCTCTGGCATTTGCATTCTTCCACGTGCCTCACTTCGATGACTTTGCCATGAAAGCCAGAGAAAAAAATAAAGAACACAGTGTCAGATGTTGAAGAGTAGTGTATAGTTTATGAAAAACACACCTATATGAACAAAAAGTCCATCTAAGTCCATCTAAATGAACCTATGAATTTGTTTACTGAGTCACTTAAAAGCATGAATGAAAGAAACAACCTGTTTAGCGTGGATGACAGATCAATGAGCTATATCACTGTAGTCAATAGGCTGCTTGCCTATACAAGTTTTGTAAGGGACTTCATAGTCTTGCAATTTACCTGAGCATTTATGTCTTGGTGGTTGTCACTAGTCTGTGAGGTTCTCTTCCTTTATGTTGTGTAAGGTGTACTTTCTAATTTGGCTTTTATATATTTTTTTATGTAACTTGGCTTTTATATCTTTTATATATTTATATTTTACATTTTGCATCTAATCTTCTCCCACCTCCCCAAATCCTGCTCCCATTCCTGGCTAACTGATTTAAACACCTATTCCTACCCTTCTTTTACTTTACATGTGTTATGCTAACCCCATAATTAAATTATTTAACTTTTGTTTGTTTTAGGAAATAGCAGTTCCCCAACCTTAACATAATTCACTGCATGACAAAAGTATCATTCAGGCTATTTGCACCACCTGCAAAATCAAAACAAAGACCTAATCCATAAAAGTCCATTGCTCTTGAAATGTCTCTAAATTATTAACTTTTTTTTTTTGTTTCTATCATTACACTTATGGCTAACAGTTCTGGTTCACTGAATTATGACAACCCACCATGAGAAAGAATTGGGGTTATCCCAGGATCCCAGTTGGCTAATCGGGACTCTATGTTGGCTTAAATCCCTATCCAAGTAGTCTTCTCTTATAGATACCCCACAGCAAATCCTTCTATGTGGCTTTTCATAAACTATTCTTTTGGGAAAATTCTCTATAATGCCATAGTATCCTCCATAATCCTAGAATGTTGCTGCTTAAGACTTTCCAGGCCCATTATTATACCCATCTGCTTCTTTCCCACCCATACTCTCTGAACTCTCTTCACATGTTTTTATTTATTGTTGTTGTTTTGTCTTTGTTGTTGTTTTGTTTGTTTGTTTTTAACCAAAAGGGTCATTTTCTAGTTTTCAGGATTCCACTTATGTTCCAGAATACAGAAAAAAAATTGTGGTGAGATTGTCATATGAGAGAGACATACAATTATTATTCAATATCCTGGGTGATTTACAAATTGAGACAGTATCATTTCTGCAGCTTTACCATTATCAGTTTCTCTTTGATAACAAGATTAATGAAATAAGACTAAATAATTTCTTTAAAAGTATTAAACATTTTCTTCATCCATTCTACTGTTGAAGGACATCTAGGTCATTTTCCAATTTCTAGCTACTGTTCATAGAACAGCAATAAACATTTTTGAACAAGTGCCTTTGGGGTAGAGAATGTGGTACTTTTGTACAATGGATTATTTCTCAGCCAGGAAACAATGAAATACGCAGGAATAGTTGTAACAAGAAAATAAAATCATCCTAAATGAGGTATTCTATAATACAAAAGACAACTATGGAATGTATTCTCTTTGTGTGGATATTATCTGTCAAGCCAATGATAACCAAAGTGTAACACATAGAGTCACAGAGGTTTTATATAGAGTAAAACACTAAAAGGAACAGATAGATCTCATTAAAAAATGTAAATAAAATAGATATATATGGATGGAACCAAGGGTGGAATAGGAGGATCAGTTGGATATATGGAGAGAAGAGATTGTAGGAGAGAATATGGAAGAGACAGCTAAAATTAAAGGGAATTTGATGAGTGTTATGGAATAATATTATAGAATATAGATTTCTCTCCCCACCCAACAGAAAGTCCCCAATTACTGAAGACAACACCTACACTGTTGTAATTTAAGAAAAGTGGTCTGCAAGAGAAAAACTTCATTTGACAAGGTTCAAGCAAAGGTTTTTTTTTTGTTGTTTTGTTTTGTGTTGTTTTTTGGGAAAGGGATCTTAAATGGGGAAGGGAAAGAGAGAAACTGGCCTCCAGAGTCAGGGCAGCAGAAGATAGGAGAGAAGAAGAAAGGGAAGAGAGAAGAAAGCTAGATAGATAGACAGAGACAGACAGAGACAGAGACATAAATAGAGAAATAGAGAAGAACAGACACAGAGAGGCGGAGGAGAAAGAGAGAAGGATGTGAGCTGGACAGAACTCTTTTAGAAGGGAACAAAATGAATATAACAGGTACTTCTCTTAGTGGTTTCATCTGAAGGCATATCCTGTCAAAACCCTAAGAACAAGTCAGTACAGATGTATGAATAATAACACGTAAAACTCACTGAACATGGGTATGTTTAGTTGGTACCTACATAGAGCCTTCAGCCCATGTTCTAGCATCTGTGGTACAGTAAGGTATTCTGTACATTGACAAAAAGAAAACATAATCACCAAGTCAGCCCCAAACACTATCTACAATGAAGTTCTGATTTGCAAGAAATCCTAAGGCAATGGTTACACAATTTCTTGGAGTAACAAACCAATATATCATTTGAATAAGGCATACTTCATGAGATGGAGCTGGTCCTGTTCACTATTTCGGAGATTAAGAATGTAAAACTAAAGCCAAAGTACCTAGAATAAAACCAAATAATACTGGTTGGAAAAAAAGGAACTAAATATAGAAATTAAAAAATGGCTCCTAGTGATATTCTGCTATCCTTACAGATTGTGCCTTGTTCACCCATTATCAGATAGGCTTCCTCCTACAGCAGATGGGAACAAATATAAGGAACCAGAATAAGAGACCTTGAAACATAGGGATCTAATGGGAAACCCATCAAATCCCTGCCTTCAGAGCTTAGGAAACTCTTCAGATGATGAGCAGAGAATGTGAGAGCCATAAGGGACAGAAGAAACCAAGAAAACAAAGCCCTTTAAATCAACATGAGCAAAGGTCATATGAAGTCACAAAAGCTAAGGCAGCAAATGCAGGGCGTGAAATGGTCTGGACCTGGTCCACCACCTTCCAGTTTAGGATTTTATAGAATTCCCGAGTATGTGAATGAGTGGGTCTCTGACTCCTATCTATACCTTCTCTTGAGCTCTTTTACATCTGTTGGTTTGTCTTGTTCAAACTATCACACTTAGATGTGATCGTTTTCATTTTATTTTTGTTGTTGTTGTTGTTATTTTTTATGATGGATGGATGGATGGATGGATGGATGGATGGATGGATGGATGGATTGATGGCTGTAAAGTGAATGAATGAAAAGCTAGTGACAAAGGCAAAGTAAATAACTGTCATTTATACTTACCTGCCAGGAGATAGAAAAGTCACTTTATTCTGTGGAGTGATACTGGAAACATTCCTACTGGAATGAAGAGTTTTCTATGTCCTTTTATTTGATTTACAGTTTGGTGATGTTTTATGTTTTCATTTCTTTCAGGGTAGTAGCATTTTTCTTCTTGTTTTTGGATGGGTAATTGTTGTTGTATTGGGTTTTCGTCTATTTCTTTAGAAAGAACTCCTCTGTTTAAATAAAAACAGGGGTTGACTTTATGTCCTGCTCCGAAAACATGTAAAATCTGAACAAAAATATCTTCTATGAAAATGATTTGTAATCTGTAGACATTACTTGGGAGGTGTCTTGAGATGTAAAATCCCATCCTTTTGGTTGAGGGTTTTTTGTTTTTCTCCAAATGAACCCAGTGTTTAAAGTTGAAGTTTAAAAACAAAAGAGAAAGAAAGAAAGAACTTAAAATTGGGTGGCAGGAGAGGGAAAATTATCTGGAAGGACAAAGGGAAGGGGAAAATAAGATGAAAATATTTTTAAATTGAAAATATTTTAAATATTAAGAAGACTATAAGTTAAAAAATTTAGAAACAAAAAGTTGGGAATGTTAGAACAGACACCAAGAAAATTCAGAAAATCTTTAAGTTATACTTTAAGCATCTGTTTTTCACCAAATTGAAAAATGTAAAAGAAATAGAGATTTTCAGAATAGGTATCACTTACCAAAATTAAATCAAGATCAAGTTAACAATTTAAATCGACCCTAGTGATATAGAAGCAGTCATTAAAAGTTTCCTAACTCAAAAAAAAAAAAAAAAAGAAAGAAAGAAAGAATGGTGAAAGGAACAAAATGAGAAAAGAAAAGAAATAGAAACAGATTCAGATGTTTTGAGCACAGAATTATACCACACTGTCAAAGAGTTAATGCCAATATGCCTCAAATTATTTCACAAAATAGAAACATAAGGACCATTTCCCAATTCATTTGATGAAGCCATAGTTACTGATACCACAATCACATAAAGACTCAATAGAAAAGAGAATACAAACAAATTTCCCTGTTGAACATGGATGCAAAAAATATCCTGTTAATATAGGCAAATACATTACAGCTCTTAGGAGAGTACTAGGGCCTCCCATTCACAATAACAGGTGGGTCTCTGACGGCTGTGCCTGATCTTGGGACTCTTTTCCTGTTGTGTTATGTCCAAAGCTGATCTGTTAGTTTTGCTTCTTTTTATATTTATTTTGTCATATTGTTTTGGTTGATGGTTCTTAGAAATCTATTCTTTTCGCAGGACACACAAAATGGGAGAATAGATTCAGATGGGAGCAGAGGTGTAGAGGAGCTGGGAAAATAGAAGGAGGGGAAACTATAATAAAACTACATTGTATGAAAAGGGAAAAATTAAAATATGTAATAAAATTACTTTGTGGTAGATTATGTAAGATCTCTTCGTCTAATTCAGATTATGTAAGTTCCTTTCGTCTAATCCAATTGATTGTACTTTTCCTCTATGAAGATTCTCCCCTCCCACGTTCATGGAATTTGCAGGAGAGCTACCTTTGTGACATCCAAGTCAGCTTAGAAATACCCTTGACTAGAGGAGAATTTTAGTAACCAATCAAAGCTGAAGGGCGTGGTTTTTCATTGTCTTGAGGATATATATAAGGGGTGTCTGGCGCTCAACTACCCCAGTTCAGCTACAATATGGGGGATGCTGCTGAGGATCCAGACGATTCTAGTTCAGAAACAATTTCTGAAAGCTACTCTGACGATGACTCAACCAGGAGCACCCATGGTCAAAGAGGAAGAGCCAGAAGCCAGAAGCAAAGGTCTCGTAATTCAGCCAAAATAATTTCTGAAAGCCAATCTGATGATGACTCAATCAGGAGCGCCCATGGTGAGAGAGGAAGAGCCAGAAGCCATAAGCAAAGGCCTCGTAATCCAGCCAAAGGCGCCGTTGGTGAAAATTTACCCAAAATAATGAAGAAAGTACAATCTGTACTTGAAGACACTTCAGAAAGCAAGAAGAAAGGGAAAAAACGCACCATATTGGTCTTTTACTACCGGACAAATGAAAAAAAGAAACAAAGTGAGAAAAAGGAAGGAGAGGTCCCAGAAGAACCTCATACTTCAGATAATGCCTCATCTCTACCTGGAACATCCCAAGACCTGGAAACCGCTACACCCTCTCCTCTAAAACGCATACGGAAGTGGTTTTTTCTGTAGAGACCAAATATTACTCCCTTACATGACAATGTTCAGGCACTGTTGATTAAAATAAAATGAAATACCTTGTGAGAATGAAAAAAAAAACATGTGGAAACAATGATTGATAACTTCTCTATATTTCACAGCGGTTTTTAATGGGGGAAAAGAAGACAGCAAAGTGTGGCTGGCTATTTTTGATTCAACACTGTACAGCTGGCTCAATACTATACAGGTAGATTGTGTCCAACTGTAGATAAAAGTAAGAGTGAACCTTGTTCTTAATTTTAAAAATCAATAAGATATAAATGAAAATGCTATCGTTCTGATATGCTTACTTATAAACAAATTATGCACTTTGAACTTGAGTTTTAATGAATGGGTGCAGGGCAGGATTTCTTTTTCTTTTTTCTTTTTTTTTTTTTTGATATTCTTTCTACAGGGCAACATTACTACTTCTACAAAATGATAGCAACGATAGTTTAGTATGAAACTGACCCCCTAGAAGTCCCATAAATGACTTTATTTAGCACAATATAATTGATGTTATTATAATTGAAAATCACTGATTTTATTTCGAAAATTAAAATCCGAACATTTTATGTGGACATACCTATTGGTTTAATATTAGTGCTAAAATACATTTCAATTCAGTTTTCATATTTTAAGGCTGAATTTTTCATTACTTATATATTATTTACTTTGTTAAAGCCAAATTTCCTGGTTCGACTGTCTGAGTTCATCACCCTCAGTGGTTCTCTGAGCGGTGTCTTGATAGTTCTTACTATACAAACACCGTTACTAGACTAACTTGATATCAACTACAGGAAGGCCAGTAAATTGTCAATCATCCTGTCTCAGACTCTCAAGCGTTCTAATTGTGATGGGAAATCACACATCTAGGAACAATTCTTGTTATTATTAATAATTTGTCTTAATCTGTGTTCATGTATTCAAAGGAAAATTATTTGCTATCTTTATATCACTACTTTCCTTAGTATGAAATTTTTGTTCTATTTTCACTCATCATGTTACCATGTTATTTACAAACACAAAGATATGAAGAAAGATATTAAATAGGTGCCTTTATATTCGAAGTTCATGTATTTTTGACACAATGTATTCTCTCAGGGATATACCTCAAATCAGTATATTCCTAGAATTTATGAGGTAGCCAAATGAACTTTGACAATATTTAAGTAGTTATTTAGCAAATCCCTTGTCTTTATACTGACTTTAAGTGTATTTTAATAAAGGTAAATTACAAATTGATAATTAATAAGGCATTATAAATCTTGTTTAACTTTGGTTGGTATCATGAAGTAGCATGATCCAAAGCAACTTATATTAAAAAGCTTATTTTGGCCTACAAATCTGTAATGATAGGGAAGACATGGCATGTTCACATATGCATGAAGTTGCTGAACATATTTATGCAATAATCTAGGAGAGCTGGAAGGAGATGACGGAAGATTATAAATCTTCAACTCTACCCAAAGTTAAATATTTCCTTCAACAAAGCTATGCCTCCTAAAGGCTCCAAAACCTCAAGATCACCACTAATTGGTTAAGAAGTGATCAGATACACAAGGCTTTAAAATGTTTTTCTCATCCAAACCACCCCAATCAAAGATGCATTATTTTAACATTTTAGACATATCACGTGTTACAGGAAATAATTAGCTACATATAACATTCAGATGTATTTAATTTAAAATAACTGTGTTTAGAGAAAAGGAGGGTGGTGGATAAGTGATAATACCAATAAAAGAAAAGGTACCTACAGATTATCTTTACATATGGTCACCTACTCTATATTAAAATCCCAAACCCTAGTTTCTCAGAATTTCAATGTCTGTCTGAATTTGAATACCCACTCTCAAACTCAAAGTATGCCACTGCCAGAATATTACATTACTGTCTTTAAAATTTCTAGCCTATCAATTCACTTCTTTTATAAAATATCTAACTATGTTGTCTACAAAGAGTCCCAGGAGACATTCTTCAGTCTCAAATTCTCAAGCAAGTGAGGCTACGGTTGTGAGATATGCTCTAAAATAAAGAACTCATTTCTTGATCAGAACTAGGAAAGGTTTTGTACATTTTAATCTGATTGAAGCTCAATGCTTAGTATTTCCTGGGTTGTTTTGATAATCAAGTCATTTCTCTGCTCCCTTTAATAAAGAATGAACTGAAATTATGTACTTCTTAGCACTCATCTACCTTCTTCTCTATCAGGCATCACTTGAGTTCTCTCTCCAGTACATCCTGGCATCAGGATCTATGATGTTATTGTTTTTCTCTAGTATATGTGACTCAGGACCTTTCATTTCACCAGACTAAACAAAGATACTACTCAAAGCTAGACTCACCATCTACACTATTAACTCCACAGTCCCAAATAACTTTCAGAACCTGTTCAGTTCTTCAAGCTTGTTCTCACACATTTCACAGCGGGCATGTTTACATTCTAACAATGACTAGGGAGCACTTATCTTCATGGACTACAGAGAGCTTTCATGGAGATTTTCATATTCACTTTTGTGCTTGAGGGCCCCCAGAAAAGACTAACAACAGTAAATCATTAAACCATTCTAACAAACTTAACTATAACATTAGGTAAATTTTGTCAGAGTAAAAGTAATAATACATAGTTTGTCAGTTAGATATACAACCTTAATATGTTTGGTTGTTGATAAATTGTTTTTCATATATATATATATATTATACAAAATAGGGAATTTCATTGACATTCTAACAAATGCATTTGATCATAGTTATTACTCTATAGCTCATCTATTTATACTTATTGCTTACCTACTTTCCACTTTTCTGAATTTTCCCTAGTAGTAACCCTGGTTATGTCATGTCCTTTTAATATTCCATACATAAGAGAAAATATGAGACACTTTTATCTTTTTAAATTTCATTTGCTTTACATGATGTTTTTCAGTACTATACATGGTGAATACTGATACAAGAAACAAGGGTGTGCAGAATCGCTGTCATATACTACATTGATGTCTTTAAGTATTTGTTCAGAATACAGTTACATCAGCTGGCTTTAATTTTTCTAGGGTATGGCTTCATAATATGTCTTTTGCAGTGACACTAATTTATAAGCCCATCAGTGGTATACACATTCCAACTGAGGGGAAATAGAAATGTAGTAAAATTTTGATTTGCATTTCCTTGTCTCATTATATTGAAATTGCTTATCTGTTTATTGTTTTGTCATTTAACAAATATCTGTTCAATATAATTGCCAATGAATTGACTTGGTTATTTGTGGGTATTTTTATGAATTTCTGATATTCTCAGCATATTAATTCCATAATTGATATATATATATATATATATATATATATATAGACAGTTGACATTTTTAGGCTCACTCTATACTCTACCAGGGTGACCCTTTACTGCATATTAAATAAATTCAACTTGCCATTTATTTTTATTTCCTAAGAATTTATATTTTAACCAGAGAAAGTTTGTTTATGCCTAGATTCTATATTGGTTTGCTATGTTTTATTATAATGTTTAAAAGTGTCAGCTCTTATATCAAGAGGATTTATAACCTGTGAATTGATTTTTGTATGGTATGAGAGGAGCTTTGCTGGTAGAGACTACATTTCCCTAGTTATTCAGTAAGTCTTCTTTTGTAATCTTGACCTACATTCCACAAATGACATGCCCAGGCTAACTCAAATTTTTCTAGGAAGATGAATTTTGTTTAGAAGAGGCTATTTTATCTTTTGTATGTATGCATTATATTTATTACTCTTAGGTAGTAAACCATTTTATCCTATATGATTATTTTGCCATTCTTACAGACTCATGGCTTGCTCAGTTTCCTGTTTTGGTGATTCCCCAATGTACAGCTCTGAGAGCACCCTCCAGCATATGCTGGTTAATTATTCTCCTCAGACACAGCAATTACATCATTGGGTTCTTCCTGCACAGAAGAGCAGGACAGGTATTGACTTCAAACAAATGTTATTTTCATTGAGATTTTAAAAATATGGCATTATATTCCAATTTTGAAATTTAGTTTGCATGATTTGCAACCTGTTTTGCAAATTTTTTAAATTTAATTTAATATTTTTTATTTTATTTTTGTATTTTAGATATCAATTCCAGTTCCCACTCCATCCCTCTCTTCATCAATCCCTCCCTCTGTCACTCTCTCCCCCCTCACACTCACCCCTGCTCTATTTAAAATGTGTGGCTCTACATGGACTGTACTTTACCTATTTGCATGAGTACTATTGCTTCCACTTCTGCACATAGTTCTCCTAAAGGTGCAACATGGCAAATGAATTGGTCCTTTGCAGATAGGACATTTTAAAGATTATATTTAGTGAGAGTATTCTTCTTAAATGGTGTTTGCTATCAAAATATATTACAGAGTTCATGAAATTTTTATCCTAAGCATAAGTTTTAGAAAATGAAGTTTAACGTATCCTCAATTTCATCACTATAAGACCACAAAATATACCATACATTAAATAAGTTCATCAGAAGTAAATGGTGTTAATACCTCTGTTTTTAATTTTAGGAACATATGCAACCTTTCAGTGTCTGTTCTTTGCAGTGCGTTACAAAAACCTAATATAGATTTAAGTACTTTTAATACCTGTTACCTGCTGAAAGACTCAATTAGTGCAATTGATTAGTTTGAAACTAAACTGTCTATGTTGAATATCCTCCAAATTAGTAGTTGCCAAGTTATTCCACAATTAATTAAAATATCATTGGTATAAGATTTGTAAAGCAGTCATGAATATCTTAAAGAGATTTTTAATTAAAATTTTTTTCTGATGAAATGTAAACATTGAAATGATTCTTAATAATATGGGTAGTTATGCCTGATCAAAGTATAGAATAGAATTTTTGATTTCTATAAACTGCAATACCAATTTCTGGAAAATTGGTCTTCACTATTTTCCTTAGACAATTATTATGTTTTATATATGAAAATCATTCCTAAAATAAATAATATTCTTGTTTTGATTTGGCAATAACATTATTATATTTTACTATTATTTGTAATTAAATACTGCATGTAATCTATAAAAAGTGAAAATAAAAGTTCAAGACTATTAATAATATGCAGTTACATTATAATTCAAAATAGAACTATATAAATAATGACTCTTCTATTAATTACAGTATATAATTTTAATCAACTTAACAACAATTACTTCAGGATTATATTTGTAAATTTAGATAATAAAAATTGTGTAATTGTGTCAATACATTAGATAAAGCAAAATTACTTTGTTTCCAAAGTGGCTAGGCTGATTAATTTCCTGTTTCTCAAACCTGGCTGCCCAAATGTAATCTCTATTCCTCATTCACTTAATGGAAGGAGTAGATAATTGGCTGCACAAAATTGTCCTCTGACCTCCAAAATGTTCTGTGGCTCGTACACCCAATTCATAAACATACCTATGTACACACATGTGCACACATACCCACAAGAACACATAAACAAGCATAGGGACAGATATATACACATATATAGTAACATACAAATAGACATATGCACATATATACTTGCAAGCACACTCCATACGCACAAAATAATTGTTAACACAAGGATTGTTAACAATATGAATGTTTTTCATATTTCAACCATCTAGTTTTAATTTTATTAATAACATGGGAGATTCTATGGATTAATGTGTAATTGTTTATCTTCAAATATTACTCTTCCCCTAAATTGGAGATAAATGGAAGATAATGTATGCATTCTGTGGATAGAATTATCTAACATACATTTTTTTTTTTGTTTTTAAATACATGCCACTGGTAACCATTTTCTTCAAACCTGCAATGAATTTAAATGACAATCTAAAAAAAAAATCACCTCATTCACGTCATTATATTTAAAATTGCCTGTTTTCATTGAGTTAATAATAACATGCTACAGATCATTTGGGGGCATAGACACAGGAATTTTTTCCTTAAACTATACTTACCACAGTAACAACTGAAACCAAACTTTGCTACACATAGCTTTTGCATCTGCAGGTTTTATAACATGTATACCACAAGAGTTCATGAAAACAATAAAAATTAATTCAAAACCACAAAGGATAACAATGTATACCTACATTGTATTAAGCATCATGTTTAATCAATGCTTATTATAAGTGTATTATAAAATTAATATAGAATATATGCAATGTACCCGACTATACAAAAAGTCCAAACATGTAAAGATTTGGGGTTTAGAGTCTTGGAGGCAATCTTTTGAATTTCAGTTCCATAAATGATATTAGGGGGAATATTATAATAGATTTCAAAACCATAATAAAGGGTCTGTGTTACCTCACTCAGGATAACTTTCTCTAGTTCCACCCATCTGCACTCAAATTTCATGATCCCATTGATTTTTTTCAGCTGAGTAGTACTCCATTTTGTAAATGTACCACATTGTCTTTATCCATTCTTCACTTGAAGGGCATCTAGGTTGTTTCCAGGTTCTGGCTTTTGCAAGTAATGCTGCTATGAACAGAGCTGAGCAAGTGTCCCACTGGTACATTTGAGCACATTTGTCGTATAGCTGAAGTGGATATTAGCTGTAAAGTAAATGAAAACCATGGTACAATCCACAGTCCCAAAGAGGCAAGGTGACAAAGTACACATGAATTTTCCTGGGAAAAGGAAACAGAAGAGATCTCCTGGACAAACTGGAGGTAGGGGCGATGCAAATCTGAAGAATTCAGTTGGGGAGTTTGGGGGTGAACAGAATGTGAGAGGAATGAAAGATGTTTTGATTGATGGGAGCATTTCCAGGTCAGAGAGAAACCTGGTGCCAGAGAAATTTCCAGAAATCCACAAGGATGATTCCAGTAAGACTTCTAGCAATAGTGGAGATGGTGACTTAACTGGCCTTCCTGTGCAATCAGATTGCTGTCTACCCTAATTGTCATCAGAGACTTTTCATCTGGTAACTGATGGAAGCAGATGCAGACATCTACAGTTCAGGCCTGGGCCATAGTCCAGAATTTCTGTTGGAGAGAGGAAGGATTGAAGGAGCCAGAGATGTCAATGCCATCACAAGAAAACCCCCAGAAACAACTAACCCAGATTCCTAGGAGCTCACAGACTCTGGACTGACAGCTTGTGCAGCCTGTGTAGGACTGACCTAGACCCTGTTCCTATGTGTGACATTTTTGTAGCTTCCTCTGTTTGTGGGACTCATAGCAGTGGAATCAGGGGCTGTCCTTAACACTTGGGCTGGCTTTTGGGAGATTATCATTCTGCATACTGGGTTGCCTTGTTCATTGTAAATACAATGGTAGTAACTTAATCCTACCATATGGCATGCTTTGTTCATGCCTCTGGAAGACCTGCACTTTTCTGAACAGAAGTAGAGGAGTAGTGGTGTGGAGGGGCATAGAGGGAGAGGGAAGGGAAAGGGGAGGGAGGGAAAACTGAGGTCTGGATGTATGAAAAACAGAGTGTCCAACATAGTAGTAAGTGAAGATCTATTCCTTTGAAACAATAGGGAGTGGTTATTTGCTAAAGATATTCTTGGAATGTGACAAGAATTATAATGTTTTAATAAATATACCATGGAGAGGTAGCATCAATATTGTATACATTCTGTCATGCTTCCAGGGAACTCTTATTTGCTTTATTAGAGCATATATTGTTTAACTTCTAGGTTGTATAGAGAATCAACCCAATTGTTATATCCTTAAAATGGTTAATAAACATCAAAGCAAGACAATAAAATCACAAGATAAAGTAATTCTTAAAAAGCAGGTACAATAAGTTCATTTTTTTATTCAGTTAATGATCAGAGATGGAACTTATTTTCCAGTGCTCTCTTATCTTTGAGGTGTTTATGTTCATCGTGAACTCCCTTTCTCATCATTTTCTTACTCCAATAGTCTGCACATAAAAATGTTAACGAAGGAAAAAGGAAGAAAAAAAATGTCAGTTTGTAATGAATAAGGAAGCAGTAATAGCAATGTATTTGCAACCTCTCCCTTCTGTTTAGGAGAAAAGTAGGATCCTTCTTCACCAATCAAAGTAAAGAGAATTTAGAAAAATTCAGACACTGATTTCTGTCAGTGAGACGTTTCTTCATGCTCTTTCACAGGCCTTGGGGGACTGTGAGTGAGACAGCTAGTCTCTGCTACTTTTGCTGGGATAAATTTTGAGGCTCTGACTCATATTCCCTATCTACCGCCATAGGGGGAAGATCTCTAGACATCTCAATATATATTTCTGTATTCATTTTTCAGTATTTATTATTATTATTATTTATTGCTAGAGGAAAATTTAGAGTAGAGCAGAAGAGATCTGTGGTTTATAACTGGTATGGAAGCAGTGGCAAAAATTTAGTTATTACCTAGGCTATGTATAGAAAATGAAGAACATGTTACTGGCTGTTCAAGGATATGCTGCATAGCATTAAGAGTGTGATACTCTTTCCTGGTTGTTTCACCTTGGGCCATGATTGAAGGCATTTTTTAAAAATACATGTTTCTTTTTTAATAGAATATTTTTACATATGATAATTTATTTTTATTTTTAATATTTTTTGTTTAGAAACAATCTTATTTTGCATATCAACCCCCATTCCCTCTCCCTCCCATTTCTCCCACAGACTCCCCCAATCACCTCTACCCACTCCCCAGGGATAGTTAGGCCTTCCATGGGGCATTATCAAAGTCTGTCACATCATTTGTGGGAGGGACTAGGCCCTCCTTCATATTTCTGGGTTGAAATAGTATCCCTCCATAGGAAATGTGCTCCCAAAGTCCATTTGTGCACTATAAATAATTGCCAGTTCCACTGTCACAGGTCCCATAGATGGCCCAGGCCTCCTAACTGAAGGCATTTTCTAAGAGTTCTGCCTCTTTGTTAAGAGATCTTTACAGAAACTAGAAGTTAAGGTCCAGAATCACTTAATTCTCATTACATAAACATTTTATCCTTAGATTTGTGGAAATCAAAGAACTTTGGCTAGAAACACGTCTTTATAATATAAGTTTAACAGCTAAATAAGAGTTAACTACCTTTTCAATCGTTCCTTTCAGTGTTAGGCACTGAATTCCAGAAGATAAAGCTCTTCAATTCAGCAAGAAGAATGGGTATGATAATCATTCCATCAGTGTCTCTGACTTTTACCTGGGATCTTGTAGAATAAGGAAGGAAGTGGAAGAACTGCTAATTAGCACTTCCAGCTCTAATTTCACTAAGATAAGAAACCAGCTCTGGCTAGCTAAGGGAGTGGATTACATGTGAATAATCACTTAGAAAATTAAAATACTTTAACAAAGATTTAAGAAAAAGTTAAATTAGACATATATTTGAGAGGCAATGGACAATAACCCATGGAAACTTGCTGTGAAACTTTTGTTAACATTATAAATTGATCAAAGTTTAAAATGATTGCTGAAGCAAAACCTTGAAATTTATTGCTATCTTTAGGTGTAATCCAATCAATTTCCACAACAATATTTTCCAATAATTTCTACTTTTCTGTGTAATGTAATAGGGAGTATAATTGTTAAACTCATATTGCTTGGTCTTTAAATGTATATGGTATTGATGTAAGGTATTTCCTAATTTTTAAAATTAATGTGTACAATTTATGAAAAATACTTAAATGTCATCCACATATCATATTTTCCTGCTTTTGTTTTTCTTTTTCCCCCTCTTTCAGAATTCTTTAACTAATTGGTAATATCTGATGAAGAAACAATGACTTACACATTAAAATTTTTTGTTCCTTTTCCCTTCTGTTTTCATTATTCAGAATAGAAATACAATCAGCATAAGCCAGAATATGATATTATGTCTTTTTCATGACTACTCATCTACAATTCTCTTTTGTGAAGCTGAGTAGTGACAAGAATGTCAGATTCCAAACAATAAGGCCAACATGAGGCATAATAAGAGGGTACTCTGGTCCTGAAATAGGATGTTCATATATTAGGTGTACTAACTGAAATTTTAGTTTCTCTCATCTTAGTTCATGAGTACATTTTCATAACACAATCCCAAAGTATGTCAAAAAAACACCTCTTACTAAAGCCATAGTACATGTCTACCCTTTTTCTCAGTCTCTGACAAAACTGTATCAAAAATATAATATACTTACCAGAAAGCCAAAATTAAAATAAGTAATTTCAATGTCTAAATGCCATGAATCTTATTCTTTTTTGCCACTACTTTTGACTCTGTCTATGTTGTAATGTGATTTTGCAGTATAGTTATAACCAAACTATTTCAAAACATTGACAAGAGGCATTAATTTATTTTTACTTTTCAATTTTTTATTTTCTTTATAAATTATATTTCACTTGGAATAACTAACCTTTACATATTTGTAAGCAAACTTACCGGACACAACTAGATCACCCTGACTCCATATTGATAAGTAAAAACTTTTAAGAAATATTAAGTTGTAGCAGCATAGCTCTTAATTATTTCTTAGGTAAATAGGGGGTACATCCAATTCAATGTGTCTGAGTGCAAGAGGTAATCAAACATGGCCAGTTCTAGACACTCCCAGTACCTGTTCTCCTGTGAAAGCCAAATACCTGCATGCTTTAACATCCTGAACAACGACAACAACAACAAAAGACAGTTTTATTCAAACCTAATTTGCTGGATGTAGCTCAAGGAGTGTTTTCATTCAGTTAATCAGTTTCAGTGAATTCATTGTGAAAGTGGTCTAGTTCCAAGACTAAGGATGACCTTTCCCAGTGCTTAGCACTCTCTGCCAGGTTTTAAACTGGTAAGGGATATGTTCTGAAACTGGCTGAGGTTATTACAAAGTTTCCTGAAACAATACATCACAGAGAAATGATATCTTAAATCTTATCCGCAGTCATTTCCTGCCATTGTTCAAAGGGAGGTGCTCAGACTTTCCTTCCTACCACACTGGCCAGAGTGTGAGTAAAGCAGCACTAATCAAATAAAGGGAACTCTGCCACTTGGGCCAGAGTGTGAATAGACTAATTAAATCAAGGGGGAGCTTTGCCACACTGGCCAAAGAAAATAAACCAGCACTAATTAAATCAGGGGGGATTATCTGCTACACTGGCCAGAGTGTGAATAAACCATCACTAATTAAATCAAGGAAGGGGAATTGTTGTTTTTGCTTGTTTATTCTCATTTTTTCATATATTTTCATATATATATATATATATATATATATATATATATATATATATATTTGAAATTTAGTGACCTCTCAATATCCATCTATTTATTTACTTTAATATTATTAGTGGCATTTTTTTTTCAGTTGTTAAGAAGTTAAATAAAGCATTGTTTATACTTCAGTCAACAAACTCAAACCAAATTGCAATCTGGGCAGTCACTGAAATACAAATATTTGTTAGCTGAAGAAAAGCTTTAAAAATAATCTACTAGCAGGAAGTAATATTTATAAAATATGTGTGTATTAATATATATTAGTATGTTAGTGATAGTTGTATGTGTGATAGATGGAAGATGGAGAAGTACATTTGCTAAGAGTAAATGAATAGCATTTGAAAAGATCACTCATCTAGAGATTGAAAGTGTCTAAAGAAAACTTTCCATCCCAGTACAGAAATTTGAAAAGCATTTGAAGGCACAGCCACATTGAGGGAATGATGAAGCTGACATGCTAGCTCAGCACTGGACACTGGGATGTGACAAGCATTCACATTCTGTGCTACTTTAGAAAACAAAACAAATAAAAACCCTCCAGCATATCTTGGGAGAGAGTCTGCATGAGCGCAGGTGTGAGCTGATGCAAAGATATCATGTTGATTGTTGGATTAGATAGCAGCTTAGAAAACTTGATTGGGTTTCAGGAGCATGATGACAGAACAAAAGTTTTCCTTGTAATTCTCCTAAACTACTTCAATATATGTGAAAGTATGTTCCCTAACACATTATTTTGTGGCAGTCTTATGTTTGGATTTGGTCATATGAAGGATAACATGCCAGGTAATTATACAACAAATTTCTTGGGGAAAAGTTAATCCTCTCATAAGCTACAATGCCCTATAGTGATTATAGTACAAGGAAATATGAGATAAATTTAAGTATGAGCTATCACTATTACAATCTCAGCCATTCATTATTACATGTAATGAGTCAACACTATTACCTTTCAGTACAACATATGGACACTGCATGTGAAAGAATAAACAAAATATGCACCATTATCTATGTTTATTAGTTGTATTTGGAATAGAATTACTGAGTTACTGAACATACCCTGGTCATAATAGTCTCCATTTTAATTTGTAACCTAATATATAGAAGACAGTTTCCTTCTCCTTCCTTCCCTGCACTCCCTCTACCTCCACTCATCCACTACTTCTCCATTTCTCCTCAGAAAATCATAGGCCTCCCATGTATATCAACCAAACATAGCACATCAGGTTTCAATAAAACTAGGCACAACCCCTCATAAGGCTGTACAAGGAAATCCAGTATGAGAAATAGGGTCCCCAAAGCAGGCAGATGACTCAGACACCCCCTGCTTTCATGCTAGGAGTCCCTCATGAAGGGCAAGCTACACAACTGTAATATGTGTGCAGAGGTCCTAGGTCAGACCCGTGGAGGCTCCCTGAGAGTTAGTTTAGTCTCCGTGATCCCCTGTAAGCCCTGGTTAGTTGATTTTGTGGGTCTTGTTGTGGTGTGATTGACCCCTCTGGCTTCTATAATCCTTCCTTCTCCTCTTCCACAGGATTTTCTGAATTCTGCCTAATGTTTGGCTGTGGGTTTTGTATCTGTTTCCATCAATTGCTTTATGAAGCCATTCTGATGATGATTATGCTAGGCTCTTGTCTACAATTATAGCAGAATATCATTAGGAATCATATCAATGACTTTTTATTTTTTCCTGTCATGTTTGGTACTAATCTGGAACTCTGGGCTATTAAGCCTCTGGTTCCTGGCTCTCCAGGTAGTGTCAGAGGTAGGCTCCCTCTCAAGGTATGTGTTTCAATCTGGACCACTCATTGGTTGATCATTTCCCCAGTTTCTGTACCACCTTTACTTCAGCATATCTTGTAAGGCTGAACAAATTATAGGCCCAAGGTTTTGTGCCAGGGTGTTGTCACAAGCCCTGCACTAGAAGTCTTGCCTGATTATAGGAGATGGCAGGATAAAGTTTGAAATCTGGTGAAATGGAAATTCCCAGGACTCTATGAGTCTGTTTTCTTTAAGGGTGTGACAAGCTTCAGTGAATGGCCATATACTCAAGCATATACAGCCACAACTGATTGGACTGGATGTGTTTTAGGACAAAAAATTGGGTGTATATAAAAAGTAGTGGGAGGAGTTGGAGAAAGGAATGAATATGATCAAAATAAAATATATGAAATTAATAATTAATAAATAGGTGTATAAACACACACACCTGACAGTTAAAAGGTTTTTTTTCCCTCCTTATCTCTAATCTGTTTTCATTAGGTGTAGGATTACATGATGTGTAGATAAAACTGTCAGTTTTCAAGGTTTCAGGAGCATTTCATGAATTTTTTTGTAAAAATTAAATTTTCAATGAGGATGACACCAAATTGGTAAATTCACTTTCAAATTTTTTATCTCAGTATTATAAAACTAAAAATAAAGTTGACATGTTCAGGTGATCTATGAGCATAATAAGTTCTTTCATTAATTTATATCATTTGTTTATTTTTAATAAAGGGTTTCCCTGTGCATTGTCTGTCCTGGAATTCTTTGGAAAAACATTCTGGCCTCAAACTCACAGAGCCCAATAATCCCATAATTTGGGATTGGAATGTGCCACCAATTTCAGGCTATTTACATGTTTAATAATTGTGGAACAATTTTTTTAATTAGGCAAAAAATTTGTTTCCAAGTTCTTCAAAGATTACTATAAACACAAGCTTTTCTTCTAAAAGTATCCCCAATTAAATCAAAGGCAAATCAGCCCAATAACATACTTGTGACATTAATTATTTTAGGCTGTAATATTTTCACTTTGTTTTTAACTACTTGCCATGCTCTGAATGTAGGTGACATTTTAAACAATTTTAAATGCATAAGCACATTTTTAAAAGCTACACACACAATTATAAAGTGTAAACAAAAAAAATCTAAAGAAAGATATAACCAACTTCAGGATGGGTACCCTAATGCTACATCAGTTCTTTTAGTTGGCTAAGGATCATCTTCCATGTTAGCTGTCAAAGAAAGGTCATGTCTCATTAAGGAATAAAATAGTCTCCTTAAAAAAATCAGGATATCAATTATTCCACCAATTTTATACTTTGTTTTCATTTAATAATTGTAAATTCTTACAAACAAATTGTATTAGTGCATAAAGATGTTAGGAAAATATCAAACACTCAGTGTTTGAAAATAAATGATTACCTCCTAAAATTCGAACACTGAATAAGTAAAGCAGGCCTATATCTCAGGCAGAACAACACAGGTTCCCTGAGGGAAGGGATGCAGCTTAGTAAATTTGGTGGTGAGGTTAAAACAAACTTATTTCTGTAGAATTTGACTCTAGGACTAGGCAACAGAGAAATTGATTTGACCTTTGAAAACAGTTTACTTGGGATGTGGTAGCAGTCTTCCATCACCTTGAGCTCCCCAGCGAAATTCTTCCCAGTCTTCACAGAAAAGTGCAGGATCTGGGCTCCCAGAAAGTATTGCTTCCAGCTGGAACGCCAAGCAGTAGGTCATTGCAGGCATTCTGCATGCCATACTGCTGAAGCTCTGCAGCTGCCTGAGCTACCTTGATCCTTGCATGAGGCCTTCAGCTTGAGCTCCTCCACCAGGCCCTGAACGGCGCTCAAGCAAAGCTCCTCCATTTGAATCCATTTTCAGTTGCCCTTTTGATACAGTAAGATATATGGTTTAATTGTCTTCTTCCACTTGTAAATAGACTACAATTATCCAAATAATATTTATTAAAATTTGTTTTTCAGTCTATATATGTTCACAGTAATGTTATCTAAAATAATTTAACTTTAACTGAGTCAATTATTTTCTGTACGAACTTTTATGTTCCTTTAAATAATTTGTGCATTTCTTCCTTTTCTTCTCCTTTCTATTTTCTTTTTCTTTTTTCAAATGTCTATGGCAGCTGGACGGGGTTGGTGTATGCTTTTAATTCCAGCACTCGTGAGGCAGAGGCAGGCAGATACACAATCTCATACAGACACTCACTCTTTCTGTCTCTGTCCTTGTCTCTGTCTCTGTCTCTGTCTCTGTCTCTGTCTCTGTCTCTGTCTCTGTCTCTCTCTCTCTCTCTCTCTCTCTCTCACACACACACACACACACACACACACACACACACACACACCATAGCAACAATAAAACCAGATCAGTTAAGGTTTGTACACATAGGCACACAGAGTTAGATGCAAATAGTGCTTTTGTGTTTCCTCATTTTGTAAAGAGCCCTGTGAGTTCAAGAGCAGCCTGGTCTAAAAGAGCTAGTTCCAGGACAGCCACCAAAGTTACAGAGAAATCTTGTCTTGAAAACAAAAAGGAAAAAAAATATCCATATGGGTATTTTGCACCACATATGTGTCTGGTGCTCAAAGCAGCCAAACAGAAGGATCCAATCCCCTCAAACTATAGTTACAGACATTTGTTTCAGACCATGTGGGTGCTAGGAAATGAACCATAGACCCCAAAAAGACCAGTCAGTGATTTTCACCACTAAGACACCTCCCCAGATTGTAATTTACCACATTTTTTCATGTTTTATATTATTATAGGATTTTATTATGTTTTTCAAATCAGATAGAATCTATAAAGTCAGCATTTCTCTTTTGAAAAAGATTGTTTAGGGTATTTGAGCCATTTTGTAGTAATCGTGATATTTTTCTTTGTGGAGTCCAATATTCCTAAAATGCTCACAGAGTAGGTATACTTTTTGTAAAATCACTAAGGATGGGCGATAATCCATCCACCGAATTAAAAAAGTAAGTTCTTCACATTCAGGTAAAAAAATCTCCATTCTCTCTTTAAATATGATGAACATTTTAAATAGTCAGTAAAAGCCCACTATAAGATTTGTAATGTTTCTGTAATTTCACAACTTATTTAATTTACAAATAAACTGAAGTAAAGTGTTTCTTAATTATCTAAATTATATACACATACAGATAAAAGAGAATGAGGTACTGTTTTAGATTTTAAACAAATATTTACCTACAGAATACTTTTTTCTTTAGAGTGATCCAAGAAGGAACTCATAGGCTTGTTTCTAATATTCTTTAATAGCCATAGATATAAATGACTTTATATGGTCTGGTTTCTGCCCTGGAGGACACTACTGTTAGTATCAACACCACCCAGGAACCCTCATTTTCTGCTGGTGTATAAATTGCCAATCTGAGCACCTGGTCCATTATGTAAACAGAAATTGCAATGGGCAAGTTATATATATATATATATATATATATATATATATATATATATATATACGTATATATATATATACGTATATATATATATACATACGTATATATATATATATATACGTATGTATATATATATATACGTATATATATATATATATATTACACAGAGCCCTCTACATGAGTAATTGGCCTTTTTTACAATGCTTCAGGTGATAAATATAGTTAAGTACTTTTGATGATAAATTATTGTATTTACAAAACTAACCTCTAGAGTATGTAATAAATTATGTGACTTCTAATACACACAGTTTTGTGCATTAGTTCTCCTGTTCCTTTTCAAGGGCAATGATATTCCCCCAGAAGACTAGTGGATGCCTTAAACTACAAACAGTTCTGAGTATTATATAAAGTAAGGTATTGTTCTTATGTATGGCAAAGTTTGATAATTTGGCAAAAAAGTTATTATAATACCTAAATATGAATAACTTTAATATAAAATAAAATGTTTGTATTCATCAACAGTTTATTTCTGCAATTTCACTTTTTGTATGCTCAAGCCATAACTTAGTATGAATAACTTAATATGTGGAAATAAAAATCTTAATTATAAGCTTTGTTGCCACATATGATTAGACATTTTAACCAAGTACCTCACTTTTCTTTTTCTTTTTCTAGTGAATATTAATGACTCTTCAACTAAAAGTCAATGAAAGGTTTTGTTTTTGTTCACATATAGTATTGTAATGTTCTACCTATATATGCTTCACTAGATATGTGTATGGATTTGAATACATACAAATCAAACATTGATTTGTCTGTTTATTTGTGTATATTATAGATGGTCTCATCATTTGAACTGATGTTACCATAAGACCAGTGTTTGGTAAATTTCTTTTGTGTTACCATGTTGCCCAATGGTTTCTTTTTGACAGCCTTCTTGTTGTGGTAGTTCAGGCTTGCCTGGGACACACAGTGGCCTTGAAATGAAATATTTCTACCTCTACATCCTGTATGTTGGTATTAGAGGCATGTAACATCATGCATAGTTGAGTGGTAAAATTTCTGTAGCATTCCATACCCCTAACTAAATATGTCTCAGTGGAAGTATTGAATAAGTTATTAATTTTGTTGTGCTTTTGCAGTTAAATAATATTTTCTGTAAAATATGACACCATATTACATATGACACTATTTAATGTTCTTAAATAGTAACACATATGGTATTAAAATTGTAACAATCCAAATGGATTGGAAGATCTCAACTGTTCTTGTTAGAAGCATGTCTCACAAAAATCCCCTATGTTATAAGTAGAAAACTAATTGAAGAATAAATACAATTGAGTAAATAGATTGATGAATGAAAAATTGTAACCAATGTAGCATATTGGTCACAGAATATGTAAATGAATTATTTCATGACCTGACACACCCTGAAAAATAGAGATAAGAAATAAAGGTGGAAAATGTTCACTTTATTAATAAGCTAAATTGCCTCATTTTAATCATATGCAAGGTATTTTATACTACTTTTAAATTCACAATATTTTCCTTATTGACAAGAAAGGATATAAGTAATTTCTAGATACTTTATTTTCCTGTAGCAATATAAGCAAGTACTGGAATGTGAGTATGAACGTACATAAGTACACTTGATTCTACTAATTTCTGCAGTAAACAGTCTTGATTCTAGCCTGTATTTGATACCTCTTATAATTCTAAGACCAACGCTAAGAGAGGATTCCCATCTTGAATATATGGTCCCAGGTCTGTGAACCTGAACACAGTTCAGATGCAATGCATCTAGACATAAGAAACACTTCTTTATATATAAATATTTTTATTAATAATATAATTTAAAGATTTTACATGTCAATCCCAGTTTCCTCTCTCTAAGAAACATGTCTGTTTGGATGTGGTCATTTGTCATATTTCTTAAAATTCATTGGCCAAAGTGATTTATGTCGTCAAGTGAAATTGAAATATAGATGAAATAATATAGTCATTCAAAATAGGTTAAGAAAAAGTTTATAAGCTTATTTTTAAATCTAATGTAATATACATAAGTATAATTCTATGTACAGCTAAAATAACAATGTGGAAGACATCTGTATTGTTCAAAAATGACTATAGAAAGAATTGTGTTAAACAACAATGTAAAGAAAAAGAAAACATGCTTAAGAAAGGTTTGTTCTACTCTTCCACTAAAATTATTTGTTTCTGGTTTAGAATTTCAAATTTTTAAAGACTTTTTTAAATTTCCTTGAATTTCTTTTATTTATGACAATGGGACTTAAAATGTTTGTTTGATATTTTACCACACACTATGATTTAATTATTATTAGAGCAGAAATAATTATATACTCAAGATGTGTTATTTATAATCTATTTTTTACACTAAATTTCTTTACAATGAATAGGTCTTTGCATAAAAAATATGATGTCATAGCTAATTTAATAATTTTCATAAATCACTCACACATTACCATCAATTTATGATGTAATGGTGTGAAACAGTCCTTCATACTTCCATGAACACATCAGTTGGTTGAAAAGGTTTAATTCTTTTAGAGCAATTACAGTGGAATGTTGAATGTCTCTTTACTTTGTCTGTTTAATAAATATTACCATAATAAATATCATTAAAATAAAATGAAAAGTATATAGATACACAAAAGCAATATGCAGATAATAATATTGAAACCCTGGCTAATCAAGACCAAGAGGAACATTGTGGCTCATGATTGTAATTGCATTCACTTAGTAGTTTAGTAATGATTACAGATACAAAATAAGTCTGGGGTAGAGGGAGAGTTCCAGATCACCGTGGACTATATAGCAAGGTACTCTAACAGAAAACAAAAAAGGGAAAAGACAGGCAGGCAGGTAGGCAGGCAGGCAGGCAGGCAGGCAGGCAGACAGTCAGGCAGGCAGGCAGGCAGGCAGACAGGCAGGCAGACAGGCAGACAGAGAGAGACTGTACTTTCCTCTGGTCCCTCTTTGGACATAGCAGTTGGTACAGATACTGTTTATTTGTGTAGTATGGAGAGGTAAGCTCTAAGGCCTTAGTTTTCTGCAAATGATGAAATTCACATATTTTATTTACATGAGAAGTCATATACACTTTTCAGTACTTTGCACTATTCTAGTTTTAAATTTTTAATCACTGTAAAACCTAAAATTTGCCAGTGAGTTTGACCATTTGACCAAGATCTGTAATTTCTAGTAAAGGGAAGGAAGGCTCTAGACTTTCCAAATATTATTTAGTAGTGGTGTTAAAATTATCTGTGATTCTCTATTTCAAAACACATTTGCATTTAAATTGTCCACACTTACAGATACATTATTTATATGAAATTGTGATTAAAAAAATCACAAGTTGTCGTTTTTGTCAGAAAAGAAGTACAAAACATCAGAATTTTCAACTAATTTAATATCAAATTTTGTCTGTCTATTTAACTGTGTAAACCATATATCTTTATTATTAAATCTTAATGTAACTTCCAATTATTTATTTGTCAAAACATAAATAATAAATTGTATAGTAAATACTATACAAATCTAATGAATAAAATAAGAATTTCCTTTTATAGGATTTTACTTTCCTTAAATTAGAACTATTAATACAAAACAAATAAAAAGATTTCCCTAAAGAATCCCTGTAACATCGGTGTTGTTTAATTTGCACATGCACTAATAATCACTAAATACTCAATAAATGTGACAAACTGTGCTATTTATAAGAGTAGGAAAATAATATAATTATCATTCATCATGTTTATACTTCTAATTAGTTTGACGTTTTAACTTTCGAATCATGAATCTGAAAAATTGTTGAGATAGGACATTTTGTCTAATATTTTCTAATTTACAATTTATTTGTATTCTGATTTCTAAATATTTAATAATGTTCTCTGAATATAATTCTACAATTTCTACTCCTTTCCAGAGCTTATATTTTCTGTTTTTCTCCTGCTTAATGAAACATATTGTCATTTTAAAGCAATATCATCTTATGTTAAAGGCTTCTTTTGGAAATACCAGTTAAATAATTGCATCCTTGTCTTGGATACCAGTTCACATGCTCAGTGCATTTGTCAAGTACTGAAACATTTTTGTTATATCTCATTCATCACACAGAATGCTCATTAGCAATAACAATATCATAGTTCTCCAGTTGATAACATATAAACATAAATATACTTTCATAAATAAGATATATTTTTCATAGAATAAAAATGTTTAACAATATGTTGCCTAAAATTATCAGAATTCATTTTTTAGCCATCTTTGGTATGTGAATTATTCTTTTCTATAAATTTTATTTCATTTTTTCCATGCTATGCTTTGCTATACAGTTAAAATAGCTTTCATATTTAAATAATGTTATTATATCTTATTACCCAATTTAAATTTAATTATATTATTTCAAAGAAAAATATTTAAAATGATTATCAGACTGAAGAAAGATATTCTATGTTTTGACTTCTGTCTTCTTTAAGGAATACCATTTAAATATTGGTAAAAAGCAACTAAAATCTTTTGGTATCAACTACAGATAGAAATCAATCATATTATACAATGAGCCATGAGAAAGAACTATTTAGTTGAAAAATTAAACATTATTCATTCTTCTCATTGATGAAATCTCAATGTCCAAATTGCTTAGCTGGGATATTCTGATCTAAAATTCTCTACCTTGCACTTCTATTAGTTACCTTGGATTTGTAAAGGTGCTCAGCATGCCTCATCATTAACAATTCCTATATTTTCCAAAAGTTTATTTTTCTTAATCTCCCAGACCATGTGAACTTATATAATGGTAACATTCCTAGGAAAAAGTTTAATTCAATCTCCCAGGTCTAATATTTTGACAAGAGGAGCTGCATGAGAAGGCATACAACTTCAAGAATTATTTCAAATCATCTATCTTTCAGGCACTGAGTATATTTTTTTTGAAATCTTGAACTGCTTTTTTATTTAATTTTTCCTATGAATTTCAGTTCATTTAAATCAACTGTCTTCCTTTAAAATAATTAAAAGTTTAATGATACAGAAGTTTTAATTTAGCCAAAATTACTTATTTAATATACAAACATTAATTTGTATTTTCCATGTGTCTGAAACATATTGCTATATCACTAGTAGTTGAGAAGTTCAACACATGGATGCCTGTATATCATTAACATGATTAATGAGTGCAGCAACCAAATTCCTGGCCATCCTCCAAGCATGCTGAAAACTACTGACAGCTGGTCCAAAGAAGAACACATAATAAGATTCATGATTGGTTAGTAAACACATTGCAACCTATTGATGGCACTGCTATTTTCTCCAAATATCAAACAAACCTCTTTTCCAGGTAATTCATAAGAAGTAAGGAATCTCTTCTCTCTCTCTCTCTCTCTCTCTCTCTCTCTCTCTCTCTCTCTCTCTCTCTCTCTCTCTCTCGTGTCTCTTTCTCAAAATCACACACACATACATATGAAAAACTCTTTAATCATCACTCTTTCTCATTTTAAACACCACTGGAATGGCAAAAGAATTGAAATGCAATGGCTATTCAGAATATTGTCTAAATTTAATTAGAATGCACATTAAAGAAATCAATGGGCAGTTGAAAAGTCTCATTGCATATTGTTTTCAATAAAGTTGAAGCCAATACAGCTCTCAGCTGGCAGATTGAAAAAATTACTTCACATGATGAATTGCTTTGTGCCTTTTGAAATTTAAAAGATAAGTTTTGCTATAGAAACATTGCATTTTGTTTAGATTTAAAATTTTATTGAGTATGCATTACATCTTTCAGATTTATTTACTGTATGTGTTTAAGAAAAAATTCCATAACTTTTTAAGTGAGTTAAATATAAACTTTATAAATCTACATGTGTAAATATTCTAATACTAATGACATTATCAGTTTTTACACCTAAATATATTATCTCACTATTTTAACTCACAGCTTTACTTGAGAATATGATTCCAGTCTTTTGAAAAAAATATATAAATAGGAAATATTAATGTATATATATAGTTATTACTTTGTAATAACATATGAGGTGCACATCACTTTAGGACAGACCTTGTACATGAGTTAGAATATAAACACAAGTCTAGTGGAAGAAATAAATTCTCTAACATTTCTGTAAGTAGATGATTACCAAACCTGTTTTTCATGAGTATCTTCTTAAATTTATACAGAAACTATAGAACTAAAAAACTAGTAACTAGTTAGTTGTTCTAACCAAAGGTCAAACATATTTTGTTACATCCTTTCCTAGTCTCTATCATAGTGTTACAATTTGAGCATATTCCATATGGTGAAGTAAAACCTGTCCTCTGAAGTCACCAAACTCCCATGTGGTACACAAACATGCATGTAGACAAGCAATTACACACATAAAATAAAGACAAATATTTGATATAACTATGTAATGTTCAAATTACAGAATAAATAATATTGTATCTGTATAATTATTACTGGAAAGATGGACAAATACACATATATAATATAATCTCAGTATAGAAATGTAATAAATTTACTTTATTAAATGAGAAAAATAAAGAAACACAAAGTATAATTACGATAATATCAAAGGAATTTGGCACCTTTAGATCCATGGTAACTTCTACCAATAGCAGAACCCTGATAGTCAATGAGGTAAATTAAGAACAGATAGCAAAATACACATTGCAGGTATTCATAGGACTCAACAGGAGTTGATTTTTCTAACAGTTTCACAGAAAAAAAAATAGTAAGAAAGAAATGTGCCTGGAAATTAGCTCAATTAATTTCTTTCAAATAATTTTGCTTAACAAAAGAAATCTTAAAAAAATATTGTGGGAACAATTACAGATTTCTGGCTTTAAAACAACCTTAAGGATAATCACCTCTGACTGTTTTGTGATCTAAAATTGGTTAAGAGAATTTAAATTATAGTTCTCAAGACTACAGCCTCTGACAAAAAAGCTGGAAGTGAGAACTTTCCCTGGACTTAATCTCTTCTCTAAGTGGAATTTCTGAAAACTGTTTGGAACCTGGGAAGTATCCCTACCCTGTAACTGTCCCACAGTGCTCAACTAAATTGAAGGTAGAATTATGTGAGACTAGCTATGAAGAAAGAGAATGAATTCTAGCAGTTACTCCCTTCTTCGCAGTGGGAATTCATGGAAAAGTATATTCCCATGTAGTTCCTATAAAGCAAGCAGGAGAACGAATCAGAATTCACATGGAGGGCTGAAATGAATAAAAAGTATTGAAGTGGAATTGTTAGAAATGGCAAAGGTACATTTGAACTTGACTTTGAAAAACAGTAGTCTTCAATAAGCTCTCGATAACTAATACATAAATATGGGTTACCATGAACTGGACAAAATAGAGTTATTTGTTTAAAACAATGATTATAAAATTAATAGGTTTAGGGGAACTATGGAAGGTAAAATACAGAGTCACAGAATGCATACCCATGCTTCAGGCAGTTACAGAAAAAACTAGCATCTAGGGAATTTGTCTGAGCTGCTTCTGATACATTCTTTCTTCTCTGGATACCCTATTGTAAATTACTGATACATGCCACCTAGTCTCTATTAACAGCATTTTCTTACTGCTGTTTTTGCTTTTGTTTGCTTTTTAACCTGTGAAATTTGTCTTTAGACTTTCACCTTAAATACCTGATAATTGGCAAACTCATTATAATGCAAATATTCAGCCATGCCTAATTTATCATACATTAAAAAATGGTTACATATATTAATTTCCTTAAAATGTGTGGCACAAACTAAGTACGTCTCTCTCTCTCTCTGTGTGTGTATACACATATATATATATATGTGCATGTATATATATGTATGTATATATATATATGTATGTGTGTGTATGTGTGTGATATGAAATTGATACAATAATTTCTACATGAATTTGATTCTAAGGCTATCAGGTAGGTAATTGTTATTTAACTTAGTTTCTGATAGTTCATTTAAAACTGTTTGTTTCAAAATTACTATAGAAATCAAAAAGATATTTAATGATAAAGCCAGATTTTGACAATACGTATCTACAAATCAAGCCCTACAGAAAGTTTTGGAAGGAAAACTCCAGCACAAGGAGTTAACTACACTCACAAAGAAGTAAGCAACAGATAATCCCACTTAACCAGAAATCAAGGGTAAAGCAGGACAAATATATTCACAATACCACTGCCAACAAATTACTCTGCTTCAAATTACTCTGCACAACGCATAGAAAGTAGGGATTGACAATTTATTTTGTCACTTCCTAAAAATGTAAGATATTTTCTCTCAACTCAAGTAATTTTTCTCAGTTTTTAATATGTAATTAAGATGTTCCATTTATTTGTTCTGTCTGTGTGATATCAGCAAAATACTTACTTGACTACAGTGTTTCTGAACAAAACTGGGTAATTAAGCCTTTATCACCTTTCACTCAGTGAGATCTTGGTATCAAAGAGTAAGTTCAAAAGGTTTCTTATATTGTATGAAAATAAACAAAAAGGTCTTTTGTTTAATAAAATAAAAATTTATATGTATTAGCTGACTTAGAAAGAAAAAACAAATAGTAAACATCTGATTTTCCAAGTATTTCTGGTCAAAATCTAACAAAATTTTTACCTATTTATTTGGCAGAGTAAAATTGATGCAGTTAAGTTTACAATGATATTTAATATATATTCAGTGGAAAACAAAAAGGATATCAATTTCAAACATCTGATTGGTTAGGGGCAGGATTCCGTGTCTACATCTCCCTCTTGGTATTATGGTTCCATCTGGATTTAGCCTATCAGGTATTTTGCGTGTTGTGACAGTCTTTTTTTTATGTTTTATTTATTTATTTTTGTTATCCTATTTTAAATATTTCACATATTGATCCCTTTCTACCTCCCTCTCTCCCTATCTCTCATACTCCCCTACCACCCTCCTATCCCATCCCCCCTCACTCCACAGGAAGGAGTGTGCCTTCAATGAGGGATCAAAAAATCTGTCAAGTCATTTGGAGGAGGGACAAGGCTCTCCCTCCTGTGTCTATGTTATACCTCCATGGGGAATGTGTTCCTAATGTCCTTTAGTGTACCAGGGATACAGCCTGGTTCCACTGTCAGAGATCCCTTAGGCTGCCTAGGCCGTCTAACTGAGACCCATGTTCAGGTGTTCTGAGTCAGTCCAATGCTGTCTTTCGAGCTATCAATCTGAGGGCCCATTAGTTCCTCCTTGTTCAGGTCATCTGTCTCTGTGGGTTTCTTTAGCCTGGTCTTGTCCTCCCTCTCTGCATCTGGATTTCAGTTGTGCTCAGTGTTTACCTGTGGGTGTCTGCTTCTGTTTCCAACATCTACTAGATGAGGGCTCTATGATGGTGGATAAATTAGTAATTAATCTCATTATCAGGGGAGGACATTTATGGTAGCCTTTCCACTGTTGCTCAAATTGTTAGTTTGGTCAGTCTTGAAGGTATCTGGCCATTTCTCTAGAGTCATTTTTTTCTAGAAACCTATAATGGCTCCCTCTTTTGTAGTATCTTTCTGTCTCTTATTTTTTTTCTCTCATCTTTCTTTGTTGCATCAGTAAAACACTGTTTCTTTAGAGATTTCAATGCCCTCTTGGTATAACAATATTTTGCCTCCTCTTCAATATATATATATTCATACATACCCTGAGGGGAACAATTTGATGAAGGCATCCCATTTCTGACTGTTACAAAGTCTATTATTTGCTTCACTATGTCTAGTTCTGAGTCTTCATGTTGATTTCCATCTACTGCAAGAAGAAGCTTTCTGACATGAGTTTGCCAAAGAACTGTTCTTTGTGGATGGCAGTATGTTTGTTTTTTTGTGTTTTTTGTTTTGTTTTGTTTTGGTTTGGTTTGGTTTTTTTTTGTTTGTTTGTTTAGTTTGGTTTGGTTTTTCAAGAAAAAGTTACTCTACGTAACAGCCCTGGCTGTCCTAGAATTCACTCTATAGACCAGGCTGTCCTGGAACTCACAGAGATCTTCCTTCCTCTGTCTCCACTTTAACCAAGTGCTAGGTTAAAGGATTGGGCCACCACCTCTGGAAGACAAGCATAGTTCTTTACTACATTGTATATCTTATCCTTATAGCCATATATAAATAAATCTACCACCCCTCATCGATAAACGTTTCTTTGTAGAAGACGGAGGTGTCATAGAAATGTGTAATTCATCAAAATGTATGTCAACAGATTATGCAGAGCCCTACCCTAACAGATACTGTTATAACTATATCACAGCTCCTGTATTTACGGCTTAGAGAACATTGTGGAAGAGAAGATAGAAAGATACTACCAAGGAAATTGGATATGAAACAGTCTCTCCTAAAACTTAAACAAATGTAACAATTCAATTAAAATAAAATGGACATGATAATGGGGAATATGGAGAATGTCTAAATAAGGAACCACAGGAAGTTACTGGCTAGGGGATAACTAGTATTTTCCAGGGATGTGCCCATGATTTATTGTCCAATGCAGAGTGGTCAGCCTTGAAACCTTATTGATATCTACAAAAAAAAAAAAAAAAAGGACTCTAGACTCAACTCAACAGGATGCCTACATAAAATTATGTTTACACACTCTGTTTTCAATATTTCTACCATTTACTGCAATTTCATTCCAATTTGATCATGTGTGAAATTCTTTTTTTCAAAGGTTCAATAAATGCATTACATACTCCTATCTTTCCGCCTTCCTGCCCTGCCCCTCCCAGCTGTTTCTCCTCATAGACCCCATGCCAGTCCTCCACTTTCAAAATTAAGGCTTCTTCTCTTTTTCTCCCGACTCCCTGAAACATGCTATGTAGACCAGTCTGAACTCAAACACACAGATACCTACTGTCTCTGCCTGCAAAGTATTGGGCCTATAATCGGTACCACTATTCCTGCTGAGTTTGACCTTTTAAACTAACCTGCTGAACATGGTTATTCTTAATCCAAATACTTCAACAATCACAATTAAAATTCTATCATTTGTATGTCTTATAGTAAATTCCATGTCCTGGGAACAAAGCATAAATTCCTTCTTCATTAAGAGCACAGTTGTGACTACTCACAATTGACCTTGCAAACAAACAGAACTATTTCTGGGTGGTGGTGGTGCACACCTTTAGTCCTAGCACTAAGGAGGCAGAGGTGGTGATTCTTGTTGACGTTAGTTCATAGACTAAATGGAGAGATTCAGTCATTCCATCATCCATGCTATTCAGAAATGTATGTAATTCTGTCCCTAATAGAATTGGCCTCATTGGTCTTGGGGGCCAAAATGGTATATAGCAAGTGAGAGGTTAAAAGAAGGGAAACTCATTAAGTAGCTGTGTGGACATTGTGACAAATGCTGGGGTGAGAATTCCCTGAAATAAGGCTATTTTGGGTCCACCCATTTTACCATAAGTGATTTCAATCATGCTTTGTAAGCAAGCCCAATTAAATACATTTATTTACTTAGCTAGATTTGAGTTGAATTCTTTGCTCTGTCATTTGTACCCTTGTGTGAGTAGATATTTGTGTCTCCCAAAGAAAAAATGATTTCAATAATATTTAGTAATATGATGTAAACTAGGGTGATGGGTCACATTGTAAAGCAAAAAAAATAAAAATAAAAAAGCAAACAAAACGAACAAAAGCAAAGTGCAAAGTATATTTAGAAAAAGTAATAGTAAAATTAGTTGTGGGAGAACAACTAGCTACTGAGTTAGCAGAAAATCTTTACCTTACTCATGATTCTTAAAACTTTTAATTTTTTTAAAAAATTATTCACACGAATTAAACTTTCAACTTTTTATCTAACCTCTTAAAAACGTAATGCAGCACATTATTCCCTATTTCCAGAATTCCCTAATGACATATCTCTTAAATTACCTTCTATTCCTTCAAGGGTTCAAAGGATGTTCACCAGCCACTGCTTATTCATAGCTGCCTAGATGCATAGAAAGTTAAAAATATAATTACAAATTAGTTGTCTTAATATTGATTTACTATGAAAGATAAAAAATAAATGTTTAGGTACTTCTGATGTTCAACTTTAACATAAAATTTTTCTGGGTGTTTTTCCATATAATTTCTAGAGCAGCCATGCCTTTCCAACTCCAGGATTATTATTTTTACTGAATAAAATTCATAGTAATCATAGTAATTCCCCCCTTTTTCCACATCACTGGTATTTGAAAATTCTCATTTGTGCTCTTCTTTTTCATTACTCCTAGGGCAGGTGACCAAATTAAAATTGCTCAGCCTTGCTTTGTTCAAATGTGATTCTTTTAAAATGCAGTGCATTTTAAATGGTAAAATTCTGAGTAAATTCAAGTTCGTATGATATTAAAATACTTGGCTTCAATGTCAACCTCATGTTCTGATGAGAATTTAATGGTGATGGTGGAGCATATGCATTTTCAACAGGCACTTGAGGAAAAATTGCAAAAGAGCTACAGTTGATTGAAAATGGTTGGCAGATAAGTTCACTTCTGCAGTCCAAAACTATAATGTCTTTTATTATTCTGGCTAGATCTTGGGAACAAATGCAGTTAACTGGCAATTATGTAGAAATTTTCAAATATTACGGCAATGAGCCCTTTATGAATGATAATCTGTTTAGAATAAGGGGAAGGCAAATATCTTATCTGGCAGCTCACTGTTGTTCATTTGTGTAAGTTATGCAACTTTAAGAATCATATTTATTGGCATTCAAAGGCAATTGTAAAGAATGAAAGCACTTATTTAAAAAAGTGTTACTGTGGAAAGTTGGAAGATGATACTGAAACACAGTGTAACACAGGGTGTGAAAGAAGAGCTTATGATACTTCAATAGGAAGAAGAGATTCTCTGAGGACTGTTCATATGATAGAATTGTGTTAAGAATAAGCATAAGTAAATTCTTTGAAGTACTAAACAATGGATGCCAGTTTCTTGGGGCTGAAAAATTAGCTGATTAAAACCCAACATTGTTAGGTAAAATCTTATAAAAAGTATTTATTCATGATCATGAGATAATGGGGAAAAAGGAAGGCTGCATTTCAACTCAAGTAGAAGTCAAACTGAGTATTGCATTAAATGCACTACAAATCTCAGGATGCCATGGTTTCAGAATAACTACTGAGAAAATTGGCAGGTACAAACTGCAGCTGCCTTGAGTCTACAAGACAAGTTGTCTAGACTGTAAATAGAAGTTAATAAAGATGGTGCTTTCTAAGGTCCTTGGAGTCCTGAAGAACAATAATGAATACCAGATGTTAGACATAAAGCTATAGGATGTGAACTTTGCTGATGATCTCTGGTTTTGAATATACTTGTATGTGTAGGTCTTTAATCATTGAATATGAAATTATATATATATATATAATTTTATATGAGTTAACAGTTGAGACTTTAAATTGGGTTAAAGAGAGAATTAAACTACAGTACTTTATAATTGTAAAGAATTGATATTATCAAATTAGGACTTCGTTTTATGCTGTGATATTATCATGAGATCTTGAAGACAAAGGGTGCTTATGGTTTAATACCAATCTGCTTGTGAGTTAAGTAGAACACTCATGATAATTAATCTTGGTTAATTGCCAGAGTACCCATCCCAGTGTGAACAGTCTACTTGCTAGGCGGGAGAGCCTTTATTGTATAAGGGAGGTAGTTTATAAATACAGTAGAAGAAAGAATTTAAACAACATTCTCTCATGGTGTCTTTCTTAGTTCCTGTTTCTGAAATCTTTTCTAAGTTTACCTTAGTGGTGGACTGTAATCTATAAGCCAAATAAACCTTTCTTCTTCCAAGATTGCTTTGGTCAGTATTTAATCCAAGCAACAAAAATTAAAACTACATAGTGTAATAATAATACCAAGAATTGCACATAACAAAGTTCAATTTTTATTTCATTATTAAGGACTGAACATAAGGCTTCGTACATGCTATGAAAATGTTTGACCATTGGATATGAGTTATAACCTTTGTCCTAATTTATGTTTTGTATGTGTTATGGTAGTTATATGGAGAGGTATGATTCATGTGCATATTAGTTTCTGTGTAGTAGCACGAATTCTAATATGTCTTAATAATAAAAGCCTGGTGTCAGAGTCAGATATCAGAGTAAATCCTGAAAGGTCAAAGAAGCAAAGAAGCCAGCCACAAGAGACATCTTACCTCTTATCCGCAGACCAAAGGGATGATCCTCTAACTACAAATCCTGAGACTGAATGCTTAGACTGACTGCCTCAGACTGACTTCCTAGACTGCCTAGACTGCCTAGACTGCATGAGCTCCTGTCTCCTCTTGCCGTATATTCCTCTCTCCTACCCATATGCCTTCCTGTCTCTACCTCCTCCTTAGAGCTGAGATTAATGGTATATCACTCTAAGTGCTGGAATCACCTTTGTGTGAGCGCTGTTTCTCTTTTAGAGTGTATCATTTCCTATAGCCATGAGTGGCCTTGAATAAACAGAGACCCCTCCATCTCTGTTTCCTAAGTGTTCATATTAAAGGTATTCACCACCACTGCCTAGCCTCTATGGCTAATTAGCATGTCTAGCTTTGCACTCAGATCTTCAGACAGCTTTATTGATTAGACCATAAACAAGCATTACCACAGTGTGTGAACATGTGTATAGATATGTATAAATACTTGTGTGGTGCATGTGGTTGCAAGTAGACAACTGTAAGTGTCCTCCTCTATCATTTTCACTCTTTGTTGGGACAGATTCTCCTTCCTGAACTGGACTTGGCTAAACTAATACACAATAAGCTCTAGAGATTCAACTTTCTTTAACTTTCCTACACTAGAGTTACAGGTGCATACCACAGGCCCTGACTTTTATGTGAGAGTCTAGGTTGTGAATTCTGGTGCTTATTCATGGGCAACAACCACTTTTTCCACTGCGCTATCTCCCCAGTTCATAACATTAACTAATTTTAACGCATTTATTTTGTCTTAAAACAATTCTATGCAGGTTGCATATTATCTTGCATAAAAGAGTTCCTATTAAATCAAAGCCATTGACTGCTTTCTTGAACTATTTTTGAAAGATGTTTATTTTGAAAAGTAGGCTTACAATTGTTACTGATAAAAAAATATCACATGGCCTAGAGGTCATATATTAAAACATAATGTGTGGTTGGATGCCTTTCAGCCTCATTAAGGAGCTGTTGGAAACTGAGATTTAGAAAAATGATAACATTGTCTATTTTTATTAAAAACATAATAAACATTAGTTTTGCCCAGAAGTTTTGTAGCAATTAACAGATACACTTACACATAACAGAAAAGGATGAAATGCAACATTTGCTATGGCTACAAAGCAAGCAAATTGTTGGAACATGCCTGGTTCAGTTTAGTAACTGCTGTGTTGTTGCTGCACTTCATAATTTTCAGATTTGCCTTTCAATTCCCATGAAGGTTTTGATACAAGCCTGCATCCTTGGTGTTAGAACAGAATCTCGAGTCTCTTAGAATTCTCTGTTATTTCTGAGACAGTTAAACACCAAAGTTTTAGTTTTGTGGACCTGTGTAGTGTAATTATGTCCTGAAATGTTCTATGGCATCAACAATATTGAACAATGAACATGATGCATAAATTTGGATGTAAGTCACACATCCTAAGTTTATTTAGAGTATACATGAAGAGACACTACAAACTTTTCCAAAAATAAAGAAATAAAGACAGTTTTTATTGTTTTGTTGTTGTTTTTATTTTTTATTTTTTTTTGGAACTGAGTTAATTTCTCCAATGTGCATGAATTGTCTCTTTGTATTCAAGATGTTAGCTGTTAAAAGAAGAAAGAGCACAAGGTAGAAGACACAGAAATAAGAGAAGGGGGGGAGGAGAGAAGGGAGAGGAGAAGAAAGAGAAGATGCAGAAAGATAGGGGAGAAGGCGAAAAGGGCTGATTACCAGTATGACTTCTCTTTCACAAGAGCCAAAGGTCATATAAACCTACATGATGGAAAAACTACTGAAAGTGAAAGAGCTTAGCTATCACGAATCTTTACAATGATGGTGATCATGTTACCACATTATGCTATCTTCTAGAGAGATCAAAAGCTCAGTTCCATTTACAAAGTGTGAGTGAGGCTAAAGTTAACAGTTGGAAATGAGTACACAAATTTCTCTGTGGTGATTGTGAGACAAATCAGAATATTTCTATATGACTTCTCCTGTTAAGTATATAATAGTTGTTGCTGTTTATTTCCTTATGGTACCTTATTATTTACTAAGTCAGAAGCTATTATGGCAATAGATTTAATTCATCATACCATCATATTTTTACCAGCAGGGACATCTGAAAAATTATTAAATTAATAGATCTACCTAGCAGAACAGTTTTATTGGTAACACATTTTTAAAATTATTATCAGGCATAACTAGCCAGAGGGAATCTGCCTGCAAACCAACCTTAAAAGTATCTATTGATATACAAAACAGCATGTACATATAACCTGGTCTCTATAGAAGTGAAATTTCCAATTAGTGTCTTTTGAGGGGGCTCAAGAAGAATATTTTGTATTATAATCAATTCAGCAAGGTGTAAAGGTTTGTTTAGTAGAGAATCCTATACATACATACTTATACACACACACACACACACACACACACACACACACATACTTATACACACACACACACACACACACACACACACACACACACACACACTCTTGAAGACTTGTACAGTGAAAACAACCCAGGCTCACAAATGCTAATGCTACTAGTTTTCTTTCATATGTGTGTGCTAGTTGTGCATGTATTTTTTGAATTGGAATGTTCACAGAAGGCAATAATCTAGTAAATGTTCATGAGTAATTTCAATGGAGAGAAACTAGAATAAACGGAAAAAGAAATAATTGAATACAGATGACTAAATTGGGCAAGGGATAGAAAGGCAGAGTAGAGGAAGGAGAATGGGGGAGAAAAACTAACATTAAATACTTTTTAAAAAAATGTTATATGGAAACTACATATGCTTCCTAAAATAAACACATAAAAAAGATTTCATTGATTTTATCCCATGAAAGTGTGAATAATCCCTCCTCTAGTAATCATATGCTACCAAATAAATTACAGTCAGATATGAGATTTTGTAAGTAAAACATACTAAAATTTACCCCCTTATTTATAAGTACTTGGGGTTTTATTGTTGTTGTTTTGTTTTGGACACCACACATTTGAATTACAGCACATGAATAAATCAAGTTGCTCTTCATCTGGAAGCTTCATCATATCTTCTAGCATTCATAGTGCTGGAAGTTTCCATGTTTGCTACCAGGGTGTGTGGGGTGAGGTAGGGAGATTAAGAGTTTTATCCACGTGTTAATCCTATGATATATACTAATAACTGGCTTGGTAAGATAAAGATATGCCCACTGTTGTAACAGCAAAATGTCGTGTGTGTGTGGGGGGGGAATTGGTTGTAAGTCAACAACTTTTTAATCATATCTAAAGCCCACTTCTCAAAATTGAAGCCATACTGTTTAACAGGACTAAAATACATTGCTGGCCAGGCCACAGGCCCTCAGAATAAACCTGTATAGTTTTTCTGTTGAATGGTTATACTATTAAATTTCCAGCTTTCTAAGTCATACTGTTATATTCATAGATTATTTCATCTCTCAGTCCTCAGAAAATAAATTTTTCATGATGTGGTGATTAATACAAATAACCACTGCTTGATAAGCAGGGATAGTGTACTTAGGTCTGCTCAGTTCTAAATGAGAAGTCTATATCTCTTCTACCTTAAAGACTTAACAAAACTGAATGAGCCACTACACTAACATGGATGATGAAAAGTTCTTGAAATCCCACTCATATCTGGGGAATTATGTGCAGTTTATGGCTTCTTGATCAGAAGTGTCAAATTTTTAAGTATGTGATTGGTGAGAGACTACTGAAGTTCTAGAGAATGGCCTCCCATTTATTTATTTATAGACAGCACTCAATGGAATCAATCGTTACAAAATTAAAAAAAAGAGGAAAAAAAGAAAAAGAAAAAAATAAGAAAGAGCACATGACTTTGAGATGGAAAATTAGGGGAGTGGAGATAAATTATCAGCAGGGAGTGAAGAGGAATTTTATCAGAGCACATAGTATTCAAGCATGAATGCTAAATACATGTTTTGAAAGAGTCACAACACAGTTTTTAACACCTGCCATGCTCAGATTCCTTCCTTTCTAAACATGTCTTTTAACACAATAATTCTGACTACATGCTTTGTATCACTTATGAAGAAACATATTTTCAAAATGGCTCATTTGTGGCTGACACCAATTTCCTGTGTTCCAAGTACATCTGTAATATGGATTCCCTACCTATTGTGGAGATAACACTGCTGAGCACAGTGGACCTATTAACTTTAGAAGGGAATCACATATGCATTAAGTCCAATACTTAGAGTTGATATTCATAACTGTATACTTGGTCACAGGTCCCCAAATGAGTACTTTTAATGTGCTGGCTGGCAGGAAGAAAAAAACTCATGATGTTTTCTGACCTACTTCCAGTGAGAGGTAAATACCTCAGAATGAGCAAGGGAATAGATAACTGCTATGTGACTCACTGATGAGGGGAAACGGAGAAGCAACTTTTAACCTTAACAAACATTTGTTTTAAGCTTATAATTAGAATAGCATCTAAAATTTGACAGTTAATTTCAGATACCCTTGAAAAGATTTTGTTCATTATATATATATATATATACTATTACATTTTATAATACTGAACAGAAAAAGTAGATACAAATGTCAGCCGAATAGAGGAAATAATGATACTCCATTATAGAAAGCTGTAGACATCAGAAGAAATGGATTAAAGTATATATTAAATAACTTTTTCTTATTTCTTCTTATTTATTTATACATAAGTGTTTTCTTTATGTGTATAGAACTCAAAAGAAAGGCAAACATTAGAATTCATATCAAAACAATAACTAACATGAAATGAATTCAACTTCTGCAATAATGTAAGATGTCACCACATATTAAAAACCTATAAAATGCTAAGGAAACTAAAATTCCATGTCAGTTTCTCAAAATAAAGACCATGTTATCCTAGAAATGTGTCATATTAATACATTGCATGAACAAGCCTTTTTATAGAAGGAACACAAGTGTAATTTGTTACAATTTGTTAAATGCTCACCACTGTGAGAATTTAGCAGTCCTTTATCATTCTAGCCTCCACACAATGTAAATTATCTGGCCTCAAATGAACTAGGGAAATCTCTGGAACTGATAGATATTATGCAAGCATATAGTCAGTCCAAGGTGTTTCAAAGATTACCTAGTGACTTATCTTAGGTAATTAAGATGAAAGAGAGAATTTTTGATTTAAGAAGTTGGGATGGAGCAAGAGGAAGCCCTGCATAAATGGGTGCTGTTGACCAGGGCATGACCATGCCAAGGTCCCCAAGGCATGGACTCATGAAAAAATGGCAATGACTTATATGGGATAGGCTCTGAGAAATGTCTATCTTCCCTCCCAGTCTGATTACACATGTTAATAGTGCATTCAGAAGATGTCCACAGTAGATTTCACTATATATTCATTGTTTATAGTTGAAGACTCCTCCTCTGCTGAAATTGCCTCAGTTTTATTCTGTGAACAGTGTCTCCTTGTTTACTTGTATGTAAAAAAGCAACCACTTCTCTCAAATCTATGCAATAACATATCCCACTCTTCAACTTTATATAATTAACATACTGAACGTCTAGGGCACTGTGGTTGCTCCATCTAAGAGGACAGACCATGCAATTCCAACATCCTTGTATTTCTGTAAGCTTGTCTGTCTTTTTCGTCACTCTCTTTTCCTGCCAAGTACATTCCTGCAGCCTTGCTGGATGAGGCATTTGGCTGTGTACTTTGAGCCAACAAGTTGCGAAAATACAGAAAAACTACAAGTCTACACATGGCACACTTTACTACTTTTCCATGAAAAGAAATACAGAGAAGCATACAAGTGTCCTAACTATCATAAAAGAAATGCACACCAAGAAGGACAGCATCTTATGCCCACTAGGTTCTACTACATACCTCTTTGCTCAAGAAACTCACTCAGAAGCCAACAGAGAAGTTGTCCAGACATAAGTATTAAGGGTCTGTAAAGGTCACATTTTCAAATTTCACAGCAGTGTGTTTTCAAGCAATGATATTGCAAAGAACTTCTTTAACCAAATCCTGACTTTCAGCTTCAGTAATTGTACATCTGAATTGTCAGAATTACATTAATTACAGGTTGAAAGACAACACAGTAGGTAAAAAAAAAAAAAAATGCTTGCTACCAAGCTTTATGAACCAACCGATCCCTACATATTGTCCTTTAACCTTCCTCCAGGATGCCTTGGCTTATGCCTCACAATGTATTCTTTTAAGTCTTCCTGGTTTGAAAGAGAAGGATGAATGGTAAAGCAATGGATATTTTGAAATGAATAGAGGTTGGGTTAGCAGCTGCATTTGTGTTACACTTTTCATGATTGCAATGAAATATCAGAAAAAACACCCTAGTAGAGAAATGAGCTCATGGCTCATTATTTTAGAAGTTATAGTACATGGTAAGGTCATATCTGAATCTATAAAATAGAAAATCATGTCTGAGATATTGTAGAGATTATTCAACTAATAGTTGAAAGAACCACAAAGATGAATGAAGTCCTAAACAAAATTGCCTTGAAACTCATGTATCCAATAATGGACATCATGAGTCAAACTCCATTTCCTTAATGGCATTAGTAAAGAAAAAAAACATTCAATATGTAAGTTTCTGGTGAAATGTCCCAACCAAACCACTACATCATTGTTAACTTGCTTTGTGTTATTTTTTTCATAAAAACTACTGTCAAATTTGTTATTTAACACCAATTTACAACATCCTACATACTTACTCACATGCAGGTTGTCTATTTAATATTGGAGGAATTAATTTATTTTATCTATGGTTTGCTTCCCTGAGATTCTGCTTTAATCAAGTGCTGTGTGAAAAAAATATTGTTTTAAAAAGTTCAAATCCTTGTCAAACACAACAATTTAAAAGATTTTGCCCCACATCCTATATGAATTTTTTTTATTTATATTATTCAAAATTTTGAATCGTGTACTTATAAATTTACTACTAAAGAAAGATTTATATAAACTGCCTTGAATTTAAAAAGGCATTTTTCCTATTTTCAGTTATGGGAATTGCAATTTATAGTATTTAGGTAATTTTCTGATAATGTTCTGTAGGTTGCTAAAGACTTAGAGGGTAATTATTAAGTATTTTTAGACATATAGAGAAGTAAGTTAATGCTTTGGACTAATTAACGATGAATCTGAAATTTCCCTGCTTGCTTTTATGTGGCTCTAATGCATAGGAGAACATGGAAGGAAAGAGGTGCTATCCCTATTATTATATAGCCAGTGGCCGGAGACCATTGCAAAAGTGGTTGATGGAGTCCACTTGAAATTCTAGAAAAAGTTCTAGGCCTAGATTATATAGGTCACTTTTCCTGGTTTGTTTTTTTCATTTGGTACAAACATATGAGAATTTTCTTGTGTCATAAAACCTGTCTCATACAAAAGCCATTATGATATACATCCTTGGAATGAATATACTTTATTTGAACAAAAACAGAACTTAAATGTTACATTCATTTATTTTTTCAATTCCTATTTTTTCCCTTGCAATTTTTCTGATGAATACAAAGTTTCCCATGAGATTTTACACATACAAAAAACATTACATATTTATTAAATAACATACAGTAAAAAAAATAAAAGAAAGCTTTCTTTTCTGAGTTAGTTTATTCAACTTTATTGGGAATAGTTATTTCTAGACATCAATGGAAAATCAGAATATGCAGTTATAGTGAATGAAACAAAAGTGTCTAGCTATACAAACTCTTTCTTAATGATTCATTTATTTTTTTTAAATTTTTTATAATTGTCCATTGTACTGCATTGCCCACAGAGGAGTTAGCTCCTATGGAATTAGAGTTAGGATAATTACGAGATACCTGATAGAGATACTGGGAACCTAAATCAAGTCTTAATGAAAAGAAGGAATCATTTCTGACTGATGAGTCAGTCACAATCTCCAAGCCCAGATAGGACTATCTTAATCTTTATATCTTTGTCATAAAGTGTTATTTTTATTATTTAACATACACATTTGCAATGAAAATACTTAAATGTGAGTAAAAGATTTCAATTCAGTTTTCACTAATCAGCTCTTTTAAAATTTTATTTAAGAACTTTTCTTGCCATCACAAATGAACACAGACATTATAAGTCTATGTTCATATGGGGGTGAATCATGATATTGTATTATCAGTATGACACAACATAAAACCATTAGATCTACTGAAGTTTATTTTTGTCTTGTGAGTATTATAACGGCATCTATGTCTGAACCTTTTGAGAGTCCTAAAGTAATTCCTGTTTAGTTTGTAACCATATATTCTAGATATTTATGTGTTATCATTTTTAAGTGTTAATAAAGTGAGTAAATAGTGTTGGGTTTTAGTCCAGGAAATCATGCTATTTCATGTTTGTACTAGTATACTGTTATTGTGGTTCTTTTAAGTCACAGTTTAAGGCATGGATATTAAATAGATTTTTAAGTAGTTTGTTTGATAAGCAAATATTAATGATTGTAGATATTGATTTAACTATCAGATTTAGAATGTTTATACCTTAATGCCTCCTAATAATACTTGACAGTATTATCATCACTAAGTTATTGTTACATGTTTTATTAATTATCCAGGATGGTAAATGATTTTAAATAATTTACATTATGTCTTTTGTGTTTATATACATTTAAAATTGTTGTATAACTGTTTTAAGAATTTGTTCAAGTCCAGTAAGGTTCTTATTTGAATATGCTTAGCTTCTAGAAACTTGTGATCAAATAATATTCACATTGATCTTTGTTGTCTTTTATTATGTTCATTTCACTGGCATAAAATTTACTTTCAGAACATTCACAATGCTTTCTCTATGGTTTCTGGAGTCTCTTATTTTAATTATAATTTCATAAGCTAGTCATAGAAAACTATTTCAAATTTGATTCTATTTTAATACATTTATTTTCATCAAGAATGGAGGCAAAATGTGATATTTATCTTTTAAAAGCTATAATTATCTCTTGCACTGAATTATCATCATTTAGTCAGAATTTGAGTCTCAGTTAAAGGTTCTGGTCAGTCTAAGGGACCTCTGACAGTGAAACCAGGATGTATCTTTGGTGCAGGAAAGGACTTTGAGAGCAAATTCCCCAAGTAGGGGTAATCCCTTAGCCTAGAGGCAGGAGGGAGGTCCTAGTCCCTACTCCAAATGACTTGAGAGATTTGGATGATTCCCTCCTGGAAGGCATCACCCTTCCTGTAGAGTGAAGGTGGTGGTAGGAGGGTGGTCACAAGGCATCAAAGGGAAGGAGGGAGAGGGAACGGGGTTCGATATGTAAAATAAGAAAAAAATAATGTATATATAGACATTGATAACAGCAATAATAACAACAGTAATGATAACTACAAAATCTTAAGAGTGAAGGTCGACACTGAGGAAAACACCAAATTTAACTCATCCAAACCCTGGAGCACATAATGGAGGCGTAGCACAGAAGTGACTGCAAGAGTAGAAATCAAAGTTTGATGTCGATCAAGGTGTTGAGTGCATACATAACAGAGACTGGGGTGCAGGAAAGGAATCCTATATAAAGTGTGTAGGAATTTTCCTTTCTTACAGACATGTCTTAAATTTTTCTCCTCAGATTTGACTGAGAAATTTTCTAACAAAACATGCCTTTTGAAGGACAGAATTGTCTGACATTTTTTCTCCACTTTTATTAACTCACATGGATTTCACATCATGGATCCTGATCCCACTTATCTTACTGTTACCTAACATCCATTCTCTTCCCCTGCAATGTGTCCCCTAAAATTAACAATTAAAAAAATATTAAGGCGTTAGTGACAGATGCCTTGATCCCAGCACTCAGGAGGCAGAGGCTGGAGAGATCAAGGCCAATGTAGTCTACAGTTCAAGTTCCAGGACGACCTCAAAAGCAATACAGAGAAACCCTTGTCTCGAAAAACAAAACAAAACAAAACAAAACAACAAACAAACAAAATGAAGTATCTTTCAGCCATTTTTAGATTCCTCTATTGAGAATTCTTTTTGGTTCTGTACACCACTTTTTAATTGGATTATTAGTGTTTCGATAATAGCACTTCCTGGGATAGCAGCAAGGTACAGGGCCAGTTCTGTTCTCGGGCTCCCAGATGCTGCTCACTCATAATCAAACTACCAGGGCCAGGTCTCCTGTTTGCTCAGGTGAGGTTCAGGGTCTTATCTTCCGATGACACAGTGGGTATTCATATACTAGGGGAAGAATGTGGTCAGCTCTGCTGCTCTCATGCTCCTAGGGCCAGCTCAACTGAGTCCATAAGGACAGGGTCAGCTCTGGTGTAGAGCCCAGACAGGGTGCAAATCCCATTCTTCTGTGCATAGCAGCCTGTGAGAGACAGGCCTAGCTAGCTCTCTCACTTTTGTGATCCCTGGGCCAGCTCTCTCACCTGCTTCAAGGGGCAGTGAATGCTGGGTGACATCTTTTTTTCTCAAGGCAGATGAGATGGGGGCGAGACAAATTCTCCTGCTCTTAAGCCCTCAGGAAAGATTCACCTGCAGACAGGTTCAGCTCTAGAGCACTGGCCAAATGATTTGAAAACCTTTGGTGAGGGGTAGGGTCACCTTTTCCTAGTAAAGGTGTGGGGGCGGGAGGTAAAAGCCCCCAACCCCTTGAAGATAGGCCAGCTCTGCTGCTTATCCATCACATATCACAGGTCATCAAATGCAGGACTGGCTCAGAATGGCCTTTGGATTTCCACACATGTGTGATAATGCTGGCAATTGACATCACCACAGACCCCACCTGCAGCAGGACAATGGACCCCGACATCCCAGAAGTGGTCCTCAGCAGCAGCATCCAGTTCCTGGAGGTTATCATGGAATGCCTTTTTTTTTTTTTTTTTTTTTTTTTTGGTGACATCCATTCTTGCTTAGGCCCTCAGACTTCCATAGCAGGCATCGTACAACCCAAGCCAGTCAGCTTCCTAGCCACAAGCCACAAGGACTTAAAAATAGAAGAACTAAGGTCAACTTTTGAAATACTAAAAGCAACAAGTTGAAAAATAATCAACAAAAAGGTGAAGTCATCAAAATGACTAGTCCTATTTTCATTGAGTAAGCTATCTTTGTTTACTATTTCACATATAGCTAACACCTTTGTCTTGGTTTCTTCGCATAATCCTTTTCCAAGCATGTCATTAATGACACCTAACTTAGCACATTTTCTTCTTGAATAAGGAATATTTATGGTATCTATCTCAATGTGTTTTTGAAACCAGTGTTACCCTGTTTTGAATCCATTATTATCAAAACTAATTAGTTACACAAAACAATCAAACAGGCTTAATTATCACTATAGCTTCTTGACTCAAGGGTTAAGAACTAAACTAATAAGTAACAAGATAATAAATACTGGTGAAGTCAAAGTAGAAAACATTCTGCCAAATTATGATTTAACAAATCAGGAAATTATTAATACAAATTCCTTACTTAACAGCTTCAATTAAAACAGAAAAGTCTAAATAAATAAATTAATAAAACACTACACCAGCATGGTACTTTATGATGAAATCTGAATGTTTCTCATCTGAATTTTTAAGATCACTAATGACCCACTTTAAGAAATAGGATAGTCAATATTCTAGCCATTTCAATTAATAATATTACCTACAGATTATGATATATATATATATATAAAATAACTGTAAATTTATAGTAAGTATTTTCACATAATAGAAAAATGTTACAATTTTCCCAGAGTAGCTATAAATAAATAATTGTGGCCATGAAATATACATAATACAAGACTAAAGCACAGCAAACTTCATAGAATTACACACCAACAAATAACATAAGAATGAAATTACAATATAGGATAATATTTAACATAGTTCATAAAATATGTATCTGTGTGAACAAAACAATCCATAATAAACTCCTAGAGTTAGAGGATTGGGAAACAAGATAAGATACATTTATATTTTTATCACAATGTTTAACAAATCTTTTCCAAAATTACAAAAATATTTTGATTAGGATTATTTTAAAAATGTGATGGAAAGAATTGGAAGAAAGCATTATATAAGACTAGCTAAAAGAGTTTGGGGAAGAATGAGGAAAGAATGAGAAAACATGATACTGAGGCTGAGTCTAACTTCATGGCTGATATAATGATATAATTAAAAAAGTATGTGAGTGAGAATACATACATAAATCACTTCAGAAGCACATAATCAGGCATCATTAGCATGTCTGAATAACCATAAATGTGGTACAATAAATTCAATGAAAAATATTTTCCATATTATATATTCAGATTAAAAATAACAATATATCCAAAACAAAAATACTAAAAAGAATTTTTATTTCTAAAGCCTAAATATTAAACATTATCAGCTAAATGGACCATTAAAACAGATTTTAGGAAAAATGTCCCTAAGTAAAACCTTTTTCGAAAAATCAATATAATCAATATAAAAACATCTTCTGAAATTCTGGGAAGTAATTTTTAGAGTAATTTTTAGCAAGAGTATTACCATACAAAGAAAAAATAATAGACTGAAAATATTTTATAATTTTTTTCTTCTAATGCTTTGAATATAACACAGAGTTACATACCTTCATTTCATAACATGTTAAATGTTTGGTAGTTATTCAATCCTTAAAAGGAAATATTATTGAGGGAAATAAAAAAGAATACTACTTCATCTTGGCATGGTAATCCAAGTTCTGAGTTTAAGACCTGTTCAGACTCCATCAGAAACCCCTGTTCAAAGATAAAAAGCAAGTAAACATCTTAATGCAACAGGGAAATGATATATAAGTATGAAGCAAAACTAAACTAAGAAAGCTACAAGAAACATACATGGTGGCAATGCCTGTAAACATACAACATTTGTAAAGCTAAGGTCAGAAAATACCATGAGTTTGAGAAGAGTCTTTCTGTGTTAGATAATGAGACCCTATTTCATGTAGAACAAATCCAAAAACAAACAAAAGAAGAAAAAAAGGTGGGGGAGGAAGAGAAGAAGGGAAGAAAAGAGAGAGAGAGAGAGAGAGAGAGAGAGAGAGAGAGAGAGAGAGAGAGAGAGAGAGAAATCTACAGTGGATCAAAAATGATCCAATTGTAAATTCACACAGGCAAAATCAAATATTTCATTCAAGATATTGTTCAGACAGCAAAACAACATATTAGTTTTTCACAAGAATCAAAATCCAAAGAGGTATTATGAACAAAAAAACACAGGGAATACTACTATAAAACTATAAAAATAAATAATGTCCATAATACAGACAGCAAAAACATGCTAGAAAGGATGCAGAAAATAGAATATTCATCCAAAACCTGGTAGAAATTGGATTTATATGGCTACTCCAGAAAAGAATATAATAATACATATAAGAATAAACATATGCCTACTATACAATCTAGTAATTTCATAGTCTGTGTTTTATTTGATATTAAAAAGTAAAATTATATTTATCAAAGAAATTGAATGTCACATGAAAATGTTCATAATAGTTTATAATTGACAACTACTGGAAACAAGCCAAATGCCCTTCAGGGAATCCACCGCTATACCAACTGTGGTAATGCACAGTACTTCAAAGCCATGAAAACCAATTGATAGTTGACACAGAACATTTGAAATTTACATTAAGCATACCATAATATTTACAATGTCTATATGCTTTTATCTGTTCTGTAACTTCCTGTCCTTGAAAATCCTGAATGGGCAGTTACAGAGATGGATAATCTAGGTATAGATTAGGGACAGGGAGTAATCATCATTTGGGGTAACTTATAAGCAGGTATCACAAGAGAAACTTCTGTAATGATAGAAGAGTATACTATCTCAATTATAACAGTGGATTTCACTATTTTCTTTATGCCACAAAATGACAAGATTTCTATACCCACAGTTCATCAATATTAGTGTTTTGTTGTTGTTGTTTTTGTTTAAATATTGCTCCATTGTCTGCCATAGCAGATACAATCTTGGAGACACTTGCCAAAGAACCCATGAAAATGCATTGTACCTTTGTAACTTTTTATGATTACTTAATGTAAAATTTTTAAATATTTTAAGAATACTTGCCACCTCTTACAAATGCTATATAACATTATAGCACTAAAATAAGTAAAGACAAAACAAAAGAAAACAACATAAATATCATTAATAAACCTCTATTCAAAAGTCCTTCACAAAATACTAGCAAGTTGAATATAGGCATATATTAAAATATTGTCGACCATGATCTTGTTGATTTCATTATGGAGATTTAGGGATGGTTTAATATACATAAGTCAATATGTATAATAAATCATATAAATAAGCTTAAAAAGGAAAAATCATTTGATAATCTCAAAATGTGCAATAAAAACCATTTGACAACAAACAATATGCCTTCATGATAGAAGTCCTAGAAAGAATGAGATAGAGCAATCACACCTCCATTTTTTAAAGGTAATATATTATGAATGCAGAGCCAATATCGATACAAATGGAGAAACACAGGAAACAATCCTATTGAGTTCAGGAATTAGTCTGGGCAGCTCAATATCCCTACTGTTTTCTGACACAGTGCTCCAAGCATCAGTTTTAAACATAAGGCAAGAGAAGGAAATAAATGAACGACAAATTAGATAAGAAGAATTCAAGTTAATCCTGAGTGATTCCAGAATTTAACCAAGAAATTTCTAGAAAGAATTAAGAGTTTTAGCAAAGTGATTTTTTGGTTATTTTTTGCATTTTTATTTACTAACCATTAGCTGGGACATAAAAATATATAATTATTAATAGTATGCTGATATTTTGATGCATTTATGCTGTAATAATTTTCACAGTAAACATTTACATTATTGCATTTTAATAAGAAAATTAAATACACTTAGAATTTATGAAGTAGTTCATATTATTTTTAGCTATCACTACTTTGATTAACACTAGAATATTTTATTAATCCACTGTACTTATGTCCATAATGATGACTCTTTCTAAATTTTACTGCTACCCTCTCACAAATTTTCCTAAACGATTAGAGTATGATTCCATCCTCAGTTTATATCAGCTTTGTAATTTCCCACCTGGTTATGATCACTGGAATTGTTTTTATTTCTTTGACTTGTTACACTAATATTTCCCTTAGTGTAATATTTTACAAATGGTTTTACAAATAGTTTATCTTTATGATTTTACAAATGGTTTATCTTTAATGAGTAAAATATCCAAGTATGGATGGGCACCACTTACTCTTTATCTCTTCACTAATTGATTGGTATTTAAACTATTTCCATTTTTCTATGATGATGGATTTGATTTGACTCTACTGCTGTGATAAATACCACAACTAAGGCAATTTATAGAAAAATGAATATCTTTGGCCTTGTGGTTCCAGAGGATTAGAGTCCATGATGACAGAAATACTAGTTGACAGCAAGCAGCAGGCAGCTGCAACAGCAAATGAGAGCTCACAGCCTGAATTTCAAGTAAGGCTCAGTGAAAGTCAGCTGGTAATGCACTTGGCTTTTCATAACTGAAAGCTCAGCCCCAGGCATATACTTCCATCAACAAGGTCCCATTTCCTACACTTCCAATAACAGGAATCAATTGGATTACTTGGGATTAAGTATTCACATGCATAAGACTACTTGGAAATATCTCATTCAAAACACAACATACCCTCTTTGAATATATTAAGAGTCTTTTTTCACGTGCTAATTCATACAAGTAACATTATATGAACAGAATGTGTTATATGTAGTGATGTATGTATATATATATGTATGCATCTAATAACAGTTAATGCAAAATAAAGCTGTTAATTTGAAAAAGAGAAAGGAGAGTTGTATGTGATGCTTTGGAGGGGAGATAAAAGGAAAAGGAATTATTTTAATTATATTTCACAAAAGAATTGCAAAAAATAGTTCTAATTTATTGCACAATCTTCTCAGTTCCCATCCATATTGATAAAGGTTTACCTAGTCTATCAGATATACATTGTTTTTTCTTAGTATAAGACAGTCTTCTCTGTATTAACTTTCATTGCCATGATGAATAATGAAGTGTTTTTTTTATGTACCAATTGTCCATTTACTTATATACCTTTCATTGGGTGATATTTAAGTAGTCTATTCACAGTTTTAAGCCAAGGGGTTTCTTTATCCATTATTTTGCTAGTGACTTATTTAGTTCTGTATCTTCTAGAAATTTAGATTTACTTTTAATTATGTTCTTATATGCTGTCAGCTTTGTCTTCATTTTTATTCTGTTTCTTTTGTTTTGGAGGATCTGAAGGCAAATCTCATATATCTATTTTTGCTATTGATTTGTGTACTTTGGGGGCGATTTCAAAAACTTACCTTGTCATCTGTAATCACAATTTCTTCTCTGATTTCTGATAATTATTTAATATCATATATTAAGAATTCAGTAAAAATGTATAGACTATTGATGGGGTAAAAATTGGAGAGCAATAGAAAGAAAAATAGCATGGTGCAAGTGAGGTAAAAGAGTAAACGGAAAAGGATGGCAAACTCTAGTAAGGGAAAAGAAACTAAACAGAAAGAAACAGAGAGAAGAGTAAAATAATAGTGAAGAGGCATAAAAAGTTGTAAGGAATCATATAATAAGCTATGTATCCTCTAACTATCCTGATAATATGTATAAGCCTGTGTATAAATGTATATATACTGTTCAACTGAAAATTTCTCATCAAGATTAACTGTGCTTCCTCCAAGAGCCAAAGACCATCTAACCAAAACTTCAGCACCAGTCATAATAATTCCTTGTTTGAGTTGTGAGCATTATCCAATAGAATCTCTAAACTATATAGGCTGTTGCTACTGTCCATTCTTTCCCCCACCCACTTGCTGAAGACATTATACACTTCAGAAATAGTGCAGAAGCTGCTGAGCGGGAACTGACCAAAGCCTCCTCTATGAGGGTCAGATTTTATGGTACTAGAAGACTCCATGAAAACTTCTAAAGGAGAATGACAACCAAGAGTAATACTCAGCATTGATACCTATGAACCACAACATTGGCCAGCATGGTCTAGTAAGCGTGAGCATGCAATAGTGGAACATACTCCTTTGTATAAGCAAATCTCTCTAACTTAAGACCAGCTCAACAATAGGGACATTATGCCTGGAAATGGCTGGCTCTGGGATACTAATCACTACCCAGGACTCATATGAGCCTAGATCTTGAGGAGAAATTACAACCACCTAGTTACACTCTAAAGATTTTTTCCCACAAAATAAATGTAGTCTTTTCTCCTGATCAATGGAATTTCTTTTTTGAAGCATACTAAGTCCATTATAGAAAATTCAGAACAAATCTGTTACAATGGGCTCTATAATCTCTAATACAAATCCTGCACCAAAGGGAAGGTATAAATATTGTAAGAGTCAAATATCAAGCTGTTATGCCACGGGTTGGGACTGGGATGGATTCTTGCATCATTCCTTTAAGGCATAGTGGTCTTTCCTTGGTTAAAACCACAGATTACATTTATTTTATCATCAACAACACTTACATGATGGCTAGCATGTGCTAAGGTTCTCAGTGACCTCTATGCAACAGGTGCCATAGAATGTGAATATGCTGATGCTCCTTGGAGTCAGTAATAAAATGACTGACAGGGAAAGGAATGAATTGATACCTCTAATTATACAGGGTTTTATAGATGTGGCAGAGAAAGCAGGAACCTCTGTAACAGGCATCCAAATGGCATTAAACCCCTGGATTGTTCTGGAAGGAGTGGCCTCAACTGTCTGCCAGCCCAATGAATTTATCAAGCCCAATAATGCAGTGGTTGTGCTGGTGTTGACAAAATCCCTAGGGACATAAGTTGTAGTCGCTGTGAACCAGTGGCTGGATATTCCTGAAAAATGGAATAAAATTAAGCTAGTGATTACCCAAGAACATGTAGAGTTGACATACCAAGAAGCAATGATGAACATGGTACAGCTCAACAGAACAGCTGCAGGCTTTATGCACATTTTCAATGCTCATGCAGCCACTAACATCACAGGCTTCTGGATTCTGGGCCATGAACAGAACCTGGCCAAGCAACAGAGGGATGAGTTGTCATTTATGATTCACAATCTTCCTGTGCTGGCCAAGATAGCAGCTGTGAGCAAAGCCTGTGGAAACATGTTTGGACTTATGCATGGAACCTGCCCGTAACATCAAGAGGCCTACTAATCTGTTTACCATGTGAGCAAGCAGCTTGGTTCTGTGCAGAGATAAAGTCCTCCAAATTTGGCAAAAGCCACCAAGCATGGATTATTGGGTTTGTAGAGAAGGGCATGCGTACAGCCAGAATCATCAAAAGACTTCAGATTATCTAAATCTCACCTTAAGCAGCCACACAAAACATGAATCCCACATCTGGTGCCACATCCTAATCTAGACAGAAATAGCCGGTGGATTTTGTTTTTAAATAGATTTATTTCCTTTATCATTACTTCAATTAAAGACTCTAAGAACAACAAAAATCTCATTGTGTCTACACATCAAGAGACCCTAGGTAAGCATGTGAGTGGATGCAATTAATAAAATAAAATCCATGGCATTCTTTTCCTGTTGCATTAACTGAAGATACAGCCATCCTCAAGGCAGCTTCTGAGATGAGAATGATATTGTTTTCCAATACTATTGATGCATTTTGAACCTTTAGACACATATCTCTTGACACATCGGATTTATAAAGGTGAATCCCACCTGCCAGACATTACTGAGAGCAGTGTCACCTGGCAGTATGTGTCTTCTTCTCATTTTCTATTTAAATGTCCCAGTTGGCATTCTAGAATGACAGAATTGGTAAGTGACATGATGATCTCCCGCTAATCAGAAGTTTGCATGATTCCTTCGAGTCTTTGATTTATAAAGCTGAGTCTAACACCTGGAGGGCATTTCTTTGACCCAGGAAATCTCCAGTAAAAAGTATAATTCAATATATAATTTACTTTACAAATAATTTTTAAATATAACCAATAATAAAAATCAATAATAAAGACTGTTATGTGGATTTTAGCTTTCAATACATTTTATATTTTGTATAGTGATATCAGGCCTCTTGTTCAATATCAGACGCTCTTTAGCCTAAATCATAGCATCATTTTGTCTCCGTACCCATACTTTCCTGTGCACACATTTTGTGATCTGTGTTAAAAACCTGCATTATCAACATTTCAGCTTAAATATAACTGATGGGAGATGTTATTCTGAATATATGTTTCTCATATTGGTTAATAAAGCACTGTGGCCAATGAGATAGCAAGATAGGCGGATCTAGGAGACAAGGAGGAAAGAGGAAGTGGGAAGGAGGAGTCGAGATATAGACCTGAAAGAAAGAAGATGCCAGCTGAGGCTCCCGGATAAGATAACCACGTGGAAATACTTAGATAAGTAGAAATGGGTTAATAATTAAGGCAGAGCTAGCCCATAAACAATGATAGTCATTGGCCAACAGGATTGTATCAAATACAGAGTCTCTGAGTGTTAATTGAGGCTGGTGCATCTGTGGGCCCAGACTGGCTGCAGGCGGGATGGAGCCGGTGGGAAGGAAAAACCTCCAGTAACATAATGGTGTCAGAAGCGGGATTGAGAACTTTCACTTAAAACTTAACACATAACAGTTGTTATTCAAATGAATATCTAATTTTTTAATTGCTCTTGTATAATAAGATGCCCTTTTTAGTATTATTTTAGAAACATTTGGGAGGGTTTTGCCTAAATTAAAATTTATTGAGAAAAACTAGATTTTAATTTTATAAAATGTTTAACTCTTTCATGAGACTTACATTTTCTTTAATTAAAATTTGTACTTATAGAAAAAATAGGCAATCTACAAAGGTGTTATCTGTGTTTCTTGTTATCTGTTTTCTTGCTAAGCACAAGGGCCTTGATTCCTTGAGCAAGTGTCAATCCTCACGCCTCAACACAAAAAACCAGCAACCCACCACTGGACAAATGGAGTACTCTGAAAGGAAGAGGCTGCAATGTGGTTTTTCCTTCAGGAGCCACAGGATCTCCTGTGTCCACCTAGAGCTGGAACTGAAGCCACCAAGCCTGGCCCCAAGCAGAGCAAATTGTCAGAGAAGGACACTACTGGACACTTTATAGAAATCTATACAATGTTGGTCCTCGAAAGTACACAACAGTGGTCTGCAAAATAAAACGTGTTGGAATCCTGAGTACAGGGAAAAAAAGAAAGAAAGATAGGAAGGAAGGAAGGAAGAAAACCTGAATCAGAGCAACAAATATTACATTTTCCCACTAATTTTTAATATTTATATGTTTTTACAAAAGTGGGTGTCAATGTGATACAGGCTATTGCACAGAAGAGAAGACCATTGAAGGGGGAAAAAGATGTGGGAATGCAGAATAGGGAAGACTCCTGTGACATGAAAGTCATTAGGATTCTGGGAATGCAAGGAAATAAGCAAAGAGGAGGAGGGAAGAAAGAAGGGCAAAGGAGGAAGGGGCCAAGTCCCCCAGAGCACATGGGAAATGGGGGAGGTCAGTGAATGGAGAGAGAACTAGGAGAAAGAAAAAGAGAGGAGAGGAAAGCTCGTGCGACTAGGAAGATTGAGTCAGGGTAGGAATAGAAAACAGAAAAGAAAGAGAGAGAGAGAGAGAGAGAGAGAGAGAGAGAGAGAGAGAGAGAGAGAACATAAAAGAGGGAGCCATATTGGTATGAAGAGAAAACTGAACCTTAAGAAAGGTCTAGAGACATACAGACTGACTCCAACTAACAATTCGAGCAACCATGGAAAGGCAACCTTAAATGCCCTTCCCTGATAGTGAGATCATCAACTAAATTATCCACCATCATGGAGCCCTCATCTAGTATCTGTTGGAAACAGAAGCAAATACTCATAACTAAACACTGAGTCGAAGCAAACACCCATAACTAAACACTGAGTTGAACTAGAATCCAGGTGCAGAGAGAGAGGATAAGACCAGGTTGCAGAAACACCCACAAAGACAGCTGACCTGAACAAGGAGGAGATAATGTGCCCCCCTAGACTGATAGCTGGGAATCTAGCACGGGACTGACTCAGACCCCCTGAATATGGGTCTCAGATAGAAGGACTGAGCAGTCTGAGGGACCTCAGAGAGTAGGACCGGGATGTATTCCTGGTGCACAAAAGGACCTTGTGCACACATCCCCCCTGTAGAGAGCCGCATAGTGCCATGCCTAAAAGTGGGGCTGGCTTCTGCCTTACACCTTCCTGCTGGTGAAGACTCTCTGGGTAAACAAGCCCTTAATTGGTTAAGTCTGTTCAGCCTGTCTTCCGCATTAGAGAAGCCTATCTGCAGGGTCCACGTGGCTTACTGGGGTTGGTTAGCTCAAGGGTATTTAAGCCTGTGCAGGGGTGTCCCCCCACCTCTCTCTCTCTCTCTCTCTCTCTCTCTCTCTCTCTCTCTCTCTCTCTCTCTCTCTCTCTTTCTCTTTCTTTCTCTCTCTCTCTCTCTCTCTCTCTCTCTCTCTCTCTCTCTCTCTCTCCCCCTCCCCCTCCCTCCCTGTGGGCCAGAAGCAACATGTTTAAAGGATCCTGATTAAAACTGCATGAAGAAGATCTACCCTGAGTCTTGTCCTCCTTGCTTGCAAGGGCAGGCGCGTACATCCCCCATGGAGGGATACCCCCTTAACCTAGAGAGAAGTCCCTACTTCAAATGATGTGACAGATTTACATGACCCAATCTGAATAGCATAGCCCTACAAGTGGAATGGGAGTGGGGGGAGTGGAGGAGAGGGTGGCAAGGGTGCATGTCACAGGGAAAGAGGGTAAGAGGTAGGAAGGGAGGGAGGGAGGGAGGGAGGGAGGGAGGGAAGGAGGGAGGGAGGGATGGAGAGGAAACTGGGAATGGCATGTAAACTTTTTCAATTATATTATTAATAAAATAAAGAAAGAAATTAATAGAAACAAATTTTCTCTGAAAATTTCATAAACAAAAATAACATATTAAAGTCAATTAAAAAATAAAAAAAAATCAACAGAACAGAACATTGGTAGTAGCTTTCCCAACAGGGATGTTACTTCTGGAGACATCTGAATTTTATAAGGTTCATGATGCCAGGTATGTATGCTCTTCTATGTAACAAGCCTAAAGTATAATTACAAAGAGGTGATGATGGCTCATAAAATATCTTATGCCATGCCACTTTGTGGGCACAACTTGCTTGACATGTTGATTTTGTATCATGCAAAGGGAGGCCATTTATGCAACCCACATCCAAAACTGTGAATACTTGCCAGGAAAGGGGGAAGTTTCATCTCGGAGGCAGAAAGGGGGGAGTTAGGGAGGGAAATAAAATATAAAAAAGGTATTTAACATAACAATAATACTAGATTTTCAGACATACTCACATATGTTTGAGATTGAGTTTCACCATGTAACTAAATCTAAATATGAATTGGGACTTACCATGTAAGCTACACTGGCCTTGAACTCAGAAGGAGCTGCCTGCATCTGCCTCCTGAGCTGAGTGCTATGGAAAGGCTTCAGCCACTACATTTGGCTATCTGTATCTGACCTCAGTCCTCCAAAACTGCAAGGGTTAACTTTAGTCAGCTAGTAGCTAACTCCACCCACTGACTCAAAATAAACTTTATTGTCAGTCCAGGGAGAGTCAGAACGTGATCAAAATATCACATAACACACCAGGATTCTATTAAATATTAACCTGAGAGGTAGCCTTATTTTTTAAAAAAATACATTCATTATTTTATATGGGTGTTAATTTTTGCTTTCATTTTATATGTATATAATGTATACAATGTGTGTGCTGGTGCTTTAAGGATACAGAATAGGGCATCAGAATCACTGAAACTAGAGTTGAGGCAGTTGTAAGCTACATATGAATATTGTGAACTTAACCCACACCCTCTGCAAAAGTAGCAAATACATTTATCACATCGCTGAAACTATTCTCTAACACCTAATAGAAATTTAAACCATAATACAAAAATAACTGCTAAATGTAATAAGCAAACTTTATGTGTAATCATCCAGCATACACATTTTTTTTTTAGCCTGCACTGGAACATTAGCATAAATCCCTATTCTTGAATATGCTGGTCTGTTCATATATTAGATTCCATACCTATAAACAAACTCTTATACTTAAAAGAAGATGAATAGATTTTGCATATGTAATAGATTCTACATCAATAGATGTAGATTGATTAACTTTGGTCAGCTAGTAGCTAACTTCACTAAATCTTTACACTTTTAAGTATACTAAATAAAAACTTAAAGTGTGTACTTATATATAAATACATGTTTGTTATGTAGATATTGTAGTTAAGAGTTTTTATTGCTGTGATGAAACATCATGAACAAATAAACTTGGAAAGGAAAGTTTGTTTTGATATTTTGTTTGGTTGTTTTGTTTTTTTTTTTTCTGTTCTTAAAAAACAAAAACAAAAACAAAAAACTCAAACAAGACTTGAATCTGGAGGCAGGAGCTCATGCAAAGTCCATGGAGGAGGGGTGCAACATACTGAGATTCTCCTCCTGGCTTGCCCAGCCTGCTTTCTTATAGAACCCAGGACACCCAGCACAGGGGTAGCACCTCCTACAATAGACTGGGCCCTCTCCTCACTAATTAAGACAATGTGATGAAGCCTGATATTATGGACTCATTTTCTCAACTGAGTTTTTCTTCTTTTAGATAACTTTAGCCTGTTATCTGAACTATCAAGTAAAATAGAGACAGGAGAAATTTTCAAGGTATTTATTTTACATGCCTTTGAAAGATGCATGTGAGTCTATGCCAAAACTGGTAGTGATATATGTCATAACATAAGTCTTTGTACTAAGGACAATTTTTGTGTCGTGTCAGGCCATTCTAGAGCCTGGTCTATGAGTACTGACCTGTTAATAGGTTTGTGTCTACGTTTGGAAAATGGGTACTGGACAGAGTTAATTGGTCATCAAGTTTGGTAAACAGTGAGTCATACAACTGTAGAAGGCTGCTACATAGTCTTTGGAAGAGGCAGGTTCACCCTAGCTTGATACTAATGTGGCTGAAACTCAGATTTGTTCTAGACATGTACAGATCTATAAATGATATCAGATTAATTCTAGAAGCACTATCTCTCATCTTTGAGTACGGGCATTGTAAAGTTTTGCTGGACTACAGGTCTTAGATTAGCTTGTTTATGTGCGTTAAGGCAGAACCCTATACTGGGATTTATGCTTTGTTCCCTAAATGATATAGTACTCTGCCCTATAGAAAAATGATTGCCATCAGCTATATGACCTAATGTGTTTCCAGCAGCCAAATCTATGGGTTTGACCTATCAGTAGACACTTTTAAGGCACACCAAGGCATGAGACACATACAGTAATATATTTCAAATCCAAAATATAGAATTATTGACTCTTCCTCAATGATATATCTGTCTCTGTGCTTGGTTCTTTGAAGTTGAGAAGGGGTTATATGGAAATTTTTAATTAACATGATTGCTTTGCCACTTTTTCTTTCATTTTGCAATACTAATCGTCACACACTATATTTTTCACCAAATATCTTTAACTGATATGAAGAAACTGTTGCACTAACAGCTCTTCAACTTGTGTCTGTAGGGAAACCATAATCAGAGGACACTGCTCTGCCATCATATTGGTCCTCTCACCTGGCAGTTGTTGATAAAAGCTAGTGTTGATGAGAACTACAAAGATCTAAGATACACTTTAATAAAAGATTTTGCTGATGAGTTGGCTGTAAAAATAAAAGAAATCAAAAAATATAAGGAAGTCTTCTATGGTTTTGCCCCTGATTTGCTAAGTGTGTAATGATCTGAGTTACATTCAAAAGAAAGAGGCTTTGGTTTGGAAAATAGATCAATAACACAACAGAAAATCAGAAAGGAAAATAGAATCTATGAAAAAAATATTAAATGTTTAAGAAAAAAGCAATCTAGCAATGTTGTAGAACCCATCAGGTAAAAAAATCATTTGTTAAGGGCTTAAAAAAAACAATGATATAGTAAAATTATACATATCGTAAAATTTAGAAACATTCAAAATTTCTCAAAATTTTCACAGGATATCAAATTGCATAAGAATGATTGAGTCAAACTATGTTTCTCTATATGATTTCTACAATGATTATACTAAAATAGATTACATAAACCAAATATATGTATATAAAACAATAGTAACATTGAAATGAACAGCTAATGAGATTAATATTTAGATATTGGAAATGAAAAACTAAGACCTCATTTTTAAGTGTTTTAAACAAATACAATACCTATAATTTTTGAAGAAGACAAAGGCATTGATTTTTAAAACCTGAAATTGTCAATTATGTGTTTTCACTATATAACTCTTTAAATGATATCTCAGGTGTGGGTCAAATTATTAAGAGGAAACAAGAAATAGCTCAATAAATAATATACTTTAAAAGATTTTTAGCACAATATGTATATTAAATCAATTGGCAGATTATGCAAATAAACTAAAAATTTAATATAATAAACATCATTTTATTTTATTTCATAATGTGTTAGAGTTGTCTTCAAACTCTATATATTACCATAAAACATAAAAATTACATAGGCACTGAAAAATTCAAGTACACTTGGGCATTTTAAAAATGTAGACCTATATATTAGCTTAGGTAGGAAAATAAATAAAATGTGTAAGTGAAACCTCCAACAAAGTATTGTTTTTTTCATTATGTACTATATATATATATATATATATATATATATATATATATATATATATATATACTCTTCCTGTCATTTTGATCCTTACTGGCTTTTAGATTACAGAACTCACTAGATGCATTGAATGGCATAGGGTTATAGCTTTCTTAGCATGCTGGATGACCTAGATTCATGTTCTAGACCTTACAAATGTATCATATAAATTTAGAGAATTGTAAATATATTTGTATTGTAAGGATAACATTTTAGTTAAGTTTGATAACTTTTTCCTTCACTGTTTTCAATGTTGTGAATATTTGTATTTACTGTTTTCATATGCTAATTTTCTTTAATTTTGTTCATGTTTCATTTTCTATCAAGTGAAAAATTTATAACATTTGCAGGGCAAAATGAGTTGTATATATTTTCTATGATCTGAAACTTGAAATATCACATATGACATTTTTATTACTATAATTCATAAAAGTATTTTCTAAATTAAATATTTCATTCTTTACTTTTTATGTTAACTTCTTCACTCATACAAGTTCCATTTAGAACTACTGCTCTTTTGTTCTGGAATATGAATGTACGTATGTGTCTGAATTTCGGGTTACTGTGAATTCATCATAAAAGGTAAGTGTGGTGTTTTAAATGCAATTGGCCCCCATAAGATATAGGAAATAGCACTATTTAGGAGGGAAGGCTCTGTTGGCATGCATATATCTATGGTGTAGGAGTTTGTTACAATGGGTCTGGACTTTGAAGTCTCATGTATGATCAAGCTATACCCGGTGCCTCAGTTAATTTCCTGTTGCCTGGGCAAGTATAGAACTCTCATCCACCTCTCCAGCACCATGTCAGCCTGCATTGCACTATGTCCCACCAAGAAGATAATGGACCTAACCTCTGAATTGCAAGCCATTTTTCTAGAATAGAAGTTCAAGTTTGTCTACCAATTTGTTACTAATACTTGTCACTATTGATATATAACTGAACTGTTTACAGACCCAGTTCAAGTTTCAGACCCACCTCGTATTGTGAAAGCTCATAGGCATATTTCTTAGCATTTAAATAAAATATATGATGTTTATTAACAAATGTTAATACATTGCTGTATTTAAAAATAATATTGATGTCCCACATTTACAAGAATAGCTCTTTTCCAAAATACTATGAAAATTTTTTTGTAAATTTGTAGTTTATAATTTTAGAGTTTTTCATAGAGACCTAAAGTTTTGTTGTGATTTGAATATGCAAAAGTCTCCCATGGGCTAAAATGTCCATACATACATTTGATCCCTAGTTGCTGGTGCTGTTCTAGAAGGTGGTAGAGCCTTGCTAAAAAAAAATGTACCCTGTTGGGGCAGGTCTTGAGCACTTATAGACTAGCTTCATTTTTACTCTTTGATTCTTATTCTCAAATCTAAACCGTCTTTACTTGTGGCCATGTCTCCTTCACCATGAACAGCCTCTGGAACAGTATGCCTGAGGTGTATTTTTCTCTTTTAGAGAGAGTCCCAAGGGACTTTACAGCAGTGACAGAGAAGTAATGAAGACAACTTCCATAGAATCACAATAGTAATTTATTTTAGCTATGAAGATAGCTATTCTTGATTATTCATAGCATAAAATATTAAGGTATGGAATTGAGTTAAACATAGGTAGAGTTTTATATACCCATGTGATATATTATTTTCAAGTTCAAGAAAACATGAAATCAAGTTTTGTCTAATACAAATTCTTATAGAAAGTTTCATAGAAATCCAAGTGATCAACATACACTGCTTGTTCTGTTTATCTGTCTCAAGGGTGCATAGCAACTGTTCACAGAGAATAATACAATAATGACAGTTGGCATTGGGTTGAATGCATAGGGGGAAAGCTTCTATTGTACACACAAAAAAGCAATTCACAGCCAGGAAAAATCACTAGCACTATGCATCTTTCAGCATTATAATTCTGTTTTGTCTTAATACGCTACAGCAAATGTCAATCTCTCTCTCCAGATGTAAGATTTATTGAACTTTCTTCATTCATTGTGAATCTGAGTCATTAAAATTATGTGTTTGAATTGTATGAAACATTTCTTCTTGAAGGATGAGCGTATCATTATAAGTGAAGTTCAAAGGGATTTCTGAATCATTTGCATTCTAAACTTCACCATTTTACTAAAATTGCTGTGATAAATTTAATGAGGGACAATAATTTGGAAAAGCCATCTTGTGTACTCTACATTTTAAAAATGCCATTTGTCTTCTGTATGGCTATATAAGTATGACATTTTAAAACTATCATATTATTAGACGATGTTAAGATTCGTAATTTCACATTTTCTATCCATTTTGCATTGACTCTTATTTTAAACTCAAAATGCATATTCATTTACAGTCCTCTTTATTATATGTTTAATTTCCTGCAATCATTTCTTAGAAATTGAATCACCTCCACTGCATGCTTAGCCCTTATGTTGAAGTGAGCTTATGCCAGAGGTGTGGCTTTTCTTCTGGACATGCTGTTATTTGCCACTGCTAAGTTTCTTTGACTACCACAGGTGTATAATAAAGCTGGAAATGACATAGTGGGATAAGTTTAACTGCAGTTGCTCACTATGGCTTTGGCAATGTCAGGTTATTTTAGTATCTACATACAGATTTAATATTTTTTTCCGTGATTTTTTGAATAACTTGGAAGTTTTGGTAGAGACTGGCCTTAACCTGTAAATAGCTTTTTGTGATGAGAGTATACAATAATTTATTATTCGTAACTTCAAAAATACACCCATCAAAAGCAACCAGAAATGAATAATACTAAATCAAACAAATGATATACATCATGAAACAACCAATTAGAATCTGAAAGAGCCCATGGACTGCGACAGATCAGAAGCTAATATCGCATTTTCAAACTGAGAAGTAATAATAGCCAAAAAGCTTTATTTAATCATTTATTTAAGCACAGACCTTATGGATATTTCTTAGATTCAAATACACAAATGACTATAATATATATTTAAATTTTTCAGTACCTTGAATCATAAGGAGAAGGGAAATTCAATATAAAATTATACACCACCTCAAATCACATAAAATAGCTATTTTCAATAAAGAAATTAAGCACTGGTAAATGTGGAAAAAGAAAACCCATGTATGTCATTTATAGAAAACAAAGTACCATTTTAGAAAATATTATGATGCTTTCCAAAAACTTTAAAGTAGTATCATCATGTGATACAGAGACCCTACCTCTTGATATTCATGAAAAAGGAATTGAAGTCCATAGATCTAAAAGTTGTCTGCATACTACATTTCACCAGAGACATATAATCTGTATTAAGACACAGAATTACCCAATGAGTGCAAAAATTGTTGAATGATGATATTATGTAGCCACCAGTATATTACCCATGTTATTGTGAAACAACTCCTCACACATGCTACAATAAGTAGTCTTAATAAAACTCATTATATCATATAAAAGAAGAAATAAAACAAGATAGTAAATTTTACACTTGAGAAGGGAAAAGGTATCAATTTCAGTGAAAGATGATGAATGTGATAAAAACACATACACATGTATGAAAATGTCATAGCCAAATTCACTATTTTTTATGATTATTATGGGCTAATAAAATACAAAACTACATACTATATAAGTGGAATAAAATACTAACTGGCCATTATATATGATACATTCATTGATTAATGATACCACAGAAGTATCTAGAACAATGTGTGATTAAAGGATGCAGAAAGACAAGACACTTTTTTATGTGTAATTCCAAAAAGTCAAAAATATAGAGTTATACTCTAGAGTGTTTACTGTAGCACACTGGGAAAAGGAAAGCTGTTAAAACTTAGCAAAATTTTATTTATATGGTATGGGTAAATTCTTGAAGACTGTAGCTACAAAAAAATATTGTATTCTTTACTTTATCATTGTCATTAATATCCTTATGTATTCTAACTACACAGCAAAAATAAGTATACAAAATGAATATTGACTTAATGATATCTTTCAATAATGGGCATATTCATTAAGGCATCACTGTTCCTATTTTATTTTTGTTTATGTTTTATTATTTTTATTATTTTTTATTTTACATATTGATCCCATTTTCCTCTCCCTCTTACCATCTCTACCCCCTCACATTCACCCTGACCACCGTCTCCTCCCATCCCCCCACCCACATTCCACATGTAGGGCTATGCTACCCAGGTGGGGTCATGTAAATCTGTCAACTCATTTGAAGTAAGGACTAGGACTTCTCTCTTGTCTCTAGGGTAAGGGAGTATTCCTCCAAAGGGAATGTGTCCACAAGGTCCATTATTGCACCAAAAATACATCCTGGTTCCACTGTCTGAGGTCCCTTAGACTGCTAAATCCTTCTAGCTGAGACCCATATTCAGGGGGTCTAAGTTAGTCCCATGCTGTATTCCCAGCTATCAGACTGGGGGGAGGGGCATTAGCTCTTACTTGTTCAGGTCAGCTGTCATTATGTCTGCAACCTGGTCTTGTACTCTCTCTCTCTGCATCTGGATTCTAGTTCGACTCAGTGTTTAGTTATGATTTTCTTTGGTCGATGAATCTATTTCCTCTAGTTTATCTTTTGTGCCTGAGATTCTCTCTTCCATCTCTTGAATTCTGTTGGTTATGATTGTATCTGTAGTTCCTGATTATTTGCCCAGATTTTCTTTTTCCACCATTTATTCCGTTAGTTTTTCTTTATTGTCTTTATTTCAGTTTTCAAATTGTAAACCATTTCCTTCCCTGTTTTTTTTTTTTTTTTGGCTTTGTACTTTCTTTAAGAAATTTGTTCTTTTCTTCCAATTTTTGTTTGTTTTTTCTTCCATTTCTTTAAGGAATTTTCTCATATCTTCTTTGAGGGCCTCTATCATTTCTATGACAACAATTTTTTAAGTAATTCTCTTATGCTTCATCTGCTTTGTTGTGTTCCGGTCCATTTGGTGTAGATTCCCTAGATTCTTGTGGTGTTATGCTTGTCTTTCTGTTGTTAAGTGTTTTCTTGTATTGCAGTCTTCCCATAGCTTCCCATAGGGTTTGGTGGGGTCTCTCCCTCTCTCTATGGTACTTTCCCAGTGGGCTTAGGTGGATTAGAGCTAACATCTGTAGCTCTAAGTGGTCCAATCTCTCTAGGAATTCTCTCCACAGGCAGGGACCCAGTTATGGCAGTCAAAGATAAGGCTCCAGCAGAGGACTCGAGATGAGAGTCAAAGATCTCAAAGGCTGAGTCTCAGGATGTTCCTTAAGCTGATAGGCATATTATCCTGGGGCTGGCACTTCCAGCTGAAACCTCTTTAGCAGAGGTTCTCTGAGAGGGCAGGGTCAAGGATCCAGCCCCCAGGAACTCAGAGTGGTCCTAGAGATAGGGGGAATCTCTGGGAGGGGTCCGAGACTCCAGTAGAGGATCGGCAGTTGGGGTCAGAGACCAGGCAGGTGGAAATTATGGGTGTTCCCACATGGATAGCCAGGTCTAGTATGCTCAGCTCAGCTCCAGGAATTTCCCTGAAGGTGGCTGGATTGTTGGCTCCACCCTCTGTCCCAGTGCTCAAGCAGACAGTGGGACAGTGGGCAGGAGAGGGCGCAGGGTAGGGGGAGGGCAGGCTCTCGGTGGGGGTGGGTGGGGGTGTTTCAGAGCCCCTAGAGTGCTCTCGATGGGGACAGGATACAGGGGCAGTGAGATCCAGAACCAACACAAGGAGATCCTAGGGAAGGGTGTAGGACAGAATCCACTTGAATTGGTCCCAGACTCACCTCTAGCCAAGGCCTGGAAATGTGGGACAAAGGCTGGGCTGATACTCAGGATATTTCCAAAATGCTAGGTAGATCTAGCTGGGACCGGCCACACTCCAGCTGAGGCATCTTTCCACTCTTTCTATTTTAATTATAGCCAGTTTTTATCTGATAATTAAAACAAAACCAATTTAAAGGCAAAGTAGATGAAAGTGGAACCACATCATGTGCCATTAAAGAGTAATCTGACTTAATATAGGAGCATATGCAAACTATTTGGTTCACTGCTACTTTCTTTAAAATTTTCTTCTTTTAGGTGAAGTGTATTATACCTCCTTACTTCTTTTCCATTTAGATTGCCAGTGGTCACTGCTAAGATGTATAAATTTTTTTATGTGTGTCAAACTGACTCTCTTGTGAAGGACTGACAATTAAAGAAATGTATTTTCTATACTCTATGGTGATCCTTTCATATGTTTTATTTATGTTTTTCTTCTATTTAAAATCCTTACCATTGTGTTGAGTAGACTTTAGTTTATATTGAATTTATTGCTGTAAAAGTGAAAAGTTGTTCCATATATAAAGGTAAAATCACACTGCTGCCATTATATTTTCTTGACAACTTATGTGTGCAAACATCTGATGGTAATATATTATAGAAATGTGGTTAAATGGGAGGAAATTAAACAGATACAAAACAAAAATTGGTATAGTCTCCTGTATCTTATCAGACAACCATGCTTCAAAGTTGGAATTCAATAAAAACACAAAACACAGAAACCTATAAACTCATGGAAAATGAACAATTGTGCAATACCTGAGTCAAAGATGAAATAAAGAAATTAAGGAGTTAGTAAAATTCAACTAGAATGAGGACACAATATACCCAAACTTATGAGGCACCTTGAAATCTGTGCTATGAAGGAACTTCATTGCATTAAGTGCCATATGAAGAAAAGGGAGGATAATCACATTAGAGAATTAACAGTACAATCGAAAGCCTTAGAACAAAAAGAAACAATCTCACCCTGGAAGAGTAGACAACAGGAAATAATCAATGTGAAGGCTGAAATAAATATAGTAGAAACCAGGAAAACAATACAAAAAAAATCAATGCAACAAAAAAGTTGATTTTTCAAGATAGCAATAATATAGACAAACTTTTGTCAAAACTAACCAAAAAAGCAGAGCGAGAATATGCAAATTAACAAAATCAGAAACAAAATGGGGGACATAATAACGGACACAGAGGACATCCTGACAATTTTCAGGTCATACTTTGAAAATCTATACTCCACAAAATTTGAAAATTCAAAGGAAATGGACGCATTTCTGTATAACTATCATAAACCAAACCTAAAACAAAAACAGGCAAATAACTTAAAGTGGTACCCTTGAACAAATTGGTACAGGATACTGCTTCCTGTACATAATTCTAGTAGCACAGACACTGAGATCATCAATTAATAAATGGGACCTCCTCAAACTGAGAAGCTTCTCTAAGGCAAAGGATACAGTTGAAAATACCAAACAGCAGCCCACAGACTGAGAAAAAGATCTCCACAAATACTACATCTGATAAAGGGCTGATCTTCAAAATATACAAAGAAGTCAATAAACTAGTCAACAAAACACCAAATAACCCTATTAAAAAATGGGACACAGAACTGAATAGAGAACGCTCAATAGAGGAAATCAAATAGGCTGAAAGACATTTAAGAAAGTGCTTAACATCCTTAGCTATCAGGGAAATGAAAATCAAAATGTCTTTGAGATACCATTTTACTCATGCCGGAATGGCTAAAATTAGAATCACCAATGAATACATATGCTGTAAAGGATATGGAGAAAGATGAACACTCCTCCACTGCTGATGGGAGTGTAAACTTGTACAGCCATTTTGGAAATCAGTATGGCAGTTCCTCAGCAAAATGGGAATTGGACTTCCACAAGAGCTGGCAATTCCCATCTTTGGCATATACCCAAATGGTCCTCATCCATGCAAGAAAGACATGTGCTCAACTATGTTCATAGCAGCATTATTTGTGACAGCAAGAACCAGGGAGCAACCTAGATGCCCCACAAATGAAAAATGGATAAAGAAGTTGTGGCACATTTACATAATGGAATACTACTCTGAAGAAAAAATAAAAACAATGGAATCTTGAAATGTGAAAGGAAGTGGATGGAACTTGAAAAATTATCCTGAATGAGGTAACCCAGTCCCAAAAAGAGGAACATGGTATGTACTTGCTCCTATATGGATTTTCTTTGATTACAGAATAGAGCTATACTTACCTACGGATTTGAGTGTGTGTGTGTGTGTGTGAGTGAGTGAGTGTGTGTGTGTGTGAGTGAGTGTGTGTGTGTGTGTGTGTGTGTGTGTGTGTGTGTGTTTAGAATGAAGCTGGAAATCACGTAGGTTTATGAAAGTGGTGGTAGTAAATCTTCCTTTAGCAATGGTTCTCAACTGCCTAATGTTGTGATGCTTTAATACAGTCTCTTATGTTTCCCTCCAACCATAATATTATTTTGTTGCTACTTCATAACATTGTTACTGTCATGAACCATAATGTAAGCATGTGATATGCAATCACCAAATGGGTTGTTATCCACAAATTGAGAGTCACTGTTAGGTCCTTTTTCCTCCCCAGCCTTGGGGATCTGGGATTCCCTCTTATTAAGAAAGCTTTCTTCCAATTTGGTGCTGTTGGTTAAGCCCAGGATATAAGCACCACAATATCATCTTTGAAAATACCTTGTTCTGCTGGACTTTGTTGTGATTCATAGGATTTGCAATGCTAACATGTACCAAGGGAGGTCAGGTTCCAGGGTAGTAAAAAGAAGACCTTAGAGTAACGAGAGTTTAGGAAAAAACTTCTTCATCTAAAAAGGATTTTAGGAAAAAAAATCAGGCTCACATCATCTGAAGGTAATTTTATTATTGCTTCCTGAAAAAAAATCCCTGAAAGACTTTTTCTCCTCTACATAAATTCCTAATTAACTCAACATCTTTCCTCCTATTGCTCTACTCAACAGTTTCTAATCAAGCTGTCTTCATCTTCTACCCGACTGTTTCACTACTTCTCACCCAAGCTCCTCTCTCTCTCTCTCTCTCTCTCTCTCTCTCTCTCTCTCTCTCTCTCTCTCTCTCTTTCCTCTCTGTCTCCCTCTCTCTTCTCTTTCTCCTCTCTCCTTACCACTGTTGCCCTCACAGCCGTATCCTAGAAATTAAGAAGTTACATATTCAGGACCCAAACCATTCTCATAACACAATATAAGTCACATAGTTTACCTTCGGCTAGCAATATCACATTGGCTGATTCACCCAGCTCCAAGTTGATTAGGGATCCAGAAAAGGAAACAATTGGCTAACAATTGGCTAACCTTTAGCCTGAGAATGAGACTACATGAAAAAAAAATCAATTACTCAGAAAGTTAAGTCTAATAAAGTTGTTAATATCCTGACCCTGAATCAACAAAACAACACCTGGGAAAATGATTTCATAGATTTGTCTCTGGTGTCAACCAGATATTGTCTCCAGGGGTACCCAAACTTCTTTCTATTTTTTCTGAACTCTTAAGATAGCTGTATATTTAAAAGGCTCTTTGTGACAGAGAAGCCTATATAAGTCTGAGTAATGTAAAATATCTTAGTATTATTTCTATTCATCAAATCTATACAAATTAAGCAGAAATAATCTCCCTGGTCATACACAGCTGTACATGGTACTCAAAAAGTCTAAAACATACCATCAAAGAGCTATGTAAAGACCCACAGCTGTTCTTATTAGGGAAGCATAGCAGTGGCACCTGAGACAGTTACAAACTGAAAACAACCATTTGCAGTCAATAAATTCATGGCTTTGCCCCCCCCAACAGGGAATCATGAATCTAGTAGGTTAACCTGCTGTACACTAGTTGTCATCTTCTGTATCATCCTACAGCCCTCTGCACAGTGGGGTAGAACTGTTGATTGTTTTTCTCACTTAGCAACTTTGATATCACCTTCTGATACAATGAGGAATGATTCTCATGCGGGAGACTTCTAATTGAAGTCGAGATATATTCCTCCAACATGCTACAAGTTTGTGACACTTGAAGGAATAAGAGATTACCTTCTTTATTTTAGTCTATTGCTTTTTTTTTGTTTTCCATTATATTGCTGCAATTATCAGTTTTGTATTATTACATCAGTTTGCTTCCATTCTTCATTCCTTTGTTAACAATTTTTAATTATTCTTTTACTTGTAGTTAAAACAAATTTAACATAAAAATAATCATTTCAAGTTTAAATATATAATTCAGTGGACTTGCATATATCCCTTTGGCCATAAGGCCATCATCATAATCTTTTCAAAACTGAAATTCAACTTGGTGTAGTAGTCACAAATTTCATTGTTGTGACCAACACAACAAATGTATTTTGGCTCATAGTGTTAGATTTTGCTGTCTACAGTCCTGTATGCCTGGGCAAAAACAATGTGGAAGTTATTGGTAATAAGAGCATGTGTCAGAGGTTTCTCCTTTTGAAGTTGTCATGATACAGGAATGGAAAGGGAATCAAGAACCAGGAATATTTAAAGATCCTACTCTAGAAAACTTCTTCCTATTGATAAGTCTTGCATCATGATAACGTCATGTCTTCACACAAAGCACTATCAGCTGGGACATTCAACATTCTAAGCACAGCAGTTATCACACCTTAGATAATATTGCAGATCCTGGAAAGAATGTTTCTAATTTCTATCCTAATGATCCTGATTATTTTATAAACAACATGTCAGGAAAACTTGTACAATATTTGTCTGTGTTTCTAGTTTATTTCATGTAGTGTTTTATCTGTGAGTCTTATCTATACTACAAAATTGATGTTAATTCCTTATTTATACAATTTTTTTTACAAAACAACTAGTGTTCATCTGTATCCTATCATGACCTTGTTCAGTACAGTAACTCAAATAATTTGTACATTACCAAGTAAGAAATTGATAGTCTTCACTTCTAAATTAAACGTTAATAGAATCACTTTCAACTGCTAAATCTCTCCATAAGATCAATTATATATACCATTAGTCATGCATCCCTTCCAAGAGGAAAGCTTCTCTTTATGTGATCCTCAGAATAGTGAGGGAAATATTCATTCTCCCAGGGTGGAGGTGAGACACAACATCTGCAATGGCACGAAAAGGTCAATATTTTTTAATAAAAATTCATTCTAATATGTTCCTGTATTTTCTTTCATTTTTCTTTTGCTAAAATTGATGTTCAACAGTAGATGGTATACAAAACAATATAAATGGTGCATTGTAAGCCAGAAAGTGACAGCTAAATGTTCATATTTTTGTTTGATAATCTCTACCCTGATGTAATGTACTGTGAAATAACTTCATGAGAGTTATTTTTATATTACTCCATTTTAGGACATACTCTTGGAAAAATTTAGGAATGAAAATGACAAGAATATGCTTTCCTTATGTATCATTACTTTATCGTGTATTGAAGTATTAGGCTAAGAAAACCTGTAAGTATCTCAACCATTGTTGGGCTCATTTACACCAGAGCAGTTATGCCTGAGATGTATACACAGTCTGCTAATAGTATTCTCCTAAATCAAAGGAAACTCTGAGTTATTACAAGGAAATTAACTTCAGTACAAAATAAGTTCTGGTAGCTTTACTTAAATAGTGTCCCTATCTCATGAGATGCTGTGCCTGATATTGCCTCTTAGAGTTAAATGTTCACTGGAGACATTTATATGACTAAGATTTTCTAATTATGGTCTTTAAACTTCACCTCAATATCATCTGGAATTGGAATAAATGCTGTAGAATATATATATATATACATATACATATATGTACATATGTATATAATATGTATATATGTATGTATGTATATATGTATATAATTTCTTAAACATTCTGGAAATAGCTAGATTATTGAATAATCCAGTTAATAAGCCAATTCAGTTATGATATCATAGCCTTTGATTCTTTTCTCACATTCCACCTTCTCTCACAATATCAAACATTTTGTAAGTGGGTAAAATATTAAATATTGGTTTTATGCCAAATATACATTATTTGAAAACTGATGGTTGTTTCAATAATATATTTGAATAAATTATACATTATTTAACCAATATACTTGTTAGTCAGTGCCCTGACAACTATTGTTTGGCAGTATAAAGTAGTATTCTTGAGAAATTAAATATCACAGGATTTTTCTGATTTAAAATTCATATGTGATAAGAAAAATTATACTAATATTTGTATTTTTATGAATACAGTCAGAATTTTTATTACTAAAAATAACTGAAAATAATTGGTTTAAGAACTTTATTGCTTTTAAAATTAAAATCAAAAAATGATGAGTATATGTTGTCCAATATTTTAATCCATAAACGTACTCTGAAGATAATGTGGTAGAGTATTGAAACTATAGTAATGTGCCTACCAACATGCTTCATGATCTCTGTTTGATCTATTGATCCTACAGGTTGGAAAGAGGGAATTGACTCCATAGTTTTCTTAGATTTACATAAACATGATAGTCTAACAAATCACAAAATAGTTAAAAATATGTGTATTACTACTTTTTTTAATCAATCAAAATAGTTGTTCCAAGAGGAAACTGTGAGAATCACAAGACTTAAGAAAGTAAACACACTTTCCTTGAGAAAACTTGCTAGGTCTAAAAGGGTCTTCAACATAATTGAAGCAAACAAACAAAAATCAGATTCTGGGAGAGGAGGTCCTCAGCCCACCTAACCAGAGGGGGGTACATAGAAACAAATATATTTACAAGTGGTCCAGAAAGCTTCAGGTTTGCAGCATTCATGTGTTGTCACCATGTTGGAGTGGGCTTTTCACTATGTACTTGCTTTTGAGTCATCCCTGCTGTTAAGTAACCATCAACCCATACACCCATCAGTAACCCCAATTAAAACTCATTGCTTCACCCTGTTGACTTTGGTGCAATTATTTTTTTGGTTTGTCCTGAATTTCTTTTCTGCAGTAAGTAGACATATATGCATGTTAGACCTTCCAATGTAAAGTTTGTTACACAATACGACTTTATGGTTTATTTGTGGCACACAGAATGTATTGACTCCAACACATTTGTATTAACAGAGTAGCAGCACATTTGATCAACAATATTCACATATCCTTAACCTTTAGTTTACCAGCCTTAAGATATCATTACTTAATTTGTTTATGTAAAATTTGCTTTAAACTGACTTAACTGAATAAGACACTGGCATGTAGTGCAAGAAAAGAGAACATTGGATCTTATTTTATTTTAAAATAGTCTAAAAGCCAACAGAAAACTTCCCCTGTGCCACTTCCCATTTAGAATATGAGTGATATCAGACTATAATTCCAACTATATTCTTGATTTTCAGTTTCAACTAGAATGAAAAACTAAACTCGACACATGGAACTGAGAAGTCAGAATCCTCAAAACAGCCTGAATTCTGTCTAACGTAGCTCAACTGCTAGAAAAGGCATCATATGCCTGCTCTCTATCTTTTATGTAAACAGAACTATCACATTTTATGTCACAATCTGCAAGCGTTTCTGTTGCATCTAAACTCTTCCTGACATTAAATTGTCCTCCTATTCATTTAAAATGAAGAAAAATTATTTTTATCATGTCATCAAGCAACCGGTTCGATGGATGTCACAGTATGTACTCAGATTCTACAGAATAACCCTGTGCATGTATATATATAGTTGCCAGACAGTAAATATGTACACCCTGTGGGCCATTGATGATACAGCTCCTGCTCCTCACTCTCATTATCCCATAGTTAAAGCAGCTGTATTGATCAAGTAAAGGCATGCAAAGTCTTTCCAACAAAATGGGCTGAGCTCCTAGTGTTTAGATGAAGAGTGGGCATATCCCCCTTCTAAAGAATTGTCTCCTCTGTTAGCTGGAAGCTTCAGTTATTTTACACATGAACATCTAGTCAGAACTGGATTGCCACAGACTGTGTGACCATAAAGAAAATGTGAATGGTGATTCATAATGTCTTGTTTTACTCCCTTCTCCTTCCTTTCCTTTCCTTTTCTTCCCTTCCCTTTCCTTTTCCCTTTCTTTCTTTCCTTCGTCCCCTCCCCTCCCTTTAGATACCACTATAGGGTTTCTTAGAAAATTGGGATCTATTACATATTTATAAGCCAAATGTAATAATTAGAATAAGAAGTATTTGTAGTTCATATCTGTTTTGTGAATTTAATAGGGTATCAGAAATAAGGATAAACTTAATTGGAGAAGGTAAAGTCTGCCATAAATTCTGTTTAAAGGCTTCCTTCCCTATTTACAAACATTGATGTTTGTAAGTCAATAAATATATGAATATAACCTTTTGAATCCATTCAGTGGTCCTTGTATTTGGTTTCTAAAGTTGATCAATGTTCTTGAATAACCAATCATGAACTCATTGCTGTGCAAGACTTGTTCTCCCTTTTCAGCAATAAATTAGTTCTATGTCCAGTCTAGGTATGCGTCCATGTGACATTCTTCCCATAACTGTTGCAATGTCTACTGTCTTGGAAATTTTTTTGAGGCCACATTTTTGAAATATCAAAGGTATATCTCTTCTGTCAAAGCTATAAGACACAATTTTTATAGCAGATTTACTGGTGTGGTTCTTAAAACCTTTTTACCTTCTCTTCCATGATATTCATGAGATTTAGGTTTAGGAGTTGTATTGTAGTTCTATCATATGGGAATGGCTCCCTATGATCAGGTTCTCTGCATTTTTGTCTAGCTGTGTTTTTGAAACAAACAAACAGACATGCAAGTAAGCAAAAACCTTCTTTGATAAGGGATGAGAGCTACACTGAGTTTATAAGGACAAATATCAAAATGGAGCCAGAAATTGTACTAGTTTAGGAGAGTTCCAGTTTTTATGTGCATTTTTCTTTGTTCTTTTTTGTTGTTGTTGTTCTTTTCTTGTTTGTTCATTTTTATTTTATCTTATGTTTATATTCGTAGGAGAGAACAAATGGGTATAAATCTGGATGAATGAGGAAGTGGGGAAGAGATGGGAAGAGCTGCATCAGGGAAAACCATGATCAGAAATATATTTTATGAAAAATTTACTTTCAATTAATAAAAATTTGTCACATAAAATTAAATCTAAACAAGAATAATGACAAAATATACCTCCTATGATGAAGGGAAGGGGAAGACATGGTGAAGCATGTGTAAACTAATAGTTCTACTACATAAATGAAGAGAGTAGGTGCCTCAAAAAGCTGTAAAAAGTTGTAAAAGACCCAGCTATGTTTTTGGTTGTGAGCCTAGCCTTTAACGGCTGAGCTATCTCTCCAGCCATTTTTTTATTATTATCATTAACATAATTTAAAAATTTTACATGTCGATCCTAGTTTCCTCTCCCTCCTTCCCTCCCTCCTCCCTCTTATCCTCTTTTCCTTCTGATATTCACTCTGACATACACCCTGGCCACTCTCCCCTCCCATCTCCCCACCCCCATTCCACATGTAGGGCTATGCTATCCAGGTGGGGTCATTTAAATTTCTCAAGTCATTTGAAGTAGGGACTAGGAATTCTCTCCTGTTTCTATCTAAGTTAAGGGAGTATCCCTCCAAAATAAATAAATAAATAAATAAATAAATAAATAAATAAATAAATAAATGACCCAGCTATACTCCAGCTATACTACTCTCTTGATATAGTGTCCAAAGGACTCTGTATCCTACTACAGAGATTCTTGCGTTCCATTTTTATTGCTACTCTAATCACAATAGAAATGGAAACAGCCTACATCTCCATCAACTGATGATTGAATTGATAATGAATGTTATTGATATAGTTCTTCCTTTTGGTATTTTATGAGATGAAATTTTATGTAGAGTATCTCAGAATGTTAAAGTTGTTTGGGTGGAAAATATCTAATTCTACCAAAAAATATATAAAATATTTTAGTCACTTGACATACACTTTATCCCTTTGTTCAGTTACAATAAAAATTAAGTTTTTCATGCACTAGAATTTTATTATCAATTTATCTTTGTCTCACAGATATGTATCTTCAAATTTTATCAGTTAGCTGATTTATTAATTTATTAATACATTATCAATTAATTTATTAATTTATTTATTAATTCATTCACTCAACAACATAGCATCCATTAAATATTATAGAAGCAAAAACAAGGACCACTGTAGATAGCATAAAGTAGAAAACTGAGACAAAACCAACCTTGTTAATTGTTATTAGATCCTACTCTGGATAAGCAAATCAGCACTGAGAAAGTATTCAGGAATCACATTACTGAAATATTATTTTAAATGAATATTATGTCAATGAGAAATGTAGTTCACTCTTTTGAGCAGGGGTAGGGGTGGCCACTGATATTCCTTGCTTTTTTTCCATATTAATCTGAGGATTGAGATCATTAAAAAAAATTATAATGCACAGCCACCCACTAAAAGCAAGAGGAAAAGAGGTAAGTTCACCACAGAGAACAGAACCTTCATTGATGGTGTTGTTAGTCTTACCTGCTCTAGACAAACACAGAGGGACTAAATGAATTGGAAGCAATATACTTACCACATGACCATGTTAATGAGAAACCAGGAAACATAGAAATACTGGCAAAGGCCACTAACATTGTCTAACTGGAGAAGGAAGCCCAGAGACAGATGGAGAAATAACTACTTGGATCAATTTTCATACTGCAAATCAACAGCTTTGTGAAGCAGCTGTGCTGGGAAGTAGAAGATTTGCTTCAAATCCTGAAAGCTGGTACTGATGCAGGTCCTTGTAGAGGAGACCATCAGATAGCACTAGAGAGGCCAGGAAGGCACATCCCACCCATGTGCTATGGAAGCAGCACATGAGGAAATTATGATGTCTGGGCCTTGGCAATAGGGCCTCAGTGATTAATGAAGCACAGTAAGTGTTTGGAGTTGGCAGCTTGCTCCCTGCCCTCCTCTAGGCTGCTGGATCATTGAAGTTAAAATGTCTGCTCTAATCAACAAGACCTCAGCATGACTTCTCTGTTGCAGAATAGATGTCAGGTTAGATGGGGGATTTTATGATTCTGTCCACACATTATGCTTATTTTAGATATTTCTAAATCAAACACTTTAAGTTTTAAGGTTAAAAAAAACCAATTTGTAAAAGACAGAGAATGTTATCAAATGCCAACATCCCTGTACCAGAATGACAAAAGTGTGGTCAAACACCCACACAGCTTTTACATTGATTTAGGGTGATTTGTGACCCACTCATATTAATACCAATTTATATCACTGGACTGAGCTACTGATCTTTTCAACATTTTTGTTCAGTTATAACAAGAGTAGGAAGGCTTTAGAAATGACTCAGTGGTAAACGGTTCAGTGGGTAAGAGTGTTTTCTCTACAATCATGAAAATGTAAGTTCAGAACCTCAGAACACACATAAAGCAAGGTTGGTCATGGATGCATCTATAATCCTTGGTACTGTTAGAGACAGCGATAAAAAATGCAAAGTGGTTCCTAGCCATAGTAACCTAATTGAAATTCAGGTGTATAGATCAAGGAAATAAGAGAAAGTGACAGAACAGGACACCTAACATCATTTGGCTTTTATGAATGTACAAATTACACATATGTGTGTATACATGATAACAGATGAACAAAGGAAAATAAAGTATATAAAATAAATGTCATGATTTGTCTAATAAAGAGGAATGCAATGTATTAAGTAGCAAAAGATCATCCATGTTAAGTACTGTCAAATGTGTGTGTTACAACATTTGAGACTATATTAGTTTGATATCTTTAAGTGGTATGTTGCTTTTAAACAGTACTAAATTGAATGTGAAAGTTACTTTCTAAATTTAACTTGCAAGAGTTATACAATGGAATATTTGTTCTTGCAGAAAATCTTTCTTATCATTCAAACTCCCCCTTTTATGCTTTCGTGAGTCCCAAAGGAATCTGAAACAACACTCCAAATGGAAACAAAGCAAAGGTTCACTATTGTAGAGATTTGAATGAGAATGGCTCCCAATAGGCTCATATATTTGAATGCTTACTAGTCATCAGGAATTAGAAACATTTTGGGAGGATTAGAAAGATTAGGGCATATGCCCTTACTATAGGAAGCATGTTGGCATTTTGCTGGCAATGACCTTTGATGATTCAAAAACCCAAATCAGGCCCAGGCCCAGTGTGCTCTCTCTCTCTCTCTCTCTCTCTCTCTCTCTCTCTCTCTCTCTCTCTCTCTCTCTCTCTCTCTTCCTCTCTCTGTCTCTTTCATACTGGCTCACTGGCTTGCTTGCTCACTCACTCTCTAGATTTCTGCTTGCTACATATTGATCAGGATATAATCATTCAACTACTGCTCCAATGCCATGTTGTCTGGTTTTCTTCATGTTAGTAATGAACTAACCCTCTAGAACTATAACCAAACTTCCAATTAAAGTTTTCTTTAGCTACAGGTACCTTGGTCATGGTGTATATCTTCAAAGCAATAGGATAGTACCTAACTAAGTCAACCATGTAGCCAGCTCTTTTTGTTTGGCTGTGTTCACATTTCCCCTGATAACAAGTGGATGTAATTTTCAGTTCTGTTTCTAAACCAAACCAAGACATTTGATTATTACTGTTAGAGTTATAAAATCCAGGCTTAATGTGCCAAAGGGAAATTCACAAATAGTACCTAGACAATGCCCTAGCGGTTTGTTTACTTATTTCCATATTTGAAGAGGGGAGAGAGAGTGATTGATATTCAATCATGCTTATTTATAGTCAACTTTTCTTGTCACTTTCTCTTATGTTTGATGAATATTTAGTGGAAACCCAGGGTATAGAAATGAGAAACCATGAATGAAGATGTATGTGTTTCATTAGTAATAGGTCTAGTTGTCTAGTCGTACCTATGTCTATTAGGGCAAGAAGGAAATCAAATCTTACAATTTCACCTGGAATGCAAGAAGTTCAGGGTGATAAAAAAGTATATATCAACAAATGGTCTTTCGCACACAAATCATTGAAATAAAAGCAAAATTAAATGCCATCATAGCACATTTTATTTTTAGTTGTATATTAGAGATGATTTATTAATATCTTTACCTACAACTCAAAGTATCTCAGTTTTTTTATGTCAATTCTTGAGAATATATAACAGAGTTCCTATTAATATTTAGTGAAATGCTTTTATTATACATGATTTATTAGCAAATTATGTTTATATCTGTAACCTGAATAAGAACTATAATAAAATGAATGCTAAGTAGTGAAAATTCAACAGGACATTTTCATATATTGTTTCAACAACTCACAATAAGATTGAACCAAGAATCATTTAAATATATTATATGAGGCTCAATTAAGTTAAATTCACATAGAAAATCTGTAGGGGTACTAATGTTATGTCTATACAGCAAAGTCATCACTATTTAATATTTCATCATGTCAGATTCTTATAACTATAGCTCAACCTAGCAAAGAATCAGTCCATTTATCAAATTTGAGCTAATATATATTTCTTGTAAAGCATCTACTGCAATGGTCATGCGTGTCTATAACAATTTTCAAAATTCTCACCTTTATTATTATAAACATCTTTTATATTTTTAACAAACTGTAGCAAGCTCTTCAAATAATTCAATGTTTAAAGCTTAGCTGTTACTATTAACAAAAATTAATGATTTTTTAAAATAATAGTTTTATTTAGTAGTTATATTTAGCATTCAATTAAATGTGTTCTTAAATCTACTACTTTTTCTTGATTTTCTTATTTTTATTTTTGCCTTTTCAAATCAATAATTAAAGTTTGATGTAACTGTTACCAATATTATCAAAACAATGGTCATATTCTTATTTAACCTATTTTCAAGATTGTTCAGTGTTACTCCATAATTGTGCCACTATTGAACCACTATATAAGATCAGTCATAGGTCACAGATTAATGGCTGTGTGATAATGACTTCAGCACTGTGAACACTGGTCACCAAAGGGGGAAGTTTCTAGTTAAACACCAGGTCAGTGTCTTCACATTCAAAGAAGTAAGTACATTGTATCTTCAACAATAGGAACTTAGTAGCACTTTGTCTCAGTATTCTGGGATGTCTGTAGGGGGGTTATGGAACTGGTTTAGCTAATGACTAAACAAGTATATAAACCAGCACTTTCTGATTGTATGTGAGGCCCTCTACAAGAGATGGAACCCTTGCATAATATTACTAAAGTGGCCAAGAACCTGAGATTAGATAGGTCACAGCATCTGGGAGAAAACCTACTGCTAATATTATACAAAAGGAACATAGCAATAAAATGATTTGACATATTGTTGCAGAAACAGATCATTTCAGTTCTTATCAGAAAAGCTTTTCCTTAATATTTATGGTAATTAACACAGAGTTCCACAATTTTATAAAGTGCAAAAGTGAGAGACTTTAGATCACTCATCCCTAAAAAAAATGATTTTTTTATCACATTCCTCAAGTCAATGATCAGGTATATACAAGGAAGAAAATTGTAGAATCCAGAGATTGTGAAAGACTTCAAGAAAACCATGTCCTTTGACTGATAAACATGTAAACCCAGAAATTTGTCAGCACACATAAGACCTGTGCAGGTTCAAAGTATAAAAAACCTAGTACTGAGATTGGAACTTACACACAATGTTCTATTCTAATCAAGAAGCTATTTGTAAAAACACATTTGAGGAAAGACAAAATCTTTTCCCTCCAATGGAATGATACTTGATGTATTGACCACACTCCAAGACAGGCACAAAACAGAATCCATGTTTTCTTCTGACCTTTATGTTTTGATTTGCTATTTTCGTGTATTTGTTTGTTGTTTAATAAGTTTGTTTTTCTTTTTCTATATTTTATTAAGATAAAGAAACAACATGGATTTAGGTTGGTTTCAAGGTAGGCAGTACCTACAAGGAGTTAGGAGACAGTCTATAAGAAAAATGCCTAATATGAGAAAAGCTAAAAGATAATTAAGTGTTAAGTGTATTGAAAATGACTTTCTCTTTTCTTGTTTTTCAACGCGGATAGTTTTTGTTTCACTACTTTTGCAATTATCCTATAATGAAATAGCCACTGAAAGATTTAGTTGTGTATGAAATGTACATTTGAACATTAAATTTATAAAATGTATGGCAGAGTGTCTTTGACTTCTATATGTAAATATTTTGAAGACAACGAGTGGCAGCAAAAGTGTAAGAAACTATAGAAGCATGAAGAGTAATATAGAAATAAATATTCTTGAACTTAATTACCCCACATTAATAGCTTAGTATGCAGAATTAACAGTGTTTTATATCCGTAGAGTTATATTAGTTATATATAAATTATGTTTGTAGTTATAAGTCTAAACTAATATACATATGACACTATATCAAAATAGTAAAGAGCAAATTCTCTTGTTAAAATATTTTTACACAGAATCTAGTTCTATTAAAGAACTGTGTTGTTTCTGACTGCTTACATGTCTTCTCTTCAGTTTTTTCACTGCAAAATTAGAATGTTCTAATAATATCATGTGCATCTGTCTTCAGAAACATTCTGTGCTTTGATGTTCTCTTTTAAATTTAAAACATGGGATTTGATGTGATTAGAGAAAAACTAATCTTTTTCATTAATTAAAAAGTATGTTTGCATATTGATCAATTGCATATGTCAATATGCAATTATGTCACAAGTTTCATCATGTGTCTAATATTTTTCTTTATATTTGTGTTGATTTGAAAGATGTTTGCATATGAAGAAAGTTACCTTGACTTGCAAGCGTTTCCTACTTTTATTATAGAAAAATCTGAGTGTATCTATTTTCCAAGACAAGATTTCTCCATGCCTTGGATATCCTGGCACTTACTCTGTAGATTACCTGCCCCTTCCTCAAGAGTACTGGGATTGAAGGTCATCATCACCATGCCATCCCATAATAATTATTTTTATTGCCTGGTTTTGCTAGATTCATTGTGCCATTGTCTTTGCTTGGTGATTTGATACAATCTCATGTAACCCAGGATGGACTTAAACTGACCAATTTATTTTTGTGAGTCTCATTATCTACTGATGAGAGATGTTATTCTGTAAATATGTTTCTCATACTGGTTAATGAATAAAGCACAGTTGGCCAATAGGAAAGCAAGATAGAAGGGGCTAGGAGACAAGGAGGAAAGAAAAAGTAGGAAGGAGGAGTCAGAATGGAGAGACAGGAGAGGAAGTATGCCAGCCCCTCTGGCCGGTAAGATGAGACCACATGGAAATACTTAGATTAATAGAAATTGGTTAATATTTAAGACAGAGCTAGCTGATAAGAAATGGTAGTAACTGGCCAATAGCATTGTATCCAATACAGTGTCTCTGTGTGTTACTTGGGGGTTGGCATGGTGGCAGGACCAACTGGCAGGGAAGAACCTGCTCATAACAATCTACCATATTTATAGTTCTATAAACTAAGAATTCCACTCACGAACTTGCCAACATCAAATGAAATAAAATTTTCTTTTAACTTGTTAATTTTTAAAATAACAAGAATCAGGTAAATAAACTAAAAGCTTCAATAAATGACAAATCTGGTTGTAATAATCTTTATTATCACAGGACTGACCCTAAATAAAGATGCAAATGTTTTCAGAGTCAGATGAGCCCTACATGTTTTACTTTTTATTTCTTTTTTTATTGACATCAAGGTTAACCCTGCATTTGTCTATCACTGATTCATGAAATAAATATATTTTGCCTGGTTATTTGAATTTATCTGCTTAGATTTCATGCATTTACATTCAATTTTGCTTTTAACATTTGTGTACAAAAATATGGAGAGACAAGCAAACTTACTTTCTAAGTGTAAAATAATGTTTCCCTCATTTCTTAAAATGGGACAAGTAAATTTAAAACAATTTTACTTATCTGTCTCTCTAAGACCCTGTAAGACAACATAGATGTAGGAAATTCAAATAAGCTATAATATCTCTTGACCTCTCAATTACATATTGTGTAAATCATTATTCAATAATTTACATATATTTTCATATGTAATAAAATAACAATACAGTTATGTGATTATATACACTATGTTTATGTAATACATTGTTCTATGTAAATACTGAAACATTAGCTACACATGTATGCAAATGTACACCTATGAGTGAACAAACACAATTTCAATTGTTGGATATGTTATTATTTACATTTGTGCACATATGGATGTTCACTTTTTCAAGGCCTTATTGAAACCTGACTGAAGATGCCAGAAGAATAGTGCTGGAACTGTAGTAATTACTGGGGAATATGAAGTCAAAAACTTTACAAGCATACAAGCCATCTGACCGGAAATATCTTTGATTGGAAATATCTTTGAGGTAAGGGATAAAAATTTGTGTCCACTTCCCCTCTCAGTACTGAGGCAACATGTTGTGTAGACCTGTGGAGGATCTGTGTGTGCAGGAACAGTCACTGTGAGGCCCAATGTGACTATGTTCTGTTGTCTATAGAAGGCATAGTTTATTTAAAGTCTACCATCTCCACTAGATCTTTCTGTCTCCTTTTCCACAAAATACCTTATGGCCTGAGAGAAGGGTTTTGATGGAGATTACACTATTTAGAAATAAGTGTTCCAAGGTCTCTCAAATTCTGCCCATTGTTCAGTTGTGGAGATCTGTATTTGTTCCCTTCTAATGAATTAGTAAGCTTCTCTGATGTTGGCTAAGCAAGACATTGATTTATGTGTATAGCAACATGCCATTAAGAGCCTTTATTATCCTATTCTCCTTTAATGGAACAGTAGTTACTGGATTTTCACTTAGGTCTAAGGCCTATTTAGTTTTATGTTCTGAAAACACTCTCACAGCATCTGGCATAGGTTCAATGTCATGGAGTCTACCTAAATCCAATAAAATGGTGGTAGGTTGCTTCTGCTATTTCACCGACATATCCTATAGTAGGTCACTATTATATATTGAAGAGTTAGTGTGGAGAATACATTATAGAACCATTAACACTAGTTGATAGGTTTGAAGGCTCTAAGTAGTACAACGTCTCCATGTTCAGCCAGTTATGTAGGAGTTGCCTAATTTTTCTTCAACAGAGTCTCACTGGGTCTACAGCTAAGCAATTAAAGAAATGGCATACCTTAGAACAATATAAAAGGAAGTCAATGCTATGGTACTTTGGATTTTTTTCTTATAATGATTTTTCTATTTTTGTTTTTTTTTTCTTTGTTTTGCATTACAGGTTTATTTATTTATTTATTTATTTATTTATTTGAGAATTGTAGAATTGTAACCTTTGTATTTGTATCATGTGTTTAAGGTACTTTTTCAGAGCTATGTTACTTCTAAAATGTTTCTTTCAGGAAATATTTTAAAAAGTGATAAATATTGTTACCATTAAAAAGACCAATATTTTAACTTAGGACAGAATTGTGTAATTGTCACTTGCTTAATATTTACATGATCTTACAGGATTCATAATATATTGCAGTTTTAAAGGTGCATAGTTTATAAATGCTATTAATTTTACTTAATTTACATGACTGAAGGGAAGATAAAATCTCCAATGAATTTGGCTGATCTGAACTTAAATAGAGATTGTAAGTTTCACATAGACAAGATTAGAAACTTTTATATAGCACTGGAAAACTTAGCATTTGACCACAGTGTATACCCTACTTATGGTGGCTCTGGACAACAAAGGGTCTTGATGTATGAACTGGTCTCACCAAGTGTAGAAGAACAACAAAATAGAGATGAAGAAGGGCCTGAAAGAAGAAAGAAAGGAAGAAAGAAAGAAAGGAAGGAAGGAAGGAAGGAAGGAAGGAAGGAAGGAGACAGAAAAGAAAGGGAGGAAGGAAGGAAGGAAGGAAAGAAGGAAGGAAGGGACGAATGAACAAATGAAGAAAGAGAAAGAAAATGAGAAGGCTACCACTCATCCGAATACTGGCCTGGAGTCAGGAAACAGCCAACAAAGAGGACTTGCTTAGGGTACTAAGTTGAAGTTCAGGTACACATAACATTTGACCATGAGCCAGGCTTGTTTCTCAACTGTTTTGTCCTCCTTCACTTTCTTTGAGCACTAAGCTCTTCTATTTTTGGTCTGTACCCAGCAGTTTCTGCAGATACTCATCCCACCATCTTCCATCTTTCTTTATTTTCTTTTCTTCTTTTTTTTTTCAACCTTCTCTGTTTGTAGACCTGCTGCTCTAGTATCTACCTATATATGTCAATAAACAAGTGGTGAATAAAAACAAAGAAAAAGACCAAAAGACCTAGATATTTACTTGTATAAAGTGTATTAGTCAGTTTCAATAGTGAAGTCCTTATAAAGATAAAATATGATGTATTTATATTAAAATTAATATACTATATTAACATTATGTCAAGAGAAACAACAGGCCCAGAAAGAGATGCCCTGCTTGTCATTTCTCATGAATGAGAATACAAGCCTCTAAGTTCTAAGTTTTACATATTTGTTTAGAGGTCAGAAAACTAAACAGGGACTCATGAGGGAAGAACAAGGAGGCCATAAGTGAAATGAGAGGAGGAGGGTAATTGAACAACAATTGCCTGAAAGTGGAGGGGATACTAAATGATGTGGAGTAGTTCAAATGAGAGTAGAGAGGAGGAAGATAGAGGCAATGAAGTGCTGGAAAGTTCTCAAGCCAAATCAGTACCTAGCACAATGCCATGAGAAAAACATATTTTGAAATCTAATTATTATAATTTCAAAAATAAAATAATAATTAATAACTTTATACATAAAACATAAAACCAGAATTAATTTGCTATAAAGAAAATGAGTTTTCAAAGGATAGCAGAATACAAGATATAAATATGAATGATCCAAAAATAAGTACATACATACATTTGCATATTTATTTTTTACTTCATAATGTTCCAGATTTACTGAGGTAGTCCATTTCTTTTTAATAACGCCAGTTTTATCATTTTCCTTTTAAGTTGTCTTATGTAAGATAGTCACAAAATTTATATTATAAATATTTAAATGTATTATGAAATATAATACCTACAGTCACATCTATGATTTGTAAACACTTTCCTTTAATTTAATTATATTTTTTATTTCTGGTCATTAATTGTGGGAAATGTACATCTTGCTATAATCTACACAAGAATTTCTCTCAAAGTTCATTTATAACCCCATTATTTATTATTAGAATAAGTAGTTTTGAAATATCAGCTTAGGAAGAGAATTTAATGTTTCCCCAACTCATTGCAATTTAATCCATGAGGAATTTTTGTCGTTTGAAATTTAGTGCTATAAATGAATCAGCTTTACAAATCACATTTAATTTAATTAAACAATCATTGATAATAACAATTTTAAAAAATATTATTAAAAATAACACAAAATGAGAAGTAAATAAACCACACATATTAGTGCAATCACATATGTGCAGATACAAAAACATATGTAGATGCATCCATAAACATACATAGAAAATAAATGCATTATACAGAGACAATATATTCTGGGATAATTTTCAGAAGCCTGAATTATTTATTAGACTTGAATGTTGATGAAACTTCAGCATGAACTTACCTGAGATTAATTTAGCTATAGTTATGAAATATGCTAAATCTTTAAGGCTACCATTTTTTACTTTTTACTGTACAATTTCACTCATTCCACATAATTATAAATGAATTTATATGAATATACTGTCATTGATTACATAATAATCTTCACTATATTTATATATTATTTGTTACTTATCACACTGTGATTGGTGTAGGAAACCTGCATAATACACAGTGTAATCTCTCACCATCTCATAGTTGAGCATAGTCGTGGCACTAATTGGTCCACTGTCACTTTTTTGTTAACTATCTAAACTATGCTTTAGGTATAATCTAAATATCACCCTGTGCACACTAAAAAACGTCTTTTTTTTTTTTCTTTCTATTTTTTTTTGTTCTTTTCGCTCTGCTTTTTGGATTTGTTTCTTTTTTTTAAGAAATGGTTTATCTATAGATTTGGAGCCTTTCCTGGAGTTCACTCTGTAGTCCAGGCTGTCCTTGAACTCACTAAAATCTACTTGCCTCTGCCTTCCTAGGGCTGGGATTAAAGGCATTCACCACTATCACCCATCTTAAAACAGCTCTTTTTATTTGCTCAGCTTCACAAAGAACTTAATAATTTAATCTTTTGACACACAATTAATTCCTTATTATGCATAATGAAATACAACATATGAACTATATTGCAGGACCCAATATATATATATATATATATATTATATATATATATATATATATATATATATATTTTTTCTTTGCTGAGTCGAGCAATAGAATATGCTGATAATACTTAAATTATGAAACTTTTTCTAGTCAATTTTGTAGGGTAAAGCTTGTGCTAGTCCCAATGTCCCTTTATTATCTCTACACTAAAAAAATATCTTCACAATTGTTCAATCAGTGATACCAGATAATTTCAAATCAATTTAACCTTGGAGATCAAAGCTGAGTCCCCTGGAGTACTGTCTGTTTGTGTCAAAGGTGGAAGTGGTTCAATAAAGTGCATCACATACAAGGTGACAACTAGATTGAGACTTGGCTAAGCATTCTGCAAACAGCCATGATTTCCCACTTTACCTGTGGGGAGTCTCACTCTGTGATCTCTGCAATAAGCAATGGCTAGGGCAGCTAACTGTGAACCCTTTGTTATATGCCCGTTTGATAGGCATAGAGCTTTGAACAGTCTACATTTAAACCTACAATAACCCAGTGTTTTAAGATTTTACTAGTGAAAAATATATAGTTCAATCCACTAATTTTTATAAAGTATGTATTTGTAATGTTAGTTTATTATATGACAAAAAAAATCAGTGCAAAATTAGAGTTATCAATTAATGTGAGATAGATACACGGTTTCCACAGAACTCAAATATTAGGAAATTGTTTATGTTTTGTTTTCAGAATCATAAATATGATTATTAAAAATATGATGATAAAATGTAAGTGTGTCAAGAAAATATAAAACAATATTTAAAAGTAATACTCAGCTTTATGTCTAAAAATGCAGACCTTTGTATCTTTTGGAAAGTAACTATGAGCTATACATTTTTTTCTAGGACATGTTCTTGACATGGTATTATTAACATTTAAGAATTTCATAGAACGTATTTTAAACATATCATTCACATTCATCCCATTGCATATTTTACATACAGCTTAGTATTTCCTGTAGCAGATTATTCTACACATCTACTGAAAAAAAAAGTATTTGGGAAAGGGTTACCATAACAAAGTCACAGAGCATAAGCAGTCTTCATCGGCAACATCCAAATTCTATCAGTTGGCCTTTGAAGAACATTTTGTCTGTCACCATAAAAAAAAGATGTAAAAGTAGACATGTGCTTATTGAAATTAATATCCACAGATTCCGGCATATTTTATTGCTCATGGGAAATCATCATGTAGGTTGAGGTTTAATCACCGAGAAAAAAAATTTTGCTTTTCCAGGGAAAAGAGTGCCAGCACACTGAGTATTTTAATGATGCTTCAGTCTGATAAGCCTTGTTTGCATGCATTTTATTTTATCTAACAAGATTGTTGTTGGTTTTGAAAGATACAAGAGCACAGCATTGTCCAAAGTACGATAAAGTTTTATTAGGTTATAATCCCTGAGATTGAATTCTACAGATTCATATATATGACATTTTCAGATTTTAATTAAATTAGTGATAACATATACTGTCTAAGACAAGTATATTATTATCATAATGATTTATTTGAGTTGAACATTCGTAAAATGTTGTTTGTAAATTATTCCAAAACAAAGGTAAATTATAGAAATATGGTGAGTTTCTCTTAAACCCACAGAAATTACAGTGAATGTTTTATTGACTTTGGTGTTTGAATATTAACTAAGCTGGTGGAAGAGAGAAAACAATAGAAATTACTGGTCTTCAATATCCAGTAGCTTCACCTAAATAATGGGAAAAAATCTCATAATTGATGGCCCATGTTACCTGTATTAATGAACTAAATTTTACATATAAATACTAATATCAAACAGTATCTGTTATGAGTGTGGCCATATGTAGGGTAACAGAAGAGCCACTATCATAGTAATACCTTCAAGAGTATCAGGAATGTTGCCTCTTTGAATGTGATGCTCATAGAGACAAATTTCATGCTCTCCTATAACGCAACACAGGTTTTAGTAACACACATTGTTGTTTGTTAACCGTGTTGCACTAATGGTAAAATTATGTTGCTTTATTGAGATTTATTTATTTTTCTTTAATGTGTATCGGTGTTTTCCTTAATGCATATAAATTTCATGAAGCATATTAAACACATCTAATTAGACCACTTGGACCTATAGTAACTGGGTGCTAGGAATTGAACTCATTTCTTTGGAAAGAGCACTTGTAGCTGTTAATTGTATAACCTTTCCATATCCTTAGGTTTTATCTTTGTTTGGTGTTTATATGTTGCCATGTTCAGGCTATATAGTCTTAAATTTCATGGTCTATTCAAATTTTTCATTTTTTATGAATGTTATACTATATGAACTAAATATTTGTGTACTTAGAAATTCAGATTCTGAGAATGTGTAGCATGAGAGATGGTATAAATAGAGAAAGGCCTTCCAGAAATAGTTAAGATTACATGAGCCTTTGAGCCTACAGTTTTTACAGAAAGGAAAGAGCTGTGAATGTGACTTTCTCATCTCCAAAACTGACTCTTCTGTTGTTCAAATCTGTGGGTTTTATTGCTATGATACTGCCTCTGCTCTAGACTTGAGGATGATGTATAGTAGAATTTAGGAGACCTGCCTCATTGGTCCAGAATAGGATACTGCCATACTTGCCATAGGAATGTAGTAGACAGCATAGGAAGATCATTCTTAGGCTAAGCATCTTACAGAAGTTGATGTTTGCTATTGGGACACATTATCATATATATTACTACCTGAGCTTGTCCCCCTGCTGATTTTGGAAGTACATAGCTCATTTGGTTTTATAGATTCACAAATAGACTGGTTTTCCCTTAAGTCTAACCTTTAACTGTTTCAGGTAGATTTACATGGGATTTTAGATATTAGTGAATTAATAATGAACTACATCAAGATATTTAGAACTTTCAATGGAATGTTCTGTTTTACCATACAATGTTATATTTTTTCTGTGAAACAGGATGAGGTTTAGGTACCAAATTCTTTGTACTCTTAAGATTGATATTTTGTAAAATAAGTGTCTAATGTAACAGTTGTAGAAGGCACTTGGCCTGAAATTCATAATGAAACAGGACCCAGGCAAATGGAATTTTTTATAATTTATATTTTATTCATTTACATACCAACCACAGTTCCCTCCCCCTTCTTTTCTCCCTCTCCTTTTTCTCCCACCATCTACCCAAATCCACTCCTCAGAAAAACTAAGGCTTCCCATGCATGGGTAGTCAAAAAGAATGTCATGTTTTTGTGAGACAGGGTCTTGTCCCTCTGCTTCAAGGCTGAGCAAGGTATCCCACCCAATGGAATGGGCTTCAAAATGTCCAACACATACACTAGGGATAGATCTTTGTCCCACTGTTGGGGCCCCACAAACAGACCAAGCTACAAAACCAGCTTTAAAATGTAGAAGGCCTGGTTTGGTTCAATGCAGTCTGCCCAGCTGTAGGTAGGTCTAGAGTCCTTGATTTCCTAGTCCCAAGGAAACTTGAAGGTGTATATGACAACATGTTAAAAAGTCAGCAGCATACACACTTTGTTTCTCTCTTTCTCATCCCCATCTCTCTTTCTAACACATTTTAAGACAGAGAGAGAAATAAGCTTTAACAATTTCCTATGTACTTTTTAATTCAATCAATTTCAAAATCACAATAAACTCTCCTAAGTATATTGCAAGTGGCTACTTGATATCAAATATTGGAATTTTGAGGAAAAAAAAAACATTTGGCAAATTGGCGAGAGAATCTCTAAAAACAGGCTATTTTATTTTTAATATAATAATGCTTGAATATTTCAAATAATGTATACAATTTAAACTTGATATTCCCCTTTGAGATATAGTTATTGATATTTATAATTAAAGCTATTATTTTTCAGCTAGTTTTGGTACAAACATTTAGATATATACTAAAATAACTCCATATTATATTCTAAAAGTCATTCATATTCACCACTACTCTAATCATAATAATATTCAGAGAATTGAATGTGTGTAGATATACATCAGATGATGAACAGGTAATGGAAGTGTGGTTTACTTGTACAGTGGAATATTGTTCAGCTAATAAGAAAAGTAAATACCTGAACCAAGCAAGAAACAGTCATTCTGAGTATGGTGACACAGACCTTAAAAAACAAATGCTGCATGTTTTCTTTCATTTTTTATTTTATCTTTGAATATTCATATATATATATATATGTTATATGTAGAACATCCACAGAGATAAGAGCATGTGGATAGGGGTTTTCATGGTATGTAAGATAAATTATAATATATAAAGAAGAGTTATTTTTTAAATAATTAAAAGTTAATTATGGAGCAAGAATTTATACTTAGGTGAGGACAGCAAAGAAGAGTAAATAAATGAATATTGGGAGAGATAAAGACCTTTCAAAACTGTAATATAGAAACCTACTAGCTTCCCAAAATATACTTGTGATCATACATAAAATGACCTCTAAACAGTGTTGTCCTGTAACAGGGAAACACCATCAGTACAGGGTCCGTTGTCAACAATTAAAAGTGGAATTGGCCAGTGAAGTTAAATAGACCCCATACTTTACACAGAATTGAGATTATCATTGGTTTACACTACAGAATTTTATGCTAAGACTCTATTGCTGAAGATACCATAAATAGGAGTCACAGAATGTGGAGATATTAAGCTGCTATTGACTGGAAGTTCCAACCCTGCTGTCTAGGTTTCATGATATTGGAAGGTGATTATGATATAAAGTAATCAAAAATAGTGCACAACTGTGATCCTTATGAACTATAACAATGTCTGGCATGGCAATGTATGCTGGTACAATAGTGGCAAGAACATCAGAAGAGTAACAAACCATTTTTTAATTGGTTTTAAGTCTCTTTTCACAAATTAAAACCCACATGTGTCACTATTACCAGAATAAGAACCCATGAATAAACAGGTATAGATTCTATGGGAAATCCTACTACTGCTACTCTGCTACAAAAAAAGAAATATGACATTAAATTGACTCCCAGTAACTTACTCTTATAATCATAACTCAATGTGCCTCTCAATTGTCATCTGAAAAGTTATGTGCTATAGATGGAGATTAAAACAAAGCCTCACCCTGGTTGAGGTCTAGATTATAGGAGAGAACAGAATACTCAGTTCTAAATGGGACATCTATATCACAGCTGCTCCTCCCAAGGCTCAATAGTGATTATCAAATATTGGGCATAATATGTAGGAACTAAATGCAGTGGATAACTAGAGGAAAACTATGTCTTCTCTATATAGTGAGGCACCTGCACAAATGAATTCACAGCCCTTCTGGGAACATATACAATACCTATGTGAAAACAAGCCAGACAAAGCCCCAGAAAGGAGATGGGAGTTTTGTACAATAGCCACCCCCTAACCTCAGAGTTTGTTGCATGTGAGCCTTCTCAGTCATCCCTTGGGGGAGGAGGTGAGAAGACATAGCACCAAAGATACAGGCTCTGGGACACCAGTGACTAGTAGAGTTTGCTGTAGACTCATTTATTAAGGAAGTTAGGCCTGCTCTTATGCCCCCTCCTAAGGTCCCATTGGTTAGGCAGCTGACTTTGCTGATTTGTCTTTCCCCATTGGTTGTCTCCCACCAGATGTCACTTCATCAGCAGTCTCTGGGCTGGTTTGCATAGAGGCTGGTTTGGCTCGGGGAGGAACTGCTTGCCAGGCGTGCTTATTCAGGTGGCTTTGGTAGGCTGGCTGACAGTTTGTCCTATAATTATTAATTATTAACTGACAGACCATAAATGAGGATACTGTTTTCTCTAGAGTGCTTCCTATGTTAAATGGACTTAACTCCATGGGAAAAATATTTGTCATCATAAACTGTTCTTGGTCAGTTTAATAAAAGTGTCACAGAAATAAGCTCAGTGAGTAGAATGAATAGAGTGGACTAGGAAAATTTTGAGAATGGAGGTATATGACCAAAATACATTGTACAAAACTTTATAAGAACTATTAAATGCAAAAAGGACTATTAAATGATTAAAATAAATGAATTTGTAATTTCTCGAGTGAGCATATGTCTTAAAACATATAAACCTCATAAAACAGCAACTATATTTTCTATAAATAACAAAATAAGTAGCAAAAATTGTACATTGGGGAGTTTGGCATGCACAGGATTGTTAGAGTAATAATTTATCCTTACAGCCAAGACTTATTATGGTAAAATAACTCTCTGTGCTTATAATATTCTACATAGGGAAAAAATATAGCCTATCTGATGATTCATATTAGGCACAGGTATTCATTACCATTCTTGAGAATAGTTACAAAGTCTCTTAATCTCTAACTATGAAAAAAATTTTAAAAAGTTTCAAGGACTATACCTACAGATGCCTTAATACACAAAGATATATTGCCAAAAAACAGAAGCTAAGAAGTTGAGTTGTATCTTATAATACTTCATGATGAACAATTTTAATTTTGAGTGGAAAAACATGCTTTATCCATAGAAAACTTAGTGAGAAAAATTGCTAGTTTCCAGAAGCAAATGATTGTACAGGAGATACTGTTCTTCTTGCAAATACAAAAATATGAAACCAAACCCTCAAAGCCACTTTTACAATTAAAATCATTGACTTTCATTTGTGTCACAAACCTGGTAGTCATTTGAAGTAATTATTTGAATGTTCCCACTTATGTTTCTCCAAGGGAGTTATGATGAGTTTGTACACCGAAACCTTCTTTTTCATCATTTTCTAAGTTCTGACAGTTTGTTCTACTTGTATAATTAGGCAATATAAAATCATGAGCTGATACACTTTATGATCTGGACTCCATCTTCTATGCTGATCCTATTCTCTTATCAAGTATAGCAATTTATAATATAATTTTGTTTCATTAATATGATGGTAAGAGAGAGATGCTATGTGCCTGGGAATACAGTGATGATTAAATAGCTGGGGAAGGAAAATTATAGCACCAAATATATCAAAATGGAAAATTCTCTTTTTCTTGTGTTATCTATTGTTATGAATTTATATTGGTTATAAAACCATGTTTGGGATGATCTTGACATATATTTCTTGAAGTTAATACTTTTTTTTCAAACTGTGTGATTGTGGTGTGATAAACATGAGCGCTTTATTTAGAAAATAGATTGAAGTAAGATAGATGGCTCAGAGGTTAAGAACATGTGCTATTGTTGGAGAGAGCCGAGTACAATTTCTAGTGCACACATGGTGGCTTACAATAGGAAATTCTAACAGTCATGCAAGAAGGTAAAACACCAAAACACATAAACTAAAAGGAAATAGTTTTAAAAGTTATATTTTTCTTCCTAATATTGACTCCATACAATTAGATGATGTAAACAGAATAACCTAGTCTATAAATAAGATTCAATCAATAATCTGTTGGAACCTTTGAGTTCCAATCTGGATTATAATCTCTAAAACTGATTCCCCAGTGGTTTATTTTTTAATTTTTAAAATTCAAACTGCATTTTTATAATATATTCTGATCAGTTTCTCCTCCATCAACTAGTACTTAATTCAATTTAAACAGTCATGGGATACTTCTACATTTTTTGTGATACTATTGCATCAGGGTGTAATAAAAGTAGGTCACCATTGCAGATAGAAGGATATACTGTGGTTTGGTATTTCCCTTTCTACTCTGAGGGTGTGCAGAGTATCTGACAGTACGCTGGAGACTTGTCAATAAGGGTGGTCTTAACTAGGCATCAGCTTTGCTTCTGCTTCTTCAGTATGTTTTGAAGGTGTTGTATTCAGCACTAGGGCATTACCATTAGTTGGTGAGGAGCAACTGATAGCCATGTTAATAATATTGTTTGTTTGAGGGTTTCCATAAAGTTTCTATGGCCAACAACGCAATTGGAATTAACCCATCCTATTCAATTTTAAAAATAATTGATTTAAGTACTATAAGATTGTTTGCTCTTTTTTTTTCTTCACCTTTTGTTTCTAGAAATTTACCCACATTATCTTATGGTTAGATTTTATATATTTGAATGAACTTGAATGAAGTCAAGAACAAATAAAGAAAATTTATTAAGATAATTCATGCAATTTGTAGGAAAACAGAAACTAAGAATTCCTAGGATTTTTGTTTGATGGCAATTACTTGTTAAAACAGTCCCAGGCTTTCCAGAAAGTTGCTTTCTCAGATTCTTCGCAAATGCACACAGATTGACTGGTTATACTCAAATTAGGGAAGATTAAATGAAAATATAAGACTTATATCTATGATACAAAATGTAATATTTTCCAGTATATTGGTTTTAGATTTCAATTATCCTAATATTTATCTTTATTTTTTTATAATTTCCCAAACATTTACTATATAATAAGTATATATGATAGATACATATTTATATTACATAATGTATATAGTAATAACCATATTTATCCAATATGATCTATTCAGTCCCACCAAACTCTCTTGAATCAATTCCCTATCTTATTTTCCTGTCTTTTTGAGTTTTGCGATAGTCCATACTTCATTTTTAGAAATCCAGATATAATTTATATGCCACAGATTCATTGACCCAAAATATAAAATGTAATAATATTTTGTAATAAACATTATGTTTTAATAGTATAAAAATACATAATAGCTACTGAATTTGCTAATCTCTAATCAATTCCTAAAGATTCAGTACTTTCTTTCTTATACATCCAGTTAGAACCTGGCTATTGAAAACTGAAATTGTCAGGATATTCAAAACAATACCACACAAGATATGATTCTCTTCTTATACAATCAATCATTTATTAATGATTGAACATTACACATCTTTATAAAGATATAGAGAAATCAAATGTTTGTACTATGATTATGGGTATATAAAACTATTTATTTTGTAAGAAAGGATTATATATAGTAGTTCCTTAACCAAACATAGAACCTGGGGGTGTTTTGGAGTTTGAGTAGGTATTTAGCAAGCAAAAGAACCTGGATTTTATTTCAAAGGACAGTAAAGAGCATACTCTGTGCATGTATTTGTGTGTACATATTTGCATGTGTGTTTGTACAGATACAAATACAATCACACTAACACTTAGCACTATTACTTCTGATTATTTTTCAAAGAAAAAAGAAAGCAGGATTTCAGAGAGGATTTCACATCTTCATTACCATTTTAAAATTGTTCACAATAGCGAAGATGCCAAAGATAGGAACATGCATAAAGAAAACATGTGACATATGAACAATAGTATATTATCTAGTTATTAAAATTAAATCTATTATAGCACCACCACAACAACAACAAAGCCATGAGTATATTATGCTCAGTGATATGAGATATAAAAGATGGGAATGTATTGTATTATCCAATTAATAAATTCAAAACTCATAGAAATAAAGTAGAAATAGATTTGATAGTCTAAGCAGAAGGAGAAAGTTGCTACTTAGTGAGCATTCTTGTTGGTTTATCTTATGTTGTCATTTCTCACATTCACATGACTTGCACAGACACACATACACACATAGGGATGATAAAGTTGCTAACTATAAGAAACTTGATATTAATTATTTCAACCATTTTACAAATCTTACAAGATTAAGTCTTTTAATTTCAAGGATAAAACTTTTCCAATACTTTTTATAATTTTATATGATTTATTATCATTATACATCAAATTCCTTGCTTTTTTTCCATTTCCTAAAAAGTCATTATATCTTCGTGGAAATTGAATTGAGTTTTGAGTGTTTATCTTCTGTGCTAAACATCATTGTACTTATTGTTCTAATTTTTTGAAGACTTTTCTGTATTTTTGATATTTCATGTAATTTAATCACTAATAAAGGAAATTTTATTTTGTCCTATTTTCATAGAGATTTATTTCTATTTCAAATCTAATTACTTGGCTATGGCTTCACATACAATGATGGAAAAAAGTTATCATAAATGGATCTGGATGAATTTTTCTTAATTATATGAATATATTCACCATTTGCCATTAACTGGGACACATCTGTGTTTTTCAAAGATTCATAGATTCACTTATGCTGATGGAAGGTTTCCTACTATGTTTTTCTTTCTTTTTCTTTTTTTTTAGAATTTGTGTAACCTTGTATCTTTCCTTCATTATTTTCTTCTTTATGTTTACTTTGTGTCCTTTCCATTTTATACTACTCCATTTAAAGACTCTTTGGTTCTTTCAACTTATGTCTATCATATAGGCTAATTAAGACTATCATTTTGGTTACTTTAAAAGCAAATTCTATAAGATCCATTTTACTTTTCCTGTGTTTTGCCTACCCTTTCTTGTTTATTTCCCACCCCCTGTCTTATAATAATTCTTTGTTAAAACTGAACACAACATGTGCTTCTTTGCTGCTACTGTCCTTCAGAGGTGGTTGTTATTTTGTTTAGTAATTTGACTGAAATAATTGTGTAAATTTTATTTCCCATGTAGTGGTTTGTTTATATTTCCATCTCAACCTTAATCTTTTAATTGGACTACAAAGTTACCAGGCCATTACCTACAATCTAAATAAAACTGCTAATTTCTCAAATTTCTCAAAGGACCAAATTTATAGTCCTAAAGCTAGTGTGATTGCTTCTAGATCTGTGTTTATAATTTTGATACTGTATTTATAACTTAAAGACATAAGTTTTGACTGGAGCACCAAATAATGAATAACAGCAGAGTGTTTTTCTCTCTATTTATTTGAGAAAGAAAATTCACATGAGAATTATGGCCGCAAGATAAGTTCTCCCTCCAAAGGTGTGCACATTTTAATTCTTAGAAGATTTGTAGAATATTATAGTCTGCCATGAAAGGGACTATAAAACCAGTTAAGGTTGCTAATGCTCTGTCTTTTTACATGTGAGTACAATTCTTCCCTTCCTGTATAGGTACTCCCCTCAAAGCTTGGAGAATATTATCCTCTACTCCTAAGTAGCCCTCTGATGTCAACTACAGCAAGATGTCACATGTAACTTTACATGTTTGCACACACGCACACACGCAAACACACACACACACATATGCACACATTAAATTGAATAAAATGATAACATATTGATGTTATCCTGATTAGTCGAGTGGGTTCAAATGCAATGGTAGATATCTTAAATTAGAATAAAAATGGAATGATGCAGAATGACTGAAATTGCACAATTGTAATCAGAAAAATGATGATCTAATGAAAATTGAAACCTTGAATCAAAGTAAATGTCAATAATTAAAGTTAAAGTCAAGCAAATTTATTATTCTTTGTAAATGAAATAAGTAATGAAACAATGCAAACAAAAATTACCTCTGCCTTCCAAGGACATGTTTTCTTTTAGGTAGCAAAAAGGGGATTAAGTTCATATTACTTTAAAATGTTATTTTGTGTTGATGGATCTGATAGCCATATGTATAGATAATTCTGTTCCATTGCTCTATGAACTCTTAGCTAAGAACTGGAGTTTATGGGAGAAACCTCTCTTTTTATTTATACACTATTAGTATTTTTTACTTGAAATTAATTGTGGAGGTTCTTACTGTTGTGCTTTGATAAATTTTCTTATTTTTTAAATTTGTTCTATTTAAACTTAATTTCAAATTGTTTGAACTCATAGTAGCTGGGATAGCATCCACAATACCTACAAGAGCTCAAGGCAGAAACAATACAAGCACTGAGTGGGGGGGGGAGTGGACAATGAAAAACCACCCATATCCATGAGGTTATTCATGTTGATACCTGTAGAAGAGGGAAATTCTTTAATGAAGTTGATATGTTCGTACTTCAGCAGAGGACCAATGCTCTTTAGTTAGCAAATGCAAATTAGACTGTACATCTTTTTGTGTGTTTCTTAGTTTGCTTTGTGTTACCTTTCTTTCTTTCATTCTTTCTGTCTTTTTTTCTTTCTTTATTTCTTTCTTCCTTTTGACTGTAAAATAACTTAAAATTAAGACGGGAGGGAATTATCTTAGAGGAGATAGGTAAATAAAAATATTATGATCAAAATGTTTTATATGAAATGTTCAAAGAGTACCCTTCTCATTCCTCCTCTAATTGTGTGTGTGTGTGTGTGTGTGTGTGTGTGTGTGTGTGTGTTTGTGTGTGTGTGTGTGTGTTTTGAGACAGGGTTTCTCTGTAGCTTTTGCAGTCTTTCCTAGAACTTGCTCAGTAGACCAGGCTGGTTGGAACTCACAGAGATTCTCCTGCCTCTGCTTCCAGAGTTCTGGGATTAAAAGCATATACCATACATGTCGATCTCCTCCCTCCTCTTTTTAACTGGCTTGATCAAATGATGGTCCTGTGTGGGTATATATTCACAGCTGCTACTAACTAACAAATAAAAAAACTTTGCCACATCTTTTATAGCACTACTCCACATCCTTTGGCACTTAATCTTCTTTCTTCTTTCACTTCTGACATGTGGACAGGGAACAATATTAATTAATATAGGGATTAATATAGATGCCAGATGTATGATTAAGTACTCAAAGTTGATTATTCTCAACATTTTAAAAAATAATTACAGAATGACCCACATCCATGCAACAAAGATATGTACTCAACAATGATCATAGCAGCATTGTAATAGCAAGAACCTGGAAGCAACCTATATGCCCTCAACTGAAGAATAGATAAAGAAGATGTGGCACATCTGCACAATGGAATACTATTCTGCAGAAAAAAATAGCAGAATCTTGAAATTCGCAGGCAATTGGATGGAACTTGAAGAAACCATCCTGAATGAGATAACCCAGTCGCAAAAAAAAGGAACAGGGTATGTACTCACTCATATATGGATTTTAAATCTAGAGCAAAGGATCACCCGCCTATAATTCATTCCACCAAAGGAACTAGGATACAAGGAATATTCTAACAGATTCATATATGGTCCCTCACAAAAATGGGAAGGGACAAGTCCCCCAGAGCACATGGGAAGTGGGGAGGTAGTGAATGGAAAAATAACTAGGAAAAAGAGAAGGGGAGGAGAGGAAAGCCTGTGCGCCTAGGAAGATTGGGTCAGGGTAGAGATAGAAGACAGAAGAGAGAGAGAGAGAGAGCGAGAGAGAGAGAGAGAGAGAGAGAGAGAGAGAGAGAGAGAGAGAGAGCATAAAATAGAGAACCATGTTTGTTGGAAGAGAAAACTGATCCTAAAGAAAGGTCTAGAGACCTATAAGACTGACACAAACTAACAATTTGAACATAAATGCCATTCTCTGATAGTGAGATCATCAACTAAATTATCTACCATCATGGAGCCCTCATCTAGTACCTGATGGAAACAGAAGCAAACACCCATAACTAAACACTGAGTTGAACTAGAATCCAGATGCAGAGAGAGAGAGAGAGAGAGAGTACAAGACCAGGTTGCAAAAATGCACAAAGACAGCTAACCTTAACAGGGAGGAGCTAATGTACCCCCCCAGACTAATAGCTGAGAATCCAGCATGGGATTGACACAGCCCCCCTGTATATGGATCTCAGCTAGAAGGACTGAGCAGTCTGAAGGACCTCAGAGTGTAGAACCAGGATGTATTCCTGGTGCACAAAAGGACCTTGCAGACACATCCCCCATGGAGGGATACCCCCTTAACCTAGAGACAGGAGAGAAGTTCTAGTCCTTACTTCAAATGACTTCACATATTTACATTACCCAACCTGGATAACATAGTCCTACATGTGGAATGGATGTGGGGAATGGGATGAGAGTGTGACCAGGGTGCATGTCAGAGGGGAAAGAGGGTAATTTGAAGGGAGGGAGAGAGGGAGGGAGGGAGGGAACAATGGAGGAAGGAAGGAAGAGAGGGAAGCAGAGAGGTAGAGGAAACTAGAATTGACATGTAACATTTTTAAATTAATTTATTAATAAAAAATAGTGACAGTTTATATTAACAACCACCCACTAAAAATAAAAGGATTCTGTGATCGAGATTGAAATCTTCACAAATCTATTGTGATTGTGGTGATCTGAAAGAAAATGCCCCTCCCCTCAGGAATGACACTATTAAGAGGTGTGACGTTTTTAGAGTTAGGGGAACTGTTTAAGTCTCTTTTGCTCAAGCTGGTCTCAGTATGACATACAGTTGCTTCTGCTAACTCTGATTCCAGATGTAAAACTCTTAGTTCCTTATCCAGCATCATGTCTATTTATATGTCACCCACATGACAATAACAGACTAAACCTCTGAACTTTGAAGCTAGCTTCAATTAAATGTTTTATTTGTTAGAGTTGCTGTGGTCAGGGTGTCACTTCCCAGTAATAGAAACACAAACTAAGACAGATATTAACAGAAATATTTGAAGAAGGCAATTGGACAGAATGACTATTTATATAAATAATGACAATTTCCTCCATAGGGACCAAGTTTCCCCTAGCTTTTATTTTTTTCAATAACACTTTGAATTTATTCTTATGAATTAGATTTCATATATAATCATGCCAGCTTTTGGAAATCCATAAACTGTGTTGTAACTGTAGCACCACTTTGTTGCATTTTTTTTTAACTCTGTAAGGTTATGCTATTTTGCATTTCTGAAACAGATGATTGGTTTAATAAAGAGCTGAACATCCATCCAATACTAGGCATCAAGTAATAGGTAGGGCTGCCAGGTAGAGAGAATAAATTGAGCAAGAAGAATAAATTTAGCAAGAAAAGGAGAAAGGATACATAGGCACACAGCCTCACAACCAGCCACAAAGTAAGATGGAAAGAAATGTATACAGAATAATGAAAGGTAAAAACCAGAGGTTAAATGTAGGCAAGATAATTTATGAATACCTGGCTAGAAGTAAGCTAAGCTAAGTCTGGATATTCTCAACTAAATATAAGTCTCCATGTATTTATTTGGGATCTGGTGGTAGGCCCTTACAAAGCAATGAGAGAAACAAAACAAAACAAACTTCAATATTCTTTCAGTCATAACATTGTTTAAAACATCAAAGTCTTTATCTGAGACTCAAGACAATCTCTTACTTCTGACCCTCTATAAAATAAAAATCATAAAGTAGAACACATGATTCCAACATACAATGACATAGAATATACATTACCATTCCAAAAAAGGAGGAAAGGAAACATGGCAAGGAAATAATGAACCACGGGAAGACTGATAAAACAGCTGTGCAATCTCTAAATCTACCTCTCTATGTCTGTTGTAGATATACATACACACACACACACACACACACACACACACACACACACACACACATATATATATATAAACAAAAAAAAGCAACATCAATTTTGATATACTTCTCTCGCTTTGTATGATACCACACTCTGTCTGTAACCTTTCTTCACATATATTCCATAACTCTGCATCTTCAACATGTTGAGAGCTCCAACATAATTCAAGCTTCACTTCTACATCTTCATTGAATGGCCTATTGGCTTGCATTCAGAGATTACCCTGACACGTGCTTGGCCTCAGTGGCTTGCATAAGTTGATGGAATTGGATTATACAACCACATTTTTAAATAATTTATTCTACCAGAACTATGTATTTCCAAGTCCTGCTGCTGCTGCATGTGGCTGAAACCTGCCCTCCTTGTTCAATTACATTTTCATCAGCTTCCTGGTTCTTTATTTTTTTTTTCTGATTTTACATATAGGTCCCAGTTCCCTCTCCCTCCTTCCCTCCCATGCCCCTGCCCCCTCCCATCCCATCCCCAACCCCAAGCTTTCTGTTTTTGATCTTTTATTCAACATTAGTTTTGTTTACAAGTTGTAAGCTTATCAGGGTGGGGTCTTGCCCTTTAACCATCTTTCTTTTCTTTAAAAGTTTTATCTTCTTATCTTTTGAGTAGAGAACTTGACAACAATATCAGCTTTCCTGGTTCTCTTTGTCTCTTAACACTGTACATTTTTTTAAAATTTATCTTTGTACAGCCTGAACCTTTTCATTATATACCCACCTAAGAATGACTACAAATAAACATAGTACACAATCAATGCTAGGGTGTCTTGTAATATACTCTCTCAATGCCATTAATACAATATATTTCAATTTAGCCTCAGGAAGAATTTTTGGGCCGAGGAAAAAAAAAATCTGCCACTTTTTTCCCCCCTAAAGTATCACAAAAGTGATCTCTAGGCCAGTTATTAGATTACTTTCCCCCTTAAACATCTTGATTTGAGCCCATTATCACTGTCTTCCTGGCTTTTACCAGTATTGATCATTAAGCTTTACTTATAGTGTTTAACAGATTTTCTAGTCAAAAGTCCCAAAGTCCTCATTCTATAACATAGTCAGGCCTATCATAACAATACATCACTCCTAGTACCAACTTTTGTCTTGCTCACTATTCTATTATTGTGAAGAGACATAATAACAATGGAAATGTTTTAGAAGGGATAGCTTTAATTGGTAGCTTGCTTACAGTCCATTATTATCACGGGTGGGGAGTATGACAATATGCAGAGAGAACAAAAGCTGAGAGTTAAGTTCTTATCTATAGGCAGAGAGAAACACTTGACCTGTGTTGGCTTTAAGACATCAGTACCGCCCAACAAATATACTTCATCCCACATGGCCACACTGCAATAAGGCCAGATTACTTAAAGTTTCTAGTCCTTAAATAGTGTCAAAAGCAAGCATTCAATCATATAAGCCTCTGGGGGTATTTATTATTCAATAATCATAATCATAAACATCTACTCACAATAAGTTTATTCATTCTCTAACATATATTTATGGCAGAAAATAGTCAGAGGTCTCAAAAATATTAACTCTTTCATGATAATATTTATCTTTGGTTAAATATTATGTGACATGCTTAGCTTTAGATAAACTCCAAAACAGAATCAAAAAAGAAAATGAATAAATCAAATGTGTTACTCTTACAAAATTTGCACCAAACATACACTATTATTTATATTCTCTCTCTCTCTCTCTTCCTCTCTCTCTCGCTTTCTCTCTCTTTCTCTCTCTCTCACTTGCTCGCTCTGTGTGTGAGTGCATATGTGTGTGCTTATATATGTGTGTGCATGTGTGTGTACGTGTACCCTATTTGTTTTACAAGTATAACACCACATTGTTCATTTAAGTTCCTGGGAGCAAAAGGAGCCAATGGGAAAATTAACATTGGACGTAAAAAGTCCCTTAAATTGAATGCTAAAATTTTAAAGTATTCTCTTTTAAGGTGATGTAGTAGTAAATATTATGCAATATAAAACAGTGTATGAGATGACTAATTATATTAAAATGCAACCAAACTTTTCCAAGAATAAACAGCTATTTTTTCTGTTGTAGAGGTGGCTTTAATTATATTTAAGTCATTAATCAAGAGTACAAATCCATATTTCCACAGATTGTATTGTTAGATTGAACACATGGCATTTATGGTTATTAAAGTTTTGTAGAGTTGTGCATTGAGCAATAAAATGATTAATTTATTTGATGTGCATTTTATGAGTATAGGTCTATATAAATTCAATTAACACAATATTTGTTTACAGAAAAATACTTTTTGAAATAAAAATGACAGCAGTGTTAATAGAGAACTTTGAAAAATAGTTTATATAAATGCTTAAGGGTAACATTACAGTATAATATATTACCCAGTTACATTTTAATAGGAGAAATTTTGAAGGTAAAATATGTTACTGGAATACCTAGGGATATTGAGCAAACTACATTTAATGTTCAATTAAGATACATTATTGTATAATATATAAGTAAAACACTGGTAAGTTTGAAAAACAGTTATCTCAGAGCATCAAATAACTGCTAAAATTAAATATTGAAGTGCTAAGTCTGCATTTTTACTATCCCAATGTATATGTCAAATTTGGGTTTGATTAAATGAATAAAAGCAACCTGTGTTTTTTGAGATCTCTTCAGGAAGTTTAACTTTTAGTTGAAACTTTGAGAACAAATGGTCCTGAAATTTTGGAATTTGCAAAGACTTCTACTACTTTGTTTCACTTCTCTGATTGTGTACATGAATAAAAACCAACAGATCTGACAAAGATATTTGGACAAATTGCCTATTTGGCTAATATGCATATTACAATAATTTGAAGAGAATGAAAATTTATATAGTTAAAGTGGTCATTGAAAAATGAGCTTTGAAGTACTTGCTTCAATAAAAAGAATTTTGTAGTCTTCCATATGTATGAGTTTATGTAATAGAATGAATGGTAATATCAGAAACTAACATTTATCTAATTTTTGTAAATAGATGATAATGGAAGTCTTATTTTAAGAAGTGCCTTCCATGTTTATTTCGTAGATGCATAAATGCTGACAATAGATAGGAGAGAAAAGAATCATGATTCTAAGGAGGTTATTATGAGCCACTTAGGTAGATGCAAGGGGAATATAGGATGCTTGGCTGATCAGCAATTTTATGTCATCAGGTCAAAATCATGGAAAATGCATATTGTTGTAGAATATTGTTTTAAAAAGTGTTTCATTTGTTTACGCTGTTGAACAGTTGTTTAATGGTGCAAAGATGTGTTGCATTCTTTTATGTTACATTTGTTTAACTGTGTGAAGATATTTAGTCTGTATAAAACATCTGAGAGTCTAAAAAAGAGCTGAACGGTCAATCGCTAGACAGCAGGGAGAAATAGGTGGGGCTGGTGGACTTAGAGAATAAATAGAAGGAGACAGAATTGACCAAAGAGCAAGAAAAAGGAAATGAGGAAGACTCTAGGGACTAGCCAACCAATTTAACAGTATGACACAGAGAAAGAAGTTAAAGAAAAAAAAAAAGGGTATCGAGAACTAGAAAAAGATCAAAGACCAGATGTCAAAGATAGATGGGATGATTTAAGGCAAGGAAAGCCCAGGTAAACCTTGTCATTCATATGTAAGAATAAGCCCCCATGTGATTTATTTGGAATGTGGGTGGTAGGGTCCAGAAAAAGGAGGAAATAATAAAAAAGAAAAGAAGATCAACTACACAATATAACTATTTATTATTCATTTAGAATTATTCATTTAGACATGTAAGAAAAGGTAAAAACAAAATATGTAATAAAATTTGGAGCTCAAATTTGTTTGATGTATGGTTGACAGCGATAAAAGGAAAAAGAAGCCAGTAAAAGTAAAAATGGGTAAAGATCCAAACTTTTAACTTAAAAGCCTAAAAATTTTAATTTGTAGCTTATTAGATAGCAGTAAAGAGATCATGTTTAATTAGAAGGTGCTGGCATAAACAAAGGCACAGCTTACAACCATCTTATATCTTCTTATGTGTTATGATAACTTTCTTACTATTGAATTTGTGTTCTATTTCCACACCCCTCCAATTGAGCTGGACCTGTGACATTTTCATCAGCAGAGTGTGGCAGAAATGATAATGTAGTTTCCAAGACTAGGTTTCTAAAAGCTTCATTCTTGGATTAAGGCCCAGGCATGATGGAGAGAAAGAAACCCAACTCTTTCAGGTGTTATAGCTAAGCCAGTTCTCATGAGTGTCAGTAAATGTAAACCAAATCAATTGAAGAATTTCCCCCAAACCTCCCAGGATATTCAAAGGTAATGGATCATAATAGTTTCAAATCCAACGGTGAATAATTATACTATAAAATTTAAATTAAATGAAGTTTGTATTCATGCTAAACACTTTGTTAATTTACAATAAAATAGACACATACCCCCTAGAAATATGTTTTATGCCTTGTTTGCCTACAACTTCCTACTTAATAAAATGCTACAAGGTTAAATAAAATACATATCTAAAACTGCTTCTCATTGCAGAGACCATATTTATTCTAAAACAAGATTATGCAAGCCCAGTGTCTATAATAATAATTTTATAAATTTCATGGACCATGAAAATAATATCACTTTATTAATATATATTTTTCTAGAATTTGTGAGTTAGACACACAAAACGGAGATAGAGGTAAAAGCCATGAGACTAGGGGCAGAAAATATATTAATAGGAATGTTCAAAAAAGCAGGTTAGAAACAAGCCTGTGCTATTTTTACTCTAAAACTTTTCTTAAGATGTAAATTTATAAGATTAATATATATAATTAAAAAATTTTGTCACAATATTAATTGTCATGAAGAGGACTAATTCTAGAAAAATGCTTTGTCTAGCTTCCTGTACATGGTTAGCTTTGAACTACAAACTTACCAGGCCAATTTCAAATTGGCTGGCTGAGTGAGTTTGTCCAAGCTCACAGACTACTCTAGCAAGGACTTGAGATAAGACCTGCACTTTGCCTGGACAACAAATGATACAGCTAGTTCTCCCAGACAATTATCCCAATTTCATCATGGCCTCCTTGATGGGATATGTTGTTCTGTAAATATGTTTCTCATACTGGTTAATGAATAAAGCCCTGTTGGCCAATGGAAAAGCAAGATAGGAGGAGACAAGGAGGAAGTAGGAAGCAGGAGTCAACATGGAGAGCCCAGAGAGGTAGCATGCCAGCCACTCTGGCTGGTAAGATGAGCCTCATGGAAATACTTAGAATAGTAGAAATGGGTTAATCAGTAAGACAGAGCTAGCTGGTAACAAACTACTATCTGGCCAACAGCCTTATATCAAATACAGAGTCTCTGCATGTTATTGGGTGCTGGTGAGGCGGTGGGACCAGACTGGTGGCGGGCAGGCTGGTGGAAAACAACTAGCTACAACCCCTAAAGATACCTTAGCCTCCAGATAACAGGAAGTTATTTTAAGAACACAACACTCACAATTCCAAGAGGTATAGAAGGCAGTTTTCTGTTGTACATTGAGTAATAGATATTTGTCATAATTCAGGGAGGTCATTTCCTAGTTTAAAAGCAGTTTGCTCTGTACTTCCTGTTTATGCAGGCAATATTATATCCTGCCCATGTCTCTGATGGAGTTAAAGACTATATATTATAGGTTTCTTTTTTACCAGACTCAGAAAAGGTACACACAAAAGAATTATAATATGCATAAGGTTGAGAATATAAAAAGTTAATTTGGGTAGGCCATGCAAATTAGAATGGAAAGTCCTCAAAGTTTGATCTTTACAAATGCTTTATGGCATCATTATGCACACACAATAAATAATAATAGAAATGAAAAGGTAGAGGTTAAATAATTAGCAAAGTATGAGAAAACAGAAATTGTGCATGTAAATACTAAAGTATGTTGTTTTATGAATGAAAGCATTTATTTAACTTGAAAAAAGACATTTTTGAAGAAAATATCATGAATCATTTTCAAAGCAATAATATAAAATCATATGACTATTTTCAGAAAATCTAGTACAGTCTAAACATTGACACATAATATAGGAATTTTCAAAATATTCAGAAATGAATGTTATCAGTAGTATTTACCAAATTGTGTACGACAAAAATAAAATGAATAATTGATGATATTAATGATGCCTATTCTTTATTTTATAAATTCTAAATAGAAGTTCAACATATATGTTCATTTAAAGAATTCCATGGCAATAGAAAAAATAAAACAAATAAAGACAAAGAATAGGGATAATTAGAAATTAAAAACTAAAGCAAAAGGAAAAGTACTTGATAGAACAGAACAAAAAATACTGTCTTCAAAAATAATTCAAAAAGAGTTACTTACTGATTAGAATATGCAAAAAAACACACATTGAGCATATGGTTTTATTGCACAAACATCCTTCAGTAAGAAGAATTTTGAGGATATAAGTCTTTCTTGAGGTCACATATGTCCTACATGTTAAAAAATATGGCAATGGTACAATGTATATTCCAAATCCTAGAACATATGGGAAAGCAGACTTCATTTACTAAACAAGTATGGACTGTATAGTGAATTCAAGGTCATTTAAGACAACATGTAAAGACCCTTACTTAAATAACACAATAAATAAATAATCAAGGATGTTTCATATCACAGCAAATTATCAGATATTCTAGGGCAAACAATTTATATACAACAATTCAAATCAATAAAAGAGTAAACAGTATGAATAAAATATGGTCATGTTAAATTTCTTTGTTTTTTGTGTGTTATACAAGACAGAATTTCTCTATATTGCTTTGGAGTCTGTCCTTGAGCTAGCTCTATAGACCAAGCTAGCCTCCAACTTACAGATTCTCCTTTGTTTGCAACCCTAGTGCTAGTATTAGAGGTGTGCGCCAAAAACACCTGGCTTTAAATTTCTTAAATAAAATAAATGAGCAGTAGTTTATTGGTGCACAATTCATGAAGTTTGAATAGTTAAATAATATTGCTGTTGTTACATGTGGCTTCAGAAATGATTAAAAAGGAAATAACTCACTAATTAAATAATCTTAAATCATCTTCCAATAATAATTTTCTGATATTTGATCATTTAAATTGAAGAATATAGGACGCCAAACAAAAAGTAAAAAAAGTACAATCGTTACTTGTGTTTATTATGTTCTGGTTAGCATGTACAATTTAATATTTTTAAATACCAAGCTGATTCTGTGGCACCTTACTTGAGGCCCCTTCAAAACTGAGGCACAATGGCTCATAGCTATCTATCACTGAATACTATGGCATCTCTTAGACTGTTTTCATGTCAGTTCTCACAGCTCAGACAATTTACAAAAATTATGCATAATATTTCTTCTAATAGTACATTCAAAATTTTAATAACTTTTAGCTTTTATTTGTGTGGACTTACTAACCCTATTTAACATAGTGAGTCTCATAAAATCAATATTTACATTATTTCTATCATAATATGATATATATTTAATAGGTTCTTTACTTTTCCTGTTTATATTATTTTCCAAATGAAATCCTCAGTTATACAGTGTGAAACAATGAAATATCTTACATGCCCTTACATTTAAAAAAATTTACATATAATTTTCAAATGGTGGCTGTTGGTGTTAGCCTCTGTAATTCAAAGACTATCTTTTAGTTCAAATATTATTGACTGTACACCTTCAAGATATTGAGAGAGGTTGTAAATGAATGTAACAACAATTAATGAAAAATGAGGCCATTAATTTGAAAAAAATTAGGAAGAAATATGTTGGAGAGTTTGGAGCAAATGAAAATGATGTTATTATATTGTAATCTCAATAAAAAACAATAAAAGTATTGATTATTGTGGTGATATAGCATTTGTACTCTAACAAATAAAGCTTTCCTGAAGATTAGAGGGCAGAGCTAGCCACTGAGGTTAAACAATCTGTAGACACAGATAGGAAGAGTTTAGCTTGGTAGAGATAGGAATATAAGGATGCAAGCGACAGGACCTTGCTCTCTTTTCACCTGGTAAGTTGGCAAGATAAGGTGTGGCTGTGGCTTGCTCCTTTGTGTTTCTAATCTTTCATCAATTACCCCTATATCTGAAACCAGGGTTTCACTACTAAGACATATTAGAAAACAGGCTACAGATTGAAACACATAAGAATTACTTTAACTCAGTGCTAAATGTGCTTTTTATTATTTATTAAAATATTAATTAGAAGAGACAACATAAGTACATACTTTTAATGTCTAGCCCATTTCTCAAGCTCCAATGATTAATGTACTTTAAAAATACTGTTATCTTGACTATTTAAATTTTTTTTCTTATTTGGCATATCTATCCCTGTTTGCTCTCCCTCCCATCTTCCCACACCCCACCCCATGGAACCCCCATCCCATGCTCCATCCACTCCCTGGGAGGGTGAGGCCTTCCATGAATAATCATCAAAATTTGTCAAGTAATTTGCAATAGGGCCTGGGCCCTACCCAGTGTCTCTAGGTTAAGAGAGTATCTTTCTATTTGGAATGGGCTACAGAAGACTTTGTGCGCTAAGGTACATCTTTGTTCCAATGATCTTGACTCTTAGATATATTTATTATTTTTCCTTATTTTATGTATCAATCCCAGTTTCCTCTTCCTCCCTCCATATGGAAGATGTCATTCTGTAAATATGTTTCTCTTGTTGGTTAATGAATATTTAATTTTTAGCCTATAAGCCATAGTATGTCTGATAGACTCCTCAGCAAAGCAGGTAATTTTAAACTGTCCCACGTGCGGTTACAGTATGTAGTCACTTTTCTCTGTGTCCCGTAGAATGCCTGGCAGACTCTTCCATTAAGCAGAAACCCTAAAACAATGTCTATCTTGTTTTAGCAGTCACTTTTCTGTGGGTCGTGCATGACCAGCTTATACAGCATAAAGTCAAACAGAAAAATGGCTAGTCTTGCCATATTCCATAATGAGTTTCTCCTGTATCCATCTTCCTTTCTGATGCAAGTGGTGTTGCCAGGAACATTTGTGCATAACTGTTAAGAAGACCTTAAACCATTAAAAATACCATATTATGTAGGTCTTTGAAAGGTTTGAAGAAAGACTATTCATGTCAAATACATCTGTGTATATCTAGGAAACCTCACTCTACTAACTAAAATTTTGATTATTAAAGATAATTGTCTTTAATCTGTACTTAATCATAAATTTATACATTATATTTTTAAATGAGCTATATAAACACAATAGCTAAACAAGAGGAGAAATATACATATCACAAAATGGACTTTGTATCAATAAATAAAAATCCATTCCAAAACAAAATATTCATTTCTATACCATAATCCCATTTTTGCCTTTAAAAAGAGATTGGTTGTGATCATGAACCATTTATAATCAACCCCACATAAACAAAACAAATATTTATAAACAATATTTGGGAATATTGTTCTTTCCAAACTACTTTCTACTGGTAGGGGGTGTTGTTTTGGGGATCCTAAGAAGATGCAGAAATCCTGGCTATAATAGTCTTCAAGGCTGATATGTCCCAGCTGTTTTGAATGTTGGATCACCTGGGACCCTGTTTCAGGGGGTCTTGTTTGATCAAGCCATATTAATCTAAAGGAATCTATAGCTTTTTATTTTCTGTGGAAACAAAATTAGAAATTCTTTTCCCCCGTAACCTGTTCTAAGACTTAAATTTCAAAGTCAAGGCATTTTAAAATTACATAAATTGGATTAATTCAGCAACATTAATAAACAAGTGTATTTTAGTACTTGTTCCTTCCTTAGAAATTGAACAATTCAAAGACAACACAGTATCCACATTCTCTGTGTATTTTCTATTTTTACATGGCTCTTTTTCTATTTCTTTTATTTTTATTTTTTTCATTTATTGAGACAGGGTTTCTCCGTGTAGCCTTGGCTGCTCTGGAATTTACTCAGTACACCAAGTTCAGTTTGAAATCACAGAGATTTCTTTGTCTCTGCCTCCCGAGTGCTAGGATTAAAGGAGTTTGCCACCACACCTAGCTACCCTCTTTCTTTCTACTTATTTTTTAAAGCACTTTATCCTTTTTCTATTTCTCATCCAAGCACATTTATATATTTAAACACACTGTAAAACTTCAGAGGTTTTTCTTAATTTGAATCTGTCTTTACTGTAAATTTTTATCCTCTTTTTAGCCACGTGTCTTTTATCTGTTGAACAAAAACATTGCTAAACAAAAGTCACAGCTATTAGATGAGGTATCTAAGAGGGCATGTAAGTTTTGAGGTACAGATTTTGAAATTTTAGATAGATTAAATATGTAGCCTATAGAGGAATCATGCCTACATCCCTCCTCAATTTCTTTCAAGGTCAGTTTTTTGCAATCTGTCCTCAATCAGACTTAAATTATTTCTTCTTTTATGAAGTCTTGCCCATCCCACAGACACAATGCTTTTAACATTTTCTGTTAAAAAATGTTTTATGCAAATTTGTTTTATATACCTTGTCCAGGACTAGTCTCTTAGGGATGGAAAGTAAAGAGACATTCCTATGACACTGGGTGCATGCTGTCTGAATGTAGCACTCACCCAGTCCAGCAGATCTCTTGCAAGGATTACTATAAAAGGAATGACCACGGGTCTTTGCATCTCATTTGCTTCTTGTACAAGATGTGTTGCTTTTCTTCACACTTGCTCTTGATAATGCTACTCTCACACACAATGTGATCTGGCCAAAAGCAAGAGCCCACCTCAGAACTGAGCTGCTGATAGAGGACCTCACCAGTGAATCTGCCAATTGTGAAGCAAATGTTCTTTGTGACCATCATTAACAAGGCTTTGATCATTTGAAATAGCCAAGTCCATCCACTTGCCTGCAAATTTCAACATACCATTGTTTTTTTGTTTTGTTTTGTTTTTTGTTTTTTGTTTTCTTTTTTCTTTTTTCAGCAGAGTAGTATAGTATTCCATTGTGTAGATGTGCCATATCTTCTTTATCAATTCTTCAATTGAGGGACATCTCTTGGCAAAACAGCAAAAAGTATACAATGGGAGGGGTAAAGTGTCTTCAAAACATTGTGGTGGCACAACTGGATGAGGGTGTGTAGAAGACTGCCAAAATAACCATGTTTATCACCATGCACAAAACTCAAGTGCAAATGGGTCAAAGACCTCAACATAAATCAAGCCACACTGAACCTCTTAGAAGAGAAAGAGGTATGTACCCTTGAACAAATTGGTATAGGAGACCACTTCCTGAACATAACTCCAGTAGTACAGACACTGAGATCAACAATTAATAAATGGGACCTCTTCAAACTTAGAATCTTCTGCAAGGCAAAGGATACAATAGACAAGACCAAAAGGCAGCCCACAGACTGGGAAAAGATGTTTACCAATCCTACATCTGACGAAGGTCTGATGTCCAAAATATACAAAGAACTCAAGAAACTAGTGAACAAAACACCAAGTAATCCTATTAAAAAATGGTGTTCAGAAATGAAGAGAGAAGTCTCAATAGAGGAAATCAAAAAAGGATGAAAGTCACTTAAGAAAGTGCTCAACATCCTTAGATATCAGGGAAATGAAAATAAAAACAACTATGAGATACCATCCTACTCCTGCCAGAATGGCTAAAATTAGAAACACCAATGAATACTTATGCTGTAAAGGATGTGGAGTAAGGGGAACACTCCTCCACTGCTGGTGAAGTGCAAACTTGTACAGCCATTTTGGAGATCAGTATAGCAATTCCTCAGAAAATTGGGAATCAGTCTACCACAGGCCCCTGCAAATTCCTTTTTAGGCATATACCCAAATAGTCCACATCCATGCAACAAAGACATGTGCTAAACTAAGTTCTTAGCAGCATTATTTGTAATAGCCAGAGCCTCGAAGCAGATTTTTTTTAATTTGACAGCATTTTGTTTAGATTTTTTTTGTTTCCTTTTGTTTTATACCCTTGAGCACATTAAAGAAAATGTGTCGATAACTCAATTGTATAAAGTCCAGGCTCTCTAAAGAAAAAATCTAACTTTATATTCAAAGTCACATTTTTATCTGTACTTATAAATCTACAAAATACCCATATGAAATCATTAATTAAAGTGTAAATGTCAAAGATACCAACAAAATTGTTCAACTTGCCACAATTTTTTTTCTAAATAAATGAATGTGACCTTTACAAGAGATATTCACTGGTCACTGGTCACTATTATCTAATATTTCTTCATATCAAATATTAATAAACCACTTCCATCATATTTGAAGTCAACCAGTAACTCTCTATTTATTTTCCCCTCTCAATTGCCTTGTATTTGGAGTCATTCCAGTAGTCCTTAACCATGAGTGTTGCCTTGGAGACATTTCATTCCTCCTGAGTGGAGTATGCGCAGATAAACTTGACATCACACTTTGCCAGTACTGAAACTGTTACCAAGGGATGATGAGATTTATCCAGAGCCAGAGTGCTAGTCATTGACTGCTTGGCTGAAAATTATGCTTCAGTTGCCTGATTCTTAACCCAATTGGCTGTGTAACATCCCTTGAGAACATTGATGCTAAAAGATTCAGGCTGTTTCAATTTACTCTTTTAATTAAAGCACAAAACTGGAGGAGAAACAAATGAATGAAAAAGAGAAGTACTTAAAATATCTTCTGGCCCCTTCTTAGTAATCTTTGTTATAATTTTGCATTTAGGCTTTACCAACGTATCTCTGAACAACTGTCACTTTCTCTTTTTCATTATCTAGTATGTCACATTTATAGGCTGTGAATGGTGCTAACATTTTCTTTCCTCCACATAGTATCACAAAAAGTAACACATAATTCCAGGCACTGACATCTAGAAAATGCTACACATCGCGTTACTTCATTATATTCCCTCATTTATAGTGAGAAGCTGTAGATTAAAGAATCCATCAACAGCTCTTTTTTATCGAACAAAGTGCTCAGAATCTATTAAAATCAGGCAGTAATTTAAGAAGAAAAATAGAGAACTTGCTTTATGATGATAATGTTGCTATATGAGGCAAACAACAAAACTCTCAGCATCACTGTGATTTATGCATTTAAAATCAGATTCTCTTCCCAAAGGAAAAGTAAATCTATACCAGCTCTGGATGGAAGTTTGAACTATTTTATTTTTCCATTGTATCACTGAATGAACAGAAGTCAATTCCACATTAATCTTTAAAGACTGACAAGATAAGCATGTTCCATAAACAACAAATACCTTGAAGTCAGTTTATGTGGAGTATCACAGATAAAGATTCACATGAAATTAGAAAGAAATGCCCATAAAGAAATGCCCAGGAACACATGATTTGTTGTTCAATGTGCTTTGAAATTTGGGCAAAATTTGATTTCTAGATATTATAAGCATAAGCAAGAATAAATTCTTTTGAAGGGAAGAGTAAAACAATATATTCTAGGGGGAAATTAAATGAAATGTGGTAATCACAAGATGTTTTATTTCTCTGGCAAAGACACATCAGTGTTTTGAACATGTTCTTGAGAAGCCTATAATGGTGATGTTAGAAACTACATCATCATTTTTAGACATTGATTGTGGTTGGTAATGAAACTGTGGGCAGTAGGTAAGTCAGGTGAAGCTATCATGGATCCTGCCTATGATGAGATTACTAATTTTATATGGTGATGGGAATGATTGCTTGAATATTTTTGATTCTTTGCCATGATCAGCTCACTGTCAGATACAGATGCAAGATTTGCACAAGATATCAGGATGTTCAGAGTTAAAATCCTCAGGAAATAAATCTTTCTCAGTTATAAATTACTGTAAGAATTTAAGACATACTAATTATAACATAGATTTAAAGCCCAGACCCAGACCTGCTGCATGTCAATCTTAAGTTTGCCATTTAATTGAGCTAGAGTCTTGGAAAAATTATGTATCTATTGTTATTTAAACATTACTTTAACTGAAAAATGGTAATGTATGATTTTTTATTTATAAATTGTCATTTTACATATCAATCCCCCTATTCCCTCTCTTTCCCATCCTCCCTTGTCCCCTACCAACTTCTTAACTGACTCCCACCTCGGAGGAAAGTGAGTCTTTTCATTGGGGATCATCAAAGTCTGTCACATCATTTTGGGGAGGGCCAAAGTCCTCCTACATGTATGTGCACTGGAATGGTGTCTCTCCATAGACAATGGGCTCCCAAAGTCCATTTGTGCACTAGGCATAAATACTGGTTACACTTTTAAAGATCACATAGACTACCCAGGCCTCCTAACTGGCGACCACAGTCAGGGGTTGATTGGTTGATCTAATGCTGGTTCCTTGGTTTTCAAATGGTGTCCCTATACCATTATTAGGTCAGGTCATCTGTTTCTGCAGGTTTCTCCATCATGGTTTTTACTTCTTTGTTCCATCCCTCCTCCCTCTCTAAAACTGGATTCCAGGAGTAATGTATGTTTTATGTCTTTTGAAAAATAAGTTGACTTAATACAAAAGCATCTGTAGGTAAATGTATTAAATTACTACTGGGTTCATTCTAAATGTTCATAGTGAAATACAATGTTAATAATGTTTAAAATCATTTTACAGTGCTGTAATATTAAGAAATGTTAAAACAGTATATACAAAATTATATTATTATGTAAGTAAAGAAAACTGAATTATATATTATATACACTCATTTTCATCAGTTATTAGGAGTAAATTATATAACTTCAGTAAGGACTATAATGTATTATTATAATAGTCAATTATGTTGATCATCAATGAAAAATAAAAAGACCTCTAAAATATCATATAAGTAGTCACTTATCCTGTGGTTACTTAAGCATTCTGCTCAAGTAACATATATTATTTTCCTATATTGACAACTAGTCCTAATTGGAGTAAGCACTGTCCTGGCTCACTGGATAACACAGGACTGTTTGTGCTCTTCTGCCTATGTTGAGGATGGCCAGAAACCACCCTATTGGCATACCAGGAAGAAGTACTCCATGTTAAGAAATACTGGTTGTCATGTATAGGCAGCAGAAGGCTAGGAAGGATGCAAGGATCAGAAGATTCTAATGCAAAGCAGTTCAGCATAGCAGACATGCCAGGGTGCAACTGATAGCTGAGTGTACACAGCGGTGCAATGTAAAAACTTTTTATTAATTAACATGAAAATATAAATGGAAACATACAGACTACTACTAAACTATATTTAGAGGGGGACAGTTCCTAGAGAAGCAACTAGCTTCTACTTCTTGTTCCTGATGTCTCCTGTTCCTTGAGAGTAGTAGCTAAGAGGATACAAATAAATATCTGAGCCATTTGCCATGTGTAAACAGGGCTGAACTTAGAGGAAAAACATCTATTTCCTGTAATAAACCCCAAGCTTTTCTCCAGACAGTTTCATGCCAGCAGATATGGGCCAAAAATATTTAAAAGGTCTAGTACCAATTTCACAAGAGCATGATGAATTTGGAGTAAGGTAATATACATCAATGAAAAGTATATTACTGCAAACACAAAGTCTGTTTTTGAAAATTTCATAAGTTTTTCACTTGTACTAAATTATATTAAACATTTCATGCTAGTATGAAATATAGAAGACTCAGGGATTGAAAAGTCAACAAACTGTACAATTTAAAAACTCCTAAACTTGGAAACTCTACAGTAATAAGAAAAATGATAGTATTTTAAATATATTATTAACAAAATTGATAAATTTTGTTTATACATTTTATTAGTATAACATATAATAATTATAATCATGCTTTAAACTTTACAAATATGTTCAGCATTATTAACTACTTACTACATTAGTCTTATTTATCTATTTTTTTTATTAAAAAGAGTTTTTAGTCACAACATATTCAGATTATTGTTCCACTTTCCCATTGCCTTCAATTCTTCCCCATCCACCAAATCTGTACTCTTTCTTGCTCTTTATAATTATAAAACAACCAGGTATGTAAAAAAGAAAAATATATAATAATAATGATAAAGTAATGCAGAGATTTCTTAACTCTTTGGTTATTTTATTCATTCCTTTCAGTCTGCAATACTCACAAAAATAATTTCCCAGAGGCTTGAGGATGAGTTCATTTACTAGTTAACATTTTATAACCCCTGGCCACTTAACATTGAAGACTCAGGAAGACAAAGGTGTGGTTTGGATCTAAACCACAGGCTGTACTGCATAAAACCACACATGGCATGTTTGACAATGTGAGGTGGCAAGGAATCCCAAATGTAGATATGTGTCACCAGGACAGTTGCTTGCCAACAGAAGTGACAGAGGAACAGTACTGAATTCAGGAATGCATCCAATATCAGAATGTGCATATCGCCAATGAATTTTACATTCCTTGATAAAAAGGATGAGTTAAGTAGCAACGCACAGATCGTTAAGAAGGCTGAAAAAAAAGTCACTATCCTTACACTCTAAAATTTTGGGAAGTAATTCTTAACAAATGTGTGCAGAGATAGTGGAACCCTTGACAGTGGAACACTGCAGGTGGTGAGTGTTTGGTGCTAAATTCTGCCATGGAAGAATGGTTAAAAATGAGTGGAACCACAAGATTACAAGAGAGATGAAGCCCTATTTTACACATCACTGTATTTGAACTTATACCCGAAATGATGGCATTGGTCTGTTCTTGAGCAATATGACCTAGTCATCTCTTCAGTGGCCCCTTGAGACAGCTCTCTTTCCAAAAGGATTCATCACCTATTAAAAAATACATTGTGACCATATGAGTCTTTCCAACATAGATGAACAAAACTAAAAAGCAGAAAACACCAAGAGTAAATAAGAATGTTTAAACTTTAATTGTGTTGAAAAATAATGAAGGGATAATTTTAGAGTTGCCACCTCAAATTTCAATAATTGGTTAAAATAAATCAATGCTATTCTTATTGTACAGCCATTTTAGAGTGATAGGGAATGTTCTTCTTATATAGTTTTATCTTATTGGTTGATGAATAAAACACTGATTGGCCAAGCAAAATGATAGTAGGACAAGGAGGCAAGGAGGAATCTGGGAAGTGTAAGCAGAGAGGAGTCATCATGTGATCCCAACAAGTGACAAAGCTGTGAAGAATCAGAACAAAGCAGGGAGAAACAGGAAATTGTTCTCTCCTTTTCTCTGTAAAGATGCTGAGCCATCCTTCATCATGTTGCAGGCAAAGGAGTTGAAGGTCTGGCAAACCAAGACCATGTAGAAAACTTGGATTCGTAATTATAGCTAGCCAATAAGAAACACCAGTCACTCTGGCCAACAGTTTCATAATTAGTATAGTGTCTATGTGTTTATTTTGGGTTTCAAGGGTCGAGGAACCTGCCAGGCCAGAAAACTGACCTTGCATTAGAGTACTTTACAATTCTATAGTAAATACTTTATTTTGTTTACTTGCTTTTTGTTTTTGGTTTGTTTTGTTACGCAAAGCCTTGTTAAAGAGAAGGTCAAAAATGTTTGTTTCTAACTCTCAGAAGGCATAAACAGGAAGGACTACAAGTTTGAAAGACATAGGCTACATAGACTTTAATAAGACATAAGGTAAATAAGATCATAACAAAGCCATTAGTACATTTTTAACTTCTCTTTAAACTTGAAAACTGTATGATGAAATATCTATTTTCAGGTATTATAAGCTTCTAATTGTTAAGTCTTAATTAAAATATCCAAAATTTCCCCTTAAATATGTGGAAATTTGGCTAATATTTCTCTTTAACTTCTCAGTAGCTAAACCCATAGTCTTAACACAATCTTTAATGTTTTTACTCATATAGCTGAGTGTAAAGATTTAAAATTATGTTTTCATAGTTGTGTCCATCATCCAATAACCTCATTTTCTTGAGCCCCAAGTGGCCTATTTCTTTTGCTTCATAGGCTTGTTCACCAAAATTCAACTGCAATGATGATGGAATACTAACACTTTCAAAGTATTAATTTTTGTGTGTACTTCACACTTTCCTCACATCTTCCCTTTTTCACACATAGAAAAACTAAGATGAAAGGTGGATATTTTTAGTGACACTATTCCAAACCTACAGCACTTGGTATCAGTGGATGAGAATGTAAACACAGTCTAGCTCTCACATTCAATTCTGTAATTTTCCAGGAAACACAAGACTATGGAAGAGAAGGATAATTAAAAACGTAATCTCTTATTTTTAAATGAGTGGGTTACTCAGAGATTTCACATATTTTTGCTGTAGATCTGATATGTCAAGTGAATGTGAAATCACTTAACTTCTCTTTAATAATAGTTAAATCCAATCTTTATAATGTAGCCCACCTATATTCCTCCTGAATGTAAGATTTGTATATCATGATACCAAAACATGTAGTTTTTTTAACCTGTAGTTCATGCTTTATCTTTTAATTTGACACTCATTTGCAAATGTTTATGAGATAAATGTTATGCTTTGACTATTGCACCCTACATAGCTGAAAGACACAGAGCATGCAGAGAAGTCTAAGTTTATTAGTTTCTTACAGTAGGATGGTGCATTCTAATTTCTCCTCTAACAATTTTAAAATATGCATGATTTTAAATTTCATTCAACCTGATGGTCTTTGAAATGCCAGTACTTATGCCACATTTTACAGTAAAAGACTGTGCCATGGTTATTTTTTGTAGCAAATTATGTTAAAGTTATAAAGCCACACTCAAATGAAAGACAGTCACATTGATTCTCTCACTAGAAGAAATGAAAATTTTCTGCACTGAAGTCTCCTCTCCCATAGTAACTTACAACCCACATGCTACCATTTAGATTACTTTAGTGTCTGTAGTAACTGGGCTTAAGGCAATGGCAAATGTACACAACATATTCTGGCTATTGCTAGTTCTTTGAGAAAGAAATTGATGTCTTTTACTCAGGAACATTATATCGCTGATCACAATACAATCACCTAATTCATTACCTCACAAGTCCTGTAAAATCTTAGGTATTCTTTAGTTCTTAACCTGCACAACATGCAGTATTTCCTATATTAACTTTTAGGATATGAATTTACTAATTGATTCCTAATTGTAAATATAGTTAATATTTTCTACATTTTTTTTAGTGGTGTGTGTGTGTGTGTGTGTGTGTGTGTGTGTGTGTGTGTGTGTTTTGTATGAGCACATGAATCTCGAAACATGGATGTGGAGGTCACAGGTGAATCATTTCTCTCTTTACAACTTGTGAAGACAAGGGATCAGGCTTGAAATCATGTGTTGTACACTGAAGGTTCTTAAATAATTTACCTTATTCATTCATTCATCCTTTTAGTTTCTTACATTGTTTACAAAATAATATCTTGCTATGTAGCCAGGATAGGTCTAGACTTTGATTATATTGTCACCATTATAAATGCATTAAAACCTAGATGATATATAAATAACCACATATTGGTTATTTATATATAAATAACACCAAAAGACACAGTAAACATATAGCTTGCTCTATATGTAATGCAACCTACTGCTTTACAGTAGGCATTTTTTAGCACATAGAGGTTCTCTACTCTAAACAATTATGTATAGCATACCAAAGTATTATTTTGCAGTGTTAACATACTTATCTAGTGTATTATCATGTATCATGGACACTGACTGATTGTACTGTGTGTTTGTGTGTGTGTGTGTGTGTTTGTGTGTGGGTGTGTATGTGTGTGTATGCATTACAGCTATAAATACAATAATTCAACAATACTTTTTCAGAAACACTTGGGAGGAGCCTTAGAAGTTGTAGGTTTGAAAACTAAATATATTTTGGAAGTTGAAAAAATATTCAAAAAATTCTAATATTTTGATAAATGTGAAACATTCTCTACAGGGACAACAAGAATAAGAAAAAAATCAAGATGTTTAAAATAACAAACTGATCACAATGTCAAGTAAATTGAGGTTGCTTAATAACTAGTCTTGTATTTTACAATCGAGGTCCTTAAGTGAAGAAGTAATTGGTAAACCCCATGACTAGTGAAAAGGACAGAACTAGAATCACATTGTTATATTGTTATGTGTTCACATGTCTTTCAGAATAACTCTGCTGCAAATCACCCTGAAAAGAAACCCTCAAGTGTCTTCATTAACCTACCTGCTACATTTAAAAAGCCAATAAAAGTGTCAGTGAGTACTACAGCATGGTAGAAAACCATTTATCCATTTCTCATATGGTATCTGATAATTTTTTTCTCAAATAACTTATACCTTTAAAGTTCCATGTAAGTATTCAGTGAAATATAATCATATTTGCCTCATTTTCTACTAAAATTCCCTCTAGATATTTGTACATAACCCTTTCTCAACTTTTTGTCTTGTTATGTATTATCCTTCTTTTATTTTTAATAATCCACCAAATCCAGTTATTGGTACCCGTATTTCAAGGATGTAGGTTTATCCAATGGTCCATAGAAAACCTGCAATTGACCATACCGATGAGAAGATTCTCTCACCTTTAGCAGATATCAACTGCCAGTTGCTTTTTAATTAAGCATATTGCATTGTTGACTCCTTGACAACTTCCTCTGTTATTTTGGTTCCTTGATATTGTGCAGGACTTCTGCAAGTAAAACTACTCTAATTCAAGTGCTAAAAGGTCATATTGTCAATCTGACTTCTAAATATTTATGGTAATATTCAAGAATTGGCTGCTTTAAATGTTGGTCAAAAAGAGAACCTTTTTTTTGCTTTGGACAGCTGTTAGTTAATGGAAAAATGGATAAGCTGGTCAAAAAGTTGAGAGTAAGAGACTGAGTGCACAGTGGTAAGCAGGACAAGTATATTATCTTCACCACCAAGGTTCTGGGAAATTATGCTATAGGAGACAGAAAGAATGTAAGAGCTAAATTGTGAAGAGGTGAGCAGTAAAATATCTTCTTATCATGACATGGGATTTCATAGTTGCAAATTTCATAATTGCAAATTTCACAATTACGATTCATAATTGAGATTCACAGCAGCTGACCAACACAGGATCATGAGAGCCTACATTCACACCAGCATAATGCAACAGAGAGTCATCAATGCAGAGAATCATAACTTCTCCTAGTACTGAAAATAAAAGACTGAACATTCAGCCATATATTAAATATTTTGTCAATATCCACTCTCTCTGCATTCCACTCAGTGTCTGAGAAACATCACATAAAAAAGGCAAATGATTGTAAGAGTCAGGATAGAGGGTAATGTTACTAACAGCTGCCCTCAGAGTATTCTGCAAAGTTATAGTTATTTCCAAACTAACTTGGCAATTTTTTAAAATTAAAATCTGTGTTAATTACATCTGTATGTCTTTTGTTGAAGCTATAGGTCTATATGTAAATATACAGCCCAGACCTCTCTGGGAGCATTAGATGACTCAATGTTATTTTAGATTGTGCCCCAGTGGAATCTGAGTTTTCACTAAAGGTAAACATGTAAAAGAAAATCCATCAGCCAGATCTGAAAGTCAGCTTTACACCAGCTGTTATTTCCTATTAGTTCTGCTTGAATCATCTGGGAAGTTCACATTTCTTTGTTATTAAAATTGCTTGCCCTTCCCCTAAAACACATAGAAAAATATAAACAACACCAACAATGTTGTGCCCATATATTGCTTTTTGAGCATACTAGGCTACTTCCCAGTTAAATGATGTAATTATACATCTTAATTGATCTACATTTGTCCTAAATGTGATGTATTAAGCCCTCTAGGGCCCTTAATTTTTATAGTGTAGAATATAATAAATCCTACAATGTCCTTGACAAGCAATTTGGGATTTAATTTTCTTTTTCTTTATTTAATTCAAAAGCTATGGAAATCAAACAAACAAACAAACAAACCTTACTTAGTATGAAAGTGTTTCAGAGACTTGCATATGCAGATATCAGGGAATTCCCCTTAAGTCATGCTATCACAACTGTTCACAGATGGTAACATTGTGTAGAAGTAGGTTTAATCCTATGGCTCTCATTTTACTCATGAATAAATTATTAAAGATTTTTAAGAAAAGCATATGATTCTTCAGGAATAGAAACCTGAGATTGGCATACTTTAATTTACTCATATTTTTGAAAACATTTAATTTTCATATATATTTTTATTTACATAGAAATGCTATAAATTTAAACCAAGTAATTACACATGGTTAGAGACCATAGTATTACCAATGATTTAATTTCATATATACATATATGAAATTATATATACTTTCCTTCACAATATTTTGTAAATGAGGAAAGTAAAATCTGCTAGATTCTTATGCATGTTTAGTCCTTATTACTTCAAATATTTTGGGTTTAAAATCTATTTTAATAATGTCAACAGCCATTAAAGTTAATGTAACAAAATATAATACCCAATTAGATAATATATATCTTAATTCAAATAATTAAAAAATACATAGGTGTAGATAATTTGATTTATGTTCATTTCAATAAGCAACAAACAAGTTTCATGCTTTCAAAAATGACATTATTTTCAAGAAAATAGAATTATATTTTTCCAATTTCTCCCTCCAAAGCATCTCAGCCCCCACTTACTCCCTCAAAAATTCATAGCCATTTTCTTCAATTTTATTGTTACACACACACAGATATATATATATATATACATATATATATATATATATGGTGCATGTGTGGGTACATATAAAAGTAATATACATATATAATATAATGTGTATATATGTAATATATCGCACACATAATAACTTTAATATTACTGTTAATAAGCCAAACATAACATCAGATAAGCGGTTTTTTTTAAACCACTGCAAAATTCTTGGAGTATAACCTCAAACATAAGAGAAATGTTTATAAGCAAGAATATTGTAGGGCTAAATATCAAATTATATAATACACAGAGACATCGGACAGAGTAAAGATTACATGTTTCTATTCAGATCAGTAAAATAAAAAATAATCAATTTAATAATATCTGAGTACTGTGTAGTAATATAATTTCCTCAAGATAAAAGTATTACTTTGATATTATAATTCATGCTAATTCTAGCACTTTTATAAATACCTTCTACATTTGTGCCCAATTTTTGATGCTTAATATTTTACAGAAGTAGTTATGTTCTTTATAATGAAATCAAGCATATGAACAGCTTTGACAATGCTTTGAATTGGGGCGCTATGCTTCAGGGAAAGGTCCTAATGGTCCATTACCAAGTTCAATTTACTCACCTGACAGGCTGCTTGCTATACCAGATGTTTATAATGGCAGGTTAGAAAGTTCAGTTCAGTAAGGAAGACCTATTGGTTCATTTGTCTACAGGCTGTTTTCACAAGCTGTATGCTGTTTACTTACTGACCACGACTGTCACAGTATTCAATTGTGAGCCCTTAATCCAAGAGATGTGTGACAAATGTAGAATAAATCAATCAGTTAAACTGTAACACCAGACTGATATCTGGGAAACTAGCATTGGACAGACTCAGACCCCCTGAATGTGGGTCTCAGTTAGAAAGGCCTGGTCAGTGTAAGGGACCTCTGACAGTGGTACCAGGATGTATCCCTGGTGCACGAAAGGCCTTTGGGAGCACATTTCCCATGGAGGGATACTCCCTTAGTCTAGAGAAAGTGAGGAGGGCCTAGGTCCTACTCCAAATGACTTGACAGTTTTTGATGATCCCTTCTGGAAGGCATCGCCCTCCCTGTGGAATGAGGGAGTGGGATGGGAGGGGGGTCAGAGTCATGGGAGGGAGGGAGGGAGGGAGGGAAGCAGGCAAGGAGAGGGAACTAGGATGTATATGTAAGATAAGAAAAAATAATATGTATATATATGTATGTATGTATAATATAATACCAAGCATTGTATCATCTGTTTTCTTGTTTATGGAAGAAACCATGGAAACTAAAATGCTTACTATGATCATGATTATAATGACTAGTTTATGAACATACTTGTTAATAAATATATGAAAGTTTTAAAAATTGATTAAAAAAGTATATTTCATATATGTTCATCTATTATCATCCAGAAATTAATGAATTAGATTTATACTCATCTTGTGAAATTTGTCTACCTGTAAACACAGTCATGGATATTAACAATCACACAAATAAACTAAAATCCTTAAATAAGCTCATATTGGATGTAACTCATTTTTATACTTCCAGCTTGCTCTGTCAAAAATGGGAAGAAAGGCATACATTGTGATCAGCTTATGTGCTAGGTTTATATCATTGTTTATTTACATCACAGAAAAAGGTTACATGAATCCCAAGAAATTAAACTTTAAGTTTTTGTTAGTGTCTTGAATATGTTACTGTTAAGTGGGACCACAAATTACTTTTCTCATGGTATTATTGAACATCCTTTGGGTAAGTGACTAAGACTGGTATAGACAGGTCTTGAGGTATTTCGATTGACAAATTTCTGAGAAACTACTATAATGATTTCCAAGTGATGAGAAGTTTGCGCTGACACAATCAGTGGAGGAATGTTCTCCTATTCTACATCCTCACCAACATAAGCTGTCATCAGTGATTTTGATCTTAGCTATTCTGACAGGTGTAAGGTGGTATCCCAGAGTCATTTTGATTTGCAGCTGTCATATAACTAAGGATGTTGAGTAAGCAATTCTTTAAGTGTATCTTTGCCATTGAAGATCCTTCTGGTAAAAATATTTTTATTTAGATCTGCACTCCATAATTTAATTTTATTATTTGGGATTTTGATATCTAGTTTCTATATTTATCTATCTATATCTATATCAATCTATAACAATATATATATATCTATCTATATCTATATCTACATCTATAGCTATAGCTATACCTATTTGTAGATCAGCCTTCTGTCAGATGTGATGTTGGTGAATAAATTTTCCCATTCTTTAGGCTGATTCATTGACAGTGTTCTTTGTTTTACAGAAGATTTTCAGTTTCAGTAGGCCCCATTTATTGATTATTTTTCTTAGTGTCTATGCTAATGTTGCTTTATTTAGGAAGTGGTCTCCTATGCCAATTCATTCAAGATTACTTCTCACTGTTTCTTCTAACAGGTACAGTGTAACTGGTTTTGGATGCAATTATACTTGAGTTTTGTGAAGAGCAATAGAAGGGCTCTACTTGCATTCTTCTACATGCTGACATTCATTTATTCCAGCAGTTTTTTAAAAAATGCTTTATTTATTTATTTATTTTGTTTATTTCTAGTTTCTGCATATTCTTCATATTCTCTAAACAATCAATTTTTTTATATATTTGAAAACTTATTTACTATACTTTAATTTTCCCATTTTAAAGATTTAGGCTTAATATTTTTACCGTGGTCCTACTGACAGAGGCCTTTAAACCAATCCAAGATTCAACATTGTCTCCACATACGGATGGCCTAGTTCAGTCCCCTGGAGTCTCTAGAGTTGTATGTCTAGAGTTCCTGAGTTCCCATGAGCTTGGTTCAGTTGTTTCTGTAGTTTTCTCCATCATGTTCTTTTCCTCCCTTGCTCATATACTCTCTCCTTCCTCTCTTTGACTAAATTCCTGGAGTTTAGCCTGGTTCTCAAATGTGGACATCTGCATCTGGTTCCAATAATTACTAGATAAGGGCTCTTTCATGATAGTTGAGATATTTGTCAATATGATTTCAGGGGTAAACCAGTTCTACTACTGCTAGCAGTCTTACCTTAGCTCCTCCTTGTGGATTCTTTGTAGTTACCATAGCACCAGGTTTCTCTGTAAGCCCATGGTGTTTTTACTATATCTTTCATTGTTCTTCCACTTTTTCCTTCCCTGCTTCAGTCTTCTTGCTCCTGCTCCTCCACCCTCACCCCCCATCCCAAGTATGCCCCAGGATGATTCATGTGTCCCTCTTCGGGTCCTACTTGAAACCTACCTTCTCTGGAGCTATGGATTGTAGTATGATTATCCTTTGCTTTACATCTAATATCCACTTATGAGTAAATACAGTGTTTGTCTTTCCATGTCTGGGTAACCTCAATCAAGGTATTCTTTTCTAGTTCCATCCATTTGCCTGAAATGTTCATGAGGTCATCATTTTTTACTGCTGTGTAGTAGTCTATTGTGTAAATGTACTACATTTTCCTTAACCATTCGTTGGTTGAGGGGTATCTTGGTTGTTTCCAGGTTCTGGCTATTATGAACAATGCTGCAATGGACATTGTTGAACAAATTTCCTTATGGTTAGATCGGGTGTACTTTGGGTGAATGTCCAAGAGTGGTATCACTTAGTCATGAGGTAAATTAATATTCAATTTTCTTAGAACTGCCATACTGATTTCCAAAATGGCTGTTCAAATTTGCACTCCCTCCATCAGTGGAGGTGTGCTCCCCTCACTCCACATCCTGTCCAACATAGTTTTCCACAGTATTATTTTTAATCTTAACCCTTCTGACAGTTGTAACATAACATCTTAGAGTCTTTTTGATTTGCATTTCCCCGGTGACTAAGTATATTGATCACTTCCTTAACTATCTTTTGGCCCTTTGAAATTCTTCTGGTGATAATTACCTGTTTAGCCTGTATTTCATTTCTCAATCAGGTTATTTCATATTCTGATATCTAGTTTCTTAAGTTGTTTTAAATTTTGGAGATCAACCCTCACTCAGATGTTGGGTTGGTAAAAATCTTTACCCATTCTGTGGGCTGCTGTTTTGTATTATTGACAGTATTCTAGGCTTACAGAAGATTTTCAATTTCAGTAGGTCCCATTTATTGAATGTTGCTTTCACTGTCTTTGCTACTGGTGTTATATTTAGAAAGTATTCTCCTGTGCCAATACATTCCAGGCTATTTTCTACTTTCTTTTCTATCAGGTTCAATATAGATGGAATTATATAGATGTCCTTGATCCACTTGGTTTGAGTTTTGTGCATGATGATAGATACGGGCATATTTGCAATATCCTGCTTGCTAACCTAGAGTTATGATAGCATCATTTTTTAAAAAGTTTTTCTTTATTCATGGTACCATTTTGGCTCCATTGTGAAAAAAAATCAGATGTTCACAGGTGTGTGAATTGAAATCAAGGTCTACAACTTGTACAACTTGATTCTATTGGTCCACCTGTTTGTAGTTATGCCAATACCATACTGTTTTATTAATATAGCTTATTATTAGAGTTTGAAGATTTATTCCTGATTTTAGTGGAATCACTTAAGTTTCTCTCCATTTACTTTGATGTTGGCTGTTGGCTGCAGAACACAAAAGAAAAAGTCCCCATACCTTCATTAAAAGCCTTAAGAGGAGTTTCCACTTATTTGTGATGGTGGCTCTCAAGAACTGTACTTTGAAAATAAAAATCCATAATTTACATTATTTTTCAGTTGTAAATAAAAAACATGACTTTTAATATTCTGTGATTAAGAAAAAAGGAACAGATTTGATACAGTCACAGATTCTAATTAAATTAAAAGTAAATTGAACAATGTTTTTACTAAGATGAAATAACCATGTAACAAAAAGAGTCTTAATAATTATGCAAATTAATCAATAAGTTACATATAAAAATATGTGCTATAGTTAGCAACAGATTGCTTTTTGGTATACTCTTCTCTAAGGTGTACATATTGCCTCCACTGAGCCCTTGAGGCCTACCATTCCTACTGTCAGGAAAACTGGGAAATGAGAGACAGCATTTTCATTTATAAAAATCTTCCACATTATACATAAATGACACATATTTCATCATCCTTTGAATTGCATTTTACATCGAAACAAAATCCAATAGTCATGAAATCTTGAGCTATATGATCTATTTTATAGTTGACAACACCAGGCCTTATATCAATTATATTTTACATGGGGCAAACTACCATAGACATAATCTTGGATGTAAATACAGAACCATAGTATTTATCACCAGCATATGATCCAGATCAATTGTTCTCTGCAACTGATCCCATAATAATGGATGATTCTGATTGTTCCTATGTCACCTAGGGGAAAAATAATAACACAGTCACATCCACATCAATACTCTGTAAGGTAGATTATCTTCAGCTTCTCCAGTTGAGTAGATTCCCAAAGTAGACACGTTAATATACCTAAAGAGAAAGTATATTAGAAATGCCACCATGCATGATGTTTCTAATGCCCCATTAGACAAATCAAGGCACTAACTGTCCTTAATTCACTAGCAGATAAACTTCCATAAGGCACAAACAAAGGGAAAAGTAATACTTTTAATCAAAATTGGTCTATTTTCATATGGTCTAACATGGAAATAGAAAATTCTTTAATTAATCTAGAGTTGGACATTTCTGCTGGAATTCAGAGAGGTCTTTCAAAAGCTATAAAGACCCAATCAATGAACTCCAGTAATCCACTTAAGATATGGTGAGGAATCATAAGAGTGGGTGAGGGGATTAAAGTATATGATAGGTAGTACTGGTTGTTTTTAAAGGATATGGCTATAAGTTTGATTAAGTACCATTAGAAGTCAGACCCAAATTTCTTTATCATATCAATAACCAAGGCAGTGGCAGATCTAACCCACATTTAGGGACACAGATTTTAAACTATTTGTATAGATTTGTATAGATTTTATAAATTGAGTTCTATCTAATTGCTTTTATGAGAAATTATCAAAAATTCCATTTGTAATATACTCATTATCCTAAAATTGAGCTGAGTAACACTTTCATCATATTTGATCAATATTTTATAGCTGATTATAAATGGTGCACAAACTGAGTCCATACCTTGACATACTATTTTAGTCTAACAGAAAGTGATTTTCAACCACATTAAATGCTATGCATTTTATAAAATAGAAGTAAATGCTTCAGATACAAAGTTGCATATGTGCACTCATCTGTGATTATGCCGCTGTGGGGCCTTCACAATGTAATGTTCATGAAAGCATTCAGAAAATGGTATAACAAAGCAAACAAAGAAAATGAAATTCTTTTGAAAAAGAGAGACTAGATGACATTATTAGTTACAAGTGAATAATCCCTCCTCTGCCAGTCTTGAAACACAAGAAGCCTGCTCTTTGACTGTGAAAGAGACACTATGCTATGTTTGGATCTTATGGTAGAGACTGTTTGTTATGAAAACATGGATGCAGTCTTAGAGTATAACTATAAATTGAAAAGAGGACATAGAATTCTATCCCCAAGGAAACATCACATAATACAGACTACAGATAAAAGAAGAAATGACATGTTCTTTATCTTCTAGGTAAAAAAAAAATTCCCAGCTTTAGCTCTCAAATTGTTTCCCAGTAGCATAATCAGTGAAAAAATTCTCAATCAAATATTTTATGAAATGGGTGATTTCAGTCTACTTTGTAGAAGAACAATCACGTATCACTGTCCAGAAGGCATTGACAACATCAAAACTGTTTAGGCTGCATCATGTGCAGTGGCTCTGGAATTTTCCACCAGAATTACAGGGAGCTACTTACACATAGCACATTTTATTTAATATACTTTGGTGTTTTATCTACATGAATGTCTGCCCACTATGTGCATGCAATGACAGCAAAGACCTGAAAAAGATATCCAATCTCCTGGAACTGGAGAGATAAATGACTATAACAGCCATGGGTATGCTGATAATGCATCCCTGCTCCTTCAGAAGAACAGGCAATGCTCCTAACAGGCAAGCAACTTCTCCAGCTCAGTGTTTCTTATTTTTAATGATGTTAGCTGATAACAGGGCAGTAACTACAGTAAGTACCCAGTAGAGTACTCAAGGCATCCCTGGAAATTTGTAGTAGGAGTGTATCTCTCAGGCCCTCTCAGTTCTATAATAACTTAGGAACAAACAAGGATTTAGGCACAGATATTTTTGCTCTTTTAGTTTGTATTGAGGCAAAGCAATACCATACAGCATGAACTGACATTGAAAGTTTGATCATCTTGCCTCCAATTCATAAATGCTACAATTACAAATGTATGCCACCATGGCCAATATGGATATGGCTATATTCACTACCAGCTACATCTCCTCCCTGATCAGAAACACAGCAGACAACATGACTATACATACTAAGTCATTATTTATCTATCATTAAGAATCTAGGAAATTAAAGCACTTTCATTTTCTAACTTGAAAATGGATGCCCCCTACAAAATAAAAGTGTGACAAAATTTGTCCTCCATTGGTCCATTTTCTGAGAAATGAAATTCTATAATCCCAGGAAACATTACACAAAGATCTTGACATCTGTGAAATATTCAATTTGGTATATATCTGTGAAATAGTCAACCAATTACGAAGAACGTACATGAACTATGAACACAAATTTTAACCCTTACCCTACTGTGAAAATATAGACAATACAGAGAAATAAATCATGGACTTTTCTGTGAGAATCTGTGCTTAAACTGAGTTCACAAAGTCTGTGAAAGGTTTTTTTGAACTTTGTTTTCAAATGTAGCAGTGACCCTCTGTTCTTTCCTGGCATTGTCCACCACATAGTTTAAGTTTCACATTAGAGATTATCTATTTTCCACATTGCAATAGTCCAAGAGCTTATATCAACTACAGCATGCACGTCTTACATGTCAGGCCATATGGAAAGTGCAGTAGTTAACTTTTGTGATCCTTGATATATAAAATCCCAAATCAGATTTAGCTCATTTTCTGTTGGTATTTCTTCATCAATCTTAGTTTTATAGAAGTCCTTTAGTTTGAAAAGTAAGTTTTATCTTGTCCAAATTATCAACAGTTCCTCCTGTAAGGAAAAAGAGAAGTGAAAGATATGTTTAGTTTGTTTTATGTTTTTTAACAATAGGAAGGAGAGGAATGTGCAAAAAAAATTGATAAAATGGAGAAGGGATTCACTGAAGTTTGAGTTATTTATTATGATGAAATAACTGTAACAATTTCCTTACTGGTAAAGTATTCTGCCCTATAAGAAACATCATTAATAAATTAGAGTCTGTCTTGCATGCAGATCTTTAAGGCTCAGGAAATAAACAATGAGAATCCTCAGGAAGTCACTGCACAGCTAAATACACAAAAACTACTGCGCAGTTAAAGACACATATAGATGATGAGAAAGCTCTTGGGATGGGAGATAATCCTTCTCAACTGTACAATTGGCAAATAATTAACATCCAAAATATGTAAAGAACTTAAAAACACATAATCAACACCAAAAACATAAAATAAATATTTGAGTAAAAAGCATGCACACACAAACATATTTTAACAAATTTAACCAAACATAATTTTAAAAAAATACTTTGCTTTTTACATACAAATAATTAAGATATTGCAATGTCTATATATCTTGTTGCTAATAATAGTTATAAAAAACTAATAATGGCCTATAAGTGGTGGCACATAATTTAATCCTGACAGGCCGGAGGTAAAGGCAGGAGAATCCCTGTGAGTTCAAGGCCAGCCTGGTGTAAAGAGTAAATCTCAGGTTAGTCAGACTATTTCACAGAGAAATCCTGCCTCAAAAAAAAAAAATTAAGAAAAAATGAGAGTTTGAGAGTTATATGGAAAGAAATTATTTCATTAAAATATATAAAAAGGTCTGAACACAACTGAGAAATAAAACTACAGGCCAATATCCCTCATGAACTTTGATGCAAAAATACTCAATAAAATTCTGGCAAACAGAATCCAAGAATACATCAGAGAAAACATCCACCATGACCAAGTAGGCTTCATTCCTGAGTTTCAGGGATGGTTTAACATACAAAAATCTGTCAACACGATCTACCGTATAAACAAACTGAAAATGAAAAACCACATGATTATCTCCCTAGATGCTGAAAAAGCCTTCGACAAAATTCTACACACTTTCATGATAAAGGTCTAGGAGAGATCAGATATAAGAGGAACATACATAAATGTAATAAAAGCAATATACAGTAAACCAACAACCAACATCAAACTCAATAGAGAGAAGCTTAAGGCAATTCTTCTAAAAGTAGGAACAAGACATTGCTGCCCTCTCCATATCTCTTCAATATTGTCCTTGAAGTCTAGCTAAAACAAGAACACAACAAAGGAGATAAAGGGAATACACATTGGAAAAAAAGTCAAACTTTCACTATGTGCAGATGATATGATAATTTATAATATCTACCCAAAAACTCTACCAGGGAACTCCTACAGCTGATAAACGCCTTTAGCAAATTAGCAGGATACAAGATAAACTGAAAAACATCAGTAGCCCTACTATATTCAGGCAACAAAGGGGCTGAGTAAGAAATCAGAGAAACCTCACTCCAATAGCCACAAACAACATAACATATATTAGGGTAACACGTACCAGACAAGTGAAAGAGCTATATAATAAGAACTTTGTGTCTTTAAGAAAGAAATTAAAGAAGACACCAGAAAATGGGAAGATTTACCATGAATTTGGATAGGTAGGATAAACATAGTACAATTGGCAATCTTGCCAAAAGCAATATACAGATTCAATGTAATCCCCATTAAAATGCTAGACAATTCTTCACTGACCTTAAAAAGATAATAATCAACTTTATGTGGAAAAACAAAAACCCAGGATAGCCAAAACAACCCTGTACAATAAATGAACTTCAGGAGGAATCACCATCACTGACTTTAAGCTCTACTACAGAGCTATAGTCCTGAAAACAGCCTGGTATTGGCACAAAAAGAGAAAAGTAGTCCAATGGTATCCAATTGAAAATTCAGACATTACACACACACCTATGAACACCTGATTTTTTACAAAACAGCTTAAAGAATGCAATGGGAGGAAGAAAGCATCTTCAACAAATTGTGCTGGCACAACTGGATGATGGTATGTAAAAGACTGTAGATAGACCCATGTCGATAGCCATGCACCACACTCAAGTCCGAATGGATCGAAGACCTGAACATAATTCCAGCCACACTGAGACTCTTAGAAGAGAAAGTGGGAGGTACCCTTGAACAAATTGGTACAGGAGACCGCTTCATGAACATAACTCCAGTAGCACAGACACTGAGATCAACTATTAATAAGTGGGACTTCCTCAAACTTAGAAGCTCCTATAAGGCAAATGGCATAGTTAAAAGACCAAATGGCAGCCCACAGTCTGGGAAAATATCTTACCAATCCTACATGTGACAGAGGGATGATTTCCAAAATATACAAAGAACTCAAGAAACTAGTCAACAAAACATTAAATAATTCACTTAAAAATGGGGTATGTAACTGTATAGAGATCTCTCAATAGAGGAAATCAAATAGGCTGAAAGAGACTTAAGAAAGTGTTCAGCACCCTTAGCTATCAGGGAAATGCAAATAAAAAAAATTTTGAGATATCATCTTACTTCTACCAGAATGGCTAAAATTAAAAACACCAATGACAACTCATGCTGTAGAGGATGTGGAGTAAGGGAAACACTCCTCCACTGCTGCTGGCAGTGTAAACCTGTACAGCCATTTTGGAGATCAGTATGGCAATTCCTCAGGAAAATGGGAATCAGTCTACCCCAGGACCCGGTAATCCCCCTCTTAGGCATATACCCAAATGATCCACATTCATGTAACAAAGATATTGCTCAACTATATTCATAGCAGCATTATTTGTAATAGCAAGAACCTGGAAGCAACCTATATGTCCCTCAACTAAAGAATGGATAAAGAAGATGTGGCACATTTACACAAAGGAATACTATTCTGTGGAAAAAAAAATGGACTCTTGAAATTAGGAGGCAAGTGGATGGAACTTGAAGAAACCATCCTGAATGAGGAAACCCAGTCAAAAAAGGTGGAACATGGCATATACTCACTCATATATGTATTTTACACCTAGAGCAAATGATCACCAGCCTATATTTCATACTGCCAGAGAAACTAGGACAAAAGCAGGAACCTAAGAGGTCCATATAAGGTCCCTCACAGAAGGAGAAATGGACAAGATATGCTGAGCAAATGGGCAGTGGGGGGAGGGCAGTGAGTGTAGAAGGAACTAGGAGAAAAATAGGGGAAAGTGGAAAGCACGTAGGACTAGGAAGATTGAGTCAGGAGTGGAATAGACATGAGAGAAGAGAGAGAAAGAGAGAGAGAAAAGGAAAGAGAAAGAGAGAGAAAGTGTGTGTGTGTGTGTGTGTGTGTGTGTGTGTGTGTGTGTGAGAGAGAGAGAGAGAGAGAGAGAGAGAGAGAGACATAAAAGAGGGATCCATTATAGGTGTGAAGTGAAAACTGAACCTAGAGATATGTCCAGAGACCTATAAGACTGACCCCAACTAACAATTTGAGCAACAGTGGAAAGGCTACCATGAATGCCCTCCCTTGATAATGAGATCAAGTACTAACCTATCCACCATCATAGAGCCCCCATCTGGTAGCTGATGGAAACAGAAGTAAATACCCACAACTAAACACCAAGCCCAGCTGGAATCCAGATGTAGAAAGGGAGGACAAGACCAGACTACAGAAACACATAGAGAGAGCTGACCTGAACAAGGAGGAACTAATAGCTAGGAATCCAGCATGGGACTGACTCAGACACCCTGAAAATGGTGAGGCTATGGGCCCAGACTGGCGGCAGGACCCACTGCAGCTGGCGGGATGGATCCAGCCGGAACAACCTGCCATAACAGTAGCTTGTATGTTTTCCACAAGCCCGCCTGCCACCGTTCTGGCATGCCTGCCCCAAATAAAATGCAGAGACTCTGTATTTGATACAATCCTGTTGGCCAGTTACCATTATTGTTTATGGGATACCTCTGTCTTAATTATTAACCCATTTCTACTTATCTAAGTATTTCTACCTGGTCATCTTATGGGGAGCTGCGGCCAGCGTTTTCCTCCCTCCCCAGTCTACATCTTGACTCCTCCTCACTACTTCCTCTTTCCTCCTCCTAGTCTCCTAGCCCTGCCTATCTAGTTTGCTATTGGCCCAAGAGTGCTTTATTTATTAACCAGTATGAGAAACATATTTACAAAATAACATCTCCCATCATCTCCTCTTTTCTGTCTAAAATAAAAGAAGGGTTTTAACCTTAACATAGCAATATATACCATACAACAGTTATCAAATAAGAGTCACAATTAACAATATTTAATTCTTTAACATTTTGTAAGACTTAAAGAAAATATCATCTATCCTATCTTTGTGAGTTCAAAGTCCTATATGTAACTTATCTTTAATCCTTATTAAGGAAAACTATAATCAAAACTATCTGTCTTCAATTCCTTCAAAGACCATAGAAAGATAATATATAAACTCTAGAAATGACAGAGACAACTCATTGCCTGGTCAGTCACCCGAAGTTCTTCTGTAATGTTCCATCTTCAGCCCATAAGCCAAAGTATGTCTCCAGACTCCTCAACAAAGCAGGAAACTTTAAACTGTCCACCTATATTGGCAGTTTGTCAGTCATTTTTCTTTCTATCCTGTAGACTGTGGCAGGCAGCCTCTTCCATAAAGCAGGAATCCTGTAGCAATGTCCATCTTGCATTAGAAGTCACCTTTTTGTGGGTCCTGCATGTCCAGTTTCTACAACATAAAGTCAAACAGTCCAGAAGAGCAGTACCTTGCCCAAATGGCTAGTCTTGCCATATTAGAAGCAAACTCTATAATGTGTTTCTTCGATGTCCATCTTCCTTTTTGATGCAGGTGGTGTTACCAGGAGCAGTGGTGCCTCATTGTCAAGAAAAACCCTGAACCATTTTAAATGCCATATTCTGTAGGTCTTTGAAAGATTTGAAGAATGCCCATCCATCTCAAATACATCTCTGTATATCTAGAAATCCTAACTAACTTCAAATAATTTAAAGACAAAAGAATCGCATATAGTATCCAAAATTTCTCTGTGCTTTTCATCTTTATGTGGCTTTTTTATTACTCTATTTCTTTTACTTCTATTTTTTATATATTTTGAGACAGGGTTTCTCTGTGTAACTTTTATCTGTCCTGGAATTCCCTCTGTATACCACATTTACTTTGAAATCACAGAGATCTGTTTGTCTCTGCCTCTCGAGTGCTGGGATTAATGGCGTGTGCCACCATACCCATTTATTTTACTTTCTTTCTTTTTCTTTTTTTTTTTTAAATCATTGTATCCTGTTTCTTTTTTTTTTCCAAGCCAGTGTATTTTTTTAAAACACAGTGTAAACCTTCATTGTAGCTCTCATACACACGAATGAATTGTTAGCAGAGCTCTTTAAAAGCAAGGCAGTTTTTTGTCACTTATGTTGATTTTGGAAACTTCTCTTAAAGGAGACTTGCAAATCTCTGTCCACAGCAAAATAAATCCAACCGAGAAAATGCTGTTACCAAGAAGTTTTAATTCAGTTCATCAGTCTAGGCAGCAAGTACATTTACCCAACAGCCCAGGAACTCTTATTTCTTAATAAACACTTAGGGATGGATTGTTTTATTACAAGTATTTAAAGTTAATATATTTATGATTTTTTTTAAAAAAGTTCTGCTATAAATTGTTTTAGGTAATACTTCTTTTAAATAGTAAGTTTTTTGTATATTTATTATTTTTTCTTATTTTACACATTGATCCTAGTTCCCTATCCTTCCTTCCCCTCAGTGTAACCAGCATGTATCCCTGGTAAATAGTAAGATTTTGAAAACATAACCATTTATTTTTACACTACCTGATTTTAATACTGATAATTGGGAAGCACTGGCATCTCATATTATTTTGTAGCCTTTACTAAATATATTCCAAAAATTCTACTTTTCAACATCATCTGTAGCTTCCCATGCTCTATGGTTTTCTGTAATTAACAACAGATCCAATGATTCAATGCATGTGAAGAAAAGTAATTGCATGATATCAAGTCTCTCTCCCTCTCTGTCTCTCTGTCTCTCTCCTTTTGTTTTCTGGCCTTTGTGGGTTTTTTCTTATTTTTAAAAAAATCCCTTGTTATTCTGATAATTTCAATATTCCTCAACTGAGTTTAACAATCTCAGTCCCAAGTATCTTAAAATTATAATGCCCAAACAGTTTAAATATCTGAAATTTTAAAAAAAAGTATTTGTTTTAATTTCCTTAGCTCTCATACTTAGCTCTCCACCACTTTTCCCCCATCTATCTCAAAGGCAATCAATTCCACTTTGTTACCTTTAATTCCTTACAAGGCCACTTTTTTCTATTCCAATATTCTTGATATGTGCGTTCTTGCAATGGCCCACAGTAGATTTAATCGAGGATACACCTTTAAAGGAAAACACCTAAAAATTGCCAATAGATTTATGCTAAGTGTGGCTTGAAGTTGCAAAGGCTTTGTGCAAGCTGCCATTATCACTATGTTCAAAAGACAATTTCCCTGGCATATCACTCTATCTTATGTTCTATACTTTCTACTTGTTCTTCCACAACTATTCTGCAGACACCAGGGAAGGATTTGCCCTGAATATGTATACTTAGGGCTGAACATCCTGTAGTACCTTAATTTTACATACTGCCAAGTTGTGGACCTCTGTGTTATTTACCATAAAAGCTTATTTGATGAAGTTCAAGATCTGTCAGTCTATTGATACAACAATCATTTGAGTTTAATACTTAGTGACTTTTAAAAAAGTGTGTTCATTGTACATTCAAGCTTTTATAATTTGATAAATGGTGTAGCCATGGCATTTGTCTCAACATGAATGGACATAGATCAATATTTGTTAAATGCACTAACGCACACACACACACACACACACACACACACACACACACTTCACTAACATGTAAAATAAGATAATATGGAGGATAATTTATAAGATAAAATTCATAAGCAAGACCATAAGAAATTGGATGGGTATTCTGTGATGAAATTGTGCTGTATTTGGGTTTTAGAATAAATGGTTAGATTGTAGCTGATACTCAAAGAAAAAAACAAAAATTGGTAAATATATAAAATAATCTGCCTCAGTAGACTTTTCTACTGTTTAAATTTTATAGCATTATGTTGATTAAATTAAATACATAAAACAATATAGTCATGAGATAATGGCTCCCTTATAATTTCTAAAATTAGATTACTTTGAATTAAGAGTCTGAGCCTCAAAACAAATCTTCACACAAGTTTTGTTAAATTATTAGAGCAGGATGATTATTTATCATTATAAATTTTAGTGTAGAAATTTAGGAAACATCAATAGTGTGTGGAATGCAGATCTTTCTGGGACAACACTCAGGGACCTCAGAGGGTAAGCTCAAATGAACAATACAGAGTCCAGATAATACATTGTTACCAGCAAAGCACAAGGAATGTGTTTTCATTTTAATATGACTATGTAAAATTAGCAGGTATTTTTCTTAAAAATTATTCTTCTTTTTCCAACATGAAAGTACTAAAGATGATTTCTCCAGTAATCCCTTTTGCTACAAAAGCAGTTCAGAAGTCTACCTTATGGTGATTTAAAAAGAAATATATGTAAAAATAAGTAAACTTCAATTGAATACTTAAGTCTATTTCATTTGAGAAGGAAATAACTAACTCACTGTAAGATTTAGTCTGCCAAATATATTCACCTGCTTTTGAAGTGTAATGATGGAAATTATCATTTGAAGGTGAGGAAAATAAAAAGTAATATCGAGTTCTCTGTTGACTCTCATTCATGCAATGTAAAAAATGAAATGAGCAACTAGGTCTTCCTTCATCTTTAACTTCTCAAAATCATAAAGGGCACTGAAAGTAATTTTTTATTTATGAATTACCTAGTCTCATGTGTATAATTAGAGTCATTGTTTAGGCTAAGGTGATGTTGTTTTATTTAGAAGGAACCTATATATTATTTTAAAAAATCAATAGAACTACATTTGAATTCAAGTAATCATACTTTGGAGGATATTATTGTATGCATTTAAGTTGATATTATTCACAAACATAGAATAAACAAACAAACACAGGCACTGATTTCTACATATACAGTTTTAGGGACCTTTGTATGAAAAGGCCTCAAGGAATTGATTCCTATTTATTCTGAAACAGCCATTTGTCAGAAAATATAAGTGCCACTACCCTCAAGAGCAGAGTATTACTGCTATTTCTCAGACCTATATATGGGGAAATATTTCATTAATTTACTTTCCAAAGGCATTTGTGAAATGTCACTACCTATGAACTTACTTTGGAATGGGTTATAGAAAATAACTTTTTTTCATAAAACTCATTACTACATTGAATCTTACTTTCCTGATAGCCAGAGGAGTAATAACCTATAAAAGAAGATGTCTCCATTTTTTTCCAGAAAGGCTATGAATATTCCTGAACCTCTAGATTCCCACTGCTGCTCTATGATAATGAAATGTTTTCTACTGCTCAGTAACAGGCTCTGTTTTACTTTTTGTGAACATCTTTATGTTTTTGTTGAAGCTTCGAAGAAAAGCATAGAGAGAAGGGTAATTTAGAATGTTAAAAAAATATCATAATCTAGGATTATCAATGTCTGCCTACATCCTGTAGAACAGGGTGGAGGGACAACCATAGACAATTTTTTCTAATCATCTTCCAAGATGAACACATTATTTTTGTGTATTTGTTTTTTCCTCTTGTTTATGACCACAATGGATTTGCTACAGTGTGTCCAGATTCAAATAAGGCATTGTTTTTTGGTATGTGTTTTATGGTATAGTTGCTTAGAGAATAAATAAAATGAAGTCTGTACATAATGTTTGTTTTTATAATAGTGGCTTCCAGAAATTGCCTTGGAACTTTTCTTCTTTTCACTTCGATTCTCAAATGAAGTATAGAATATGAGTAAGTAATTTTAGCACCAGTTATTTTTTAATATCCAAGCAACTGCTATATAACAGGAAGGGGCTTCTGAATTCTTCTAATTGGGTCTTTATATATGCTATTATGATCTCACAAATCTAGTTTATTTTTGTTTTCTTCATGTGATTATACTATATTGACAAATAATGATTTATTACCATAAATAAATACATTAAGATGACAATGGCTATGTATTAATTGTATTTAAAACTGTTATTTAATTTTTAAGATAAAACCATATTACATTATCAAAGTATCAGTAGATATAATACAAAGGATACTGAAACTAAATTTCAGTATAATATAGTCATTCCATGAAATTCTTTTGAAATACGTCTTAAGTTTTCCAATGTAAAAACCTATTTTGTTTCACAGTCTTACTTTTTCTTGATTACCACTCAGAAGATTGGTGAAAACACAGTAAAACATATTATATTAATATTATTTTTATGTGCAATTATAGCTACCATTAGAGAACACCATACGTAAAGAGCATTGGAATTTCAGTAAACAAGAATGGCTGACTACATAGTTGCATGTAGAGTCTTATGTTTCTTCTAAATTTTCTCCATTGACTACAGCTCTTTTCTCAGATATATATACTGTTTGCTATGAGGAAATGTCAGAGAACCAATAGTATAGCTACGTTGAAATGGTCCAGGTCTTCAGAAGGGTACTTTTTTATGTTCTAATTCTAAGATACATTCCATATAATTTCAGGCTTAATTGTGCTTCTCCTGCTTTCTGAATAAGTTCTTTGGTATCTGTTTTAAATATGTATCTTCTTAGTTATTTTTAAATAACCTCTGTTTTTAGAGAGAGAGTCATATGAACCCAAGAAAGTCCTAGAATTTCCTTAAAATTAGAAGATGACCTTGAACTAATGATGCTCCTATTTGTGCTACTGAAGTGTTGGTACTACAGATGTATATCATGCACAGCTGTGTGATTATCTTATTTTGTTAAACTGTGATATCTTCAGTTAGCTGAGACTTATTGTAACTTTCTCAGATTATAAAAGGCTTAATAAAGCAGGTGATATACTAGCAAAATTAACTACCCTGGTTTTGGATTTTTTTTATTTTTATTTATTTTTTGATGCTGTTTGTTTTTTTTTCTCCAGCATGATCACAGATTCCCTTCCTACCCTCCACTGCTCTCAGATTATGGTCACAACCTCCCACCACCCCATACCCCAACCCACTCCTCCTCCTTAACCTTCAGAGAAGTACAGGCCTTCCATGTACATCAGTCAGTCATGGGTTATAAAATTTCAGCAAGACTAGGCACCTCCCCTCCTACTAAGGCTGGAAGACACATTCTTATAGGAGGGAAAGGTCCCCCAAAAAGGTAATAGTGTTAAGGACAGGCTCTGCTCCACTGATAGAAGTTTTGTAAGAAGACCAAGCTACATAACTGTAACACATGTGCAGATAATCTAGATCGGTCTAATGAAAGATCTCTGATTGGCAATCAGTATCTGTGAGCCCCTATAAGCCCAAGTTACTTGATTCTGTGGTTTTTCATGTGTTGTCCTTTACCCCTTAGCTTCCATAATCCTTTCTCCTTGACTTACACTGGATTCCAAGAAATCTGCCAAATATTTGGCTGTGAATGTTTGATATGTTTCCATCAGGGCTGAATGAGGCCTCTTTAATAATAATTTTGGTTAGGCAATGATCCATAAGCATATCAGAAGATGATTAGAGATAATATTGTTGACTTTTTACTAGCCATGTTTGCTTCTATCCTAATTCTCTGGGATGCCCTGCCCATGGAACCTGTCCTCCAACCAGTGTCAAAGGTGAGCTCTGTATCAATGTACGGGTCTCAAGCTTGACCAGAAACTGACTGACACTCCCTTACTTCAGTGCTACTTTTACATCAGCACATCTTGTAGGCAGGACAAGTTGTAGGTCAAAAGTTATGTGTCTGAGTTGATGCTTCAGTTCCTCCACTGGAAGTCTGCCCTGGAAACAGGCAATGGTCAGTTCAGGCTCCATATGCCCTATTGCTATGAATTTTAACTAGAGTCATCCTCATAGATTCCTGGGTGTTTCTATTGCAATAGGTTTCTACCTTATTTTGATTATTTAAGTTGTTTCCCCTAGTACTTTCTACCTCCATCCTCCCCAGACCTGATCCTCTTATTCCCATGAACACTCCTATTCCAGATTCCCTCTTCATTTACCTATTATGTTTATTCTTTTTCAATCAATGAGATTCATGTGTATCATACCCCAACCCCTTGGGTCTTCCTGTTACTTAGATTCTTTAGGTCTGTGGATTGTGCCCTGGTTATCTATAAGTGAGTACATACTGTGCTTGTCTTTCTGGGACTTGGTTACCTCACTCCTGATGATCTTGCCAAATTTTATACTCATTTGCTGGCAAATTTCCTGATGTCATTATTTTTAAACAGCTGAGTAATATTTCATTGTGCCACATTGAATTACCTTTATCCATTCTTTGGGAGAGGGACATCTAGGTTGGTTCCAATTTCTAGATATTCTAAATGAAGCTGCTATGAACATAATTGAGCATGTGTCCTTTTGGAATAGTAGTGCGTCCTTTGGGTATATGCCCAGGAATGGTATAGCTGGGTCTTGAGCTATTCCGATTCCCACTTTTTTTTACTGCCATGTTAAAGTGGATCTGACATTTCCACAATAAAGCAGAATATTCATCCAGAATAAAATGTAGCATCACAAGTTTATGAAAGTTTTTCAGGCATCTTGCCTCCTACACAACTCTGTACATTTTAAATGTTTTAAAATTCTTATAGTTTCTTACTTAAATTGTAACTTCTGAAATGACAACAAAAGTGTCATATATTTCTTTCACATGGGAAAATTCATATTGTTTTCTAAGTCCTATTTCTACATAGCTAGAAACTTATAGATAGTCAGACCTGTATACAAAACCTTTTCAAGCACTCTATAAAATCAGAGCAAAAGATGTAATGTTCACTGTTTATTTTATTACATGAAGAAAATGCTTGGGTTTTGAAAAAATTAAGCTATGTATAAGCATTTGATATATGATAGACACATGTAAGATTAATAGCTATGGAGATACCCCCTCCTGCTGAGATATACACAGTGGAAGTAGACTTGACAATGAGCATAGGTGTTATTTTTAGGGTCAGAATACACTGATGCATTTCCGAACTAACATTTCAGTTATCTGATTTTGTGGCAATAAAATGTTTACTAGAAAATAATTAAGAAAGCCTTGAATTGATAGTCGTTTCTGATTAAATAGTTGTGGTTGTTTGAAAGAAAATATATTCCATGGGAAGTGACAGTATTAGGAGGTATAGCTTTGTGGGAGTAGGTATGGCCTTGTTGAAGGAAATGTGTCAGTTTGGGGGCATGTTTTGAGGTCCTATGTTCAAGCTGTGCACAATGTCACAGGTGTTTTTTTTATAGTCTGAGAATAGAAATATAGGAGGAATCTGAACTGCTTCTCCAGTATCATGACCACCTACCTGCCTGCTGCCATATCCAGCCATGATGTTAAGGGACTGAATATCTGAAAATGTAAGCTAGCTGTTACTCTGGTGTCTCTTCATAGCAATAGAAATGCTAACTAAGACTCTCAACTTGACAATAGAGCCTGTCAAGTGATCCTGAACCATTGAATATATTTTTTAGTTCTGTCACAAAATTCTGAGCAGTAGAAGAAAGATTATTAAATTGCAAGCATAAGGAAACATAAAACATTGAATATTGAAAATGTTTATGCAAAAACAGACGAAAAAGCTGAAAACAGAGTTAGGTAATTTAGAGAGAGATGCATTGTTGAATAAGATATTAAGCTAATACAAAATTTATTTTCAAATTATTAAAATTAATTATTTAGAGGGTGAATCCTCTTTAAGGGTCTTTGATTACTTGTTTTTGTTAATATAAATGCATAAAAAACAACATGCCTACAATTGCCCTTTAAGGTTAACACAGTCATCATTAATGAAATGCAAACACAGTGAAGCAACAATATGAGAATTAATCTTTTCTATATTTCTGAAGCAAAGAACATAAAATTAAATATACAGTATTCTGACTTTGAAATAAACAAATATGTCCCTATTCTTTTTTTTCAAAGAAGTAATCAGGAGATGAACTGTGTCAAAGTCACTTGCAAAACTGGATACTTGATTTTAGAGGAATCACATTAAGCTTTTTTCTATTGAAAAAATATCTCATCAATATTGTACTTAATGTTCTAGCCAGAGCAATAAGGTAACAAAATGAGATCAAGGGGATACAAATTAGAAAGGAAGAAATCTAACTTTCACTATTTGCAGATTATGTGATAGTTTACATCAGTGACCAGAAAAACTCTACCAGGGAATTCCTACAGCTGAAAAAAAAAAAAAAAAAAAAAAAAAACCTCCAGCAGAGCAGAGTAGCTGGATCCAAGATTAACTCAAAAAAAAAAAACAAAAACAAAAAACAAAAAACAAAAAACAAAACAAAACAAAAAAAAAAAAAACCAGTAGCCAGCCATTTTGGAGATCAATATGGCAGGCAGTTCCTCAGGAAAATAGGAATCAGTCTGATGGGAGATGTCATTCTGTATATATGTTTCTCATACTGGTTAATGAATAAAACACTGTTGGCCAATAGAAAATGAAGATAGGAGGGACTAGGAAACTAGAAGGAAGGAGGAAGTAGTTGGGAGGAGTCAGCATGTAGAGCCTGGAGAAAGCAGCATGTGGGCCTGCCACTCTCTGATAAGATGACCACATGGAAATACTTTGATAAGTAGAATTTGGTTAATCATTAAGACAGAGCTAGCTGATAAATAATGATAGTAACTGGCCAACAGCATTGTATCAAATACAGAATCTCTGTGTTTTGGGGGGCTGGTGTGGTGGCAGGACCAGACCAGCGGTGGGGGAAAAACCTGCTTGTAACATCAGCCTACCACAGGACCCATCAATCCCCCTCTTAGACATATACCCAAATGATCCACATCCATACAACAAAGACATGTGCTCAACTATGTTCATAACAGCATTATTTGTAATAGCAAGGACCTGGAAGCAACCTAGATGCCCCTCAACTGAAGAACTGATAAAAAAGATATGGTACATTTCACAATGGAATACTACTAAAATGAAAAGGACAATGGAATCTGGAAAATCCCAGCAAAAGAATGGAACTTGAAGAAACCATCCTGAGTGAGGTAACCCAGTCACAAAAAGATGAACATGGTATGTACTCAGTCATATGGGTTTTAGATACAGAGAAAAGGATCACCAGCCTCCAATTCACACCTCCAGAAAAGCTAGGATACGAGGAGGACACTAAGAGATTCATACAAGGTTTCCCACAGAAGGGGAAAGGGACAAAATCCCCTGAGCATATAGGGAGTGGAGTAGCAGTGAGCAGAGAGGGAGTTAGGAGAAAGAGAAGGGAAGAAGAGGGGGAGGAGAACATGAAGGACCAGGAGGATTGAGTCATGGGAAGAATAGACTAGAGCAAGACAAAAGATACCATAATAGATGGAGCCATTATATATTTAAAGAGGAGAAAACTGACTCTAGAGAAATGTTCAGAGACCTACAAGGATGACCCCAACTAACAGTCTGAGCAATAGTGGAAGGCTACCTTAAGTGCCCTTTCCTGATAATGAGATTGATATATAACTTTTATGCAATTGTAAAGCCTTCATCTAGTAGTTGATAGAAATGAAGCAGACACCCACAGCTAGACACTGAGCCAACTCATGGAATCCCTGCTCAGAGATGGAAGAATGATAAGCAAAGGGGTCAAGACCAGGCTACAGAAACCCAGAGTGTCAGCTGACCTGAATATGGGGAGCTCATGGAAACCAGCATTGGACCGGCCCAGGTCCCCTGATCATGAGTCTCATTTAGAAGGCATAGACATTCTACAGGACCTAAGACAGTGGAACCAGGATGTATTCTCTGTAAACAAAAGGACTTTGGGAACACATCCCCCTGTAAGGATACTCCCTTAACCTAGACGCAGAAGGAAGGGCCTAGGCTTTACTCCAAATGATTTGACATATTTTGATGATTCCTCCTGGAATGCTTAACCGTCCTTTTGGAGTAGGTGCGTAATGGGATGGGGAAGATGGGAAGGTAAGGAAACTGGGATAATTATGTAAAATAAGAAAAAATAATAATAAACAATACAGAAAAAAAAAACTGGATTTAATAGCTTATGAAGGTCATTCTTTATTTGAACCCTCCTATTTATTCTTTGATTTGGATCCTTTCATCCCCCAGCCAAATGATTGCAATCTTGGGAATTTTCTCAAATAAATAATATTTTTCTATCATTGATTTTTTTGGTGGGTTTATTTCTATTAAGTTAATATAAGCCCTGATTTTGCTTATTTATTCCTATCTGCTTATTTAAAAATCTCATTTTATTTTTTCACCTATGTTTTATTAAAACAATATAGATTTCAATTGTTCTGTTACAAAATGCTTACCTGATACATATGAGGTCCTTAGTTTGGTGCTCATCAATTCTATAATGTACATAAATCTGCAGATAAATGAAGTGCAGAGAAATGGAAATTTTTGCATATCATTTAATAAAAAGTGACCATAGGCTATTTTAATGTTTTCATACATATCCTCACACAGTGTATTTTCTGTGGCCACAATTACACTGCCAAGTTCTAGATTTGTTATGATTTTACACATCACTTCACACCATTTAGATTTGATCAGTTTTATAAAAAACAATTTTAATATATAAATGAACTGAAATAATTGTTGTGAATTCAGTGATGTCTGTGTTCCATGATGTTCAGCCATTGTGATCTCAGACCAGTATTTAGCAAAAATACTTTGACTTTGATCAGATGACCCTTCCATATTTACTTTGCACACCCATTCCTTAACTTGTAACCTTATTATTTTAATGTTCCATAAGGGTGTTTCTCTCATGTACTCATGCCAGACCCTGGTCTGGCCTGGACTGGAAAACGGTAGAAACTAACTTTCTATTTGTTCTTGTGTAATGTAGTAAAAAAAAAAAAGTCCTAAGTTTTAAAGCTAAACTTTTTAGTTTCATGCTTTTAGAAACTTAATAAAATTTAACTGGTATATTACAGACATAATCTTTGTCTTTACTTATGAATTCTAAACTATACTGTCCTTAAAGACAGTATTCTCTTGACAAACATGAATGTACATTAATGGCAAAAAATATCTTAAAAGATATTTTTTATTTTTAAATATTATATATTAAATAGTGAAATAAGAGTTGTGGAAATAAGTTAATTGAGAAAGTTCATGAGGACCCTTTTTTAGGTTCGTACTCCCCCTATGAAAAGTATCGGTGCTTTGAAATGCACTTCTGTAACCCCCACTCTGAAGCAGGAGACATATAGATCACAGGAGTCAGTCAAAGCAATCAGTAACTAAAAGTTCAATGACAATTATGTCCAGAAAATTAAGGTGAAGCCTGATAGAGGAGGACACAAAATGAGGACACTGGCATCTATAGCAATTGCAGATAAGCCTCTGTATACATGTGTGTAAACAAACAGATCCTTACAAAACAAGTATAATATCTTCACATACACACACGCCAAAAGAATGAATAATAAACATCGAAAGAATACCAGTTAAGTAGCAAACATATAAATAGTGCTAGAATTTGGGTGTTTTGTGTATTTTTGTGTGGCAAAGCACTATCCATAGACAGGGAAATACATATATTAATGTTAATTAGCTGTGATATTATTATAGTGTTAGTAACTATAATCGTTATGTCTGTGGTTATGATTTCCAGAGTAAAGACACATGATTAAAATAATTGAATTGATTTGTGTCACTTTGAAATCACTGGAGTTATTCAAAACCATCATGAATTTATGATGTGTTTAAGTCATATATTCACCTAAGTGCATCTAGGTATAATAAATATGAACATATATTGATGGAAATTGAAATTCAAAAAAAGAATGTTATTTTTTATGTTATAATAAAACTTATTTTAAATATAATGGAAATGTGTGTGTGTGTGTGTGTGTGTGTGTGTGTGTGCATGTGTTTGTCTATATAGTTCCTAATGATAATGTCTTATGTCTTTTTGTATGTTAACATTGAATCTGCCCCATTTAAATACACATTGTCCCTGAAGTTGTTTTATGGTTGCTGATGAACATGGTGGGTACTAACTACCTTCATTGGTTTTTTTTTTTGTTTGTTTATTTTTTACTGGGAATTTTGACTCCTTTGAACCTACATCATTATCTGCAATTTTAAAGAAGGTACTACTTTTATTCTGAAAAAAATGTTATTTTTTCCCCATTTCAATTTATATGGCAGAGTTTAGCTTATTCTTCCTGGGATGAGTGGTAAAACTTCTGAGAACTTCCTGAATTCCAGAGAAGTATACTAATGTCATTGTTACTTTCTCTGTTTCAGTTAATTATAATATTTTTCTTCTGGAAAATTAGTTAGGCTACAGCCACTGATTACTCTCAGTGTCTCTATCAACATACTGCAGCTTGGCCTTCTGGAGGTGAACAGGTTCCTCGCATTATTGAAGAAGTTGTTCCAGCAACACTTACTATTAGGGTCATTGTTCAGGGCTTCTAATTTGTTTGAGCATATGTACACATAGACTGTTTTGTTTTTCAAAGACTTTAGCTCAAAGTAATCCTTGTAATTAGAGTGCACCTTTTTTATCAGATTTGTTTGAGAAAGAGTCTAATAAAATTTGTTTTCATTTTGTTCTTCAATATAAAGTATAAGTGTGAGGAAAGAAATAGGAAACACTTATTTTCTTGAATTGATAGACATGACATTTGTGCAAGAAGCCAGGTAGAATGATTCATACAAACTGACTGAGAAAGAAAAAAGGCTAAATGTAAAAGCTGGAACTAATGTTATCAGCTCAATCAGTTATCTGAACTCAAAAGTTAAAGATAGTACCGCAATGTCAGCGTTTCTCTGGGAAAGTAGAGTGCTATAAATATCCCATGCTTGGAAGCAATAATCTGACCTATAAAGATCTGCCATCGCACTGTACTTGCTCCAGAAATTAGATAATGATTGTTTGCAAAGAAGCTGCTTCTCTCCAGAATATGGGCTGAGCAGAACAGGAAGAAAGGTTCACATAAAATGACAATGAAATCCAGTATGCATTTTTCGAGTTTAAAGGGACATGTTATGGTTATTAATTACATTCAATAATTAATATCTCTAACACAGCATTGTGTACCCCAATTTAATAATTTAGGTGATTTTTCATTCTCTAAACACAACATGTGTTAAGGGGGTTTCCTCATGCCTTTTCCTTTGGGAAAGTTTATGAAGGCTTAGCTGGAGGATGAAAATGTATGCAATGGCAGTCTCCTTAAATAATTCTCTGGAAAAAAATCCCATTGCCTTGGAACAGTGTGATAACTCTGCCTACTCCACACTAGAATCCCCAGTGCACATGCCTGGTTACACCAATAATAGAGAAGTTAAAGATTTACTAACTGCTCACACCTGGCTCCATGGATAAAAAACACCCACTTGAGAAACACTCAACTCAGATCCAGAGCTTGTGGCTATTTAGGGCAAGCGTTCAGTTCATAAGTACAGAGTAGTGCCCATGATCGTGGCTTACTGGATGAATGACAAGATCTGTTTTTCCCCATGGGAAAAACAATCTATTAAGAAGTTAGAGTGACTTGATTCCAACACTGTCAAATACAGAAACATACACTGCAGGAATCAGAATGGAACAGTATAATGAAGAAAGAGTAAGATGTCAGGACCATCCCTTTTGGGAGCTTAGGAGGAAAACAGGGTCATATTATAAGACTAAGACACAAAGGAGTGCAATTACTAAGCAGAACAATGTTTATTACAGCACCATGGTACAAACACTGTATCACATTCCTTGAGGATTAAAAATTGCTCTTATGAGTTTGTTTCTCAAGATCTAATGTCTGACATCTCCTGACTACGGAGGCCGAGATCAGACAGTACAGGAGGAAGTGTAAGAGGGTGCCTGGTAAAGTTACTGAACCTTAGAGGACAATAGATTCGTGCTAAACTTACTGCTTTTTTCTTCACAAATACTGCTGTGATGGCATTAATGACAATTTCCCTGCCCCCAGAATCATTAAATTTGCTTTCCATATTGCTTATGTTTAAACTCTAATGCTGTTATAGAGTAGGTATAGTATATTGTCAATAAATGAACAGACATTATGCTTGACCCTAAAACTTCCCTTGCTGACTTCACACTTCCTCTTTGGGAACTGAACCCCACTGGAGCTGGACTCTGGCAGTTTCATATATTAAGGGGGGAAGCGACCTTAGACTGAGACTGATTCTTAGACTGAGACTGATTCACACATATATTTTGCCTACACGACTACAGATTGTTTAGGCGATGAACTACTTTGTCCAGATATTCAAAAATAATTTTTCTGATTTTTTTTTTTAGTAATAAGGTATGACATTGGAAAGAAAATCCACCCAGCTAGTCTTGGCTCTAATAAGGATGTGTGCTTCACAATATGGTGCATTCCTCCAGCCAGATCCGTCCTGCTGGCAAAAATACTGCTCAGCCTGCCCATATTCCCACAGCAGTTTCCAAGAGCTGGCAGAAACCTGTAGTCCTTGGCAGCTGGTGTTTTAAGAAATTGCCTCCACCTCTTTTCAGTTTAATTAGCATTATATAGCGTTAGATACCTTTTACTCATATGTTTCTATTTATCTTTAATCCGTTTAACTGAAAGGCCTTTTACATGCAATGATTATTTTTGAGATATAAACACTTTTTTCAGAAGCTTATAATAAAAGATTATATTCCAAGCATGGCAGCATATTTGTAGATTGCATCTCACTCAATGATGCATTTAAGTAGGAATTTTACCTTTTGGAATAATGATAAGACCCTTTTTAAGGAACTTTAAAGACTATATACCCCCTCCTTCTGGAAATGTGTATGTTAATTTGCTACTTGAGGAAATAATAAGTTAATTTTAAGTCAAGGAAATTTTTTTAAAAAGCTATTTATCTTTAAGGTTCTGGGCAATCCAAACCCCTCTTAGGTCATATTCTTTTGGTGTATTTAGTGATTACCTATTTGAATAAGCAATTTGTGTGATCAGCATTAATATAATACACTTCTTATTTTATTAATAGAATCAAAATATCCAATTTGCTTTTCTAGGAAAATATATAATGAGATGTATGAAAATTCTGACATCACTAGAGTGTTTTTCAACATATATAAATTGTATCTTTGAAATACTGCTCATAGCATTGGCAGTATTTATGATGACCAAATGAAGCTAAATAATAGTGTATTCTTATAAATTCTAAAGATTAGATAAAATTTAGCTGTTAATTGTAGTAATAAAGAAAACAAGTTCAACTCCTCAAATTGGACATTGAAGTTCTCAAATTGAAAGGAAATTATGTATAGCCAAAATGTGCTGGCTCACACACATTTAATCCCATAATGTGGGAGGCAGAGATGTGCCAATCTCTGTGAGTTCAAGACCAGCCTGATAGACTGGTACATAGAGCAAACACTAGCACAACCAGAGCTACACAGGAAGACCCAGTCTGTAAAAACCAAAGAAATCTGAATCTAAGAACTGTACACACAGTGTTATCTTATTGTTTTCTTTTTCTTATTTATACTTAGATGATGACTATGGAACCATATTTAAATATTTTCTAAATATTTTATAATTTTACATAAAGAATAAGTAGAGTAGTTCCAAGACTCCACTGTGAATTGTTCTACACAGCCATGGCAATTGGGGGGCAGTGAGTGGAGAGGGTACTAGAGTATTCATTCTTATAAATATTTTGGTGAATTCATTTTAATGATGGTGGTGGCATGTAATAAATTGGATATTATTTACAGTAATATTTTGACTTTTTCTGAAATTATTGTAGATTAGAGTAAGAGATTTTAATTTTGTTTGTTCTCCTTATTAACTGGAAGAGTGCACAATTAGTTTTAACACATGTTTTGTTTCATAAATATCTCTTTTCTTTCACATTTTGTTCATTATTTACTGTTCATGGTTTATGTATCCTAACCCAGTTTTTTTTCTTCTGAAGTAAAATTTTACAACCCTGTTTTGGTGCATTTGTTTTCAAATTTCTCAATGAAGTTAAGAGAGGAGACACACAAGTAAATTTATGTAATCTGTCTTTCGCTCCAAACAGAAAACCTATACATTTCTCAGACCACAACTTTTACTGCAAGGCTTGTGAATGAACAGTCTCTGATATTTTTAACAACAATATCACCTGTCTCTAAGGTATGGGTTTACTAAGGATTCAACAAACAGTTGCCTACTTGAACTTTAAAAATTGATTGTAACTAAGTGCCTGAATAAAAACATTATATTTACAAAGTTTGTGAAATACTAATAAAAATGTCTAAGACAAAAAAGCTCTTTAAGTTAGAATAAAAGCTATAAACCCAATATTTAAAAGAGATGTCTGGAATTGAGTAAAGGCAATTATTGCCAATAGGGAAGGGCTATTCAAAAAATTTTAAGAAAATATAAGGCTTCCAAGTTTGTCATAGTCTAGATCAAAGAGATTATATTGCAAAGGAAAATTGTTTTGACTTAAATTGTGAATAAAACAATAAAATTGAATTGTAAGAGTAAGGAGATACCACAAGATATTAAAAAAAAAATACCAGTGGGATTAAGGCTCTGCTATCTCTGTCTTTCCATCAATCATTGAATATGTATGTACATAATATATACATATATACATGCATACATGCATACATACATGTATGCAGACACATACACACATAAGTTAATTTCAGTTATAGACTTCCAAGTGATTGGAATGCCTTTTTGACTAGTTTTCTACGGTCATTGACTGTATATTGAAGCTCAATAAACTAGGCAAGAAGAATGAACAACAAATATGTTGTTACATTAAGAATGACTGGCTAATGTGTGTGTGTGTGTGTGTGTGTGTGTGGTACAAATATGTGAGACCATTTTCATAATGTACTTTGCAGAAGGATGATGAATTTGTCTTAAACCATGTAGCAAATTTTTTAGTATGTTGTCTCTTTAGGTTTTGGTTCTTGATTTCAAAGTTTAAATCTATGTTTTTAGGAATTGGGGAATTAGCAACTCTCATTCATTGGTCCTCAATGGTATATTGCTTTAAACTCACCACTCGTGAGACAGAGGCAGACAGACCTCTATGAGGTTTAGTTCAACTTCTTCTATACATCTAGTCCCAGGCAACTCAAAACTACAAAGTATGACTTGTTCTCAAAAATTAAAGCAAAATAAAATAAAGTGAATGAAATAAAATAAAGAAAATGGAATGAAAAAAGATGAATTAGAAATTGAGGGTATGCCTTCTTTAAAGTATTCATATAATCATGGTTTCTATAACAACGTTATCTTCTCCAAATTTTGGTTAGTTTGTCACTATGCATATTCAGATCCTTTTGGAAACAGGAATTGAGACAGCATTTTACCTATTAAATTAACTGTTAGTTCTGAATATTGTCACATGCTTCTTTGATTAACATCTGAATTTTCACTAATTAATCTTGAATTCTAATGAGAGCATCTCAGATTTGAAAATCACACATTCTTGTGCGCTTCCTTATTATTATACAAAATTAGGCATTAAAAGCTATCTGATGTCTATAGTTAGTTGTAAGGGAAATTCTAACTGTAGAGCTAAGTCGCATAATGTTAAGAAGAATTTATTATAGTGAATAATGTAATTTATTATGGTTATAACTATGAGAACTGTGCTTGCTTCAATTAGAAAAAAGATACAAAACATGAAATATTATCATTAACATGTTTTTATTAAACTATAAACACTGTCATCAGTTATATAAGTCTTTTAGCTAAAGAGAACCAACTCAATGACTAATAGATGATATATAACCACTATAGGAATGAGTTATAACCCCAACTCAGAAATCTGTTTTCAAAGATTTATTATTAAACAATTTTTGTCAATAATTGAGTGTGTATATGTGTATTTGTGAATGTGTCTGTGTGTATGTGTGTGTGTGTGTGTGTGTGTGTGTGTGTGTGTGTGTATGTTTGAATGCAAATGCCTATGGTGGTCAGCATAGCACATTTTATCTCCTATAGATGGAATTATTGGTGATGACGAAGTCTTAGGGATTTTTTTTTTTTTTGCTGTGAAGAAACACCATGAGTACAACTCTCATGAGGAAAATATTTAAATGGGTTGGCTTGCATACAATTTCGGAGGTTTAGTCCATAATCGGCATGGGGAGCACGGTGACATACAGGCAGACATGATGCTGGAGGAGTAGCTAAGAGTGCCTCACCTTGCAGGCAACAGAAAGTCAATCAGGGTCCTGGGAGGTATCCTGAGAATAGAAAACATCAAAACTTGTCCCCACAGTGGCACAATACCTCCATCTCGGTCATACTAACTCCAATAAAGAATACCTCCTAATAAAGCTATTATCTATTAGATTATAGGAACCATTCATATTAAAGATATCACCCAACCTTGGTCCTTGGGACTGAACTTTGACCCTCTGCAAGAGGAGGACAAGTTCATAACAGTTTAGTTGTCTTTGCAACTTTCCTGTTCTCACACATTTCTGAATTTCCAACCCTTAAATTCTTGTGAGGCAATACTATTTTCAATGGAAGTTACATTTTTTTTATTTTTTTGGGGGGGAAAGTGGCTTCCCTATTATTTAAAAAAATCAACTTATTAATTAGCGATTGAAAAATAAGAGTTTATAGGTATTAGAAGGAAATTAAAGAGTATGTGAGACAATGATTGTAACCATAACATAATATATACATATACATATGCATATGCATATACATATACATATACATAGAGAGAGAGAGTTGGAGAGAGAGAGAGAGAGAGAGAGAGAGAGAGAGAGAGAGAGAGAGAGAGAGAGAGAGGAATTGAAACAGCATAAAACTATCTCAAGATAGCTCTCTGCTCCTCCCTGTTCTAGAGACAACGCTTCTTTTCATGCAGTGCCGGCCTCGTTTCTGAGACACAATGGTGAAGGTCGGATTTGGCCATATTGGACGCCTGGTTACCAGGGCTGCCATCATTTCTGGCAAAATGGACATTGTTGCCATTAAGACTCCTTCATTGACCTCAGCTACATGGTCTATATGTTCCAGTATGACTTTACCCAAGTAGAGTTCAAGGGCACGGTCAAGGCTGAGAATGGGAAACTTGTCATCAACAGGAAGGCTATCACCATCTTCCAGGAGCAAGATCCCGCCAACATCAAATGGGGTGATGCTGGAGCCAAGTATGTTGTAGAGTCCACTGGCGTCTTCACCACCGGGGAAGTCTGGGGCCCACTTGAATGGTGGGGCCAAGAGGGTCATCATCTCCACCCCTTCTGATGATGCTCCCATGTTTATGATGGGTGTGAACCATGAGAAATATGACAACTCCCTCAAGTTTGTCAGCAACGCTTCCTGCACTACCAACTGCTTAGCCCCCCTGGCCAAGGTCATCCATGACAACTTTGGCATTGTGGAAGGACTCATGACCTCAGTCCATGCCACCCAGAAGACTGTGGATGCCCCCCCACCCGGAAAACTGTGGCGTGATGGGCATGGGACTGCCCAGAACATCATCCCTGCATCCTCTGGTGCTGCCAAGGCTGTGTGCAAGGTCATCACAGAGCTAAATGTGAAGCTCACTGGCATGGCCTTCCTTGTTCTTACCACCAATGTGTCCATTGTGGATCTGACATGCTGCCTAAAGAAAGCTGCCAGTATGACGACATCAAGAATGTGGTGAAGCAGGCATCCGAGGGCCCATTGAAGGGCATCCTGGGCTACACCGAGGACCAGGTTGTGTCCTGTGACTTCAATAGTAACTCTCACTCTTCCACCTTTGATGCTGGGGCTGGCATAGCTCTCAATGACAACTTGGTAAAGCTCATTTCCTGGTATGACAATGAATTTGGCTACAAAAACAGGGTGGTGACCTTATGGCCTACATGGCGTCCAAGGAGTAAGAGCCCATCCTGGACCATCCACCCCCAGCAAGGACATGAGCAAGAAAGAGGCCCTGGCTGCTGAGCAGTCTCTGTCCAACAACCCCCGACTTTAATCTCCCTCACAGTTTCCATCCCAGACCCCCAGAATTAAGGGGTTTCGGGAGCCCTGCTCTCTTGACTACCATCAATAAAGTTCACTGCACCTTAAAATCAATCAAACAAACAAACAAACAAAAACTATCTCAAGAGAAATTAAGTGGTCTTTTAAGATACTGGAATTTTTTCACAACAAATAATTTCATTTAAATCATATGAGACACCCTAAAGTATTACATTCTAAATTCAGTTTTCATCACAGGAAAAAATACACACAACATGTAGCAGAATAAAAAGAGAGTAGAAATTTTCCAGGAAAAAAATTTACAGTTAAATTCACTTTATGAGTTTAACTGTAAAAATTTTGTATGAGTTGTCCTTTACTCCTTAATATTCTGAAAGATATGCATGATTTAGCATGTCTTGATATGCCCCAATTCATGTAAAATTTCTTTTGTATCTAAGGCTGAATAATATATCATTGTGTATATAAGCATTGCTTAGTTTATAGATTACTCAGTCTCATTTTACCCATTGAAAATAATGATGTCATGTGTAGGTGGAGTTTTTTCCTACCTAGTCCTCTTTGCCCTAAATGAACACACAAACACTCATGTTAAGTATAAATGTTTGGCCTATGGCTCAGGCTCCTTATTGGCTAGCTCTTTCTTAATTATTACCCATTTCTATTAGTCTAAGTCTTCCCAAGTGACCTTATCTGATCATAGAGGGATCTGAACCTGTTACTCTTTCCTTGGCTACATGTGTCTCTCTGCCTTCTTTCTGTCTCCTCTCCCCAGAATCTTTCTCCTCTGGTAGCCCTGCCTATACCTCCTTCATGGTCACTAGCCAACCAGCGTTTTATTCATCAACCAATAAGAGAAACATAAATACAGAAAGACATTTCCCATCACTATGAACATGTATATAAAATATCTGTTTGGTTCCCTGCTTCCTTTTACTTTGGTTATGGATGTGAATAATAAATTGTAGGTTAGAGATGCCAGAACTTAGTTAATTATCTTCTTTAGTTAATTGTCCAGTTAGGAAAAGCATTCAATCTACTGCCTAATATACACCATTTACTGGTCTTCTAGAGAATATTCTGGGAATGTACATTTGTGATTTGTGAAAGTGAATATACTAATTAATTTGCTGAGTAATCTAACTAGTTATTAGTTATATACTTAAGAATGCAATTGACAAATAAGAATTCATAAGAAATGACATTTTTACATTTACATTATTTTTTCAGCTTGCTTCTGATAATGTTTATCCACTGTATAATGAAAACTTATATAGTTTAGCCATATTTCATTTTCCCAAAAGTTTATTAAGATCATTCAAAAGTTCTTGGAACTTTGATGGATTAAGTTACAAACCAGTTCTGTTGTGTTGCAAACATACAGATATTGGGAGAGTAACTTATCATGACAGGAAATTAAAACATCAGAAACATCTGAACATTCCCTTTAATTACTAGTAATTTAACATATGTTGAACCTCTCTTGAGAAACTAAATTTTTACTTTGCCTGTAATCAATGAAGAGAGTGAATGTTTATATTTGATGTCCTTGATTTTGAAATAATACACATATTTAGATTCTCTGTTCTCCTGAGGTCATCAAGATAGCGATGAATTAGATATAATTCTATTTATAAATGCCAAGAGCTTTATATAGCATATATATATATATATATATATATATATATATATATATACATAGAGAGAGATTCCCTAGAAATTTACATGTATAAAGAATATGTCCTACTTTACAAGTAAAAATTAATTTCCTTCATCCTTTGAATGGCATGAGAGTCTTTGAATTTTTGAATTTTTTATTTTTAAATTAATGTTTATTTTAGTTTAAAAAAGTCTTATTTTACATACCAATCCCAGTTTCCACTCCCTTTCACACTCGCATTCCCCATCATCTCACTATCCCATTCTCATGAACTCCCTAAGTATGTTTTCAATTAATTAATTATTTTGAGTTAAATCAAGACCTATGTATTAAATATAACTCGATTTGGGTATACTTTATTTCCTTACATATTTTATTGATATTCTTTTACATGGTGCTTTGTGTAACAAAGATAATATATGTATTTTCTATCATATGCTTAATTACATTCATCCCCATATTTTTCACATTCTCCCTATTTACTTTGCTCTCCATTATATTCCTTTCCTTATCTCACTCTCACTTTGTATTCATGTCCTACATATGGCTGTATGTTTCAATATGTAATATAGAACTCACAAACAAGAGAAAATAAGACAGTTTTACTGAGTCAGGTTGTACTGTGTAATGTGATTGTCTTAAATTATGTCAATTTTCAAGAATACTATATTATCACATCCTCCTTTATGGCTGTTTAAAAGAGAAAATATTATTAGAAAATTTGATATTAAGGAAGAGATCAGAAATGGAAAATCATGAATTCTTTCCAGTTAGAGATTGGATAAAGAAATAGAAACACAGCATGAAGAACATTTTACTACTTTGGAAGTTATTCTTTTCAGATTATTTCTGGCATATTATTTTGATAATTAAAGAAATTAAGCTTATTAAATTGGCATCTTCAGTACATGGATTGTCTGCTATAATATGCTCAAAACTGGTACCAAGTCCTTGATATTTTTTCCATATTTTTATAAAACTTAGAAAGTCTATGAAGAAAATATATTAATAACTTAATTTTTTCAAATCAATATATTGTGATTATAATATATACTAATCATATAAGTATTTTAAATATGCATAGTGCATTTATATGCATGTTCATCAATTACATAAAAATAAAGTAAAATAGAAAATAGCAAAATAATTACAATATTTTATAATAAATTAAGCTTCTCTTCAAAAGAATTTGCATTTTCTATGTAAGTTTACTTGTGGAAGGATTTATTTGTAGGAGACTTCTCTTACAATGGAATGTTATATTGAGGCACTATTTACAAAATATATTATAATATTAAATTTAATTTTATTTATATCTATGGCATAAAATATAGACACATTTCATAAACACAATGTTATAAGATTATGAATCCCATATTATTTCATATATCAGTGAAGTAGTGAATATTAATAGTCTTTTCAATTGTAATCACCCTTTAAAAGATAATGGAAAAGTTAAAAGTACATATCCATGTGTTTACATCTATGAATACTTCTGCATTAGTCATATTTCTGTAGCTGTGATAAAACCTATCACATGGCTATTCATAGAAATATTATTTATTTTCTTTTAGAGTTACAGATAGATAAGATTCCTTCATGACAGGGAGGCATGAGAACCAGAAGCATGGCTGCTGGAAGAATTGAAGAGCTGACATCTGAATCACAGGTCATAACACAAAGAACAAACTGGCAATGGCATGATGTTATATATCTCAAAGTCTACCATCATACACCTGTAGAAAGTCCACACTTTCTAAATCTTCCTAATCAGCATTATCAATTAGGGACCAAATATTTGAATGATTAGGACTATGGAGGACAGGTCTTCCAACCACCACAGATTAACTGATTAATCAAACTATATCCTTTATTATAATGAATCTTAAAATACAGATGGATAGGCATGACAGAAGACAACAGCTTCATGAGGCTCATTGTTCTTGATTTTGAATGTTTTGATGCAAACTCATCCTGTTTTATCTCAATACAAAAATACGAACTAAGGTGAATGTACTTTCAATTAAGAAGCAACGAGCAAGGGCAACATGTTTTTTTTTTTCTACCTTGTCTATATAATCAAATTAATAGTTATGAAAACAACAAACCTAATATTCATGAAGTTCACATAGATGTTAGCACTTTTTTCTCTTTCCTTTCATCATTCCTTCTTTCTCCTTTCCACTGTCTTTACTGAACTACTGATTTTTAACACCAAATGGGATTCATTTCACTATTTTAGTCTTATTACGTATCTCAAGTACTTTATTTGAAAATGGAGAAAAGAGAAAATTGCTTTGGTTTTATAGTTAACGGGACTATCTTCTGTAGTACTTGAAGTTTTCAATGTGGTGTTTGATTCTGCTTGATATTTTTCATAATATCCATTGAAGTTAATATCATTACATCTAATTATTTAAGTTCATTTCTCATGCTGTCCTATTATAAAATTTTGGGGATTCATCTTTTCATCAGAAAACAACTTTATTCTTTGGTCAAATAGAAGTAATATTCTATCATATGTTATTGTTGTCGAACTAAAGAAACAGTAAATACACACAATGTAATTTTGTTTTGGTAAATATTTTACAAGTGCTTTCTCTATGTAATCTAATAAAGCAGATTAATTGTTATTAATGGAAAATGTTAGAGACCTAATGGCAGGTGAATTTTGTGTGTAACAGTGGTTAAATTGCCATTTAAGTTTATTATAGCAAAATGTTTTCATAGATATTTGGAAGATAAAAAAATACATAGTGCATACAACTCTGGTTTTATACTTATAAAACTAACATACATTTATTTTTATCAAATAAAAAAGATCCAATTAGCATGACAATATAATTAGTGTATGAAAAATAATCTAATCACAGAAAAATGAACTTGTGTTGATGGGAGATGTTATTCTGTAAATATGTTTCTTATACTAGTTAATGAATAAAGTACTTTGCCAATAGGAAAGCAAGATAGGCGGGACTAGGAGACTAGGAGGAGAAAAGAGGAAGTAGTAAGGAGGAGTCAGCATGTAGAGCCTGGAGGAAGCAAGATGTCGGCCCCCATGCTCTGATAAGATGACCACGTGAAAATACTTAGATAAGTAGAAATGGGTTAATCATTAAGACAGAGCTAGCCCATAAACAATAATGGTAACTGGCCATGGGATTGTATCAAGTAGAGAGTCTCAGAGTGTTATTGGGGGCTGGCGTTGTAATGGGACAGCGGGAGCAGACCAACAGGAAAAACGTGCTCATAACATTGTGTCTTTTGCTGTATGATTTTAGGAATCTTTCCACATATTCATTTCCTGAAATAAATAGCTTATTTATTCATTTCAAAAAATAAACTATTGTCTGCTAATGATTCCACTTCTTAGTCAAAACTCATTAAAATGATATTTGTGTTGAAATGTATATATCAAGTAGATAGATGTATATAAAGAAATAATTTATCAAAACCACAGCAGACTGCAATGTATTATAGCCAAAAAAGTCTGTGACATATATTCTTTAGAAAATTTCTCTAAAATAACTAATACATGTAACAAAGCAGACTGTCCCTTGAACGTAAGCCACAGTGTTCCTTGTTTGGATATCTGATAGCCTTAAATGATAGGAAAGACATGGCAGTTTTCATTACATTTTTGTTTTTTTTTGTTTTAGAGATATAATCCTGACTTACACACACACACACACACACACACACACACACACTCAAACCACTTAATATGAAGGCAAGAGTATATATTCCATATTAAATTACATATTGTTCTATGTCCCTGACTTAGAATATTGTCTGTCTGTTCTGATATTTGCTGACAACAACCAGCAGAATGAAACAAGAAAACATGCACAATACATGCATGTCATAATATTAGAAGCAACCCATAAATAAGGTTTGATAAAGTCTGTTTAAAATAATGAGGAATTTGTGTCCAGTTAGTGACAGTTAATTACTTTTTTCTTGTAAAATTCTTAAAGGTTTCTCCGCTGTACCCCCTTTCACATACTATATTTTCTCTGCTGTTCTGTAAATACAGTACAGAGTTCACTGTGAGAGACAAGCATAAATTGTGAGCACATTTACACAGAGACTTTCAGGCAGATCAAAGATGGTCCAAATAAACAAACTATGGGTAGATGGAATAAAGTAGAGAATTCAAATTTGGTTTAGTACCTGGTTCAATTAATCCAAGAGAAAATGATGTATTCGACATTCCTTAATTTCAACACCAATGCATTTTGATAATTATGAGATTACTAATTCAATAATCTGAATACTTATTTAATTCCAAGTATTCAGTAGGTTTTGTGTAGATATTTGTGAGTGTGTGTATGGAAACAAACTGAAGAAGACAAGATAATAAATTTATAAAAGTGTGGGGATGAGTAGAGACAGAGAGATAGAAATAATGTATTATTGTACACATATAAAATTTGTATATAAAAACACAAAATGCAAATAAAATTTAAGAATCAATCTACAGAATACTTTATTAATACATTTATACCTATGTGATGCACAACATAAGTGGAAGTTAGACAAATTTAAGTACATAATTCATGTGAAATACTACATATGGATAAGACTTTAAAAAGTAAAAGAAATATTTTCAACTTTTAGAATCATTTCTTTGTAATATGCATTAAAATATATTGATAACATGACACAATAAAGAATTACTTATGGGAGCAGAACAGAATATAGATTCTATTAAGTCCAACATTTAAAAAGAAAGACAGATATAGGCAGTTCAGTGTAACTTGAGGAGCAATAGAGGAATCACATATATTGGGGGTAATAGGCAAAAGGTTTATTTTAGTGTCAAAACCTACATACACGGGTCAGTACACACACACAGGTGAACATGAACTCACATGCACATTAAAAGGAAAAAAGTTATTGAATTGTCATCCAACAGCACAGACGTATCCGCAGAAAACTATGTTAAATGAAATAAACCACTCAGAGGAAAACAAACACTGTATTATATTACCCAATTGTTAATCTAAATGAATTTATTTCACAGAACTTTAAATGAGATTACTGGTTTACACCCACTGGGTGGAAAAAGGGATGGGGGAAAATGATGAATGGAAACAGTATCACAGGTGAACAAAATTGTGTTATCTATGAAATAACTCACTGAATATAATTAAAAATAAATAGCATGCACCGTAAGTATAACACTGTCTACAATATATGTGAATCAAAACATCACACTACAATGCTTAATGCTGTATAAAAACTGTGTGTCAGTAAAATAAGTACTTCAAAATGTTGAGTTTATGTGATTCAATGAAAGTTCAGAAACTTGATTGAATAAAGCTTTGTGCAGAGTATCCTAAATGAAGACATGAAGCCTTCCCCTATAATTCTCCTTCCTGCCATGGAAATGGTCATGTGCTAATATGTAAATTCATATGTACAAACACCCATTTTTAAGAACACTTTCTCCTCAGGTAAAAGCACGCAGCTCCATAAATTTTTGGGCATCTGTAATATGAAGCAACTTAATTTGATTGTTACTAATATTACAATAACTTTTTCTTTATTCTCTCCCTTCTTGTTTTTATATTTCACTAGCAGTTTTATTTTTCAATACGATATTTAAAGGGTAGTATTTTAGTCACAAAACAAGCTTCAGCCTCATACAGAGTAATATGATCACATACGTAAGAATACACCAACAGGAAGAAGACAATTTGCCACAAAGTGTTCTGTTATTTCATATAGGGTCAGATTCACAGAAATAAGAGGAAAATAGTGGAATTGCAGAAAATAATTTAACTTTCAGCCAGCTTCATAATACCAACTTACAAACTTTGACGTGGAAACTATAGTAGTTTCTTATAAAAGCAAATATAACAGGGAAATTGTTCTCCTGTACAAACAGATGAAATGCTTTGAATGACAGGGCTAATTAAGCTCTAGGGAGAATTTATGCAAGGATAATAATAAGCGGGCTAAGTGTTGTCTTAATTTACCCTCCAACTCTGAAAAAATTTCTACTTCTGGTTTCAGTAAATGAGCAAACAAGAATTAGCACCTTTTCTAGATACAGTAACAGAAACAGTAATCTCTTTGTCACACATGGTTCAGTATCTGTAATTTTCCATAGATTTCTCCCTGCTTCTTTAAGCGCATATACAAAAACCATTGCATTTAAAAAAAGAAAGTATGCAGGAAGTTCAGATTTCTTTTCTCTTATGCACTTTCACTATGTTTCTATTTTGGTATGCTATGAAAGAATTTTTGAAGATTAAAAATCACTATCATCATATGCAGTTATTCAAGTCCAAAGAATATCTTGAGTAATGGAACTTATGCCAGAAAGACATGCCATTTGACCTCATTCACCTTTGGAACCTTGTTTATATTTAAGAACTCAAAATTATAACAAGAGTTACAAGAGTCAGGGGAGGGGAATTGATAAGAACACATCATAATGTGTATTTTTCCTTTATAAATTAAAACTTCTACAACTGAAAAATAGAGCTCAAAAATTTTGTTGGGTTACCATGCAAAAATGTATAAATGTGATCTGGACAAGAAAACTTATGAAGAAACTATAACTGGCCTACTATGAATTGTCATCATTTTGTATAAGGGACATACATGTTGTGACTGACAAATCTCAGAGCAGCATGTGTATGAATAAAGAATGATCTCATGTTCCACAAAATATTGTTATTTTAAAAATAGGAATACTCTAAAAACAATAGTAATATTCTATAGATGTTATGTTTTTAAAGTTTAAATTATTTACTTTTTCTTCTTTAAAGATTATTTTAATTTGTTCTCTGAAGTTTCCTACATGTATGCAATGCATCTTAACTTTACCCAAGCTCCATCCAATTCCCAAAACTTCCTCAGTGACACACAACATACCTTTCCCTTCATAATATCAGTGTATGTAAGTCAAAATACCATTATAACTGTTGATAAATAAATAATGCATGGTATTTTGGTATGTGTTTTCTAAAGCTAGTAGCATTTATAATTTACAGTTAAGTTTCTGTTTTGTTTGTGAATGCCATAATTTTGGAAAACTAAATTATCTGTAAGGAAAGACAACTGGACAAAAAAGAAGGAAGAAATGATAAATGACATATCATGTTACATAATCATATTTTAATCTCAACAATAAAATAAAAACTGACAAAAATAAAACAGCATTATTTTACATACCTCTGTGCCTGTTTTCCTTAATCAGTTGTACATTGAGAAAATATGACTACAATTTTTATATTATAAATAATGCTTAAAATACATGTCAGAAAACTAAATAGATAACAATCCTCTTAATAGAAGAGGTGAGTCAGCAATTGCAATTAATTAATTTATTTTTCTCAATCCTGTTGTCCATATTACATGCAGCCTTTATACTTGACTGAAAGAGCAAGCACTAAAGTGGAAATGATCAATTCTTACAAACTATGCATTAAATAGGAAAAGCTATAACATAAATAATAAATAAATATATAAATATGCTAGTATATAGCTAAGGAATTTTATTTAGGTGAAGGGGATGTGTGTTTTGGGCTATCAAATTGTATAAAACATGATTGACAATTCAGTTATACCACTTCATACACTCTATGTGGTCTTTTGCCTCATTTGTCTGCTACCAGTCAATCAATACTAATTGATGAAAGTTTAGTAACTAGACATATATGATAGGACTCTTTTTGACAACAGAAAATGTCCTGGTGTAAAGGATAATGGTGGTGGGAGAAATGTCTTTTAATGATTGAGGAGCTTACTACAAAGTGATGAAGTTGAAAAGTCACTTGGGTACAAAGTTTGAGGGCAGAATAGGGACTTAGAAGGCTGAGATTCTGGTTGGCAACAGTTGTTCATGAAGTTCTGTGCTGCCCATTCTTCCCCATAATCCTCTGTGGAAGACAAGAAAGAAGATTTCACTCTCCTCATGAACAAGCCTGGAAAGAAGCGTGATTCAATATGAGGAGGGAATTTTGTTTGTTTGTTTGTTTGTTGTTTGCTCTTGACTAATGGAAAATGCTTCATGTTCCATAGAGGTTTCTTGGTAAAGCTGGTACAATGTGAAGATGAGGATCTTATCCCTCATAAATGTGTGAACTTGCTGATTAATGGACAACTTGAAGAAAACATTTAAACAGCTTTGAATATAAAAGGACAAACTACAGACTTTTCAGTTTATAGATTATTTCATTTACGCCATAAAATGTTTTGAACTTCTATTTTAGAAGATTTATTCATTTTTTTAAAATTATATATGTGCCTGTATTTATGTATGTACACAGTAGCTCAATGCCCACAGGGCAAAAAAGGACATCATGTCCCCTTTGCTGGAGTTACACATGGCTGTGAGCTGCCTGAATTGGACTCAGACTTGATCAAAACTCAGATCCTCCCCAAGAGTAGCACATGGTTTTAACCAATGAGCCATCTGTCCATGTTCTTAAAACTTACAAAATTAAATCTCACAAGTTTTATGATAATATATTAATAAAATGAAACACACTAAACCTTTTTTTCTTATCAGTGACAGCCACATCATAAGATCGAACCAGGACCCCTGAACTTGTGTGTCAATTGTGGGGCTTTGGCAATATATGGGGCCTCTGGCAATGGAACCAGTATTTATCCTTAGTGCACAATGTGGGTTTTGGAGCCCATTTCCTATGGAGCGATACTATCTCAGCCTAGATACAGAGGGGAGTGCCTTGGTGCTGCCTCAAATGATGTGACAGACTTTGATGATCCCCATGGGAGGCCTCATCCTATCTAAGGGGTGGATGGGGAGTGGGTTAGGAGCTGGTGTGGGGAGAGGGAGGTTGGGAGGGAGAGAAAACCTGGATTGGTATGTAAAATAAGATTGCTTTTAATTTAAATGAAAATATTAATAAAAATTCATGTATAAAAAATCAACTATAAAAAAATGTGTAAGAAAACAGAATTACAATTTCTATGTACAAGCACCTACAGTTTCTTAGTTCACAGAACTTCATGTCTTCAATTTATTAAGAGGAATTTGTTATACAATTGGGAAGTTACAGTTTCAAGAAAGGTTTATTAAGAAAAATCTATTACAAGTAAAACTTTTATAGGAATTCACCACATTATTGTCTTAGTGTTGTTTCCACTGTCTGAACTAATCAAATACCAATTAATACTAATTACAAACTGAGTTCCTTTCAGTGGCAATATTTGCAATTTTTATAACCTTTGGACCTTTGTAATTTATATAAAGCTTTACCTAATGAAATGCTATCTATGTTAAATGTATGCTCCATCTTGATATTTTTACAGTAGAGACACTATTCTTTGTCTCAGTTATGTGCTTGTAGATTGTTTATATTGTATGGTGTTTGTTTTTTTAGGTCAAATATTATATTCTCCAATGTTTTTGTACTTTCAAAAATTAACACACACACACACATACACACACACATATGTATATACATATACATATATGAAAAAATTCAAAAAGCATACGTATACAGAGATTTGTCCTGTCCAAAATTATTTAAATATGTCTGACTCTCCTCTGATGTATTGGAATCTAACAGATTCACTATCATGTCAAAGCCTCAAAAATTTGTCATTTCCAAGTGAGAGAAAAGTCCCAAGTTTCTATTTATAGCCAAAGCTTTCAAAGCTAACAACTGATTCCAATGCAACCAAGACCCACCATAGGAGCCAGAGCATAGAGAAAACACAAATTAAGTTAGATATGTTAGATATATGAAAGCTATATTCAGACTTTATACTACCTAATACTTTCTGATGTACATGCTCATTTTTCATTTCTACCTAAACGTCTATGCCAAAAAAAAAAACAAAAAAACAAAAAAACACACAGACACACATTAACCACTTTCAATGCTCTTTGTAGAATAACTGTATTTAATGTTACTTCACTCATTGGAGATCATGGAATGTATAAAGTAAGTCAAAACAAGCACAAGTAATAATTATCAATTGGAAATTAGCTACTTGTTAGGGTGTCAGGGAACAAGGACTTTTGGATGAGTCATAAAATGCTAATTACATTAGCTTTATTACAATTGGGATGTCACAAAAGCAGAAGGGCCGGTAAAACATTTTGTGGGCTGGTAAATATTTTTAAACTATTTGCATGGTTGACTGATATAATTTAATAAATTTGGTTTGAAAAACTCCCTGGCCAAAAGCAGTAAAATATAATATGAGTGTATAATGAGACAACTAAAATCATTCTTTACGATTAAATATAGGCACTGAATTTATGTTTTGTCTCACTATTGAATGTTAAGAATAAACACAATAAAGCAGAATCTATACATGTAATGTAACATATGTATTATTATGATGAAAGTAGTGGGAAGAAAATACTGTTTTATATAAGTGCTATGGTTAAAATTCAATCTGTAGTCATGTGACTGATATTTTAAACATTATTTTTCCTAAGCAATATGTGATAATTACATGTAAACATGATTTAATATGCATTATGTTAGGGTTAAAGTTAAGTTTAGGTTTAGGAGGAGTCTTAGGCATAGGGATAAGTTAGGGCTATGTCTAAGTTATAATTAAGTTTACAGTTAGGATTATTATTTGTATTGGATTAGGGTTGGTGTTAGTGTTTGTTAGTGTTCGTTTTGTTAGTTTTAGGAACCAGATTTTATGGTTAAATTTATGGTTAGTATAAGTGTTGATTTTAGAGACATGGTTAGTATTAGGGTTAAGGTTACATTGAGTGTTAGTATCAGCATTAGAATTATAATTATTATTAGGGTAATTGAGGTTTTACTTATTATGGTTAGTGCTGAGGTTACAATTAGTCTTAATGTTAGTGGTAGGATTAGCTATGAATACACTTGTTTATAATTTGTAGAGATGTTTTGTGCAGCTATATATTTTGCACACTGTATTTAAAACCTTGGCAGAAATCATGGATGAACACTACAAGTTCTTCACTAGTCTCCCTTTATTCACTGTGTCAAACTTCTACAGTACATGCCTTTCAATTTCATGATTTAATTAATCATTAAATTTTTGCCTTAATTTCTTCTTAAGGCAACAGTCTTACATATATACCAATATATTTTTATGGGGAAATATATGTACATGTATTTATACTCAAATGTATGTACATGCAAAAACACATATATACACATATGCATGTATGCTTTTCTAATACTATTTAGCTTTGCTCTTGTGTATAGTTTTCAAGAGTCGATCACTTGAAATTGCCAGCCTATACAGAAACTTATGCCTGGAGAAACAAGCAACTGATTTTCCCTCTCTCAATAACTATTGCCCATCTGTAGCTCTTCATCTAGGAACTGGACCAAGTGGGATTTCCCCTGTCTGTATTGGCATCTCAACTGGTGGTGGTGTTACTATCATGCTGGTCTTGTTTAGGCTAACATGTCATTGAAAGTTTATGGATACAATTCTCATCTCTTGTTAAGATTCACTATCACCAGACATCTTGGGACCCTGGCTTTTAGAATAATTCCAGTTCTTCTTCTATGATTTTCCTTGAGACTTATGTTTTGGGACTGGGTTGCAGATATATCAGTTTGTTCCAGCACTCCTCAATCATTTATACTTAATATTAAGACCCAAAGCACATCACTGAAATAGTCTAATCTGTTGCAAAACATAGTATCTTTGATGAGAAATGAGGGCTACCAATATCTGTGAGTATAGGAAAACATCATATATAGAAAACAGAAATTTTGCTGGATTAGTTTCTTAAACTACCAGATTGCTTAATGTTAGTGATATAACTTACCAGTGTTATGTGATACTTTCATTTTATAGCATCTCCTGCCACAAGTAGTTGCTATTCGTACAGTACAATATCTGAATTCCTCCTATTTAGGTGGCTTTCAGATAAATCAAACAACTGTTTGATAAAACCAAGATTAAATAAAATACCATACCATTATTGCATAATCACAGATATCTTGCTTGAACAGTTATTATCATGGTTAAAAGGATTTAAAGCTGGGTAGTGCTACTAATTACTACCCTCCTTTGGCAGCTTTGAAAACTCCTTATAATGCTATGAGAACCACTTCTCATAAATGAGGCTTTCAAGTCAGTTCAGCTTGATTCCTCTAAGTTTAGTATCCAGGCTATAGTGCCATAAGCAATAGGGTCTACCTTCAAATTCTCAGATCAAATCATTAGCAATAGTTTCCATTGCTTAGGACTCTCTCAGACAGGGTGCCCATTCTCCCTAATCCTCTATCCCATGTCTTTTTTTTTCCCCTGCCCTTTGTCCTTCTGGGATAAATAATTCATTTGTAATTAGAAAGTATGATCTTGGGAGTCCTAAATTGATATTTTTCCTTTAGTAGTTAGTTAATATAAATGAAAAAAAGTGAATATCTGAAAATTTAAATATATTCAATTTTCATAGAAAATGAGAATTTTTATTTTAACAATATTTCTTGTTTTGGGAATTCATATTTCACTGTTACATGACTACATGTATTCATTTAGAATGTATATTAAAACCCATACATTTACATGTCCACATACATTTGATTAGCATCTGTAGTTCTGATTTATTTGATCAGTTGTTTTATATATATATATATACATATATATATATGTATGTATATATACACACAAGTATTAGGATATGCTTATGTAGAAATGTGTTAAGTATGTTTGTGTTTATGTATGATATACATATATATGCATACATATAAAAAGAGATTATTTATGCTTAGTTAGCATATCTTAAAATTGTAGTTCTTCATTTATTTTTCTTGTGTTATATGTATTTTATTATTTTTCAAGCAATTCCTAGTAATTGCAACATTGTTTTATCCTTATAATATGGTCTTCATGATTCATTTTATTTCCTCCCACCACTAAAGTGAAAGAGTCACAGATATGTCTTTTGTATTCCATACACTATTGATTACCTGTGATGGAATTCCTATGTCAATATAAGGAAACTGAGGATCATCCAGTCATTTAGCAATGAGTGTTGGCATTTTATTTTTTCTAGATTATATTTAAGCTTTAAACTTTTGATCATTTTTGTATCATGTATATGTATACATTCATTATGCAATTGTTCTTAAAATTCCTCAGTTGAGGGGCATCTAGGTTGCTTAAAGGTTCTTGCTATTACAAATAATGCTGCTATGAACATAGTTGAGCACATGTCTTTGTTGCATGGATGTGGGTCATTTGGGTATATACCTAAAGGTGGAATTCCTGGGTCATGTGGTAAGCTAATTCCCATTTTCCTGAGGAACTGCTATACTGATCTCCAAAATGACTGTATGAGTTTGCACTCCCACTAGCTATGAAGGAGTGTTCCCCTTTTTCCACATGCTCTCCAGCATAAGTTGTCATTGGTGTTTCTAATTTTAGCCATTCTGGCAGGAGTAAGATGGTATCTCAAAGTTGTTTTCATTTGCATTTCCCTGATAGCTAAGGATGTTGTACCTTTTCTTAAGTGTCTTTCAGCCTCTTTGATTTCCTCTATTGAGAATTCTTTCTTCAATTCTGTACCTCATTTTTAATAGGGGTATTTGGTGTTTTGTTAACTAGTTTCTTGAGTTCTTTGTATACTTTGGAGATCAGCCCTTTGTCAGATGTGGCATTGGTAAAAAAAATTTTCCCAGTCTGGGGCCTGCCGTTTGGTCTTGTCAACTGTGTCCTTTGCCTTACAGAAGATTCTAAGTTTGAGGAAGTCCCACTTATTAATTGTTGATCTCAGTGTCTGTGATGCTGGAGTTATGTTCAGGAAGCATTCTCCTACACCAATTTGTTCAAAAGTACCTTCTACTTTCTCTTCTAAGAGGATCAGTGTGGCTGGATTTATGTTGAGGTCTTTGATTCATTTGGACTTGAGTTTTGTGCATGGCAAAAGACATGGGTCTATCTGCAGTCTTCTATACACCATCATCCAATTGTGCCAGCACCATTTGTTGAAGATGCTTTCCTCCCCCCCCATTGTATTTTTTTTTAGCTCTTTTGTCGAAAATCAGGTGTGCATAGGTGTGTGGATTAATAAAAGGATTTTCCAATCGATTCCATTGGTCTACCTGTCTATTTTTGTGTCAATACCAGGCTGTTTTCAGAACTATAGCTCTGTAGTAGAGCTTAAAATCTGGGATGGTGATGCCTCCTGAAGTTCTTTTATTGTACAGGGTTGTTTTGGCTATCTTGGGTCTTTTGTTTTTCCATACAAAATTGACTCTTATCCTTTCAAGGTCAGTGAAGAATTGTGCTGGGATTTTAATGGGGATTGCATTGAATCTGTAGATTGCTTTTGGCAAGATTGCCATTTTTACTATATCCTTCCAATCCAAGAACATGGGAGATCTTTCCTCTTTCTGGGACCTTCTCTAAGTTCTTTCTTTAAAGACACAAAGCTCTTATTGTATAGGTCTTTCACATGTTTGGAAAGTGTTATCCCGAGATATTTTATGTTGTTTGTGGCTATTGTAAAGGGTGATCTTTCTGTGATTTCTTTCTCAGCCTCTTTGTCGTCTGAATAAAGTAGGGCTATTGATTTTTTTTTTTTTTGAGTTTATTTTGTATTTTGCTAGTTCGCTGAAGGTGTTTATCAGCTGTAGGAGTTTCCTTGTAGAGTTTATTGGGTCGCTTATGTAAACTATCATATCATCTGTAAATAGAGATAGTTTGACTTCTTTCTTTCCAGGTAGGTGGATATTACGGGTGGTCCCATGTGGATAGGCTGGTCTATTGTGCTCAGATTGGCCTCAGGAATTTCCCGTAAGGTGGCTAGATTGTTGGCTCTACCCTCTTGCTCAGTGTTCAAACAGAGAGGTGGGACAGTGGGCAGGGTAGGGAAGAGAGTAGGGGGAGGGCAGGCTGTTTGTGGGGGTGGGTGGGAGTATATTGGAGCTCCAAGAGACTCTCAGTGGGGACAGGACACAGGAGCAGGGAGATCCAGGACCAACACTGGTATTTCCCAGGGAAGGTGTAAGGGAGAATCTGCTGCTCCAGAGGGATTAGACCCAAACACACCTGTAGCCGAGGCCTGGTGACCCAGATTGATCATTCTTACAATTATTTTGGGGACATAGGTTATTTTCTGCTAAAATGTAAGTAATTGAAATGACTGGACATAATTATATATGACTAGCTTTAGAAGTCACTATTACCTTAAAGTATAATGTGGACTACCATGATGCTCCTTCAAGATTGAATCTTATATAATATAAATATTAAGTAAAACACAATTTTAAGTATTTTGTCTGGCAAAACCATTATCAGAGCCTTAGAGGAACCTCCAAGAAAGACCTCCTGATAATTAAGATATTAAACAATGATAAATATATAAAGGTGCCCTATTTTCATGTTAATATTACTCTTGTTAGCTGAGTTTTTGTTTTTAAATTATTTTCTACTAATGTTTTGCCATAGTGTTTGCTTCTGATAATTATTTTTTTGACAGCCTTATGACTAACTCTTGTCTACTAACATTCTGCAGAAATGCAGCTTCTGACAGAATCACAATGACATTTTTGGTCCAAAGATATTATCCACTGGACAAAGAGAAAAGACCTCAGACATGTGTGATGTAAGATTTATTTCTTTTATAAGTATAGTTACTTATACTGGATATACAGTTGTTACTGGAAAAATTAGAACACCCATCCCATGGTTCTCACTCTCATTAACAAAGAATTCAAGAAAAAATTTAGAAAGAAGTAGAATTAAATTTCAATAGTATTTAAAGTGAAACAACAGGACAGGCATTATAAACCTTAACAGGTGTGCCAGGAAACACAACAGTGAAGATGAAGAAAGCATGGCATGACATTTTGAGCTAGGCATGGATTTTCTGTAAGCAGCTATATGGAAAAATCGAAGCAACTTCATACAAGTATTGATAATACTACAGAACAGGACAGAACAAAACATAGTTAGGCTCTAGAAATCAAACCCTTGAAAGGGTTGTGGGGGTATGGGAATATAGACAAAGGCAGAGATAGAGACACAGAAATTTCTTGATGCAGAAACATGGTCAGATCTAAATGAGTATCATACTAATTCTGTAAGAAATACAGAGGGCTCGAATTCTGGGTAAAATACATAATCTCATTAAGGGAATGATTTTTTTTTCCTTCCAACAGTTGCACAGCTTTACACGAATCTGTTTTTTATTACCAGTAGTTCTTTGGTCAGATGATTGACAGATTCTTCTGTAATAACTCATATTTTGAGCATTTATGTTAGGTCTCCCTAGGTGGTGATTCAGTGTCCTTCTGACATTCTCTTCAGGGAATCAAGGGTGTTTATAGAATTGCTGCTTTCAGAGTCTCTTCTTTGAGCTCTCTGACAAGTTTATATTCCCTATTCTCAATGTGTCTTTGACACTTAGTTTCTGCTTCATCTCCAACCAGGTTAAATCAAAACAGACTATACAAGCTAAATATTAACCAGTGCATGAGGCAGTACAGAGTAAATCACTATATGATAAATTAACGTTGACTTCAGAGAATGTTGCTGAGAGATGAAGGAAATGTATTTCTAAAGTAAAATGAAGCCATTTAGGTGTAGGGTAACTGTTGATTCTAATCCCAACTCTAACAAAGCTGAGAAAAAAATTGTATGTCCGAGGCCATTTTGGTTTCAGTTGTAAACAATCACGATTTTTTAAATCTTTTTAAAATTGTTGAAGGCAAACTTGCCATATTATCTGAAAAATATAAAAATAAAAAATCATGAAAAAGCTTAATGGTGTCTCTAAAAATCTCACTTCTCTAAAAAAATATAAAAATGTTGTATATAAGTACTTAAGTAAATGGTAATTAAACCAATTTATTGCAGTCAATAATAGTGCAAAGTAGGGGCCAAAATAATGAAAGTTACTGGACTATGTCACTGCATAATAATAAAAAAAGGCCATTTCAATAACATTCTTTAGTAATAAATGCCTACATAACTAGTTGAAAACTTTCAAAATGTATATTAGTACTAAAAAGGTAGTAAGTGTATCAAACCATAATTTTCAAATGTTTTCTCCTAATTTGTAAAATAAATCGAATCTCAAATCAGTAGAACTTTCACTTATTAAGCAATTTCCGTATAGCACTATTTCAAAATATATAATGTATATTTTTAACACACAATAGAATATTTAACAACAAACAACATGATAACAATTGTTTAAAATCCAATAAAGCAAAACATGCACTGAATACACTGAAATCACTAAGCTAAGGTTATACTCAAACAAAACAAAACAAACAAACAAAAAAACCTAGGTAATTTTTTTTTGCAGTACCACCTTCTGCTTCAAATAACTATTAAATGTTGATTCACAAATAAATAACAAAATAAGAAAGTCAATTGCTGTTTGAAATTTTTGATAAAGGAAACCATAATACATGGTTAGCAAGACTGAAAGTCTGGAGAATCATTTTATAAAATAGTATGGTAGTTCTTCTAAAGACCAAAATCCTTTCTAATGTTAGACCTGGAAATAATGCTTTTGAATATATAACACTGTATATTAAATAGTGTGCCTACATACCTAATGCTTAATGCTTATTTTATCAAACAATATCTAAGATATGTAATCACATTTTGATTGCATATTGCCCTTCTATAGAGTAAATAATGTGTACTATTGTGCCTTGAAGATGAAGAAGTTTTAGCATACAGCAAAATGAATGTTTTGAGAACATTATGTTCAGTAGCATGAATATACAACATTGAGACTTAGAGACTAAATACAAGTAGATCCATAAAGTATATTCACTAGGAAACATAGCTAAATCTCTCTCTCTCTCTCTCTCTCTCTCTCTCTCTCTCTCTCTCTCTCTCTCTCTCTCTCTCCCTCTCCCTCTCTCTCTCCCTCTTTCTCTTCCTCTAACACATAACAGACAATACATAATAATTAATAAAATAAATATGCTTTTGTTTTTAAGAGAATGCTGTGTTATGAGGAGATAGCCAAGTAATCCAATCAAGACTACAATAAATAAATTTGTGAAAGAATGTGTGTGTGTGTGTGTGTGTGTGTGTGTGTGTGTGAAATTATTAACAGGATAACAAGAAATGAAAATTCTTAGAAGCTACTATACACATTCTGAAGCCAAACTAATGGGGATGATGATGGACCTTATCAGAAACTAGAAAGCTGTAGTAATTGGAAATATCATAATGCATTAATGGTATCATAATGGCAAAGCAGACCATAAACACTAAATATACATCTTAAAGAAAATCTACTGTTTCATTTCCTACTTACTTCCAGTAAATTAGAGGATGTAAATATTACTTTTTTAATCAAAATGTGAACAGGTGTGTTTTTCATAGCCCAAAATGAGTAAAAAACAAAAAACCAAACAAACAAAAAAACTTGATATCTCTCTCTCTCTCTCTCTCTATATATATATATATATAGAGAGAGAGAGAGAGAGAGAGATGATATAGATTGATAAAATCAATAACACTCTAAATTTGACAAATTGTAGAATTTAATGAATGGAATGTTAAAACAATCCATAATAGTATACATATATAGTCAGATGAGAACTATCATATATATTATCTTAATTCCTACTGGGATTCTTAAGAAAAAAGATATTTGTTTTATATATCAGTTTCATGTAATCATCTCTAATTACATTTCATGGTCTTTTGTGCTCAATTTCTCACTAAATAAAATTGTAATTTACTCAGTTACAAAATTGAAAAGTTATGATTTTCTTACCACTGTATTGCTGTATGTGGAACAATCTTTGAGAATCCTTTATTTTATTTTTATTTTTTAAGTGTTTTTTTCCTTAGTCTCTCCATCTATAATTTTCCCAATCCTGCTTTAGAGAAGCATCATTCCTTTGGGGGATGGAAATAACCTTCCCATTTCTCTTCTTTTTCAGCTTATTCCTTCTGAGGGCATCATTTCTACCTTTGCTTCTAGATGTACTAGGGATAAAGTGGATATTTGATACAGTGCTTCTTAAAGACCAGCTGCCTCTTGGTATTCACAAAACTGGCTACTCATTATCCTCACAACAGCAGTGTGTTATTCTTCACTCCGATTTTCCATATACCACCAAAGTATCTGATGTTTAATCATACAGTAGAATTATGTTGAGGCATCAGGAAGACTTAAAATGAGGACAAGTATTCTGTACTTATTCTATTCAGAGATCCAGAACATAGGGTTTATAGAAAACAACATTCCTTAAAGGTATTACCATATGTATCCAATCTTAGCACTACATAATTAAAGAAGTTGAGTCTAGAAATCTTGTAAACGTTGTTGAATGAAGAACAAAGCTTTTTATATAGCATCTTGGTCTCAAGAAACTATTTTTGCCCCCACGGGTCAAATGAATTAATGACACATTAACTTATTTTTAAAAATTACTGAAGTTTACATTTTTGTCACCAATGACAAACATGCATGCTGCAGATGGAACAACATTCTTCCCAGTTCCTAGATAATAGAAATAAGCTTTCACTCATTTCAGAGCCTTTCTTTCTGCCTCATGATTACTTTCTTTAATTTCAAGGCTATCCTTGTTCCACATAGCTAAAGGAACCTATTTCCATGCCACACTCATGTAGGAACACTTGAAGTGGCTCATGTTATTTTTCCCACAGTTTGTTTACTGCTTTGTTTACCCAAATTAACAAACCATCAAGAGTAACTATAAAATAATTGTTGGTATTTTTTGTTTGTTTTGTTGGTTTTGTTGTTTTATTTGGTTTTCTTGAGACATGGTTTCTCTGAGTAGTTTTGTAGACCAGGCTGGCCTCGAAATCTTAGAGATCTGCCTGCCTCTGCCTCCCTAGTGCTGGCATTAAAGGCATGTGCCACCACCATCCAGCTAAAATTAGTCTTATAATCTTATAGTTCCCAAAATAGAGGAAATAATCAGCTTCAGCAATGTGCAATGGACTCTAATTAACACCTAGATTCTAGAAGTTCTCTTTTTATGCAGCAGTTATTAGTGGAAGCTTCCTCATAATGTAAGACATAACTCACTATCTAACAAAAGGGGTTTAAATTTGATGTGCAGAATTAAAAATAAATGACAGAATAATGGCATTTTGAAGGCAATAAAATTGAATTATTTCCTAAGTAAAAGATCCTAATTAGTTTCTCAATTACATTTTCAATCCTTTTTAGATAAAAAATATTGCAGTTACTTATTCGGCTTCATAATTTTAAACTCATTAAATATTAAAGTGATTTTTGTCAATTATTCTGTTTGTTTAAGGAGTAATTATCATGAATATCACTGAGGAAATTCATCTCTAGAATCAAATAAGACATGCATATTTCTGATAATGAACACTTTTCTTTACTTATCATTCATCTGTGTTGAGACATGGTTAACACAAGACAGCACTGAGATGTTAGTTATATACAAAAGGGTTCTATAAATTGAGTTGAATAAATTGCATACCCAATGACACAGAGTATACTAAATAGTAAAATATAAATTATAATCAGTGGAATGGTGGAAAACAAGAATGGTTCATGAATAGTATTTATTTTAACTTATCAATTTTTTTTCTTCAAAATAAATTTTTGAAAATCAGTATTTGCTGTCCTGTAACTTCTTGGGTGTAAGTGTTCTTTAAGTATTCTTCATTATTTTACTGATGTGGAGGGAAATTGAAAGCTTATCATGCACATTGATTTAACTGCAATAGTTACAGAGAAATGGTAGTATCTGACATTCACTCTTAGTTTCAATTTTTTAAAAATAATATATCAATTCAGTGTTGTTAGGCTTGTATTTAAGGACAGATTTCTTGTCTGTGTGTCTCCTGTGTTGATATTGCTGGTCAACATAGTCTCGATATCTCTGCCAATAAGTAGAAAGCAATAAGAAATGACATTATCAATTTACAAAGCTAGGAGGACAATACCCTACAAGGAAGAATTATGCTCTTATTGAAAAACAAGATTTATAAAACAAAGTACATGGTCATGTCTGAGATACGTTTTTTGTGTATTTTTAGTGTGGGAAGCTTCAGAGTGTATACAAATGATTAAGGCTCTTGTCAACACTCATTGTTGACCAAGACAACTAGTTAATGAGTCCCTCCTGGGGAAGGTGCATTAGAGAAATGCTGGCTGCTCTTGCAGAAGACCTGTGCTTGGTACCCAGAAACCCCACAATGGAGCCCCACTTCTTTCTCTAAGGTTTGTTTTTCCCAATTATCTTCAATCTGGTTATTTGCCTTCCATGTTTTGCCTCCCTTGAACTGTCTCTCTCAATTGTGAAACATTTTTTGTTTGTAAATGTTGGAAAATAATCAACCTTCAGTATAAGTAATATGCACCTATAAGGAATATTTTCTTTTTATTGTTTTTGTTATTGTTTGTTTATCTTCATTTTATTATTTTGTTTTTTTAACCATGTTTGGATAAATATTCTTATGGAAAATACTTGATTTTAATTTGTAGTGTTAAGGGAGTGATAGTAATTAGATAATAAATAATAAGGCAGCATAATTCTAGTTTGCATGTTTGCCATTTTTATAACCAATAATCTTTGGTCACTAAAGAATTCAAATGCTGAATTTGTTCATCTTATTCCCAAATGTTCCCTGCCTGCTCACAGCATTCGTTATTTCATTTTTGTAGATTTGGGTACCCCATGATTATAACTCAATTTATTTACCCAGCAGTGACAACAAAATCCTGATAGTTAAAACAGACCTAATTATCTCTCAACCTCTATTTCCTTTGAACTCCACTATCCACATCAATTGTAAGATTATTACCTTATTAACTGATCAACAAAAAAGAAAAAAGACAAGTTGTGATTAAGGATGACATATTTAGGAAACTGTCAATGAGACTATTAAGTTACACATAATGGGCCATGAACATCTATACAGACCCTTCTTGTAGTAAGATCATAAACCCAAGCATGATCTTAGCAGCCCAGGCCAAGATGTCACCATAGCCCCAGGTGGCTGTGCAGACTACCCACATTGACATGGCCTCCATTGTAGCAGAGCCCTCAGATACCAATGTATCCCTAGGTGGTGGCCCAGACCACAGGCCCCTGCACTGCCCCCAGCAAACAACCTATGCCCATGAGGGCATACAAGGGTCATGCTAGTATCAAGAAAATCCTAGTATGAATGGCCTGTCACCCAGGTCCATGGCTTCATTTAGGTCAGGGTTACTGTAGAGGGCCATGTCTGGGTCTGTGGTCCTACAGCAGTCAGCATCTGACTTGATGTCTAGGGCTATTATAGCCTGCCACCAAGGGCAGAAGTCCAGGGTCTAGGTAACTACCTTAGACCAGGTCAGTGTCAGAGGATTGTGCTACATTTGGACCCATTCTGAACTGAGTAGCCAGTGTTGATAACTGGAGCAATGGAGACATCTGTTCATAGACCACTGCCTAGGGCCTTATCTGGGTCCATGGCTCTGCAGCCCTCCAGAGTCTGGGATGGTTCCTATTCTCACTGAGGATTTGACAGATGCCTGTGGACTGGTCAGCCATCAGCTCTTAAGGTACCTAGGGGCCATGATAAAGTCTGGGCCTGACTTGCTGCAGAGGGTCACATGTGGGCCCATGGATCTGATAAAGCTGAGGTCTGTGGTGATTTCAATTTTGTTTCTTAGCATCGAGGCCACTAAAACCATACTCTGCTTAGCCAGCCCTGCCCTTCCCTGGCCCTAGGATGGATGGTTCTATCTTCACTTGATACTGCAGCAGATGACCTGGTACTACCCCTCAGGGGAGCTCTGACACTTGAAGTCAAGAAAGATGGCCCCACCCATCACCATAGGCACTCATCTCACCTGGGCAGAACATTAAAGCCTGACCTTGTGGTATGGGACATCAGTGAGCCAATCCTGAGGGTGTGAGAGCAGGAGAGTTGATCCCACCCACCCACCAACCCCCATCTGCCATGTGGTAGTGTGGGTGAGAGAAAGATGCCCTTCCCACCTTACACATTACCACTGATGACAGTTAAAAGAGCAGTCCCTGGGGTCACAAGAGTAAGAGAACTGGCCCTGCCCTATGACAGCTATAGCACACAGGAGAGCAGGCCCTGTAACCCACTGGTTAGCACACTAGAGCCGACCTTGTTGGGGGCAAACGTGAGCACTGAGGGTATGAAAGCAGGGAACTGGCTCCTACACAAATCCCCTTACAACAGTCAGGAGAGAGAGCTCTGTACCTTGCCTTGGCAAAGCAATAGAGCTGGCCCTAAGGATGTGAGTGTGTGGGACCCAGATCTGAGGGCCTGAGATCAGGAAAACTGGCCCTGCTCTTTCCTGTCCTTTGTATTGGGTGAGCTAGCTGAGGCAGTGCTGCAGAGCTTGCCAAGTTAGTGATGATGAGGAAAATCAGGCAAACTGACCAACCCAATTACGACCCAGGCCCAGACCAGGGTTATAGTTGGTCTACCCCAGCATCTATGAATCTATGATAGAAGCATGTGAAGGGGAGGACTTACAGTTTCAAAACAGCAGAATCTCCATAACACAAGACAAAAACAGGATATCTAAGAGGAGCCCCAGGGAGGCTTGAGCCAGAATGAATACTTGCAATTAACATTTGCAAGTAAAGAATGGACTTAAGGACAGTTTGTGTGACTACAGCTTCCAGGAAAAGATCTGTTTTGTTTAGTTTGGTTTGGTTATTGCTTTTACTTTGAAATTTGTCTTTTGATTTAGGGGAGATTGCAAGGTCAGAGTGCAGATGGAAAAAGCTGGGCAGATACGTAGGATTGGAATGTATAATATGAAGTCCACAAAAAAAAAAAATCAGTAAATGTTAACGGAAAAGTAACAAATCATAATAGGTGGGCATAATATATGTGTCATACATACTGTATAGGGAATTTTATAAATTAATATTTAAATAAAAGACATAGTACCTTTCATCTGTACTTAAATTCTGTAATCACCCAGTGAGTGACCTGCTTGTTAAGTGTGCTTTCATGCTCTTGTAAACTCTGCCTCATGTGTTATCAAATGATTCACAGTGTCTGTCCTGATAGTAGTTTCCATTCTAATTTCCACAGACCTTTATTTTTAGTTTCAATGGGGTGATTTAATTTTTCCTTCTTGCCTGTGTTGTAATAATTTGCAAACAATTAGAAATACTATCATTTACTCTGTTCTTTTATTTATTTTAGTTTTGCTGTTATGACATTGAAGACATTAGTAAATTCTATTTGCACAGTGCTCAAATTACAGTATTTTGCTAGGATTCTTTTGAATTTTTTCTTGGGTTATATTTTTGCAAAATGCATTTAATATTATATACAGCCTTAAAGCAAATGTATCTCAAGTACATGAGTCTCCAAGTCTGTCTCCTGAGGCTTAGTTTGTTATTTTCTGTCATAGTTTTATGGAGAACTAAAGTACATTAGTCTTACTAGCACCCCATATTTTCATAGTTCAAGATATAATCAGGAGTAATATTTAAGTCATCATGGCATATTTATTCTAGGCAGATATAATAACTACATACTTTCAAGACAAAATATCTCTTTAGACCCATTTTTAAATTGATTTTCTAAAATACTTCATTGCTTAACAAAAAAATGAGCATAGATTGATAGCCATAAATAAATATTAGCATAAGAAAAATACCAAAAGAAAGCATATGTAAGCTATGATTGTTTCTTTTTCATTGCAGTTTGTGTACATTAATGCCACTGAATGAAAAATATGAAAAGAGTAAATCATCCATGAATTCAAAGCAGTCTTTAAGATGCACTAAAATTGTGTTTCTAAATGCAATATATATATATATATATATATACATATATATATATATATATTCTGACATATATATGCACATATATACACATATACACATATATACATAAATATATGTATATATAATTTGAAGTGGTATTTTCAAATACTTGAGAAATGTCCATAGTATTCAATTTCATAGTAAAGTTTTTACAAAATATTTGATAGAAATATCTTTCCAATTCTCACTGAGAAGAAAATGATTAATTTTTATGTTAATGAAATGACTCTGATGGAAGGCAATTATATCTGAAAGCCAATCAAATATTCATTAGTACTAAATAAACGTTTTACTGAACTACCTTTTCAGAAACTTAAATGTCAATTTTAAAAATGTTTTTTCAGTATGTTCCACTATATCAATTCAACAATGCTGCAAGTAGTAAAATTTCTGTAATCTCATTTTATTATCTTGTTATTAACTTATTTCAACACCAAATTTACATAAAAATGTTCATATTCAGCATGATGTATGAAATGGTTAAAGAATAGCATAGAGTTCTTGGCTGACAATAGCATTTTACATACTGATAAGTGTCCTAATTTGCTTTCTATTCTGTGATAAATACTATGATCAAAAACAACTTGAGGAGGGAGGAATTTTTTAATCTCAATACTTCTAGGTAACCATTCATTATAGCATGATAAATAAAAGAATGAGAGTCTGATATTGACATTAAAGGTTCAAGCTGAAGATGAGAGAAGCAAAGCAGCTAGTCACTAGCTGTTAACTTCTACCTCAGTTTAGACCACTAAAGGGGGGATCCTCAAACTGTTCCCAACATCACTGCTCTTCATATTCACTTAGACTGCTTTGCTCCTCAACATGTGTGGAGTCTAATCTGAGACTGAATCTTATGCCTTTTATATTTCTCAAATTCTCAGATTAAATGTGTGAGCTGTGAGACACTCTCTAGTAGCCCAGGGTAGTCATGAACTCAGAGATCTGTCTACCTCTTAATTCTGAGTTCTGGAATTAAAGATGTGTGTAAGAATCAAGACCTTGTCTGAGAATGCACTCATCCCCTCCTCCTCAACCCCCCCCTGCTTCACTCTGGGCAAGCAGGTGCAACCCCAGGAAAAGAAAAACAGGCTTACTGAGGCAAGGTGTGCCTTTATTCTCAGCATCTTTGGGTCTGGCCCCCTGCAGAGGTCCTAACCTGTCCTTGGAACCTGAGATGATAATTGCTCCCCTTTGCTTCCCCTTCCTTCATCCTCCATCTGGTTCTTGGATATGTAAACTAGCCCCCACAGTAAGAGATGATTTATAAAGATAATATCAAGCAAGAGTCCAATGTTATCAACCTCAACACCCTTTGCAGTTTTTCAGCAACCCTCGCTGTGCAGGTGCAGCAGATGTGTGCTTGTTTTCTATGGCTAACTAGTGTAGCTGCTTTGCTGGTTTGTTCTCCAGTGGTTTTAATAAACCATACACAGTATATCACTACAATTTGTCATCAATGGAACTAAAGGTAGAATCTTAAGACAAGAACCTGGAGGCAGGAAGATAAACAGAAGCCATGGAGAAGTGCCACTTATATACTTCTTCTGCTTGAGTCTTTCAGCCTGCTTTCTCATACCTCCCGTGACCACAGTCCCATGGGGGGAAACTTCCCATTCTTGCACAAGTCAGGATCATCTGTTCATAGGTGTCCTATTCCTTGGTGGTCTAGGCCCTCCCATACAAATCAATAATCATGAAAACAGTATACAGATTTGCGAGAAGGTAATCTTGATGGATGCATTTTCTCAATTGAGGTTCTATTCCCTAGATAACCCTAGCTTCTGACACGTTGACAAAAAAAGGAAAGAAGAAAGGTAAGAAGATAGGAAGGAAGGAAGGAAGGGAGGAAGGAAAGAAAGAGAGAGAAAGAAAGAAAGAAAGAAAGAAAGAAAGAAAGAAAGAAAGAAGGAAAGAAGGAAGGACAAAAGGAAGGTTGAAAGACAAAGGTAAAGTCAACCAGGACAGACACTTTGCAGTGTCCTACTTGTGTATAATTCCCATAGTGTAGTTTTATTTTATAAAGTATACAATATTAATGGTTGGACACATGATTCACAGATAAAATGGAACAGGTAATATTTCAACATCGTATTTAGGGATTCCGGAAGAGATAACCTAAGGATAGAGATTTCAGGAATAATTTTAGGAAAATGCACAGGTGTGGATTTGAAATCAGTTGAACCACGTTGAAACCCAATTGTGGATTTATGATATATATATATATATATATATATATATATATATATATATAGTTTGTATTTTCTTCTGGCAAATAGATTAGAATTTACTAATATTATGCTTACATAAACTTGACTCATTATAACAAATATGAAAACGGAAATTCATTCTATTTATATGAATATATATATTGCATATTTGTAAGAACTTGTGTGTTTATTTACCAAATTGAAGAAATATTTTTATTTATTCAACTATTAGTATTTAGCTAAATCAAGATATAAGAAACTGACTAACCTTCAAAACAGTGCTATTCAGAGCTGTTTAATTCAAGCACAACCATAAAATGATGACATTTTCATTATCCCATTCACATACTTGATCATTCAATAGTCATAGCTTAAGATGTGGCAGCACTAGGGTAATTCATACATAGTGCTATGATGATTTTATAAAAATAAACATTTTAAAAGGTATGTTATTTATGATTTTGAAAATTATTACAGAGCTGTCTTTTTCTTAACTGAATAGGAAAAAAAAAACAATTGTTCAAACTACTTTCATAAATTCACAATTCTTTCTGGCCTTTATATATTCTGTTGGTAAAAACAGCATTTTTCATTCTAATTAAGTTATTGATCCATAGTTGATGACCCATTCTTTTATGCCAGATTTGGGGAGGCAGAGAAAAGGAAGACTTGAAGTTTGAGGCCAGACTAATGTTCATGGAAAAGACACGTACTCTGAGCTACAATAGAAAAATACTCTCATTAAAACAAGAGCTCAGTGCTCTAATGCTTGGCTAGTCTCCAATAGTAAATATATTTGATGACTAGCACTGCCATACATGTCATATATATATATATATATATATATATATATATATATATATATATGTGTGTGTGTGTGTGTGTGTGTGTGTGTGTGTGTGTGTGTGTTTATGTGTATGTGTGAGAGAGTTTGTTTGAAATTTAGAAGATAAGATGGACTAAAATTAACATTTTAATAATACCATTTATTTCTTATTCATTTATGTTGCATTATTAGACCCTCATAGTTCATCGTTTTGAGTTCACCACAATTTAGACAAATTTGAGATATGACACTAAGTAGTTAGGATTTGATTTTAAGTTTGGCTTTGTGCCTATTCAAACAAAACACATCACTCTGTTATAGAAAAGTCCTCCTTTTGATAGCTGATGTTAGGATCCCAAGCAGAATTCTCAACTACTTCAGGATATTTTGGTTTTACCAAGATGCTTTTCTCCTGTAGGATTCTCACAAAGATACATATAGAGGAGTTTTCAGTCTGAGGATTCATCTCTCACCCAGCCTCTCTAATATTGCTAAGTAATTCTAGAGTCAGATACACCACTCGGCCTCTGTCTCTTGAGTGCTGGAATTACAACTGTGTACCACCTGTCACAGCTAAGACTGAAAAAAATTAAAGCCCAGTCATCTACCATTTCTCTTAAAAGGTTATAAAAAAAGAATCCTCTTATCATATAATGATCCTCTTATCATATAAAAAATTTTTATTGATATGCATACAGGAAAATACCTGTGAATCAACCATTTCAGCAGAATTGACAAAATCAAAAAAAAAAAAAAAATGAGGAGGGATTATTAGCCTGACAAACTTACCATGGGAAATTTCTGTTAGTGTAGTAAAACTGCTTTTCCTATTTTTTTTTTCATTTTTCAGTCTTCTTTGACATCATATATGAACTTCTCCTGATTAGTTACAATAACCTTTGTTTTGGGGCATTCATGAAATTTGCACAGCGTGAAATAAAGTCTAATGGAATTATATTCCTGCAGTCTGTATTGCACAATGGGACATCACATCAAGGTGACTGATGCAGTCTCTTCTAGCAATGTGTTATGGAAGGTGGGATGAATATTAACCCATAAGAAATCTAAGGGAAGTATAGAATAAGATGTCTATATACGAATCAGGTTGAAACACTGCATTCTACAGTACTTGAAGTTCCCTCTGACAAATGACAAATTAAAGCAAGTATTACATAATGTCAAAGGAAAAAGTACCCTTTATATTTATTTTTTATTTATTACATATATGTTAGCTATATGTTTATGTGTGGGTATGTACCTATGAATGCAAGTACCCACAGATATCAAAAGTGTCAGATCTCCCAGAACTTGAGATTTTAACATCTTTTGAGCCACCAGAAATGGGTTCTAAAAACAAAATTCAGCATTTCTACAACAGTCATTTGTGCTCCTAATTGCTATACTATCTTACCAGCCCAAGTCATTTAGTTTACAATTAATAGTTATTTAAGTGGTTTAACATGCTTAAGGTATAAAATGGGCCTTGAAATTTGTGTACCAGTATTTGTGTGAGGGAAATATTAAAAAGTTTGTAATATTTAAAAGATTACTAAATATGGAAAGATATTTGCTTCAATATTCCTTACTAAAGAATTTAACAGTCTAGCTTAACAAGAGATCCTAGCTTTACTATCCTAGGAGAAGGGGACTGATCTTAAACCATTATGATATTTTACTTAGAAAAAATCTCATGTCAATACTGAATAAAGCATTTGTTAGGTCCTTGCCATTTGTGCAAGATTCTAGATAGGCTGAGAGGTGATAAATGCCCTTGCCATATTGTTCAAGTCAGTCCTTGAATAGATATTAGTAACTTTCCATGGCCAATTAAGTGTTTTCTTCTTTCTTTCCCTAAAATCAGTGCTGCATTGCTTGTTTAAGATATTTACCTCCTTATCTAAATCTATTCAATAGTGGATTGTTTTCTTAGAAAACAGCAAGCTCTAAGTTAAACCACAAGCAATATCAAAAAGAATTCACCCAACCACTCCAGTTTCCTAACTTACTTTATCACAAATATTTCCCAATGAATATTTTGCATTAGTCATTTTTTTTCTCCATGACTGTGTACAATGTATTCATGTTGATATGGAGGGGAAAACCTCTCAGGTAATAATTATGAACATACTTATGTGGTATATGGTAAAATTTGAGTAAGCTAGAAACAATGACAAAGTTCATTTACACAGAAGAATAATGATAGTACTATATCTTTGAACTCATTGCTATTAGATATGTGTTGGTAGAAACATTTACTGCTATGCTTCACAGTTCAAAGTGTTAAAATAATGAAAGGATACAGCAGCATAAAAGAAACCTATTCTGTTGCCCTGGATTCCATGAAAAAAAAAAGTTTCCTGGGTTCATAAAATAAGTGAAGTAATAGTAAGAAATGAAACAAATAAAACCTCCTTTTTATATTAAGAACTTTTTGCAAGATAAATAAATGACTTCAACCTATTGCTAATTTCTCTTAGCAGTTTTTGGAAGCACAGACCTATAATTAAAGCCTTGTGAATTTTACATAAGCCAAAGAGGCTTTTATTTTATTTTATTTTATTTTATTTTATTTTATTTTGATTAACAGTGTCCTTTAGAACTATAAAGATTACAGGCTACTGCCAATGACATTTGTTACCCTCTGGCATCTGACAATAAAACCCCATTACTAAATATACCACATATTTGAATCATAGAACATAGGGAAATAAAACAATATTGATCTGGACTATTTCATCTGTCTTGGCTAGCTTTCAAAGTTTTGGGATTGCTACATATATTACCAGAGGAGAATAGTCATTAGTCATTGACAACTATTATCCCTGAAACTGTGCCAAACAATCGCAGACATAGTTGACCACACTTTTAACTATGACTGGCCATCACAGTGAACACTACAAGTGACTACTACAGTTAGCAATATGACTCACTATCTGATAATAAACATCCACTACTGCAAAAGTATAACAATTGTAATAGGAATAAAGAATCACTTTCTGATTTCATTCATGTTCTACAAGATAAAACTCATACCTTGAACCATTTGGTCAAGAAGCTATGGATGGATTGGCCATAGGCCCTGGAGAGAACATACTCTATTATTCCAATAAATAGATATATTTAACCCAATCCTGATGACATCATTATACCCATAGCTGATGCATCTTTGAACAATCATCAGATAAACTTTTATTTGCAGTGGGAAGACTACTAACACAGAGACTCATCTCTTCAATCTGTAAAGAAAAACAGACTGTAGAATGTTCAGAACTAAATAGGACATCTATGTCACATCCCCACATACACACCAAAGGATCGGGAATTATTGTATAAAGGGTAATATGAAAAGTATAAGAGCTACAGCTGTTGGATGACTCTGAGATTAAAAAAAAAGTTTTCTGTATATTCCCTTAATTTATATTTTTCTTTGTCCAAACAATATGTCACCTATGAAATGGATATGAAACCTAGTATTATAAGGATTAAGTCAGTTGGTTAGGATGTGTAGAGAAGATCCTGAGTCTCCATTATAACACTAGATTGTATACCTTCAGATTCATGAGGTTAAAAATGGCAGTATAAGTATTGTATATTTGAACCTTTGCAATATTTTGACCCTCTGTTGCTTGCAACCATTTACATTAATACTTTCAGGATTATCTGAAGGTAATCATCACTCTTACATAAAAGGAAAATGCATATTATTATCTAAGTTAAAATATCGGAATTTTCTGATGAATTTTTGTTCAAAGCTAGTGTTAGTGGAAACAATTTTTCAGCACTAGAAGATAAAACTTACACTCTTAAAGCCCTTTGCATCATCTAGGAAACACTTCCACCAATCGGTCGTCAGAGGTAGTGAAGTAAAGCACAGATTTTACAGGTACTGAAACACAGTACATAAAAACATTTCATCATTTAGCATGTATTAACAGAGTTTCACACTAAAAATAGCAAGTATAAACAATAGATTACCTTGGTTATCAACTAGATCAGATTGACTGACTTGTATGAGAATAACAGAGTACACCTCTGAGTGTGCCTCTGTAGGTATTTCAAAGACAAATGGGTCATTAGGCTCTGATCTAATTCACATTTTAATCCACTGATGACCTCAATATATGACGGAAACTGAAATATGATGAAAACTTTCAGAAGTGGTGGCTAATTACAGGGAACAATTCAGTTTCTTGACTTCATAGGACCTGCCACCTTACAGTTGAAAACTCTATTAAGTCGGCAGTTGGCTTCCCTGTACATGCACTACTCTGATGCTCTACCACACCATAGGCCCACAGAGATGGAATGGCCTTGGAACAAACCTGTGACTTCTGAGCTAATACAAAACCTTTGTATTTTAAGTTAGAGAGTATTTGACAGAGCAACAAAGGTCTACCTTTATATTTTCTATCAATTATATGTCAATTACACAAGGATATACATATATATACATACATACATACATATATATATATATATATATATATATATATATATATAATCTTAGAATAATGCCTTGAGTAAAACAATAGAATCAATGCACTACTTATTTCTATGACTGCTTTTGTGCATTCTTTTAAATGATAGAGTCGTCGTGCAAATATTTAAGTTTTAGGCTAGTTCATGATATATTTGCTGTTTATATGCAAATACAAAATACTTTCTCAAAATTATACTGAGGAATGCTTTTGTCATATTGAAAGTAAACACACATTTTCAAAGTTGTGTAGTAATGCTTTGTATAATGTTCTCATTTACAGAAACAATTGGTGTTTAAATGTGAAAATTTTGGCCTGAGACTCACAAATATTTGACTCATAACTATAATCATACATTACAAATAATTTGACTGTTATCAGATTTACTAACATGTCACATTGCATTTTATTGGTTTCATCTATAAAAGGGTTTTGGAATGCTGTTTAAAGTAAAATATTTGTTATAAGAAAATACAAAGTGGTCTTATTCTATTTTTCCAAGAAAGTTTTAAAAGTACCTTTTACTTTGTGATTTTTATTCTTTTCTAGGTCTCAGGGCACTGGATATAAAAGAATAAATAGTGATATGCAATCACCAAGGCATATTAAGTAGCTGTCCTCACTGAGCCTTCCAAACTGTTTGACAGAGATTTATTTTTAAGGGAAAAGAAAGTAATAATGATGGCAGTTCAAATTACATACCAATTTCATCTTCTTTTATGAATGTCGGTTATATTTTTTTATGATTTAGTGGAATTGCCCTGATGTGGAGAGGCAAACAGTTTTGACCGTTTGCCTCTGACTCTGGTTGTCAAAATTAACAGCTACTCTGAAGAATATAGGTTGTATAGAGACCACTATATCATGACTTCTTTAAATCACTATCATTTCCTGAGCAATGTTGCTCCAGCAGGCTGCCAAATTGAGGAAGCTAGGACCATCTCTAAGTTGTGAACATGTTTGCATCAGCTAAATGAGTGTGAAGTCATTTTTTTTTAAATCTGTAATCCAAACAAATATATTAGAAGTCCACAACCTAATACCATTTAACTTGTTGTTGTTGTTGTTTTGGTTTGGTTTTGGTTTTTTGAGACAGGGTTTCTCTGTATGGCTTTGGAGCCTGTCGTGGAACTAGCTCTGAACATCAGGCTGGCCTCAACCTGACAGAGATTCACCTGCCTCTGCCTCCGAGTGATGGGTCTAAAGGGGTGTGCCACCAACGCCTGGCTCTGTTTAAACATTTTAAATGTTTAAGTGGACCAGGAAGAGAGGGTCCTTGCAAGGGAGTTGGCCTGATGCAGACCGCACTGAGAGGACACTGCTGCATGTGGAAAATATTGCCCAGAAAAATAGATGTTTGGTTTTCACAAGCAAAGATGTACCAGAGTACAGATGGCTGCTGTATCTGCAGAGCCAAGTCCTCCAGTTCTCGATTCACGGATAGTAAACGTTACGAAAAGGACTTCCAGAGCTAGTTTGGGTTGCACGAGACTCGCTCAGTAGACATCTGCAATGCCTGTGTGCTGCTTGTGAAAAGATGGAAGAAGTTGCCACCAGCAGGATTAAAAAAAAAAAACAAAAAAAAAACAAAACAAAAAAAAAAAAAACTGGAATCATGTGGTAGATGCAGGGCAGGACCTAATCTAAAGATGACACTGAAACCAAAGAAAGTGAAAACTCTATCTGGAAACATGATGAAAAGCAACCAGATCAGCAAACTGCAGAAGGAATTTAAACGCCACAACTCGGATGCTCACAGCACCACCTCAAGTGCTTCTCCAGCCCAGTCTCCCTACTACAGTAACCAGTCAGATGACGTCTCAGATACAGAGATGACTTCCAGCTCTAATAGAACTCCAGTTTTTTTCCTTCTTAGATCTTACCTACTGGAAAAGACAGAAAATATGTTGTGGGATCATCTACAAGGGCCGTTTTGGGGAAGTCCTCATCGACACACATCTCTTCTAGCCTTGCTGCAGCAATAAGGAAGAAGCCACTGAGAAGCCCGAGGAGCAAGGACCAGCGCCTCTGCCCATCTCCACTCAGGAGGTTTACGTAGAAAGGAACAAAGAGCGATTTAAACTTTGGAAAAAAACCACAAAGCAACAGACTGACCCTCCTATTTTTAACTTGGATACCTGCTATTCTGACAAAAGACATTTTTTTTGTTTGTTTTTAGAATAGTTTTTAATGGGTTACCCATCCCTCCATCCAACAAACTGAAGCCAGTTCTAGCATACCGTAAGAAAATAATTTACATACTATTTAATATGCTGAGTATTTCATAGGAAGGCTGAATGCTGCTGTAAAGTGCTCTTTAAGTCTTTTTTTTTTTAAATCCCCTCTAATGAATGAGATTAGGGGGGTTTCATGGGACAGAGATGGGATTTGTTACCATATGTAGTTTAGTCTTTCTGTGGAGAGGCAGTGGTTGGGGCATTTTAAGATGACTGGCTACACTTGTTTTCCCTCATGATAATATGTCGTAACTCAATAGCATAACCTGCCCCTAAAGGTAGTTAAAATTTTTAAATTCTAAGGTGTTGCCAAGGTTCTGATGATTCAGACCTGTGCTACTGATTATTAAGCAGGACAGATCAAGAATTTTGCAAATAGCTTGAAGGAGGAAGCAATCTCTGAACACACAAGAGAGAGCTGTGTTGCTTCCTTCCCTTCGTGGTAATATTTGATACACATCATTATGTGAATCTTATAAAACAGAACTGGGGAAGGCAAGCCTGTGGGATGGGCAAGGTCCTATAGAGATAGTACCAAAGCTTCACCATACGGCACTTGTGGTTGTAAACTACTTAACAGAATGTGTAAGTCCTGGGGATGCATGGGGCACAGTTGATGCTGCTTGGCGCACATTTCTTAGAGGGCTTGCAGTGTGTAAATAATTGACATTGTGTTGGCCAATAGGAAACTAGATAGGCGGGACTAGGAGACTAGAAGGAGGAAAGAGGAAGTAGTTAGGAGGAGTCAGAATATAGAGTGTGGAGAAAGAAGATGCCAGCTCCCCGATAAGATGACCACGTGGAAATACTTAGATGAGTAGAAATGGGTTAATAATTAAGACAGAGCTAGCCCATAAACAATAATGGTAACTGGTCAACAGGATTGTATCAAATACAGAGTCTCTGTGTGTTATTTGGGGCCAGCACACCGGGGGCAGGCAGGCTGGCGGAAAACATACACGCTACATTGTTGGTGTTACATAGCTGTCTGGGATTCACTGAAATCCACACGATTCAGTTCTAGCTCTGGATTACCTCAGTTGACCTTTGTGGAGGTTTTATCTATAGAGTAGTAGCTCTTCCTTTGCCTTGTCATAACTTTATTAGGGTTTGGGTTTTGTTGTTTTATTTTTTCCCCTCTATTTAAAGCTGATTAGAAGAAAAGAGTTGTGTGTTGAGGCTGAGTTGGTTGGTTGGGGTGGCTTCTTGGAGTTGGGCTTCTGAACATCAAGATGGTTGAATGGAGCGCCTCACATCGAGATCTCAGTGAGGGCTTCTAGTAGAGCTCTGTGGAAGTTGTCTGATGGCCTCTTCTCAAAGTTCAGGAAAAACAATAGTGCCATTTCAGACCTCTCCTAGAGGGAGGGGTTAGGTGGCTGCCTTAGTATTCTTCACTCATGATTATTTTAAAAACTGGATTTATAAAGTCTGTTAGTGTTTCACAACAGGGAGGACCATAGTTTGTGGCATCCTATAGTTGTGTAGTTTTACATTGTGTCTCTTCTTTTGGGGAAAAACCTACCTAGTACAAGCCACCACATGCACAGACTGCCCAACAAGTGGGTTTTGTTTTCCACAGCCTTGGTGTAGTACAGACTCCAGCCGTTACCATTTTCCTGCGTTGCTTTTAACATGGGATTTATTTTGTACACTTTGGCTGCAGTATTGGTGGTAGAATATACTTTTGATAGATCATCTCTACTTCTGTATTTATTTATTTATTTATTTATTTATTTATTTATTTATTACTAGACCTCAACCACAGTGTTCACCCCCTCCACTCTCTGCCTGTAGGATGTACTGTATGTAGTCATGCACTTTGTATTAATATATTAGAAATCTACAGATCTGCTTTGTACTTTTATACTGTTGGATACTTATAATCAAAACTTTCACTCTAGAGTATTGAATAAATTTAGTCTTATTAGAAAATAAAAAAATTAAATATTTACTTTTCTAAAGACAAAAAAAGTAAATTGAAATGAAATTGCTTTTTCTCTTGTTTCTGATTTTCTCTCAGACAAATGACAGTAATACATAATATAAAAGTGTTTCTAAATATAAGCTACAATGATAAATACTTTAGATATATTTCTATACTATGTCACAGAAATGTTGGCATTTATGGTCAGTCATCAAATACTCATATGCTTCCTTTGAAATGTTCCTTTTGAGATAGGTATTCTAGGTATAGGAAACAATGGTATGTTTATAAATTATTGCAAATACAAATTACACATATATCATATCACTGTCAATTTTTTTAGTAATAACTCTTTAAAAACACACTTTCATTCAATGATTTTATTGCATAAGCTGTACATTGGATGAATAAGAAAATTCAGTGACATGCAGAAATTTTAATGATATTTCTTGGCTCTTTGGGGTTTACATTAAATTACAATAAAATTTTCTAATGTAAGAGAGAGAGTTAGCTGAATATTCAACAAGGATTAGATTATTTTCCAAATATGTTTGTGAAAGACTTAAGCCTCAAGAACTTTCACAGTATATAAAAGTATATTTCTTTTTGGTTAACAAGAGAGACAATAAAAAATCTATATGCCCCAGAGAAGATAATTTTATGGACTAACAACTACAATGAAATAAAGTAAGTATGGTAGTAAGAAATAAAAACTGGACAGTTCTGATCGTGTATGTGTGTGTGTGTGTGGGTGTGTGTATCTAAGTGTGTTTGTGTGTGTGTGTGTGTGTGTGTGGTGCTTCAGCAAAGGACCTATGGTGAAGTTATTTATGATAAATGATATATCTTGAAGGCTAAGAATGATGTTCTCTGGTAGTGGGTTTTAAAAGTTATTTCTGGAGGTTGGAAACTTAGAAAGTAAAAAAGTGTCTTTCTCTTAGGTTTTATTATCTGATTCCAATCTCCTGGCACTAAAGTAGAAAGAAAAACATTAGTTCTCAAAAGTTGTTCTTCAACCTCCATTTTCATGCTAAAGCACTAAAGCCAGCAAAAATACACACAAACACACACACACACACACACACACACACACACACTCACAAATTCACACATATAGTAATAATACCTTTTAAACTAATTTAAAAACTCACAATTAAAAGAGAAAATATTTATATAAGAGAAATATTGGAATAAATGTATACAAAGTAAAATACATTAGGAAAAAGTACATACATTAGGAAATACATTAGGAAAATATATTAGGAAAATTCATTAGGAAATATATTAGGAAAATACACATTATAATTATAAAAATCCTAGAAATTTATAATTTACTGAGGGTGCTCCAGATAAAGCACATAATAGAACAGTCATCAAATATACAATATAAAGTATTTTCGTTAAATTAACTGTTAAAAATGAACCCAACAAAGAGTTTGACAGTGTCCCAAGTACCAACAGGTAGACTTGCCTATAGGTCACTGTTTGACTTTGCCAATGGGAAGTATTTGTGCCACCAAAGAAAATTTTAGTATACAGTACTAAACTCAATCTGAATTATTTTTTTCATTTTACCTTATATAAGGGATACAGTTGAGAGGGATTTTTTTTGTATTATATTATTTCATGTTAGTAAAGGTTTGTTGGCAGTTCAGTTCATGAGCTCATACTCTGAAGAAAGAACTCATAAGTTGACTCTTTGAGAAAGGCAAAGCAAGTATTGATGTTATTCCTCAGCAATTACTTGGATGAGGGAAAAATATGGTTTGTTTATGTGATTTTCATTTCTGAAATATAACTTTATATTTTTCTCTGAGAGAATGCTATTGACCTGTTATTAAATAGGAGCATAAAGAATAATTGTTATTATTTTATTTTAGAAATTATGAATACTCAATTCATCTAAGAAAATCAATATGTTACAAATGTAACAAAGAATTTTGTCTGCCATGACTTTTGATATTTAAATTACTTGGATAGGTTTTTTAATTGGGTTACAAAGTATGTGACAGTCATAGTCAAGGCTGCTTAATATTTAAGCTTAAAAGAGGTTATCTTGTACTATTTATAGGGTTGGTTGTATTCACATGGCTACTTAAAAGCAAGTTGTTTATACAAAAGGTGAAATCAACAATACAGCATGATGAAAATTCAATATTCTTTGGTTGATATAAAATGTAGAGGCAATATTTAAGATTTGTATTTTGTAATCTTATAATTGAAAAAGGTGATAGATACCAACAACTTTAAAGCAAGGTTGAGCAAAAGAGAAATGTGATTTCCACATGAAAACCAGTCCTATGATACCTTGAGAAAAGAGTACTTTGGGCAAGACATCTCTATTTACTGCTGATGCATGGATATAACTATAAGCCAGGAAGTATTGCTAACTTGTTTTGACATGAGAAACCAGTTGCTATACTGATACTTTTAACTTTGAATTAGGAGAATATGTTTGGTGGAGATCAGTATAAACAAATTATGTAGCAATAATGTAAGTGTCTTTAATAAAATCAAATCCAGATAGTTGTAAAAAGATACAACATAGGAGAGTCAATTTACTAAAACTCTAGTAACTAGTTATTTGTTGCCTCCAAGAAACATTTATTTTAGGGTTAAGTGATGGCAAAGGGTATTTCAAACAGTTGAATGTAGAAAGCAAACAATTGTTACTTTTCTTTTTGAGAAAATGTACTTCAAGCTAAAATAGTCCAAAACGTTTTTTTAAAATGTCATTTCATGTTTTTATAGGCATAACCCATGAGATGTTGCAGTTGCAAACAAATTAATGTAAAAGCATGGAGAATAGTGTCCAATTTTATGAAATCAATACAATTAGATGCAAAATCACAGATCAGTCCAAGAAAATGTATATTAGGTAACTTTAATAATCTAGGTTCATAAATAGACAGTTCTTCCAAATAAAACTAAGAAATGTGTATCTGAAGTAAGCAACATCACAGATCACATAACCTTAATTGATATCTATAGAACAAAACATTCCAACAGTCTAGAATAATCATTCTTTGAAATAGCCCAAAACATTTTACGTAATTTGAATCTTAAACAAATACTTAAAAAAAATTGTATACATTTGCCCACTATGTAACTTTTAAATGACACTGACATATGACATATGACATTCCTTGCATTCCCAATTATTATGATATGAACCTAAGCTATTATGTCTGTATTAAAGTGGTTTTTTGGTATTGTCATGAAACCTGTTTGTTATCACTGATAGTGACTTAAAATCAGAATTGTTACATGACAGAGATATACATATTACTCAGATATCTACAGTTATGGACTATTATAGGCATGTACTTCAATCTTTAAAACAGGTTTGGGTTATATTCAGAGATTCTTACTCTTTTTTAAAGAATATTTAATATAAATCATATACAATCATATGAGTTATATTGTATTTTGTTGATTTCTCTAAAGACTCTAATGTCCAGTAAGAAAATAAATTCCATTTATTGTTCTATAATCATAAAGGCAGAGCTATTAATTTTGTCCTAATATAAGTTATAATAAGTTTGTCCTGTTTTAAGACAAATGCTAGCTGAATAACTTATTTTATATTCTTATTAAATGTTCATTCTGCATTATAAGGGAAACTAATGTGGAACTACAACCATAAATTTTAATCCAATATCATTGCATAGCTTTAGCTTAGAATATGCACAAAAATAGCTCCTTATTCTTTACTGAGCTATTTCATATTGTTTTCTTGGAGCTTGAAATTTTATATTACATCTGGGATTCTTGACCCTAAATATTGAGATGATATCAAATGTTGCCATAATACCTACCCAAAAGATTTTTCCTTAGTCCCATAAAATCTTATCCAATAATAAATAGTTAACTGACAGATGTTGTAAGATTATCACATTATCTATATTTAAAAAGTCTCATTTCATGTATTTTCATCAATTTTCCTGAGTACAACTGCATCATTTAAAATGATTGTATTAAATTCCATAGCTTGTACTAAAAATAAAAGCCTGGTGTGATTTACAATAACTATCTGTATCTATAGGTATAAAATTTATACATTCAACCTGTATTGATATCTAACAAATTTTTTAGTCTAATTCTTTTTAAATGGAGGGAGTAATTTCAAGAAGAATCATACCAGGAAGATGAATAAGTTTTTTACAAATAATATACTATTTTTATTTACCAAGACTGTGTGTTTGCAGGCGTGTGTGTGTGTGTGTGTGTGTGTGTGTGTGTGTGTGTGTGTGTATGGTAAAGGTTAGGGTAAAATTTCACATGTGTTGTGATGTGTGGATAATAACATATGAGGGGTGCATACATCCCTGTGTGTGTGTGTGTGTGTGTGTGTGTGTGTGTGTGTGTGTGTGTGTACAAGCTGAGGCCAGAGGAGATCATCAGGCATTTTCTCTTACTTTCTATCTTAAGATTTTGAGACTAATTATTCAGCAAACTTAAGGTAGCTATTTAGGCTAGAATTTCTGATTACAGTGTCTGCCTCCCCAAGGCTGAAGTTATATTCAATGCGTAGACATTACCCACTTTTACATTGGTGTTGCATATCTGAATAAAGGTTTTGTGCCTCATAGCAAACTGTTACCCACCAAGCTGTTTCCAGGAATTCCATGTTTATCAGTAGCTTAAAGTGCAGAATAAAAGGCTAAAATTAAAACTGCTATCATCTCCTTCTAGATAACCACTGCTGAAATCAATGAACAACATTCAAGAATTTATTTCCTATGCTTACAATTTAAAGAACATTGTAATTACTCTAATTATAAAACAAATTCTAGCACATGTTCATGATGGTAAAGTTATCAGATTCAGGTAATCATATTCAAGAATTTCTCACATTAAGACTGTTATACCCTTGCAAACCTGTGTCACTGGGGAAATTTCCATTCATCTGCTATGTGTATACTACGCAAGGTCTTTCTATTGAAATTTAAACTCGCAAATTTTGCAGAAAGTTTTTATTTTGTTAATTGAATAATATAATTAATACTTAAGCATGCTGAGTTATATTTTATTATATATATATGTGTGTATATGTATATATATATATATATCATATGAAGGGGTAAAAGCATAATTAGTAAATAGGAAAGATCATTGTGGCCTAACTATTAGTGACAATTTGAATAATTGCTAATGGACAGAGGAATCAGATAAGCCCTTTTAAGAAACTAGTTCTAATAGGATGACAATAGAAGCAATGATATTTTTGAACAAATAAGTGAATCAGAATACATATTTCTTTCCTTATTATATCAATTTAAAAATGGTATTTGCTAAGACTTCTAAGAAAAACTATTAATATTATGTATTATGATTTGTGGTTCTGGATATTAAACTGGAAACTCGCATATGCTATACAGGAACTACTGTTTTAAATTTAATAACAAATTTCAAATTTTACTTAAGAAAACTTAGATTAAACAATATCACATATAGTAAGGCTCAAGGTTTAGGCACAACAATTCAACTCATTTTTAAAACAGAACTAAATCTTTCTTAAATATGGTTTGTAAATGTTCCATTAAGTAACCAACATCTCCAATCTTTTCAAATGAGGTTGAAATGAGAGCCAGGAAGATAATTTATTGAAAGGCATCTAACCTGTATGTAATACTAATCTACACTTAATAAATTCTTAAAGAAATAAATTGCCATCTGTTCACATTTTCTCAGGGCTAAACTATAGGAATTAAGCCAATTTTAAAGGGAAATCTGATGTGATAGTGAAGAACTACAGATTGTGAATTAGGCAGTTCACATTCCACTGATTATTCAATAGAGTGCATAAATCATGGAAAACATTCACTTTTAACTCTATACACCCTGCTTCCTTCGAAATTACATTAAAATAACAGAACAGCCCCAACATTACTAAATCAATAGAATATGCCTTAATGACTTAAAAATTACATCTTGTCTAAATCATCCATACATCCATCACCATGATTGCTTGATTTTTGTTCTGCTTTATTGTTGTTACTTCTAAACAGACTTGAGAAGAATGCACTTGTTTACACTGGAGTTTTGTTTAACTGGAATTCACAAATGGGATGAAATAACACTGTACCCGACCATGGAAGTTCAAATTTATATTTCTCAGTTCTGTTTAACAGTTAGCTAAAATAAATTGACACACAGTCTATAAAAACTGAATAATTTCTCTTCTCTGGGTAATCCTTGTGTCTCTCTTAGAGTCCTCTTTGTTACCTAGCTTCTCTGGAACTGTGGACTTGTTATTATTTGTATTAAAACTAATATCCACTTGTATGTGAATGCATACCATGTTTGTCTTTCTGAGTCTGTGTTACCTCAGGATTTTCTTTTCTGTTTTGTTTTGTATTGTATTGTTTTTTTTTCTAGTTCCATTCATTTGGCTGAAAATTTCATATGGTCATTTAATGTACTAGAGTTTCCTTATCCATTCTTTGATTGTGGGGCACCCATTCCCTCTGATGGGATTCTATGTTTAACCTAATTGCACTGAAGAGGGGCCTAGCCCTACCCCTACCTATTGTGTCAGACTCTTTCAACTCCTCATGGGAGCCCTAACCTGTGAAGAGGAGTAGACTGTGCGTGGCCTAGAGGAGAGGTGAGGGAGAGTGAGAAGAGGTGAGGTGTGTGGGAAGAGGGGTGGGAGGGAGAACTGTGGTTGGAATGTAAAATGAAATTTAAAAAATACAAAAATACATAGAATAATAGGCTTAAAATTTTTGTCTATTTGTCATTGCATACAAAATGTTTTATTATGAAGGTTCATCCATTTTTGTTAAATAACTAATATCTGCAAAGTGCAAATATAAATACCTGTTTCTCACTAGTTCTCAGTACTATTAATCTATGCTCTTCTTCATTCTCATTACCTTATTTCCATTTTGATCATCCTGGTTATTGCTCATCTTGCTGGAGAATCTGACTTTCTTCTTTCTAGAGTTGTCTTTGCCCATAAGTTCTACGTAAATCTCCTGCCCAGCTATTGGCCATGTAGCTTTTTATCAAACCAATTACAGTGACACATCTTCACACTGTGTAATGGAATATTCAAAGAACAAGTGTCTTTTCTAAGTATTATTTAAAAAATAACCTTGGGTTTTGCACTGAATCTCTTTATGTTTTCCTCTCATTTCTGTACTTGAGATTCTTCATCCTACTGAGTTATTATACCTTACATTTAGAACTACTAATAAGGAAAATTACTTCAGTTTTTCTAGATCTCTCAGATACCAAGACTCAGATGTGATTAGTGTCTTCCTATTTCCAGTAATGATAAACTACCTATGTGTGATGGATGTTCTTTGTCAACTTGACCTCATATGGAATTAACTGAAATGCAAAAATAGAGAGAGTACCTCTGAGGGATTTTTGCTTAATTTGAAGTAGGAAGATCCAACTCTACTGCATCTTGGAGGTAGAAAAACACACCTTTAATCCAAATCTTATGAGCTGGTAAAACCCACCTCTAACCTGGAGCACGCATTCTATTAGAAGACTATATAAGGATAATGAATAAGAACGTGTTTGCACTTTGCTTGCTTCCTCTCACCTTGCTAGCAAAACCTTTACTTCACTGGCATTGGAATCATTTTCTCTGAATTTTTAGCACATTCTGAAGACCAATGGAGATAAACAGATTCATTTACTGAGCAACTACTGGATCATAGTCAATCAATGCCGTATTAGCTGGTTTGCGGCTGTAAATAATTCTAATAAATCCATTTTCTTTATATTGAGAGACTCATTCTACAAGAACTGTTACTCTAGAGAATCCTGACTAATACACTATCATCAAAAAAGTGCCTGCTTGAAAAATAATGTGTAGCGAGATAAGCACCTTGTCTGCACCTGTGGCTTAGACCATGCCCATTGCGGGGAGAAAAGGTTGGGAGAGGGTCGGGCCGCCCCTTTTGGTGGTGGACGCTGGAAGGCTCAGGATCCGCTGGAACCCGCAGTGTACATCTGCCTATGTTGTGAGTTATTTCTCCCTTAATAAACTTCTGTTTGGCCTAATTGTTTATCCTGATCCTTATTAAATTGCAATATCTGGTGTCAGAAGCGGGATTTGGATTTTCACCGGACCTGGCTTTCACCCCAGTGATAGATGTGGGAGAGGCGGTGGAAGCCAAGCAGCTCCCATCCCCCACCATCCCTGAATGGGCAGGGTTCCTTGCCTAACTAGGTGGACACACCACAAGTTGTGGGACAGTTGCCTCTGCCATCCAACCCCTTTACCTCCACAGCATCCCTGAGAGGGCACTCCCTGCTTCTCATATTTTGCCCATTTCCCCACTTTGCATTCACGCCACTGCCTGGCGCCTGCCCTGGCGCCCACCTTGCTTGTGTGTTTCCTGTGGCCATAGCCCCGTGGTCCCAGCAATTTCACAGGGTCCTTTTACTTATTCGTTTAACAAATTCTCGCTTGCTATAGTTTGTTAAGAGCTATTCTGCAGGGACTGAATCAGAAGAATCATCTGCTGCCAGACGCTTTACGGCTGGAGGTGTTGAGATCTGCAAATAAAAGAACCAAAGTTGCAGGAGAGCAGAATTACACCTAAGGTAATTGCAACATTCTTTGCAATTTAAGTTGATATAATATCTGAGATCAATTGTCCCATAGCTATGGCGGATAATCTTACAATGCAGGACTTTAGAAATTCCTTTACTTCTTGTATAGAAGGAATTTTAACAGAAGAAAATTATGACTTAACCAATATATACATTTTTCTTGTAATAGCAATGGGTTTTATCATTATTATGATATTTTTAAAGAAATGGTTTGAGACTAGGTAAATAATAAGGAACTTGTAAAAACCATAAGAGATTTAGTAACAAGGATTCAAATTGTAGAAAATGACAGCAGAGAGCTGAAAAACAGAACGCAGAATATTGAAAATAACAACAGAGAGCTTAAAATTGGAATGCAAAACATACAATATTTAGAAGAAAAGATTCAGAATATTGAAGATGGTAATAGAGAGCTGAGAAACAGAACACAGAATATTGAAAATGATAATGGAGAGCTGAAAATTAGAACACAAAACATAGAATTATTAGAAAAAAGGTTCAGAATATTGAAAATGACAATGGGAAGCTGAAAATTAGAACGCAAAACATAGAATTATTAGAAAAAAAGGTTCAGAATATTGAAAATGACAATGGAAAGCTGAAAATTAGAATGCAAAACATAGAATTATTAGAAAAAAAGGTTCAGAATATTGAAAATGACAACGGAAAGCTGAATATTAGAATGCAAAACATAGAATCCTTAGGAAAAAAGGTTCAGAATATTGAACATGACAATGGAGAGCTTAAAATTAGAATGCAAAATATAAAATGTTTAGAGGAAAAGGTTCAGAACATTGAAGATGTCAATAGAGAGCTGACAGATAGAATGCAAAACATGGAACATAAAAATGACCCACTAGAAAACAGAATTTGTTTCATAGCTGATAACTCAACAACCAAAACAGAAACAATGCAATGCGTTACCATGCTAGCAGAAACGGCTCGTTCCTGGTTGGACGAATCTACTAATAAGTTTAAAAAACTGGAACATCAGATGGAAAGATTAGCAGATAGAATCTGTTCCATGTCTGAGGAAAATGACAAGCTGGCAGATAGAACATTGTTTCTGGAAGGCAGTTTACATGACATTCAGATTATATCTAAGGATGAGAATATTAAAAACATGGAATCATTTGTAGTTGGAGAAAGTAATAAACTGACTAATGCAATGAAGTCTCTAGAAACTTATGTGGTTCAAGAAGTTCAGACACTCAAAGAAACAATGGTGAATAGATTTCAGGCCTTAGAAGACCATCGATCTGACATATCAGAAGGAGAACTACAGGGAACAGGGCATGAAAGAGTGTTAAAATTTTCTACACCATTTAGGGTCAGGGGAGTTTTCCCTGTATCTGTTAATGAAAAACCAGAAACGAGAAAACACCCAAAAGGTGGTGTTGCCTATCAGTGGGAACCAATAAGTATGAAAGATTTAAAAGGTATAAAGGAAGCAGTAGTCTCTTATGGTATACACTCACCATATGTGAAGCAGTTAATAGAATCATGGGCAAGGAATAACAAGGTAACCCTTAAGGATTGGGATCAATTGATATCTGCTGTCCTTGAAAACTCCTCTCAATTAGAATGGAGGGCTTTATGGAGAGAGGAAGCAAAAGCTTTTGAATTTCAGGGCTTGAAGAAAGGTTATAAAGCTCCCCAAGATAAAATCCTTGGTTAGGGTATTTATGCTTACCCAGAAACCCAAGCTGCCTATGATGAACATATCTTGCCTCTATGCAGTACAGCAGCTCTGAATGCTTGGGATAAGGTTCATGAACCAGGAGAAAAGATAGAATCCTATATCAAGATAAGGCAAGGACCAAGAGAACATTTTACTTCATTTCTAGAAAGATTGTCTAGAGCAGTGCAAGTAGACGTAACAGACATAGAAACTAGGGAAGTACTTATAAAAACATTAGCTTATGAGAATGCGACCTTCGATGCAAACATGTGCTTTGGCCTTTAAAAACTCGATCAGCACCTTTAGATGACTGGGTTCTATATACAGCCAACATGGAATATAATGATAATAGCACTGAAACTTGGGTATGAGAGGCCATATCTAATGGTATGAGAAGACATCAAGATAACAGAGGTTTTAACTATGTTGACACTGAAGCTTGAGTAGGAGAGGCCATGTCTAAAAATCCGAGAAGACATCAAGATAACAGAGATCCTAACTATGAGGACATAGCAGCTTGGCTAGGAGAAGCCATCTCCAAAGGGTTGAAAAGATATCACAATGTCAGATGTTTTAACTGTGGTAGGAAAGCACATCTAAAAAGAAATTGTAGGCAAATTATTTCTAGAAATAACACTCCCAGGAATGAATCTAACAGAAGGCCTCAGCCTTCTGGGTTATGTAGAAGGTGTGGCAAAGGCCGACACTGGACCAATGAATGTAGATCGACCAGAGACAAGCAAGGAAACCCTTTACCATCGGGAAACTCCTTGGGGGGGCCTCTCCAAGGCCCCCATGCCAAAGGTGGTCCAGACATTCCCAATCACAATGGAGGGCAATCTCCCACAGGACGATTAGAAAATCCAGTGCCTACTGTAAAAACTCATACCGCTCTGGATGACATACTAATGATGGAATTTGAATCAAACTTGAATAAAGGAAACAAAAAGCGTATATTTTGGCAAACCTCTATAAATAGTCATAGGCCTAGATAGTTAAAATGAATAACAGGCTGTTTGAAGGTTTACTGGACACGGGAGCTGATGTAACTATCATAACTGATAAATCCTGGCCTCCTAGATGGCCTCTGCAAGAGGTAAATGTTCAATTTTTAGGGATTGGAACCCTGTCTCAGGTAAAACAGAGCACGAGATGGATTGAATGTGTAGGACCAGAAGGACAGAGAGGAAGGTTGAGACTATATGTGGCCGATATAGCAATAAATTTATGGGGTCGTGATCTATTACAGCAATGGAATACACAGATTAACATTCCTCCTATAATGGATAGGAACCATAAACGACCTCATGATTGTGGAAAGGGTGTTATAAAGTACTATTCAAGACAGACACCAAATATCCAGGCTGTACAAAAACAGAATGCAAGCACCGAACAAACAGAGGAACCAAAAGCCCTACCCTTAAAATGGTTAACAGAGGAACCTGTCTGGGTAGGGCAATGGCCTATGACATCTGAGAAGTTAGAAGCTTTAGAAAACCTGATTCAGGAACAGCTAAATGCTGGGCATATCGAGGAATCAACCAGCCCTTGGAATTCTCCTGTATTTGTTATCAAAAAGAAATCTGGTAAATGGAGAATGCTTACAGACCTGAGAGCCATCAATAAAGTTATTCAGCCAATGGGTTCTCTATGGACTGGAATGCCCTTGCCTTCTTTGATACCTAAGGAATGGCCTATTATAGTTATTGACTTAAAGGATTGCTTCTTCACTATACATTTACAGGAACAAGATAAAGAGAAATTTGCCTTCACGGTACCTAATTATAATAATTCTCAACCAGTGAAAAGATATCAATGGAAGGTTTTGCCACAGGGAATGCTAAATAGCCCCACTCTATGCCAATATTTTGTACAAAACCACTGGAAATAATTGGTGCATAGTTTCCACAATCCATAATTTATCATTACATGGATGATATATTGTTAGCTGATTCTAAAATAGAAACATTAGAAAAAATGTTTGAGAAAGTAAAGGAAGTTTTACCTCATTGGGGAATACAAATTGCTCCTGAAAAAATACAAATAGGAGATTCTATCAACTACTTAGGATACAAAATAGGTCTACAGAAAATTAGACCACAAAAAGTACAGATCAGGAGAGATCGTTACCAGACTCTTAATGATCTTCAAAAATTACTAGGAGAGATCTCTCAACTACAAACCATTATTGGAGTAGAAGGGCACAATTTGAAAAACTTAAAAATGACCCTGAAAGGAGACAAAGACTTGAATAGTCCACGAATACTATCAGCCAAGGCTGAAAAGGAATTAGAATGGGTAGAAAAGAGGATATTAGAAGCACATGTGGACCATGTGGATCCAAAATTAGACTGTATTCTGGTTATATTACCATTTAAGAATATCCTTCAGGTATTTTGATGCAGAGGGAAGATATCATATTAGAATAGATATTTCTACCACATAAACAGAATAAAAAACTAAAAACATATATAGAAAAGATCTCTGACCTGATTATAAAAGGTAAATTAAGACTTCGTCAACTGACAGGAAGGGATCCAGCAGAAATCATAGTACCTTTGACTAATGAGGAAATTTCCTCCTTATGGAAAGATAATGAATATTGGCAGAGAGCATGCAGTAACTTTTTGGGAATGATTTGCAACAATTATCCCAAAAGTGAAAGGATAAAATTCATAAAGAAAACGATTTGGATCCTTCCACGCATTGGAAGAAAAACACCTATCTCTGGAGTTCATACATTCTACACTGATGCAAACAAATCAGGTAAGGCAGGATATAAATCAGGTAAAATAAGTAAAGTGGTTCAAAGCCCTTACAATTCTGTACAAAAGGCAGAGTTGTATGCCATTCTTATGGTACTTATAGATTTTACAGAACCTCTCAATATAGTTACTGACTCTCAATATGCAGAAAGAGTCGTCTTACACATTGAGACTGCAGAATTTATTCCTGATGGTACAGACTTAACTTCATTGTTTATACAGTTAAAAGATACTATCCGAAAGAGGATTCATCCTATGTATATAACACACATTAGATCCCATACGGGTCTGCTAGGTCCTCTAGCACAAGGCAATGATGAAATTGATCAGTTATTGATAGGAAGTGTGCTAGAATAACAAATACCATGTGAACAGCAAAGGTTTGAAAAAGGACTTTTCTATCACTTGGCAACAAGCCCAAGAAATAATAAGGAAATGTCCTACTTGCTCATTCTATAACCAAACTCCTTTACCACCAGGCAGTAACCCTAAAGGTATAAAAAAATGAAATATGGCAAATGGATGTGTTTCACCTTGTAGAAATTGGAAAATTAAAATATGTGCACCATACTATAGATACATTTTCAGGGTTTCAATGGGCTACTGCTCTGAGCTCTGAAAAGGCTGAGTCTGTTATTACACACCTATTAGAGGTAATGGCCATTATGGGCATACCTGCACAAATAAAAACTGACAATGCTCCGGCATATGTTTCCAACAAATTGAAACAGTTTTTTGAATATTATAACATAAAGCACATAACTGGTATACCACGCAATCCTACAGGATAAGCAGTAATTGAGAGATCCAATCGTACCTTAAAGTAAATGCTCCATAGACAGGCAGGAGTAACCAAGACACCCAAACACAGATTACATAATGCTTTATTAACATTAAACTTTCTTAATGCTAATGAAAAAGGACAAACAGCTGCTGAAAGGCACTGGACAATAGAAAAAACATCTGAACTAAATCAGCCGGTGTACTTCAAGGATGTATTGACCTCAGAATGGAAACCGGGATATGTGTTATGTTGGGGTAGGGGTTTCGCATTTGTATCTACAGGAGAAGAAAAGCTATGGATACCGTATAAGTTGATCAAGATCCGAGTTGACCAAGAGAAACATCTTAATGAAGAGGAATGACAAGTCATTCAACAAGTTCTGTCCCACAAAATGTGTGGAGACCTCTTAAAGGTAGGGGAAGTGTTCTTTTCTTGTCTTTACAGTAAAACAGAGAACACCTATCTTCAAACAACCAAGAGACAAGGAACATGTAGGTACCTACAGAAGACAGCTCTCCAGAAAGAATCATTTAATGAAGAGTAATCTGATTTATGGTAAAAATATTTAAGTCTAATAAACTGTTTCTATATGGAAATCTATTTGTCTTTACTATTTGGTATTCCTGTAGTCCCGATTCATATAAATCAATGCTTTGGAGTTGGATTTCGCTTTCCTTCTCTAAATTCAAGCATGTTGTTAAGATTGAATTCACAGTTTCTGCTTTATATCAAGAAGCCAATTGATGTAAGGCAGAAGATACAAAATCTAAGGACTCATATGTTTATATGCACTTTTCTCTCTGAAATCCTCATTTTCTCTTATACATGTTAATGCTTATTGTTGCCTTTCCCCTAATGCATACCGTAAAACTTGAAAATTTTACTTTGATATTGATATATAAGTTTTCCACAAGGAATAATAACAGTTCCCAACAACAATCCTTGAACACTCCGGAAGGAAGATAGGGCCCCAAATGGACATTTCCATTCTACTCACCCTGATGCATCTGAACTACAAACTTCACCCTTTAACCGGTTTGGGACTGCTTTGCTCAAGACAACTTCTGACTAGCTAGCTGTAATGGTGCACCTTCTTATTACAATCTGGCCAGAGTTCCAAATAGAATCCAGTCAAGCATTTTCGGCCACACTATGAATACCTACATATATCACAGCCAATTCTGTTGAAAAATTTGGTTGCTAAACATTTTCTTCCTACAGGATCCCATGGAGCAATCATTGTCCCTTTTCAGCAGGAAGTAATCTTAAGATAACGACGCCCCTCTCCCCACTCTTGGAATTTAGGGATAATATTCATCTTCATAGGATTGGTTTTAGTTACTTGGGGTTGGGTATGGAAGGTGATATTTAGACTTGGTTATCTCTTTTAGACAGAAATAGGGTATGGTTGGGAAAGATATGGTTCAGAATGATATAGGTAGATTGGCCTACCTTCTTGTGAATTGTTTAGTAAGAATGAGACATTAGTATTTCAGCTTACACTGTTATATATTCTTATCTGTGGTAATCTATGTACTGGAAGAATTGTATATTATATTTTGTCATATTGTGTGAAATCTTTCCATTTATGTTTTATGCACAATATTCTCGCTATATTCTATGAATGTATACTTTGTTTGCGTTCAAGACATTTTGTATATTGATACAGTTTAGGATATTTATCTTGCTGCCCTCTTGTCTAGACATTTCTACTCTACCTCTGGTTTAAGAATTTACATGTGCATAATTATATTGTTTAGGTGTGTATCCTTGCTTTACTCAAGGAAGTTTTAATCAGGTTTTTAGCTAAGTTCCTGAGTATTACAGATCATCCTCACCCGTGTTTACTTTGCCTATGAGATTAGTCAGAAATAGATGCTTAATCTCCAATCACTTCATAGGCCTGCAGAACACGGCATTTAAATGTTTTAATATTAGTACTCCGTTGACATGAGACACTGTTGCTTCTAACAGCACCATGCACTTTCCCTAGAGTATGTTGGACACTGTCGTTGCTCCTTCTGTAGTTCAGCCTCACTTCGGCCATGGCCTCTTGGGCAAGGAACTGCCCCTACCTTGACAACTGATCTGGACATGCAGTCCTATGTTCTTGCAGGAGACAAAGAGAAGACTGCTGAACCTTGCCTAGTCAGGGTAAGACAGCCTTTCTTCCTCCCTGCTTTTGTTGTGATGTGTCAGGTACTCTTGGCCTTAGCCAAAACTGGCTGTACAAACATTGCTCTGAAACCTTGGGTGACTGTCCAAGTAGCTTTCTGTTTCTGTCTTCGAGGCATCTTTTGGAAGTTGCTCATCCGCACTTCCTGTCTACCCTAGTATTGCTATTTTCCTTCTCAGGTCTTTATGAGGTTGTAGATTAAACCAGCACAACTATTATTCTCTCTTCCTAGTTAGATAGATTAGGTACTAGGCTTAAGCTTTCTAGCTTAGGATAACTCTATTGTAAACTCTGTTATGTCTTCATTCTAGGACTAGATATGTAGGTCGTTTTGTTCTCAATTTTCCTTTTCTTAAAGCACACTTGTTATTCACTGTTTTGTATATAGTTTTGTATCAAACACAAATCTTTTCTTTGGACTAAAAGGGGAATTGTAGCGAGATTTTCACCTTGTCTGCAACTGTGGCTTAGGCCATGACCATTGGGGCAGAGACAGGGCCAGTTGGGAGCGGGGAGAAAAGGTTGGGAGAGGGTCGGGCTGCCCCTTTTGGTGGTGGACGCTGGAAGGCTCAGGATCCGCTGGAACCCACTGCGTACATCTGCCTATGTTGTGAGTTATTTCTCCCTTAATAAACTTCTGTTTGGCCTAATTGTTTATCCTGATCCTTATTAAATCGCAATAATAATGTATATTTAATTTATTGAAAATATTTACAACCTTGTCCTAGGCACTAGCTGATAAAGTCCAAATATAAATAAATCTGACCAGATACCTCATGAAGTGTTTCCATTACACATATATCCTTTTATTTTGTATCTCCTTCATTTTCCTTTGAACAGAAAGTTTTTAATTTTCATGAAGTTCAGTTTATAAACAAGTACTTATGGCTTTTTTCTCTTACAAATTTGGCTGTGATTTTACATAGATGGATGTGGATGGCATAATAAAGTTAACATATTTCCTTACTATGGCTAAATTCTCATTTAAACAAAAACTGATCACATATTGGATAGCTTTAAACATGCATGTTATTGCATGATTTAGTTAGTGGTTTGCTTTAATATATAATATTTGACATTTTTAATTTTCCAGTTTCTATATTTTAAAACTGTGAAGAATCATTCCATATACTTTTGCCCACAAACCTTAATCATACTAGTCATAGGTAATTCATATTTTTATGATAATATTATCACATGTGGATCACTGTCACCTATAGTGAGTTAAAACATTTCATCTCATTGAAATAAGTATAACCATCTCTATGTGTATGCCAGGTATCACTGTTTTTTTTTTTTTAATATTTCCTTGATTTTATAAGACTATATAAAAACATAGTAAATTTTTGACATTTTATACTGGAAAGTGAATATGTATCTCTCTTACTTAACTGGGTGGGTGTGTGTGTGTGTTTGAGTAGATTAATCAATCATGTAACAGTTTTGGATTTACATGTTGTGATGATTGCCATTTACTAAAATATATGACATTAACTTTTGCCTATCATAAAAATTTCAGTTAATAGAGAAAACATTTTCCTCTTTATCTTTGATTTTATTTTTCTGATATTCCCATGTCTCAGACAAGGTTCCTTCCTCAGGAAATTATTTAACACATATAGTAGATTATTTTAATTATGAGCTGAACTTGTTATTCTATGAAACATCCCTGACAAAGTATATTCTTTCACAATACTCATTACATCTCAATTGTTATGTAAAATCTTTGTGTAAAAACCTGCTGTTAAGGTCTTTTTTGTCCTAACCCATGGTACTGAGCATACTTCTGTGTCTTTCTGGTAACACCTTGATCAGACTGAAGCATAGTTTTACAGCACAAATTCAACATTGAGTGTTTTAAGAAGTTATTCCTTTGACTTTTTATAACTGTTTTCATAATTTTTTTCTCAAAAACTAAATGCATAAATTGCCTTGTTTCTGAATAATATTGCTACTTCTTTAAGCATTTTGGGTACTGGTGTATTACATTATTTTTTATTATTTTTATACATCTCACATAAAGAGTAAGCAAGATGGTAAAACATGTCCTAGTCACTTATTGAAAGGTGATGGTTAATATGAACTCAGATTTCTATTGTCCTGAATATTTTTCCAGCTGGTTTACAATCATGTAGTTTCTTTTTTTTTTTTTTTAACTCTTTACTCTTTGGCTCTTTTGGGGAGATCTGCCACCCAGCACCCAAATAATCACACACCAAGTTTTATCTTACTTTAAAATGCCTGACCTTATTTTGGCTTGATTCTTACAAGAATTTTCTAACTAAAATTATTCCATCAAGCTTTTGCTTTTGGGCTTTTACTTTTCTCTATTTCATTACATCTTTTCTTCCCTTCTTGTTCCATTTCTAGCTATGTGTCTGGCCCCTTCTTTTCTTGCTCCTTTAATTTGCTTCACAGATTTCTCATATTTATTCTTTCTGCCTGCAAGCAGCCCTATTCATTCTCTTGTCTTGCAATGGGCTGTTCAGCTCTTCATAAAACCAATCAAGTATTTTAGACAGGCAAAGACACACAGCTTCACAGGGTTAATAATTGCAACATAAAAGAATTCAACACATCTTTGCATCATTAAACAATTGTTCCACAGCATAAACACATGTAACACTATCTACTATATTATTCAATAATACAACAAGGAACTTTTAAATTTTAGTTATCTATTTATTTCTTGAGATTACAATGTAATTGTGCAATGAGAGATGTCATTCTGTAAATATGTTTCTCTTATTGGTTAATAAATAAAGCACTGTAGGCAAACAGGAAAGCAAGATAGGTGGGATTAGGAGACAAGTAGGATTTGAGGAAGAATTAGGGAGGAGATTCAATATGGATGACAGAGGTATTAGAACGCTGGGCCCTCATTCTCTTAAGATGAGACCATGTGGAAATAATTAGATTAATAGAAATGGGTTAATATTTAAGATAGAGCTAGCAAATAAGAAACACTAGTACCAGGCCAACAGCTTTATTCTGATACAGAATCTCTGTGTCTTATTTGGGGCTGGTGTGGCTCTGGGACCAGGCAGGTGGGAAAACACTTGTAGAATTGCATAATTCCTTCTTCCCTTTATTGCCATAAAAACTTCTCATATATTTTTTCTTATTCTCTTTCAAATTCATGGCCTTTTTCATTAATTGTTAATGTGTGTATGTGAGTGTGTGTGTGTGTGTGTGTGTGTATGACCATTTGGTACTGGATAACCAACTCAGTGCATTCTTTGCTGGGAAAGACTATTGCCTGTAGTTCATTATGGAAAGTTCAGACCTTTTGGGTTTCCCTCGTGCACAATAGTATATCTGTTGTATTAGAATGTTATGCATCAAAAGTAGTGACAAATTATTGGCATAGCTTCTAATATTAAAAGGATATTCATTCTCACAGCCTTCTCCCTGATTCTTTATTTATGATATTTACAACTCTTCTCATCTTGCATTGTTTCCTAAGCCTTAGGTGACAGAGCTGTTTTGTAGATGTATCCTTTGAGACTATGCTCCATTTTGGGTTAATAAATGGTTCCTTTAATTGAAAAGATAAGTTGTCTTGACTAAAGGTGAGGACCACAATTATTAGTGAGTATAAGGGCAAATATTTAGAATGAAGCTAGGAATTGTGCTGGTTTAGTGGTATTTTATTTGGAGGTTCTTCTTCAAGTTCCATGATTTAGTAGTCACATAGGATTCCAGAAGTAGGCAAGAGTTCCCTCTTGTTGAGTGATTTATTATTCCAAATAGATTGTAGTTACAATCAAAATATCATTCCTACTATTGTACCATTAGGATTACTATGACATACTGCCTATTGTTGTGATTTATAAACATATTACTAGGTAGGATGTTGGCTGATTATCTGCTTCTGCAGATTGTATGATATCATCTAGAACAACGAAAATAAGTAATTAGGGAGGAGCAACCCAGTTAAGTTTCAGCTTATGGGTCTGTGGACCCTGTTTCTGAAGTGCATGGTGACTTCACAAATAGGAACTTACCTTGCCCTTCTGTGGAGCAACAAAATAGCCTATAATATTTTCCAAACCCTTGGAAAACTGACCAACAACTAAAATTAGGGCTGCTCATGCTTTGTGATAGGGTTCTTATCAGATTGTCTTAGACTCTTGGGGGTGTCAATGTCAGCCAAAATAAGAACATTCCATCTATATGAATATATATATATATATATATATATACATATATATATATATATATATATATATTCCCATTGGAGACCAACACATAGTATTGAATTTTTATCAGATAGTTAATAGTACTATTTTTTATGTTTTTAAATAATGTCATTGTTAACTTTGCCATCTTTTCTTTTTCTGTATTTATATCTCTCTCTCCTGAATTTCAGGCCCTGCCACACAAACACACAGCATTTTCATTGGAGTAACTGTAGAAATCAGGCGAGTACAAAGGGTACACTGCCTGGGTAAGATGTTAGTGGAGAAATAGGGGGGAAAAGAATACAAGGTTACTGACAAGGAAAGAGAAATGACAAGACAAATTTCAAGAACTTTTCAGTTTAAATAGTTCAATACTGAAAAAGACTAATAGTCAAAGACAATCTCTTTTAGCATAAGTGAAACAGAACAATTCATAATTCATCTGAGAGTAATGCCTGGTATAACACATGCCCACCTGTAAGACTATCTGCAATACCCTTTACATTAAGACACAATGAAACTCCTTTTCCTTTCCTGTATGTAAAGGAACTCAACCTGGCATTGAGTAGCATGTAGCCTGAACACTCCAGTGTCTCTAGAACATACCTAGTCCATCTTATATTGTTTGTGTCAGCACTTAAAAGTCACCACTGTAGACTTCTATAACTTGTTTGTGATGTAGAGAATAGCAATAGGAAATACTACACTTCCTTCCCTCCATTCACAATAGAAGAAACTTTGAAAAGTTTTGATTAAAGTATTTGCCCAGTTTGGGGAGTCAAACCTCTACCACATCAACTCAAAAAAAGAAATCAAAGCTTGTTCACTGGTTCAGGCCTCATCTGAGTCATGAGTTGTATCACAATATGAAAACCAAAAATCAAATGATGCAACCAGTTTAGTTATAGTAATTAGTAATGAGACTATGAATAATAAGTATAAATGATTTATTAAAAATGAACATAGTTTTATAAAATGTTCATATCATAACCAACATCAGAAAGCAGACACATAACCAGAATTCTGACATAAAACAAAAAATTAAATAAAATGAATGGCATGTAAGTGCAAATTAAAGTTTTTTCTGTACTGGTTTTGAGATTTAATACATTGAAGGTGATCACAGCTTTCATCCTCAAGTATTTCAAAATCTGTTGAATCTTACCTATGGAGAGTTTATAAAATAACAAAGTTCTGGTCACCTTCTCTGCTCTTTAGTTAAAAAAAAAAATTAGTCTTTAGTCCAAACAAAAAAGAATAATAATAAATAATAAAAAAGAAAAGATGCAACTTTTCTAAAACATTGAACACCATCTCATAGATAATGAATCTATATTCTGGATAAGAAATCCTAGAAGGTTATATCTGGGTTCAATCAAGAAATACCTTTAATTTCAGCAATTATCTATTTTGATATCCATCTCTGCACTTTCAACTTTATCTGGCTGAGGTTTTGATGTTCTACAACTCTATTTTTCATAATTTTTCAGGTTAGCTTTCCCACTTAATTTACATTGAAAAACACCCCGAATTGTTCTAAAAATAGATGAAATATATATCAGTATTATAGATTATTTGATGATGGTTTACCACCATCATGACTGAGTTAAACTGTTTCTGAGAAACGAAATATTTAGGTAGAAACTACTTACTGGTGTGTATTTAACAACTGAAATGGAGTTGCATCCATGCTTTCTTCACTTTCTTCATTATTCTAAAAATAAGCTTTGTCGAAAACTAAATGTCTAGGTTTTTCAATCTTCTTCATGTAGTGAAGAGTGAATCTAATATACAACATTTAAAATGCTTCACATAAAATTAACAACATCTTGTTTTGTTGTGTCTGTTTCTGCTGTTTTGATGGTTCCTTGTACAGCTGGAACAAAACTAGGATGAAAACAGAAAGGAAAATGGACATTAAAGCAATATTGGACTTAGCCTTTTGAAAACTCATTGTCCTTTCACACATATTAACACCTCACCAAGCCTCTATGGCATCGTTGAAAATCAAAGATTCATAGTGAATTAAAAGCAATAATGGCATTTGTTTCTTGAATATTTATACAATAAACATAACAAGTATCTTTTGTAAATAGGCAGAAAATGTCATTTTGCTTATGGCTCACTGAGTAAATGCACTTGCTTTTAAGTCCAATTTCCCAATTTTAAAATCTCCTGAATTCACATGGTAGGAGAGAAATTACTTCTCTATTTGTTTTATGACATGCATAAGTGCTGTGTCATGCACACTTGTACACACAGAGACACACACACACATACATATACACAATAAATTAATTAATTGATGGATATTTTGAAACCTTATAATAAAATGATAAACTACAAATATCTTCTATGAAATGTCAGTCCAAAAAAATTGAGGGGAGTGGAAAGAGTTTCACATTGTGGCTAGACTATGTCTAGATTTTGAAGGGACTATCAGAGATATTAGTGATTCATTAGTGACTAATACCAGATTGAGAAATTAAAAGGAAATAGTTTGAAAAGCTTATGTAGGATATTTCTGGCAATGAGAAACCAATACTGGGAAAATTATAATTCAGCATGTGTTTTAATTTCATTTCTAGTAAAAGAAAGAAAAACAGCACCAGACTTTATCTCTGAGAACTTGAACTAAATTTCCAATTTGGAATAAATGGTATAAGTGTTCAGTTAATCAATAAGTCAACTTTTTAACCCTGATATCATGTGGTCTGATCTTTGTGATTTACCTTGTCTTTATCCATTATGGTATTGAGTCAGGCTAAAAATACATTAAAATAATAGTACAGTCTGAGTTGTTCATTTTGGGTTATGTGATTATTTATTAAAATAAGATGTTTGGCAGAATATTTCACTTGAAGTTTTAGATTATTTTACCTTGAAATTCCTGAAGATTTCATCCCTTTCTTTATTAATTTCCCCCAAGCTTGAGCATGGCTGCATGATAAGGACATAAAGAAAACTTCAAAATGCAGAGCAAGTTTTCCAGTGGGTAATGTGAAAATCAGTAACATAATCTGTCTTCTAGTTCATTCTGTTTTGCATTTTAAACAGCCACATGGAAAGAACTGGGACTGTACAAACCCTTGGAATTCATTTGGTTTTGGGACTTAGTTGAAACTTAACTTATGACAGGATCTTAGCAGAACAAAGCACATGGTTAAGGCCTTTACATCTGTCTGTGGTCATTGTGATGATACCCTAACATTCACCACCACCAATGTACACTATTCTCTTTCAGTATTTACAATGACAAACATGTTATGTATATCATCTCACTGAATCTTCATGAACCTTACAATATTGAAACCATTATAGATCACTGAAAGAAAATTAAGGTTGCATAAATTAAATCCTCATATTCATCCAAACTAACAGTTTGCCTTAAAGATTCATACTTACATTCTTATTGCTTCACTCAGGAAACATACAAAGACATGATACAAGTTCAAACTGAACCTGGAGCTCTGTGAAGTGATTCTTGGCCACAAGGATTTTGACCTGTATGAGAGAACAGAGAGGCAGAGTTGACAGTATATACACATTAATTGGCATGCTCTTCAAAATCAAAGATCAAATCTACCTCAATCATCTGTGTTGCTAAACTCAATTGTTAAACTTTAACTCCAAATAAAATATATGCATTTACTTTTTTGTTCTTCATATGCAAATTAATCCCTTAAACCTGTTTAACTCTGTTACTTAAGTAGAATACCTCTCTCATTTTTTTTGAATTTGATGTTAGATGATTTAAGACTTAGCAGTTTTACTGTATGAAAGGTGAACTGCCTTGTCTTAACAACATTCTTGCCACCTTATTGGCAGGCATCTTAGCAAAAGCTTCATATCAACCACCATGAAATTGAGCCATGCTAGCAACAGTAGATGTCTACAACTCAGATTGAAATATGGACTGTGACCTAAATTAGGACACAGCAACACAGATACACAGGTAAACAAATCTGAAAACATTGCATAGAAACAGAGGCTATGCTTCTTATTTTAAATTGTTAGGTATTTTTATTAATTTGTTTAGCATCAATAGAAATACAATGCAGCAAATGAACATTAACACTACAAAGTTCAAATGAAGTTCCTACCAGTCATAATGGCCAAAATCTTCTTTTCAAGTGATACAAAGTCTCTGGGATAACAAATGGCAAGATACAGAATATATCCCAGCTCATTCAGCTGTTTTCCAGTGTAAGATACTTGAACTGAGCAGATTACAGGGAAACACATTAGGCAATTAGCATAAGTCTCTGAGAATCAAAACCAGCTCTTTACCTTCCCTGTGCTGTTACTAGAATATTAAAATGATACTGTGTAAATACAAATAAGCCTCTGCTACATGTTCCTTCCTTTTTTATTATTAATTTTTCTTATTTTACAAATTGATCCCAGTTCCCTCTCCCTCCCTCCTTCTCTATCTCTCTCCCACCCTCCCATGCCCCCCAAACACCCTCCCATCCCATTCCCCCACTACACGACATGTAAGATATGCCTTCCAGGAGGGGTCATCTAAATCTGTCAAGTCATTTGAAGTAGAGACTAGGCCCTCCCTTCTGCCTCTAGGTTAAGGGAGTATCCCTCCATGGGGAATGTGCTCCCAAAGTCAGGGATACATTTCCTACATGTTCCTCTTAAGGTTTGTAAGACTACTGAAATTTAAATCTGTATCAAAAAAAGACATTTATAGAGAAGCTTCTATTAAGTGTCAGAGATGAGATTATATGTAGAAATTGTCAGAGGCATCAATTTGTTTTCTCTATATGAAATTCAATGAAATTTGGCATTTAGGATAAAAAAAAGATGGTTAATGTGCGATAAGTCTGCACTGTAATAATCGTTTCTGAGGTCATTTCTCCAGAGACTCTTGTGTTAAGCTACTTATATGTAAGTTGAATTAACTCAAATATATTTTATTCAAACATGCATAACAATTTGTTTATCTAAATAAATAATTTTAATTAATATTAAGAACATTGAGTCAACTTTGAACTATAAGTTTAGCATCCATGCTTTCTATATTTCTCTGCAAGCAATTTTATGGTCATACTAATAAGTTGGTTTGAGGAAGCACAGTTTTACTCTTCCCTCCAATTTTGTATACTTCACCTGTGTATTGTGTATTATAATCCTTATAATTTTCAGAAAACTAAAGCCAGCAGTCTAAAAATTATATTTCTTAAATGAACTATTCTTCCATAAAAGAGCATATGTGTACTTCTGTATTTACTGTAGCCAATGTTCAATTGAAATAGGTGAGGAAATAACTAAAATTAAATTATGTAGCAATTTCTTTAGGAAAAATAATTTGAGACATTGACAATGTATTTGTGGAACAATCAGTGACCTCAGTCACTGTCTATATTTTTCTGTTAATATAAAAGTAATGGAATATTTATTCAATTATAGAAAATGTTTGTCATGATAATTTTGCTTACTGGAGTGGATAATGGTTGTAAACATTTCTGAGTTTCCAATTTTATCAATAAGAAGAGAAGATTAACAGTTCTTAAGTTTCTATTGAAATTTAAGTTTAGAAACATTTTGTGGTTCAAATATAAAATGTCTCCCCTGGCTCATGCATAGGGACACTTGGTGTGTAGTTGGTTGCTATGTGTGAAAAGAATATGGGACCTTTAAGAAAGAGCCTTGGTGGAGAAAGTACATCCCTCAGTGCAGTATTTATTACTTTTTAAATGATATTTTTCATACAAAATCATTTTCTGATTATTTTTCCCCTTCCACAGCCCTTCACAGATCCTGATACATCCTCACCCATCCAAATCCACACCCTTTCTTCCTTTCTCTTTCTCATTATAATACAAACAGGCATCAAAAAAGATAATATAATAGAAACAATCAAACCAGAATAAGACAAAATCAAACAAATAGAAGGAAAAGATGCAAGGCAAAAGGAAAAGACACAAATAAAAATATAGTGCAGAGACACATTTTCACATACAGAAATTATATTTTGAACCCAATTCAGATTGGGTTCAATATGACTATCTCTCTGTCTCTAACTCTATTGTCTCTGTATCTGTCTCCGTCCCTATTCCCTGTCTGTCCCCCCTCCCTCCTTCACAAGTACAGATTAAGAATGACCACTTTGAATGGTGGGGGTGGGCGGTGTCGGGGCGCAAGGGAGGACGGGACAGAGGGGGAACTGAGATCAATATGTAAAATAAGAAAGAATAAAAGAAAAAGGGCCACTTTGCTAACTTATTTTGTCGTTGTTACTGTTGTGGTATTCAATCACACTGACAGAGAAGTAACAAATATAATGTGTAATAGAGTAAGTAGACTATAATGTGCGATACATTTGGAATTTGTTTTGTTTTGTTTATTCATTCTTGCTATGCGTATATCTGGTTGATAGTTGATGAAAAATATATCTTTATTCCCAGCATTGTAACAGTGAGTGCCAGCTAACTACTAGAGCCTTATTTCTGTGCCTTGACAGTTTGTTTAATTGTCATTACCAAGCAAGCAATTTGATTGTATTTTTAAAATATTTTCTTAAGAAAAAATGATAGAGAATTATTTTATATAAATCATTGCTTTGATGAGTGATTTGTATTTTTGTTTCCTATGTATATTTTTGTTTTTTTACATTTCTATGACTAACATGCTCCACTATTGTGCAACATTCTCTACATACTTCCAACCAAGCAAATAGTGACCTCCATACTTAGAAAGTAAACATACATTTAGACAACAAATCCTTAGCAAGACACTATAGGAAAATTTATTATTTTGCCTTACAGAAAGGACTGGTCAATGCCAGCTGTCATATAAATGAAGTAAGAAAGGTAACTTTAATTATCCATATATCTATTTTCTTAAAGACTTTCTAACAGTGATCTTGAATAGCTTCCTGGTCAACCATCTAGTCATCCAAGAATAGTTCAGACAGTTTACAAATTTGAATTCCACTTTGGGGGAAATAAACACATTTTTCTGATGGGAGATGTTATTCTGTAAATATGTCTCTCATACTGGTTAATTAATAAAGCCCTGTTGGCCAATAGGAAACTAGATAAGCGGGACTAGGAGACTAGGAGGAGGAAAGAGGAAGTAGTTGGGAGGAGTCAAGATGTAGAGTATGGAGAAAGAAGACACTGGAGGTAGCTCCCCAATAAGATGACCACGTGGAAATACTTAGATAAGTAGAAATGGGTTAATAATTAAGACAGAGCTAGCCCATAAACAATAATGGTATCTGGCCAACAGGATTGTATCAAATACAGAGTCTCAGAGTGTTATTTGGGGCCGGCACGCCAGACTGGCGGCGGGCGGGCTGGCAGAAAACATACAAGCAACATTTTTCTATACATGCTTTTTTGCTTTAATGTATTCTTTAGAATTATGATATGACTTTATTGGACTCATATCATTATCATTATCATCATCATCATCATCATCATCAATAGGAATAGTAATAGTAGTAGTAGTAATATTTTATTATTTTAGGATTATTGGCCTTTTGGTAATAATAGCAATGAAGTTCTTCAGTATTTCTATTTTTGTGTGCTTTTGGATGAAGTATGTCATATAGATTTCTTCACTGTAGACATTTCGTTGATTTCCTAATCATCAAAACTAGCATCATCTTATCAGCATCATTATCATTATCATCACCATCATCATTATCATCATCACTATTATCATCATCATCATTTTAACTGCCATTATTGTCTTATCATCTTCAAGACAAAGGTTACATTTTTCTATGGAACTTTGTTATTACTTCTGGAGTCAAATAACTTTGCCAATATAAACCTAAGAGGTTTGCACTGTCGTCCATTTCATCTTCCCCTAATCACTAAATACTTCCTGCTGGTTACTGGGCCTGAACAATGTTTCTTCAATGTTAAGACCACTGGTAAATTCAATGCTTTTAAATGACAAATTGCATAATTTGTATTTGCAATGATTCTTTTCTTGTCCAAGGGTATATAAAATACTACCAATTAAAATACTAATTGGCTAAAAGTGAAATGAATAAGAAACCATTTAGGAAATTCAATGCCAATGATGATCAGTAAATGAGTGGGCAAACTGACTGAGCTGTAGGCCAAGATAAGGAGAGTTTATCCAAGTTCAATTATGTCAGCAATAATTCAGTGGTAGAAGAAATCTCTGCAGTATGCACATGATCCATGGAACATGTTATTAAAAAACTTTAAGAGGAACCAGGCCATATAAATAAGTTAAATAAATAATAAATAACCATGTCTTTGTAAGACCAACAACAAAGCATTTACTTCCATGCAAAAACTTAAGGAATTTAGGATGTCATTAAACCTATGCACATTATTGACTGTAGTTTCTATGTAAATGTACCGCAAATGCAAATATATATATATAATATATATATATTAGCCATGTGTGTATATATGTGTATGTGTTTATAAATTTAATGAATTTTTATATGAAGATTACACATTAGTTACTGAGAACTCACCCAACAGCATCTACCTCCTTTATCATCCACATCTAATAATATGAATACTATGTTCTCCTAACAGATCTTTACTGTTATGTTGATTACTGTTCTTCTTGTTTTGTGACCTACTAGGTTAAACAGGGTCTTCTTGTATGCTATCAATTTGTGCCTGGAAAGTTCAGCAGTCGGTACCCCCACTGAAGACACATTTTCCTTCAACTAGGATATTTCAATAACAAACAGTTCTTCAGTAAAGTGGGGGAGCTGATCTCCTCTCCTATCTAGGGCTAATTGCTGATGGGCCCTGAATATGTGGTAAGCCCTGTGTGTATAATTACAGCTGTTGTGAGTTTAGAGCTGAAGGTTGTTTCTAATCTAGATGGTACCATGTTTTTAAATTATATATATATATATATATATATATGTATATATGTATATATATCATATATATCATATATACATATATACATATATATATGTATATATATACATATATATATATGTATATATATATATGAAACAAGTTCGATTTACATACCAATCCCAGTTCCCCTTGGGAACCACCAAGGCATTCCTGAATAACCCCTGTGGAGCTATTTCCCAATTCCTGATTCTAAAATATCACCATCTAACTCAAGTGAGAGTGCTAGTTAATTGTCTGTTTGACACAGCCACAATTGTCTGAGAGTAGAACCTCAATTGATGATGAATCATCATATCTGATTAGCCTATTGACATCTCTGAAGATAATTGTCTTGATTGTAGGTTGTACCTGATCACTGTATATGGTCACATACATAGGAAAAGTGTTTCTGAGTTTTGTAAGAAGGTTAGTTACTTTCAATTTGATGACAGGACAGTAGGCCTTCATATGGCTCTGTTATATTCCCTTTGTATGAGACAGTTGTTTACAAGTCTTTGATATCCTCCTGTCCTCAATCCCACTACCATGTACCATGCTTAGATGTTTCAAACAAAATTACTCCTGTCCTTCATTTACCTGTTGCTTATATCCTCAGAGTCCTGCCTACCTTCTCAGAGATTCCAGAAATTATCTTTTCCCCCTCTAAGGGAGATCGAGAAATGTGTTGGTTGGGCGGGGGATGCTACAGAAATAGATTCACTGAGGGTAAGGGAGTATTTTCCAAGATGATTGCTCTAAGACAATAGTGTTCTCCATGACAAGATTTAGTATTGTTGAGTTTGCAGATTTCTGTCTTTCTTTCTTCCTTCCTTCCTTCCTTTCTTTCTTTCTTTCTTTCTTTCTTTCTTTCTTTCTTTCTTTCTTTCTTTCCTTCTTCTTTTTTTTAATGGAAGATTCTTTTCTTAGTTCTGTGTTCCTGTCATTTACTCAACCAATCACAGTCAGTAATTTCACTGGGTCTGTGTTGCAGCAGCATGAGAAGTGCCAAGTTCACAGGATTTTGCCAGTGGGAAATAAACTTTTCTTTCTGCTTTCGTAGATGTCTCATGGATTCTGATAGCACCTTCAATATAGTTTGCGAAATTTACTAAAAGTTTTAAAGGATAAAATTAGGGCATTATCTCAAGTTGTCTCTCATTCTGCTTTCCCCCTCATATTGAAAACTATAAAAGTCTAGTTTTTAAAATGTTTGCTCTGGGTTTAAAATACAAACTAAAAATAAATAAAGAAATTAAAATCTGAGGTTAATTAATTGACTCACACACAATTGCTCCTCTGTGTGTTCTTTTATTCTTCTGCTCTCTTACTCTTCTGTTTCTGTTTCTCTGTTTCTGTCTCTTTGTTTCTTTCTCTCTTTCTATTCTTGGGGGCATAGGTATACAATATTAGTTCTTTTTACAATACAATGTGATTCTTGAGTTTCTCCAGATCAGCAAAGCAGATAAGATTTACATACAGAGCAATAAACAAAAACTGGTAGCAGAACTTTTAGCATCAGTTGCTTAGGGTTGTAGATCAAAGAGAGGGACTAAGTTTAATTTGCACAAGAAACAAAACATGGAGCCTTTCAATGCTCTAGCTTCAGTGGTGGCATAGGCCTTCAGGAAAGTTAACCCACCCACCTCCACACCCCACTCCATGCCCTCAATCCCCACTCTCCAACCCCGACCCCCCCAGCCTACCTCCCTTCCCTGGTCATGATTTTAAAATGGGCTGAATACCTTTGTCTTTGTCAGGGGAAACAGGAGGGAGCAATAAATTCCTGACCTAAAATCTTGAGTTAAGAAAAACAAGAAGTTTCAGAATCTTTTAGTACAGGGTTAGTTTAAGTTATAACTTCTCTATCTACCAGTGAGATAGAGCTAAGGGTATGCTTATTTTTCAATCCATCTAGGCAGTTATGAATCAAAAACTTTGGGCATGTGGTAATTCCATGTCCTTGATATCTGTGGTTGTCTTAGATGGAATGCTTTTGCCTGCTCCCTAAATACTGACCAAATGTCTCTTGATTATGGTAATTGCAGGAAGGCAGATGTTTGCAATTGCAATGGAGCAGGGAACAAGGACCTGATGGTAAGAAATGCTCTCACACATAGCTAAGGAATGTAATCAGTAAACTAGGACCTGTTAATGGAGAACAGGTATTTCCACATAAACTAGGGAGTGTAATCAGTAAAACTCCAAATGCATGGGAGAAATTTGTTCCCAGTAAACAATCAGATAGTGCTAAACTGTGGGAAGTAAATCCCAAGTTTGTTACAGAAAGAAATAAGCTACAGGAAGATTCTACAGTAAGAAACAGCTAATTCATTTATGAGATTTTAACAACTAATACAGCTTTTTACTGGTTTCATCGACCAGGAGAATATTTGATTCTTCTGAGTTAGCTCACTATACAATAGCTGTATAATCACTGTGATCCTGCTGCTTGTAGCACCCTCACACCCTTTCTCCCTGCCTGCCACCCTCCCTTTGTTTCCTTTCTCTCTATTTTCTCCCTCTCACTTCCTTTCTGCTCCTTCCTTGGTCCTTTTTTCATGTGGTTCTATCATTATTTTGGATATACTGTGCCATCACTGGGTCCAAACAAACAAACAAACAAAAACAAAAAGGCAACTATCTTATTGACTGAAATATGATCCTTTAACATTGCATTTATAATGTAGCCAATGTGGTAGAAAATAACAAATGTGTCTATGTAACCAAAACTGTATTTGAAATAAAAACTTCAGTAGAAAATATTTCTGTCTCTTTGCTATATTTCCCTCTCATCTTCCCCTTCTAGTTTCATTCCTAAACATTGATTGACACTAACTTAATCACTTAATTTAATTAACATGTTTAGTAAATGTGATATATTTTTGAATAAATATGCATCTGTTGACATTTATATATGCCATTTTGCATCAGTGATGTTGAAATGTTTTCTTGGAGCAGTGCTGACTCCTTCAAAATAATCAAATAGAAATTTAAGCAAATAAATACATTCTAGAGGAATTCTAGAAGACAAACACATTTAATCACCTCAAATTAAGGTATCTGCAAGTAATTATATGTCAGGATTATACCTTAATTTTTTTTTCTTTAAAGTACTCATGCTAAAATAGTATTTCAATATTTTGAAACATAACATCTGTCTTTTCATTTTCTTTAAAAAGAAACAAGGTGATCATACATACTGAGGATGGATGTACTATTACTGGAAGAATATTTTGATAAAAGATATGGTTTTTGAAAAATGAATGTAACAGTTTCTTATTTATGGACAACCATGTTTGGGGGAGGGATAGCTGAACTGATCTTGCACTAGATTCTCAATCTCATACAAGAAAATATTTAGCTTCCAATAAAGTTAACATAGTGAATGGAGAATCCATATGGGAGAATGATTAGTTTGTAGTTATATAATAATTTAATGTTATCATGAAATAGCCTTATTTGGGTTCTTAAGAAAATATGCTTGCTTCTTATTAATAAAATTGTCCTTGAAATAATAAATGGTTGTTTGGGAGTGTGTGTGTGTGTATGTGATGTGCTCATATGTGAATGTGAGTGCTCAGGTATGTGTGTGTGTGTGTGTGTGTGTGTGTGTGTGTGTGTGTGTGTGTGTGTGGTGCATGGTATATATGAATGTGTATATGTGTACGTGTTTGCATTTGGATGTGCATATGCATATGTGTATGTCGGTATGTGTACCTGTGTGTATGTGTAGTCCATGTTATGTGAGTATGTCGCTTTGGAGTGTGTTTGCTTATGTGTGTGTATGAGTGTGTTTTATATGTACTTAAATGTACATATTCATGTACATGTTTTGGTGGCAGTATATGCATATGTGTGTACCTGTGTAAGCCAAAGGATAGTGCCAGGTATCATCCTAAATTAACCTTCACCTTTTTTAAGTCTGTCTCTCTCGTTGAACATAAGCACACAACTTAGGCTAGTTTTGCTCACACTCCAGCCTAAAGGATTCACCTGTCTTTACCCAGCATCTTGATTACAGGTTTGTTTTGTTTTGCCAAACTTTTTGTGTGGATGCCAGAGACCTATTCTCAGGTTATTATCTTACCAATCACTTTACAAACTGAGTCATCTCCCCAGACCCATGGTCACTTCTTTACTTAAGCAATATGTCTGAGATATATTTGCTAAATCCTTATCTTTCTAATATGTTGAAGTTGGTAACTCTGCTATCTAAATTAAAATGCAAGTTCTTTTTAAATTGAAATTTCACTAAAGAGAGTAGAACATTGAGGGAATAAAAAGTCATAATAAAATATGCTAGAAATTAATACCTCCACAGTGCATCAAAACCCACAGGGTATATTCCTATAAAGCAGTGCCAATGGCTCACTTTACAATAATGATGCTCAGAGTAACAACAGCAAAAATAGTCGTAAACATGGCCTAATAAAATAAGCTATCTGGAGATGGTGAAAATGTACTCTGTATGAAATGTTTTGTACTGCTCTCCTGGGATTTCTTTCAGCTCCACAACTAGACTGTCTTTCATAACTGGGGCTGTTCTCCTGGGATAGCCCTGGAGGGTGTTAGCTTTGATAGAACAGGAAAGAAGCAATGAAGATATGGATGCCAATTGAATCCCCACTCCAGGGACTCTCCCTTATAAGCTTCTCAGTAGAATTTCAAAATAAACAAAATGCATGGTTTTTGAAATGTAACAAAAATAGGCTGAAAAGAAATCAAAGGAAAGATTGCTTCTGCATGGTGAGATTATGGGCCATTTTAAAATCAGTGTCCTCACCTCCTAACTCAAGTCATATCCCTTGGTTTCATGGAAACAATAATAATTCTCTACTAATGAATTCAGATCTGTCATGTTGGATTAGATTGTTTTTACTTCTGACTTTAGCAAGTTATGGTATGGACTTAATAAAATCCTGATAATATAATTGGTTTCAACAATTTTATATACATTTCATTTTTTCCCCTAAAGGCAATATATTCCTTAAAATGCTCAAATAATTGAATAGGACTTCAATATAGTGAAACAACACAAAGTCATGCATATACAAAGTAGTACTTTATCAGGTCCTTGGTTATCTTTCACAGAACTGATTCATTTATTATTATTATTATTATTTCTTTCAATAGGACTTTATACAGATTAGCCAAGTGCTATAAATTTAAGCATGGAACTATATCCTCAGCTCATCCTATGCTCTAGTAAAAGGTCTCATCATATTGCCAAGTCTGACCATGAACTTGTGCTGTAGTTCAGGCTGGGTTCCCTCAAATGGCAAACCATGCTGGCTATGAATTTGTTGTTGTCCTACCTCAGCCATTGGATTAACAGGAATTATAAACCTCTTTCTGAACAGGGACAAAACACACTCTTACAGAATAATTTTTATTGATTCATTGTGAGTAAAGACTAATAATCCAAAATATGGCTTATCTATGCATGAAAATTAAATGTTTGCTTCAATATTAATTTATTTTCATGATTGTATTCTAGTGATGTCATTTTATTCT